>CM034350.1:53218096-53867905 GCA_019925275.1 Mytilus edulis | reverse complement strand
AATAGAGTAATTTTAATTAGATAATGGGCTATAAAATATTGTAAATAATAATAATAATAATTGTTGAAGGCCATAATGTGATCTACAGCTGTTAATTCCTATGTCATTTGGTCTCTTATGAAGAGTTGTCTTATTGGCAATCATACCATATCTTTGTTTTATATATAAGAAGTATGATGAACATTGTTCATTAACCTATTATATGAAATCAAAAAGACCTAGAAAAATCTGATTGCATTAGTTGGCTATCTATTTAAGATCTATATTTATGTTTTTAAATGGTTCTATGATCATCTTCAGTCTTCAGAGGTCACCTTGATAGTTATAAGTAATTATATATAATTTATAGTAAAGAATTGATTTTGTTTTATGTATATTTTTATAGATGAGGTCATTACTTAAAAAGACATGAACTGCTGATACATATTACAGAGGCCATGGATTTAAAATTATTATTCTAATATGATGTGCTTCTTTCGCTTTGTAAACAACACTGTGATAAAATTCTAGATATATCTATACATAGCGCAGACTCAGAGATATACATAATTATAATGACTGTTACAATATACTTCCCAAGTAAATCTAAATGTATTGGAACCTATTTGCAGACCCTTTGCCGATGATATTGTTTTAAAAAGTGCAATTAAAAAAAGACAAAATAACTGTTATTCTTATTCGGATGCAAAATAAAAGGAAGTGATGCACAAGAGCTCGGAGAAATCAACAAAATAAAAATAAAATAAAATTCTGCGAAAGTCTATTAATTTTTTTGGCGCATTTAAGTCATTTCAAAACATGAAGTCATACATATGAAACCGTTAAAGTTGAAAGTTTTCTGATACGTGAACCATCGAAATTCATATGATATTGTCTTAAAACTGATTTTTGAGGTAGGTTTTGTTTTATTTTCTATTCTATTGCATTATTTGCATATTTACTAATTTCAGCAAGTCAACATGGCGGCTCCTTAGTTTCAAAATGTCAACTTTGGATTTGACGGAAGCTTACGAGAAAATCATGTAAATTAAAAATGGCAAATTTTGGGTTTGAGAATTAGAAGAATTAAACAGTTTTTTTTCTAGAGGTTATTCACGAAATTACCCATGCAAGCAACGGATTTATTAAGATTTTTGAGCTTTATCTAACAGGGAGTAAAAAAGATCATCCACACACACACCAAACCAACCCTCACTTCAGTATTTTAATGACCGTATTTGTCCTAATAGAATCGAAATAATTCATGGAAGCCATAGATTGTTGGAAATTTACACATGGCCTGGGCTGTGATATTGGTTAATTTTATCCCTAATTTTATCCCTCGCTAGGATAAAATTCAAATATCACGGCCCAGGCCTATGTAAATTTCCAACAATCTATGGCTTCCATGAATTATTTCTGAATTTGTTTTGGACTTTTAAGAATTTAGATATACCTTCTAATATGTTATAAAAATCAAATATGAGAATTTGAATCAAATTGGTGAACATGAATTTGACAGCTAATGCACTTTTTAAAGTTTTATTTGTTAATTTTTTATTGTTGTTTTGTTTGAAGACTTTGATTTTGAATTTTGATAAAAATTGCTAGAATATTCTCAGGAAAATTAATAGCACTCCTTAAAACAATCAGTTTTCACCATGAAGATTGAAGGATATTCTTAAGGGTAGTTTGTTCAAGTATTATAAAAGACATGTTGCCATTATAATGCAAATAGTTGCACATTTAAATCCAGAACAAAATGACAATTATTAGTAGATATATGTAAGATAATGAATCTCTTTCAAAATCAGCTTTATATAACCCTCTTGGGTAGTCAAGGATGTTAAAAAAAAACGCCAGTCATCAACCTTATATTGGAATTAAAAACATAAATTGAGATATGGAATCTGCAGCAAATTCTATTTACTGAATTTGTTGAAAGTTTGAAATCCAGGTTGCTTTTTTGTGTGAAGTTTTTGTTCATTTATATTTTAGATATCATAGTTAATATTGCAGCTATTTTTTTAAAACTTTTGAATAAACATTAGAATGGATGATGCCTCAGATGACAAATCCAAATGTGGGAAACTTGCAATAAAAAGCCATGACACCTTCATAGCATGAAATTCAAAACAGTGTGGCTGTGGCCATTGATTGACACATTAAATTCATCCATTGACTGGGACAATTTAGGTGAACGTTTGTATGTAACGACCACTGCTCACTATGTACTTTTTAAAGACACTATGGGGTCACCAAAGGTTCTCAACACCTTAATAAAGTAATTCTAAAAATTAATCAGAAATAACACGATGTTTTGATTATATTAATTATATAAATCAAAACATAAAGGTTATTCCTGATTAATTTTTGAATTATTTTATAATTAAAGGCGTTAAGAAACCTTTGGTGACCCTACAGTTTAAATGTCTATCGTAGGTACGTCGTGAACAGTGGTCGTTACAGACAAACGTTCACGTAAATTGTCCCAGTCAATGGATGAATTTAATGTGTCAATCAATGGCCACAGCCACACTGTTTTGAATTTCATTCTATATATATACATAACCCATTATATACATTTTAAATCATATTGATTATTTTTATATTTATATATATCTATATCTAGTTATGAATAAAATATCCTTATAATGAATTTGTTAAATTTCTAAATCATTGTTACTTACAAAAAAAATGTTCATATTATGCATGAACTTGTTAAGCAGTCATTTCCTGTTGTTTAGCAATAAAAGTTTACTCTGCATACAATCAAATCTATATATAAATATGCGTCTGGGTAATCGAGACTAGTACTTTTAGTAAAAAAATATCTATTCGAACACACCTACTCTGTTTTTGTGATTCATTAGATAGATAGTTCACTTGACCCATATATTTCATCTTTTCGTACTGTGATTATGCCCCACCTACGATAGTAGAGGGGCATTATGTTTTCTGGTCTGTGCGTCCGTTCGTCCGTTCGTTCGTCCGTCCGTCTGTCCCGCTCCAGGTTAAAGTTTTTGGTCAAGGTAGTTTTTGATGAAGTTGAAGTCCAATCGACTTCAAACTTTGTACACATGTTCCCTATGATATGATCTTTCTAATTTTAATGCCAAATTAGAGTTTTTACCCCAATTTCACGGTCCATTGAACATGGAAAATGATAGTGCGAGTGGGGCATTCGTGTACTGAGGACACATTCTTGTTTTTTTTATGTTATAAAGTCAACATGTAGCTTTGAAATATAAAAATGATAGAATATGAAGCGAGATGATATATCAAATACTCTTGCATTGTACGTATTAAAGACAAAATATACACCTCAAACACGCCCTAACATAAAAAGGTGCACTCGATTTTCTCTTTTCGATACACTTGCTACCCATTTTTGGGATTTTGTTCTCGAGTCACATAATGGAAGGGCAGACACGAAAATTACTGAACTAATAGATTGATATGTTCTCCGTCCATGGTATTTTTATTATGTTTTCTGGTCTGTGCGTCTGTTCGTTCGTTCGTCCGTCTGTCCTTCCGTCCGTTCGTCCCGCTTCAGCTTAAAGTTTTTGGTCAAGGTAGTTTTTGATGAAGTTGAAGTCCAATCAACTTGAAACTCAGTACACATGTGCCCTATGATATGATCTTTCTAATGTTAATGCCAAATTAGTGTTTTGACCCCAATTTCACGGTTCACTGAACATAGAAAATGCTAGCGCAAATTTCAGGTTAAAGTTTTTGGTCAAGGTAGTTTTTGATGAAGTCCAATCAACTTGAAACTTAGTTTCATGTTCCCTGTGATATGATCTTTCTAATTTAAATGCCAAATTAGAGCATTTACCCCAATTTCACGGTCCACTAAACGCAGAAAATGATAGTGCGAGTGGAGCATCCGTGTACTATGGACACATTATTGTTTTTTTTTAATCGGAGGTTATGCATTTTCTGCATCCAACTTGATAGATACCCTTGTCGTCGACTTGATATCTAATTGTTCTGCATTACTATGTAATAGATAAATTGAAAACTTATGCAAATGGTGTTTTTAAAATAAAACATTTCGTAATTGAGAAGAAAATTGTCGTTTTATTTGTTTCTATTAACTTTTAACATTTGTTTTATTATATAGTAAACATTACAGTTAGCATTTATCGCTTTCTCTAACAAAGAGCTTCGATTCTTTTGTTCTATTTCAACTGGGTTTCCGCCTGCAGTACGAATGGAACGTTTTCCTTTACATCAGATTATGAAGAACACAAAAATCGAAATAGCAATCGTAATGTGAAGTTTTTATAACCACTTAAAAAAATCCTTCATTATGAAATATACAAGACGCAAGGAGTCCTTCCCTTTTGCAGTCATTATTTTCCTCTGAAAAAGAAGCAATACATTTCTATATATATATTAAACGTGGTCACTATAAACTATTATTCAATATTTATTTAAGAAAAAGTGATACTCATGACATATAGCCGATCGAGGTTTCATTGATTTATTTCGAAAAATGCGTTGTCATAATTGTCATTTATTCCAATGTGGCGCAGATTAATTATCAAAGAATACCATAAAAATACAAGTAAATGTGTGTCACTGTATGGATCAGAGAAACAACAAATCGATAACAAAAATAGAATAAAAAACAATTTATATGGCAACCTAAAGTATACAGCAATATCATAGTTAAGTGCCTATGCAATATTCAAAGCTCTGAATCGCTCTGAATCGTCCCGAGTGTAAAATATTAGTTATTAGCTGATACTTTCTACAAACATGATCAATTAACACCAAATTCTTCAAAAAAAAAAAAAAAAAATTGGACAAACCTTTAGATATATATGACATAAGACAACCTCAGACGAATTACTATATTACTAGAACACACCCGCGAAATCGCGGGCATTCAGAACGTAGTTTAAAGTATGTAAAGTGTTGTTGGAAGAATTTTGTAAAATATTGAATGACTGGAGAATTTCAGCAAAAGTAAGTCATAGGTTATTGGGGACAGGAAAATTGATGAGCATTTTTTTTTATCCCTCGGGACAATATCCGGATGCCTTTTTTCTCGTTTTACTCCCAAAATAACTCAATCTGAATAATCATATGAATGGATGTACTATGCACAGTACCTATAGGACACAGAGGCGTGTTGATTAATTTATTGTGGAAAGAAGAGAAGCGACACACACAATGAGGTCTTCTCGTTTAATAGTATAGATGACATGAGTAATTGGCGGGATTAAACATTATCTTTTAGAACCCAACACTGTTATTGTAAGTGATTTTTCCGAATAATTTTTATAGATTGATATTCATATTGATTCTCAATAATTCTGCAATTACGCTTCCGATTTTCAAACTGAAAAGGCCAAAAGTTTGCGAAGTAGACAATGCTCATTTATAAATGAAACCGTCTAAAATTTAACCAAAATTGTAAAATTTTGAAGATTTCAGTAATTTAGCATGACTTAATGATGCTAGAACGCGATATTTGTGCATTGTATTGTCAAAAAACAGCTCATATTTATGTAGCAGAGGCATTTTACTTTCCAAAATATAGCTTAAAGATTACATTATCACATTTTTCTAAAACTGCTATATTTTTGGGCCAAAAAGGGGTCTTACTGAACCTACTCCTTTAGTTATGTTTTTATTTGCTGGTGACAAAATCGATATTTGTGCCAATGGCAATGCAAACTATATCGGTATAAGGACATCATTCGTAAATATAGCTCAACATGCAGACTTCTTACACGTTCAGGTATTTCACATCCAATTTTTTATGGAAATATTGTTTATAAAGCACAAAGGTGTCAGTATTCACCTCAAAAACTAACAAAACCTTTGAATAGACTTATTATTTACACACACGCATACGGGCACAACGAACGAGTTGGGATATTTAAACACCGTATGATGGGGCCAAAGGAACATCGCCGTGTAAAAAGATAAATTAGCAATAGGGAATGAAAAATCGTCTCTTTTGTCGTAAACTTTAGTGTGGAGTTTCCCTTTAGAAATAGAAATGTCTAAATCTTGAAAAAGACAACTATAGCTACTGCTGTTTATGTTAGATTTAGTTAAAGTAAGTTCCTTTGGGTAAATTTCGGTAGAATATTTAGAGAACTCTGGATTTTTTAACGAAATGTTTAAATTAAATCTGCTTTTGAAATAATAGACAGCCAAATTATTTGAATTGCATGTAAACAAAATAGCTTTTAACTTGGCTTCCGCTTACCGAATGCCAGAAAATTAACATATTTTTATTCTCCAGCGCCAGAAACAAATTTACTATATTTGTGGTGCCGATAAAATAGCCATTTTTGATATTTTTTTTCAGAAATAGTCTTTTCTAGCTGATGGCTTGAATAATCAGGAACATATATATTGACATACTGTTCTCAAGAATAATTCAATTAAAATATGTTTATATGGCAGAGCCGGCCCGAAATAGGTCCAAATCTAAGCAACTGCCTAAATTTTATCAAAACGTAGATTAACAAAAGTTCAAGTTTAATGTTGTTATTACCTTTTGTATGTTATTTTCATCTTTTTTTTTTACTATTTTCCTTTGTTTTTAGTTTATATTTTTTCTGTAGTTTTTTTTAAGTTATAATAATTACATTAGATGTATGTTTCATTATAATACGTTATTCTGATTGGCTAACTGCACATCACGTGCTATTCCTGAAACAATTGTATGAGACAATAACATTTATCGTTCACGATGACACGAGGTCCCACAATAAAGTGCACAGGTAAATTATATAAAGACTTGATAAAAAACGTGTTCATGATTCTAGCTTAAAAAAAATGTAATTATAAGTATTGAATGCTTCTTTTTGTAACTTTATAGGGTTGTAAAAGCGTTGACCGTGCGCACATTTTTAGTATGAAGCGCTTCCGCGCTTCATACAAAATGTACTTCGGTCAACGCTTTTACACCCCAATAAATTTACAAAAAGCAGCATTCAATTCTTAAATATTATCAAGGATTTGTATAGTAAGTCTTGCTATACAAATCCTTGATATTATCGATACCGATTTTTTATTTTTTTGTTAGTTAGACAAGGATGTTATTAAACCATAAAATCTCCTTGTTTACGACAAAAACATGAGTGTCTGTTTATTTCAGGTGTGGGTTTGTATAACATCGTGAGAGATTTTTTTGAAATTTAATGGAAAAAAAGATTCAATGAAAACAACATCGTGTTGGAAACTTGGAGCCTCTAGTTTATTTACACCCGAGTTACGTCCCCTAACGAAGCGTGCGCAGTCATAATTTTAGCGTGGTAAGGAAAGTCAATTAAAAATATTTACTTTAGATTTGCACATTACCCTTTTATTAACAACCCTAAGCAAGATAAACGACGAATATTAAACTATTCACATTTCAATAGGTATCAATCACTTTGCATCTGTAAACATGTGAAAGTAAAACCAAATAATTTATAAATGACTAAACAGAAGGGCACCCAGTCCATGTTTGTTGTCTGTGTAATTATCTGCAAGAAATCTTCTTTTTGAAAGCAAAAGATTAAGCCATTAGTTTGCTGAAAGCATATGGGTTTATAAAACATGAACTTGAGGTTCTCCTACAATGCAAATTATCCGAATCTGCAGTTGGAAAATGATGATGCTGATGAATTATCTCCCTTTATTGTTTAGTTAGAAATTTCTCTATTTTCATTTTGACTATTTGGAAATGAATCTAACATGTGGCAACACAATATAGATCCATCATTACCATTTATTTGAAAAAGACTGCTATTAATAATTTCCTCATCTACCTTTTTGGCAAATAAATCAGTGTTGACAGCAAACTTTAAAATCTTATGAAAGTTCACATTGTTTTAAACCAAATGAAAGGTATGTACAGTATTTGGCATATCCTTACTTCTGTATGTGTGCTGTGAAGATACCAACTCTGGCTTTTATTCAACCTTTTGTACTTTTATCCTTAGCAAAATTGCCTCAGCAGGCTCTTTAGTACGATAGGTGTCTGGTGATGAGTTCAATCCCTGGTTGATATACATGTATTCAAACCCAAGACTTAAAGATATTTTCTGCTTTCCTATGAACCACAAAAAATTGAGATTTAAAGAAAAGAATTGTGAGCACAAGGGAGTCAGTGCTTGTCTAATATATTTATTGCAATTGAAAAATGCATGTTTTATTTTACTTTTTTTCAGATCATAACTCCAAAATGCCGCCACAAATATCAACAAAGATTTACATTGGTAATTTACCAGAAACATGTCGGAGAGTGGAACTACAAAAGATGTTTGAACTTTATGGAAAAGTTATTGAATGTGACATAGTCAGAAACTATGCCTTTGTAGTAAGTCATATTGTGCCAAATAGGCTTTACATTGTATTTTTGTTTTACCTATATAAAGAAGTTGAAAAAGCAAGATTAAAGTAGGTTTTGCTCATTGTTGAAGGCCGTACTGTCACCTACAGTTGTTAATTTCTGTGTTATTTTGGTCTCTAGTGGAGAGTTGTTTCATTGACAATCATACCACATCTTCTTTGTTTTATATTTGTTAAAGTGGCAGCAGCTGAGTACATGTACATTGTAGGTCACTATAAGAAGAACCAGAAGTGGTATGTTATTGATATTTACATGTATTTTGCAGTTGTACAATGTATTAGCATTTCCATTGAGATTACAGTTTGCATTTTACCCTGCAGCAACACATTTTGTTTCCTCAAAGTTTATTTGGTCCTGCAACTTCAGTCATAGTTCATTCACTTGGATATTCTATTTAGCATGATACAGTGAAGTTTTAATTGTTTTTAGTATACTGTATTTTTTTTAAAATTTAATCATTTGCATTTGTATACATTGTACATGTACTATCAAAATGACAAAAAGGTAAGACAGTAATGTCTATCTGTGTGTCTTAATAATTGGCTTGTAAAGTACATAATGTGAATTAAAGAATAGCAACATTTGTAAAACAAAACAAAAATTTAATGACATGCCAGGTGAAATGAAAAAGGCTTGTCGTCTGTCTATTATTAAAACAGGATATCTTTACATGTACTTGAAAAAATACATATTAGCATAGGATAATACTTTAGTTAGAACTGAATCAAATGAAAATATTTTTTTAAATATTGATATGTTGGTCTTAGCATCTACATTTTGTTAAATTATTTCGAATTGTTTTTCAGCACTTTGAAAATCCAGATGAAGCTAAGATGGCACAAGCAAATTTAGATGGAACAGATTTTGAAGGTTCAAAACTAAAAGTTGAGGTATGTTAATCGTTTATCATTAAGCTTGTGATAATGTTAAGAAAATTATGTCAAAGACCTTGTGATCTTTTGCAATCACTGTTCATGTGTGTTCATTGTCTATCATGCATACATGTAACTTTTTCTCCTGATGGAGTCCAAATATGTCTCATAGGTCTGAACTTATGTACCTAGATGTACATGCAAGTTATTTTCTTATAGAAACACTGACTTAAAGGGAAGCAAATTAATCAATGAAGGATTGCTTTTCAAGGAGAAATTTTAAATTCTTGAAAAAAAATCCAAAAAAAACCAAAAAAAAATTATGCAATGGGACTATTTACTTTGCAATAATGCAATTATTTAAATGGCCAGGTACACTTCTACTTAATCTGAGGAAATGAACTTGTTTTTCACAATAGAAACTGATTAGCAATTCAAATAGAAACACTATGTATTCAATGTCACTTTTTTTTTATGTAACAGCTGTTTTTTTTTATGTAACAGCTGTTTTCATGTTGAAATTTTTCAAATTTTTCGTCGTATTTTGCTATCACGTTGGCGTCGTCGTCGTCCGAATACTTTTAGTTTTCGCACTCTAACTTTAGTAAAAGTGAATGGAAATCTATGAAATTTTAACACAAGGTTTATGACCACAAAAGGAAGGTTGGTATTGATTTTGGGAGTTTTGGTCCCAACATTTTAGGAATTAGGGGCCAAAAAGGGCCCAAATAAGCATTTTCTTGGTTTTCGCACTATAACTTTAGTTTAAGTTAATAGAAATCTATGAAATTTTGACACAAGGTTTATGACCACAAAAGAACGGTTGGGATTGATTTTGGGAGTTTTGGTTTCAACAGTTTAGGAATTAGGGGCCAAAAAAGGGCCCAAATAAGCATTATTCTTGGTTTTCGCACAATAACTTTAGTTTAAGTAAATAGAAATCAATGAAATTTAAACACAATGTTAATGACTACAAAAGGAAGGTTGGTATTGATTTTGGGAGTTTAGGTCCCAACAGTTTAGGAATTAGGGGCCAAAAAGGGACCCAAATAAGCATTTTTCTTGGTTTTCGCACCATAACGTTACTATAAGTAAATAGAAATCTATGAAATTTAAACACAAGGTTTATGACCATAAAAGGAAGGTTGGTATTGATTTTGGGAGTTTTGGTCCCAACAGAATAAGGGGCCCAAAGGGTCCAAAATTAAACTTTGTTTGATTTCATCAAAATTGAATAATTGGGGTTCTTTGATATGCCAAATCTAACTGTCATGACTGTGTATGTAGATTCTTAACTTTTGGTCCCGTTTTCAAATTGGTCTACATTAAGGTCCAAAGGGTCCAAAATTAAACTTAGTTTGATTTTGACAAAAAATGAATCAGTTAGGTTCTTTGATATGCTGAATCTAAAAATGTACTTAGATTCTTGATTATTGGCCCAGTTTTCAAGTTGGTCCAAATCGGGGTCCAAAATTAAACTTTGTTTGATTTCATTAAAAAATTGAATAAATGGGGTTCTTTGATATACCAAATCTAACTGTGTATGTAGATTCTTCATTTTTGGTCCTGTTTTCAAATTGGTCTACACTAAAGTCCAAAGGGTCCAAAATTAAACTTAGTCTGATTTTAACAAAAATTGAAATCTTGGGGTTCTTTGATATGCTGAATCCAAAAATGTACTTAGATTTTTTATTATGGGCCCAGTTTTCAAGTTGGTCCAAATCAGGATCTAAAATTATTATATTAAGTATTGTGCAATCAGAGATGCAAACAGTTTTTTTTTCCTGTCAGACATTGGGGCCTACAGGGTACGAAGTTTTGCCAGACCCATCACATTTCTGCCAGACCTATATTTTCACTCAAAATAATCTATGTAAAAACTTTGTAATATGTCTATAAATAACAATGAAATGTAACTGTTTCCTGTTATGGGGTTTTCCGAATTTTCCCGCTAAAAAGCACATGGCTTTCAACAATTGTAAACAAAGCATTCAATTTTTGATCATGGATTACAGCTTTAAATAATTGAATTTGGATATAGATATTCAACTTAAGGTACAGTCAGGCAATGTTTTTACTTTTTTCTGGATTAAAACTAATTTGAAAGAAAAGTTTAAAAAATAAAATATATTGTGAATATTCAGTGACCCATAGATTTTTTGAACTCTGCTACGGAGGTTAAAGTTACGTCATTTTTCAAACCAATGGTGTGTATTCTCTGTTAAATAACTGCGTTTGATATAAATATTTCAATAAATTAACGATGTCAAACATATGATTTTAAAACTGAAATTTATACTGCAAAAGGTTTTATTTTTATTTTTTAAGGAAGGATATTTGGAAGGTGTCCGGCTATAATAGTTATCATTAAAACAGTTTGAACTCCCGATTTCTATTATGTAATCGAAGCCTTGAATGTTGTTCTATCTAATCATGCAACGTGGTTGTAAATTCACAATTTTATAAACAAAATACTCTGCCAGGACCGACGGGGAATTAAGTTTTGGCTGACCCAAGCAGACTAAAATATTGACGGCCATCAGGTCCTGCACAGCAACGAGTTTTGCCGGACCTGCATAAATTCTGCCCCTTAGGTCTGACAGGTCCGACGATTAGTTGCATCTCTGTGCAATAGCAAGTCTTTTCAATTGCACAGTATTGCGCAATGGCAAGAAATATCTAATTGCACAATATTGTGAAATAGCAAATTTTTTTTTAATTAGAGTTATCTTTCTTTGTCCAGAATAGTAAGCAAGAAATATCTAATTGCAAAATATTGTGCAATAGCAATATTTTTTTTTAATTGGAGTTATCTTTCTTTGTCCAGAATCAACTTAAATCTTTGTTATATACAATATACAATGTATATTCACTTTTTACTACCAACTGATAAATTAAAATAATCTTTACCATTCAGTGATAACAAGCAGTTTTTTACATCTTAATATTTTATGATGTATTTAAATGAGTAGTTATTGTTGCAAACTCCATTAGAAATTTTAATTGAGATTAGTTTTGGAATAAGGGAAAGGGGGATGTGATTAAAAAATTTGGGTTCAATTTTTCTCATTTGAAATTTCATAAATAAAAAAGAAAATTTCTTCAAACATTTTTTTGAGAGGATTAATATTCAACAGCATAGTGAATTGCTCTAAGAGAAAAAATTTTAAGTTCATTAGAACACATTCATTCTGTGTCAGAAACCTATGCTGTGTCAACTATTTAATCACAATCCAAATTTAGAGCTGAATCCAGCTTGAATGTTGTGTCCATACTTGCCCCAACCGTTCAGGGTTCAACCTCTGCGGTCGTATAAAGCTACGCCCTGCGGAGCATCTGGTTTCATGTGATATGCAACTTCTTTTAAGCATAGCAGATGTATTGTTTTAATATTTTTTTGAAATTCTGAAAAAGAAAAGAAAAGAACATATAAAATCATGTTTGATGCCAATGCAATACCGCATTACTGCTTCAAGTTAGTCCAAAAGGGTCTGTTTTTGGTACAATCAAAGGTGATTAAAGCCCTAAATTCCTAGCTTGAACTTTGTTTAGAAACTACAAATGTATAACTAACCTTTTTATTTTGCAGTTATCACACAGTAAAGTCCGACAGAAACCAGGCATGGGTGGTAAAGGTGAATGCTACAGATGTGGAAAAGAAGGCCATTGGTATGTATATAATTTACACATATAATAAGAATAAGGTGATTTCCTATGAGACTTACCACCAGTGTTCAAATGGCATGTATATAAGTAATGATAGGTCACCCTACAGCCTTCAACAATGATAAAAAGCCATAAGTTATATTTGGCCTCGCTACTGAAAATTCAATATACAAAGAAGTAGGTCCAGTAAGGGCCAATTTTGGCCTCAAAATTCAGGTTCATCTGAGGCCTAAAATAAAATTTCATTTGTTTGGCATTGCCGCCCGACCCACTGAAAAACTTGCCGCCCAAATAATTTTATTTGCGTTTCAGAAATAATTTTTTTTTTTATTTAAAAAAAATCGAAATTGTGCCGGAATTTGATCGTATCCGCTGAGTTTGTTCCTGGCTTTACTTATTTCAAATCACGATCTTAAAAGCGCTTGCCTTACACAGTATTGGGAGCAAACATTTAAATGACATGGAATAGAAAAAGTTTGCCAAAAGTAATGTCAAAGAGGCCGGCAGGGGAAAGCATCAATGCATTGGTTAAGGGAGATGGATTTTATCAAAAATCAAATGTTCAGCTATTCTTTGAAAGAAACGTTCTGAGAGACCTTGTAGAGGACTCAAGTTTTATCTTTTGTAAAGGCTAAAAGCAGAAACAGATGATTTCTGCTCGACTTTGTCGCTTCATGAGATAGAAGTTTTTCACCGGAACATCACAGAACAAATATGGGTGGCTCTTACATTTGTTGAACTTATTAAATATTTGAAATGTATCATTGACAAATTTTCCCTTGAACCAGAGAACAAAGTATCTACTATAGTCAGAACCACAATGATGCATTCAAGATAATTATGGCTGTAAGCACTAAAGCCCATAGACCAAAACGGTCCCAGATTTACAGGTTTATAGTAGTTTTGTACCAGTCGATGCTAGCCTGGTACAAAACATACATATTTTAAAGACTAGCATCTTGTGTCAATTGAAGTACTTCCCCCTTTTCTTGCCTTTCTTCTTAACATGAATAAAATAATTCTTAAAACATAAAAGATACTGACAGAAACATATTTATAAATGTATCTAGTGTACTAGTGATGAATAAAATCCCTTCCTTTTCCACAATTCTAAGGGCTCATTAATTTATCTGTATTCATGTAATGCATGTCCAGATTTCTGTTAATCAAACAAGCATTACAACCCATAATTTATTTATCTGCAAAAATTGTCTGTCCTGCTGCATATTTCCATTTTGAATTTATCATACGTTTTAAACCTATAGCCCTGAAAACCTTGCACTAATGGATAATATTAGTATAAACACCATGTCTATTTGTGCCAACCTTCCAAATTTTTAATATTTTGCTATCCTTATTTGGTACAGATCCTATATCCTCAAAACTTATCAGGGGCAGTAGGCGTGTTTGTATGGTAGTTCTTCACACCTTTCATGTATGATTACTAGCCTCTAGGTATTGGTTTGAGCCCTAGTTGGGCAGTTGCAAAATTAAGGTTTGATTTTCATGTCATATGTGATAAGGTTAGTCAGTTTCTTCCCGCAGGTTGCAGCCGTTTTCCTTCAAGTACTACGGTTTAATAGTATGCCAACAAAACTGACTGCCATGAAATTACATACGGTGTAGAAAGTGATGTTTATAAAACCAAAGCAAACAATAAAAGTTTTAAATCTTTGTCCATTTGTACAAGGAGCCGTAGTGGTTGAGCCATTTAACTTATGGTAATTTTACCAAACTGTGACCACAAGATGTGACATCAGGCCTCTGTTCAATTGGCAGTCCCACAATAAAAGTTCAATTTTCACGTCATACATTGTACATTTTATATGGTTAATTTGTCAGTTTCCTGCCTCAGTTCTGTGTTTTTTTCTGGGTCCTTTGGTTAACTCTGCCAACAAAACTGACTGTCTTACATGAAATTATCCATATGATGTAGAATGTGACATTGACGGTTGACCCGTTCAAAGAAACCACCAGCATGTACACACAACAATGCTGCAATGCTTTAGACAACATTGGTCTAGAGACTTCATGATTTACATGTATAAAGCTTTTAAATGTAAAAAAAAAAAAATCCCTACCTACCTACCCACCTGCTGATAGTGTGGGTCGGCAATGCCAAACAAACAATTTTTTAAGGGTGGCCTGATGAAAGATTTTGGACACTTTTTAAACACTACATGTACATGTAAGTGTCTACTTCAGTGGATTCAATTAGTTAATGTGAAAGATTCGAACTTATTTAGTCATGAAATGGCTGCATTCATGTTCATTCTCAGCCCATATTTATGTAACAGAAGTATTTGACTTTCCAATAAATAGCTAAAAGTTTACATTTTAATAATTTCGTAAAACTGATATATTTTGGGGCCTACTATGTACTATGTCAGTTTGTTCTCTCTTATTTTTTTTCTTCATGATAGTAGAGCATGTGATTTTAATTCTTTTATCAAAATACTATAAAGATAATATTTTACTCTGAACTGATCTGCTTATTGCTTGGATTAATTCTTAAATTAAGATTTGTTTCCTTCTTTAGAGAAATGTGAATATAAGTTGAATTCAAATGCATATAAGATACAAGAAAAAAATACACTTACCGGTACATAAAAGAAAGTGTAAAATAATTTGAATTGAATAACTTATGTTTTTGTTTACTTACAGGTCAAAAGATTGTCCCAAGGGTCCGTAAGTATTTACATTCAATGTAGTCAGAGTGTATTGATATAGAGCTGCTTTACTTAACTGTAATAAAGTACACCTTAAAAATAGTTTATACAAAACTTTCATGTGTCACAGAAAAAAAAAGAAAAGAAATTTGCTGGTAGCAATGTTCATCAAAAAGACATTTTACATGTTAGACATGTTAAATGAAGTGTTGATTTATTTGTGACCTGGTGTGAACTTGTATGATATTCATATGTGTATTTAGAAGATAAGCAATATATTTGACATAAATGAAAGTTTCTAGTTATGATCCATACATGTCAACCTCTTACAATGGGACATGACATGATATGTCAAAAAGCGTGTGAAAACGCGTGACGTAGATGCGGACTTGTTAATATGAATGTGGTAATGTTCATAATTTCATACAAAGTTGTGAATATAAAAAAACAATATATATATTCTACTGTGAACTTTTATTTTATTAAACAGTGGTCTGTAATGTTGCTTTTAAAGCACCACCACTAGGCACATATTCAAAACAACTGCCAGTTTCAAGTTTAGTTACATTTATTTGATAACAGCACACAATACAAATGTAACATAGTCAAGTTCTCATCCGAATTCAGTGTCAATTTCTTTATAATTGAAAAGGCTCTCCCACAGTAGGAATTGATATTTGACTGAATTAGCTTCATCAAGATTTGAAAGAATGTCATGTTTTTTTTGAGCAATGTAAAATGTCATCTATTATATCTGCCATTGCTCCCATTGCTATTGCCTGGTTAAAAATGGGTAGTTCATCAGAAGAAAGCTGGTACTATGAGAGCTAATCCAACAGTTCCGTGATATTTTTATTCCCATGGCCTGTAGAAATCTGTTGCCGTGTTGGCTAGATTTGAAACTGAAATTGAAAAAGAAAAATGTTTTATAAATTTGATTTCCATTAGATAAACATGTTAAATGCTTATTCAAATAGCTACATTGTATTTCTCCTCTCACATGTATTGGTTTTTTATCATTGCAACATACAATGCACAAAATATGCGTTATTTGTCACTCGATCATTTAAACTCGAACTCTAAAATATAATTTATAAATCTTGAATCTTGCCGTACACATCGTTTTGGCTTAACGATCGGCACTTTAGACGACGGTACAGGCCCTGGAAGTGACCTATTTCTGGGCACATGTCCCCTATAAAGTGAATTTGAAAGAAAGTCACAAAATTGTTAAAACTAATCACAAACTACTTACCTTTTACTGTTTGTCCATATAGAAAAACAAACAATGTGGCAGCCAAACAATTACTTCGAATTTTTCGGTATTTATCGCCGAATAAGGAAAAAACCCGAGAATAGTGATATCACTAACAACCAAAAAATGAAAAGAACGAAAAAGCGTGTAATTGCGTGTAAAGTGGTGAAAAGCGTGTACACGCCATGTGACAAAATCCTCGCGTGTAAACCGTTGAAAAAGCGTGTATTACACGCGAATATCATGTCACTTGACATGTATGGTTATGATCACACACATAAAGTATAATCAAATCACAACATCCCAAATACTTTTAATTCATAAGAAATTTTATTAGAAGAAAAAAATTACAGAAATTAAATTAGAGTTCCAAAGAACATTATTAATTTGATGTGATTTATGTAAATGTAAACAAAATATCAACAAGAAGAGACCATCAACAATTTGGAAAAAAATATATTTATGAATAGGTATACAAGTGATACATGTAAATAAGATAATGATCTAATAGTACAGATTTTTAAAATGTTTTACTTTTTGCACACTCAATTTAATAGAATTTCAAGACACTACACACTTTAGCCACCAACAAATTTATAACTATATAGTTAATTTAATAGTGTTTAAAAAAGATGTAATTAAAGAATTGGCTATTTCATGATTGCGTATAGGATTTCTAACGACAGATCAAGACCTAAAGGGGGAGCCCCAATGAGAGACATGTATCCCAGGGATCCGTATCCTAGAGACCCCTATGATGCCTACTACAGAGACAGATACCTGCCTCCACCACCAATGGACAGATTCGATAGATACAGACCATATCCAGATCCATACGACAGACGACCTCTGCCACCTGCAAGAGATCCACGGGATCCGTTTATGAGAGAAAGAGACCCTTACGCAAGACCCCCTCCAGAGTATTATGGAGCCTCAGGGGGAAGAAGATCCCCTGTTGCACCTGCACCACTTCCAACAAGGTAAAAATGCAAAATGATATATGTCAATATAAAGTATGCACATATTGGTTCAGTTACCCTTGTTAGTTTTAATAAATGTTACTGAGTTGATGATAGAAAGTTTTTATTTTATTTCTTTTTGTGTACAACTGTTTTGCAGATGAATTAATAACATTTCTTTAAAAAAGTTCTTTACATACCTCTATATGAAGTTTGAAACCAAGTTTTTATGTTATAAGAAAAATAAAAATTATATATTTTTCAGTGTTTAGTCATTGAAGGGAGAAATGAAAAAGCTTCTTTACAACCACTATTGGAATTGAAATTAAATTTCACTGAGTGTTCTTTAAATTTTATTTGAATATAATCCATGCTTTACTTTTCCATTCGTTAATTAAACTTTTCCAAAACAGTTATTAAATGATTTGGTGTATTTAATTAATAATCAATTATTATTACTATTTACCTTCCAGTGCATGTTACTTATTTTACATTCATTTATAATGATTTTCCCTCTTGATTTTGCTTTGGGCCGACTAAGTTCTAAAGAGAGGACTATAAGTAAAGGTCACTGCAATCAGAAGAATATTTGTGTTTCAGGAGTAAGGGAAGAAAGTAGTTCATTACCAGTACATTTTATTCCTATACAAGAAAGTTCACATTCATTTAATTTATAGTAAAACATAGCCATTCAATTTCAGTTATTACATGTAAGTTATCATTTTTGTGCTCTTAAAGAGTACCTCCAGTTGGATTTCTGCAAGAAAAATATCCAAAAAACAATTAATTTATTGAAAAATATAGCATTTTCTTTGCAGAAAAACTACTGAGTATGCTTTGATCAAATTTATCAGGAAAGGTCTTTTGATTTTGATCAAGTCTAAGCATGTATTGCATGTTATTCATACTTTTTGGGGGTAAAAATTGCATGAAATTCAATAAAAATCCTATCGTTACTGGTTTGATAGCACTTACAATTCAGTGCAGTGTGGTGAACATTCTTCAAACCCAATCATTGTCCATTTCATATGATATATTAATGATATATATTTAGATATTTAAGTTAAAAAATGATCTGTATGTGTATGACCATACTTGTGAAGAAACTCTTTTATTGAAAATTACATAAGTTGTGGATGGTGTACAAGTCTCTTCTTGAAAATCATTCAACTAAAATAACAAAATATTGCTTTTCATTGCATAATTTACTTATAAATTGAAGTTTTGATTTAAAGTTCTAATTTCAAATTGATAATAAAATTACCCCTCAGTAGTCACAGCATTTTGATTTATTTCCCTTTCTTCACACAATACTATTTGTATTTATAGGGATCCATACTATGACCATTACTATGAAAGAAGAACAAAGTAAGTTTATTGTTTTCCTATCTATAGATTATTTTTTTATTCATCCTTTCTAAATCTATGTGTTATTGGTTTTAACCTGATATATTCATTTTTGGTGAATCATTTATCATCTGGTTGTGTGATGGTTCACAATTTATTCAGGTTCAATGATAATTTGAAGTCATTTAAGAAAATACATGTATTGAATACAAGTATTTGTAATGATTCACATTGAAAGTTTTGTATTATAAATGCAGACAAAATTCTCTAGTGATGTCAAAGTTTTAATTTACCCTTTCACTGTTTGAAAATTAAAAAAGATAACATTTATAGAAGGTCAAAACATTTATAGAAGGTCAAGTTAGTGATCATGTTGTCCTTGTATATAACATAAGATAATGTTTGAAAACAAGGAACTTATTTGGAATGTAATTATCTTAATTTTATGTTGTCTCATTTCATGGCTGCAGAGAAAATTCATTTCGTATTACTTTTCATACAGACAGTCTTTTTACATTTGAGTAAACTCTTGAGCTTTAAAATTTATATTGATTTGAAATATTATTTTATGGATTGGAGCATTAGTTAAAAATGAAAGATATTCATTAATATTTGATTTGATTTGACATGTTTTCCTATTTGTTAATCGTACAGCTATCCTATTCCACCACCACCGCCGGGAACCACTCGCATGTCGCCACCTAGAAGTCGCATTCCGGCACCATATTGACTGTCGTAGCGGGAGAGAATGCGCGGATGAATGTGATTAAGGAGAAAGACTTGACAGCGGATAATCGTGTGTTAATGAAGACGGAATTGGATTAAAGTCGCAATCATTGTAATATATCGCCTTTCATGACATTAATGTAATTATCGTGTTATCAGAAATTTTACACATCTTTTAAATGGAGTGTACATAGAACTCATTGGTTACATTTTTATGAATTCATATTGTCGCTATGTATCATCGGAATAAATTTGTCTCGTGAATCGAGCTTGTTTTTCTATGTATTTATTTCGCTTTATATGCTGACTGTTACGTGCTCTACAACAGCTGAGGATCAATATCGCTACATTATTATTGATGTGTTCCATCGAGAGGTGAAGATTTAATTTGTCTGCAAGGTTTTCATTGCAACAAAAAAGGCCATGTAAAATAAGAAAAGATTCTTAATCTTCTCCAGCAATACAAATTAAGAAAGCTAACATTTTTTTTTATCATTTGGAATTTTGATTTTATGTCTTTCTATTGGACATGATATAAAAGCATTTTCAGGTGAATTTTTTCTTGTTTTTACATGCATTATTGCTCTTTATTCAAAAAAATATTCCATCTTACTAAATAGCATTATAATGGACTGTCAATTAATATTACAAGTGTGAAAAACTGAAATGGTCACTTTTTTTTAAAGTTTTGTTTATCCTTTATCAAAAAAACATCTATTCAAATAGTTTAATATAAGAGTTATTTTTAAGAAGTAGTCATGTTAATTGACTTTTGATGAGCAACAGCAAAAGTGTGAGTAGTTTTTTCATTCAGGACATGTTGTACAATCATAGCATATATGTAATTTATGTTCATATTCATTTAATTCATTTTCATTAGGCCACAATGAATTCATTGATATATTTTTACTTCATCTGCATTAATTTCAAGCAGTCAAAATGAGTATATTTTGAAAAGAAAGAATAATCAAGTAGACAAACTTTCAGCCTTGAATTAACATTAAAAAAGAGAACAATTAATTCATTGTGGCCCAACTTCCTTTAAAATCATGATCATGTTCATTTTAAAAATCATTGAATACAATACAACAAAAAATATCTGGAGAGATTTGGTTATTCTTAACTTGTGTGTTGTTGTTTTATGAGGAAATTGGTTTTCCTTTGTCATGTGTTTTTATTATGTCAGTGTTTATATTCTTGGATTGTTAAATAATTTTACGTACAGCGTTTATAGGAGGCTCGAAAATATATTCATGGCTGGCAGATTGTTTCAAGTTATATTGAAGAAAACTGAAATAATTTTTGAATTCAAATAGGAACCAAGGTTTACCTAATCACATGGATGTGATGAATATATATATATAGCTCATCTGATCTTAATGAAGAATATAGTAGCTATTACCATTAATTTGTATCCATGGTTGTTCCCCTTTTCTTGAAAAACAAATTAACAAATTGAAAAATTTAAGACTATATCTAACACCACATACTAAATATTATTGCCAGTATTTGCCCTAGATTATTACATATACATGATAGATCAGTGATAAACTTTTCTGTGTTTAATTACTTTGGTCATTTTGTGTATTGGCCATATTGTCATTATTTTACCTTGGTAGAAAAAGGATTATGCTTTAGGTCTAATATGGTTGAGATTTTTTATGCAGGGCAGTTAGACAAACAAGATATGAATACATTATCTCATTTCTTTCTGATATGTTGATCGTTGTCGCATTGGTATTCAAATAAAATCTTATAATTTGTATATTATATTGAAATGAGCAGCAATAGGTTTAACTTATTAAATTATTAAAAAAAATTAAAATAAAAAAAGGGAGAGGGTTATATGACTTCCTATGGAACATTTGCTCTAATGGTAGATTTAAAAAGAAGACGTCCAAGAATAACTGGATAGTTACTGGATGTGAGGAAAGTAATTTACATATAGTATATTTGCCTTGTTGAAAATAAGAAAATCGACTTTTATTTATGGGCCATCTGTTCAAAAAAGCAATGTGCATTATATGGTTTACTGAAAGTTATTTTCCTGGCATGGCAACAGGTCACAAGAATCAGTTGTTGTGTTTTGCTTTCTGAACTATCAATCTGCTGTTTAAAAAAGGTAAAATAAGAATATCCCCCGAAGTTGTTCCTGTGTTATATTACCTATAACTTGAAATCAAAAGGACATAGACAAATAAAATTGCATGAGGTTGCTATCTTTTTATGCCCCACCTACGATAGTAGAGGGGCATTATGTTTTCTGGTCTGTGTGTCCGTTGTCCATTCGTCTGTTCGTCCGTCTGTCCCGCTTCAGGTTAAAGTTTTTGGTCAAGGTAGTTTTTGATAAAGTAGAAGTCCAATCAACTTGAAACTTAGTATACATGTTCCCTTTGATAAGATCATTCTAATTTTAATGCCAAATTAGAGAATTTATTCCAATTTCACGGTCCACTAAACATATAAAATGATAGCGAGTGGGGCATCCGTGTACTGTGGACACATTCTTGTTATAATTATATTGGGTAATGTGACTGTCGTCAGTCTGGGGGTCATCTTGAAAGTTAATTAGATGGTGCCTAGACTAAAGTACAATAGGCAGATCCAGGGGTGGGGGGGGGGGGGGCCCTTTCGTGGAAAAAAATTGGTTGATTATATAGGGAATCACTGAAGCATGACTGGAGTGGGCCCCTTAGGACAGTCAGCGGGCACCCCCTTATGAAAAGTTCTGGATCTGCCACTGAGTACACATGAATATCTGATATATTTTATAGAGTGCATGCATTATCAACAGTTTATTTAAGACTTATTGTAATTTGGATATAGATTTTAGTACAGAATGTTATAAAGCAAAGGAGTAGGTCCAGTAAGGGCCGATTTTGGCCTCAAATTTCAGGTTCATCTAACGAAAGATTTTGGACACTTTTTAAACATTTAAGTGTCTATTTCAATTGATTCAATTACTTTATGTGAAAGATTTTAATTATGAATTATTCATTAAAAATGCTCCGATTCAAGCTGAAATATTAAAAATCTATCAAATATGCCAAAAAACATCCTTTTCAGATGGTTTTTGTCAAAAATGAAAGTGGCCGCATCAGTGTTCATCCTCAACCTTTATATATGTTTTGTATCATCATCAAATACAACTTACATTTCAATATTTTAAAGGAACACATATGCAGCCACTTTCATTTAAGACGGAAAACGTCTAAAATTTTACTAAAATGCTTAAATTGTGAAGATTTCAGTAATTTAGCATGACTTAATTAATGATGCTAGTACACGATATTTGTGCATTGTATTGTCAAAAACAGACCATATTTATGTAGCAGAAGCATTAATAGCTGAAAGATTACATTTTCTCAATTTTGTTAAACTGCCATATTTTGGGGCCAAAAAGGGGTCTTACTGAACCTACTCCTTTATGTTAGAATTTTAGTCAAATCAGTGAACATGAATTTGATAGCAAATGCTTTTTTCATATTGTTATTTTTAAGAAGAGTCTAAAAAAAAACCTGAAAATTGCTCTTGTTAACAATTAGTTTCTGTCTTTAATATATGAATAATGAATGCAGTATTTGGGTCAAACTTGTGAATCGTGTACAAGGAAATTTATTGAACTTTCTGAATTGGAGCCTGTTTAGACAAAATATATGCTATGCAATTGATTTTCAAATGCGTTTCTGGAGTAAAATGAATGACATATAGGCAAGATGAATGATTCTATAAACTAGTGTTGAAGTAAAAAAAAGTCTACATCTTAGTAATGATATGGATCTTAGTAATGATTAGGATCAGTGATCAAAGTGGCTGCTAGTGTGATTTATTATTATGGAAGTTGAATGAAAACAGTTCAATAACGTATTTACTAGGAAAGTTTGTATAGAGGGTATAGATATCATTGAACAGAAATCATTTTGATAAGCTCGTGAAAATAATGTCATTAACACTTGTTTTGTTTCTCGTAAATCTGCAGCCACGAGGAACAGATGAACGTTTTTAATAATTGATAAAAAAAATCAAATTGCAGCCAAAAAGTATAACAGTTATAATCGCACACATTTCTTGTCAGCAGCTGACAATTAATTACAAAGTATTTATAAACAGTACAACTACAACTGTCCACATTTGAAAATAAATCAAAATTTAACTTAAAGTAAGATATATAGTAGAATGGTTGTAAACTTCTTTTTATGCCCCGTCTACGATAGTAGTAGGGGCATTATGTTTTCTGGTCTGTGCGTCCGTTCGTCCGTCTGTTCGTTCGTCTGTTCGTTCGTCTGTTCGTTCGTCCGTTCGTCCGTCTGTCCCATGTCAGGTTAAAGTTTTTGGTCGAGGTAGTTTTTGATGAAGTTGAAGTCCAATCAACTTGAAACTTAGTACACATGTTCCTTATGATATGATCTTTCTAATTTAAATGCCAAATTAGAGTTTTGACCCCAATTTTACGGTTCACTGATAGAAAATGATAGTGCAAATTTCAGGTTAAAGTTTTTGGCTTCAGGTTAAAGTTTTTGGTCAAGGTAGTTTTTGATGAAGTTGAAGTCCAATCAACTTGAAACTTAGTATACATGTGCCCTATGATATGATCTTTCTAATTTAAATGCCAAATTAGAGTTTTGACCCCAATTTTACGGTTCACTGAACATAGAAAATGATAGTGCAAATTTCAGGTTAAAGTTTTTGGCTTCAGGTTAAAGTTTTTGGTCAAGGTAGTTTTTGATGAAGTTGAAGTCCAATCAACTTGAAACTTAGTATACATGTGCCCTATGATATGATCTTTCTAATTTAAATGCCAAATTAGAGTTTTGACCCCAATTTTACGGTTCACTGAACATAGAAAATGATAGTGCAAATTTCAGGTTAAAGTTTTTGGCTTCAGGTTTAAGTTTTTGGTCAAGGTAGTTTTTGATGAAGTTGAAGTCCAATCAACTTGAAATTTAGTATACATGTGCCCTATGATATGATCTTTCTAATTTAAATGCCAAATTAGAGTTTTGACCCCAATTTTACGGTTCACTGAACATAGAAAATGATAGTGCAAATTTCAGGTTAAAGTTTTTGGTCAAGGTAGATTTTGATAAAGTAGAAGTCCAATCAACTTGAAACTTAGTATACATGTTCCCTTTGATAAGATCATTCTAATTTTAATGCCAAATTAGAGAATTTATTCCAATTTCACAGTCCTTTAAACATAGAAAATGATAGTGTGAGTGGGGCATCCGTGTACTGTGGACACATTCTTGTTACAAAATAATATAAAACAGGAATATGTGTACCGGTACACAGTTGATCTCTGTGTCCAAAACAGGACAATTAGACGGGAACAGATTTAGGTTGATTGTAAATATGCTTGTTGCAGAGCATGTATACTTTGGTGCAACGTTATTAAGGGAAATTACATTTGGCCATTTTACTAAATTATTAACGCATCTGCGTTTACACTAAACCTTTCCAAAGGGCCATCTGATATATTGCAATCACTTTGTATCATATATGACAATCAAGTGGCATGCATCGTCTTCGCCCGTCGTTATCTTTAAAAAAAAAAAATCTCTGAAACCAATGGACGAATCTCAAACAAACTTTCACTGAATTTTCAGCACACACTTTGCATATTTTTGGTTCAGCCATTCAGCCAACATGGCTAAAATAGAAACTAAAGGTTAAAATCATTTATTGTCCAATTAAATTTCTTATAAACCATAAAAGAGATCAGCAATAAATAATCTTCAAAAATGCCAATACGACCGAAACCATTGGATAAAATTGAGAATGGAATTGGGAATGACTTCTTGTAGTAGTTATTCCCTTGAATTGATGATTTTTTGACTTGTGCTTAAATTTTTGGCTTTTATATCAAATAGTGACAGGTGAGCGACTCACGCTCTCATGAGTATCTTGTCGATACATCGAACTGGTTTGATAACATGATCCACCAGCTGATTTGAAGATTTTTCGCAGAGCACTTGATCTTTAACCTTCGGTAAGACATTTAAATGAAGTGGGTGTTCCTTCAGTGTATTTACGGCGTCTATTATTTTGGACATCATTTTGCAGTAATCTATGAATGCACAAATCGTCTTGCGCAGGAAACGAAAATCTTGTCTAATTATTTGTCGTGTCCATTTACAATATAATATTTTTTGAATAAGAATAATTATGTTATCCCCAAAATATCCAATCGAAAAGAAAGTGAATGTCCACACCTCTGTACCTATTGACCGGACAAAGATGCATACTAAAAAGTAAGCTTTATAAGGACCAGGTGTAAACCTGATGTTAAGTAAACGAGGAGACTTTCTTGTGCTGGCAATAATTAAAAATGTATGAATTAAAGTGAGAAATTGGTATGTAATTGAAAGATGCAGAAAATGAAAGATAATAAACAAAGATCAACAAACAAAAGCCATTAAGGCATGAAATCGTATTTAAGTAAAATCAAAGATACGAAAACACAAGTCTTCGATAATGAATTTCATTCAGAATAATTATTCTGTGATATTTGAGTCGATGTGGAAACAGATTTTAAACGGGTAAATGACGCTGAAAGTATAGCCACTGGCTCACATTCGTTGTGAAAAAACTTAAAGTAGCTATGCAATATAATGTATTTAAGTCTGGTAAGATCATGCTGGAAGTTCGATCCTTTCTACAGTATCGTATATACAGCATCTAATCTTCTATGTATCATTATGAGATCCGACCTGAAATTAATATAATCTGGTGTATGGTTGATGTTGTCCTAGTACTGATACTGTTTAGGTGCAACCGTAAATACTGATAGCTTGTGCTTGTGGGTCCATTTTTTTCAAAAACATATTGAAATACAACGACAAAATACACGGCTTTAAAGAGAAAGAGCAAAGACTGATCGACTCGGATGCAGGGTGGGATGGCATGTCGTCCCTCGCACTACAACCTAGAGAATTGGCATGTAGAAAATGCTGTTAGTCTACATTTTAACTCTGGCTCTATTTCTCTCAATCTTATTGAAATATGAATTCGGATTTCGTTATACTACATACGTTGTACTACATACGAATATATACGATAAAATTGAGAATGGAAATGGGTAATGTGTCAAAGAGACAACAACCCGACCATAAAAAAGACAACAGCAGAAGGTCACCAATAGTCTTCAATGTAGCGAGAAACTCCCCCACCCGGATGCGTCCTTCAGCTGGACCCTAAACAAATATATAACGAATTTCGAGTTCTATAATTTAATTAGATCGTCCTTAAGAATTAAATGTATTACGTCTGCGTTTCAGAAGCCCTTGTAAAGGGGCCTCGGTGGCCAAGTGGTCTTAAGTAGTTCTACTAATGTAACCACTACCCAATCAACACTGAGGTTGTGAGTTCAAACCCCGCTCGATTGCGTTTAACGTTTGCTTCAGCAGGTTTGATGTAAACAAAAATTGTTGTATATTTTCAGCAAGAAACATATGTATTGTAGTTTTCCGTTTGGTTTTGAAATATGCCGTTCATATTCCGTGATTCATTCAAAAAAAGGGATGGTATTACAAAAAAGAAAGATACCGGTAGTTTCATAGGGATAAAACTATCGCTTAATGCATTACCTTCAAAACATTGTAGGGGCTTCAGTTACGAGTGGTCTAAGTAGTTCTTCTGCTATAAACTATATCGTTTCAACATTGATGTTGTGAATTCGAAGCCCGCACATTCGGTTCCAATCGTAATTGACTAAGATAGTCAGTTTTCCTAATAAAGGTCTGTGGTTGTCTCTGAACTCTGGCTTTTACCAAATAAGATTTATCGCCCCTATCTAGCCAATAGTGGTGAAAGGGACACAAAAACATAACAAATCAATCAGAACTTCAAAGTATTAAAAGTAGTTCATCAATATAATACTGCCATGTTTAATAACTATAAATATTTCCAAGCGAAACCCAATGGCTAGAATCAATTCTCCGCATGTTCAATTAGTATATTCCTAT
Source organism: Mytilus edulis (assembly GCA_019925275.1). Classification (NCBI taxonomy): domain Eukaryota; kingdom Metazoa; phylum Mollusca; class Bivalvia; order Mytilida; family Mytilidae; genus Mytilus; species Mytilus edulis. The sequence goes on along the minus strand of CM034350.1, from coordinate 53,840,100 downwards.
ATGAATAGTGGAAAAGGAGTTTTTGCAACTACTAGAGAAAGCTACACCGAAACACTAAAATATTTTTGTGGATAGGATTATGATTAAGTGTCGAACGTAAATAGTAGAGGGTTTATAATTTTCATCAGGGAAAAACTTGTTCAAACGAATTTCAAAACTTATGATATGCTAAATAGATTGTCAGACAGTCGGACATCGATATAAGTAGTTCACCATTTGCTTGATGTAGATGTAATTCGAAACTAGCAAGTTTTTATACGACCGCAAAATTTGAAAAAATTTTCGTCGTATATTGCTATCACGTTGGCGTCGTCGTTGTCGTCGTCCGAATACTTTTAGTTTTCGCACTCTAACTTTAGTAAAAGTGAATGGAAATCTATGAAATTTTAACACAAGGTTTATGACCACAAAAGGAAGGTTGGTATTGATTTTGGGAGTTTTGGTCCCAACATTTTAGGAATTAGGGGCCAAAAAGGGCCCAAATAAGCATTTTCTTGGTTTTCGCACTATAACTTTAGTTTAAGTCAATAGAAATCTATGAAATTTTGACACAAGGTTTATGACCACAAAAGAACGGTTGGGATTGATTTTGGGAGTTTTGGTTTCAACAGTTTAGGAATTATGGGCCATAAAAGGGCCCAAATAAGCATTATTCTTGGTTTTCGCACAATAACTTTAGTTTTAAGTAAATAGAAATCAATGAAATTTAAATACAATGTTAATGACTACAAAAGGAAGGTTGGTATTGATTTTGGGAGTTTAGGTCCCAACAGTTTAGGATTTAGGGGCCAAAAAGGGACCCAAATAAGCATTTTTCTTGGTTTTCGCACCATAACGTTAGTATAAGTAAATAGAAATCTATGAAATTTAAACACAAGGTTTATGACCATAAAAGGAAGGTTGGTATTGATTTTGGGAGTTTTGGTCCCAACAGAATAAGGGACCCAAAGGGTCCAAAATTAAACTTTGTTTGATTTCATCAAAATTGAATAATTGGGGTTCTTTGATATGCCGAATCTAACTGTCATGACTGTGTATGTAGATTCTTAACTTTTGGTCCCGTTTTCAAATTGGTCTACATTAAGGTCCAAAGGGTCCAAAATTAAACTTAGTTTGATTTTGACAAAAAATGAATCAGTTAGGTTCTTTGATATGCTGAATCTAAAAATGTACTTAGATTCTTGATTATTGGCCCAGTTTTCAAGTTGGTCCAAATCGGGGTCCAAAATTAAACTTTGTTTGATTTCATCAAAAATTGAATAAATGGGGTTCTTTGATATACCAAATCTAACTGTGTATGTAGATTCTTCATTTTTGGTCCTGTTTTCAAATTGGTCTACACTAAAGTCCAAAGGGTCCAAAATTAAACTTAGTCTGATTTTAACAAAAATTGAAATCTTAGGGTTCTTTGATATGCTGAATCCAAAAATGTACTTAGATTTTTTATTATGGGCCCAGTTTTCAAGTTGGTCCAAATCAGGATCTAAAATTATTATATTAAGTATTGTGCAATAGCAAGTCTTTTCAATTGCACAGTATTGCGCAATGGCAAGAAATATCTAATTGCACAATATTGTGAAATAGCAAATTTTTTTTTAATTAGAGTTATCTTTCTTTGTCCAGAATAGTAAGCAAGAAATATCTAATTGCAAAATATTGTGCAATAGCAATATTTTTTTTTAATTGGAGTTATCTTTCTTTGTCCAGAATCAACTTAAATCTTTGTTATATACAATATACAATGTATATTCACTTTTTACTACCAACTGATAAATTAAAATAATCTTTACCATTCAGTGATAACAAGCAGTTTTTTTACATCTTATTTCCTTATCTTATCTAAAATGTTTTTAGATAATGTATGTTGGACATTTGCCAGACATGACTATGATGTCATTTTCTATTTTTATTTGCCAATAACTTTATGTAAATAACTTCATTGGAAATTTGCCAATATAAAATGTTGCTGATGAAGTTTTTTTTATTGTTTTATACAATAAACAATGTATATTCACTTTTACTACCAACCAATCTTTACCATTCAGTGATAACCAGCACTTTATTTTACATTTTAATATTTTATGATGTATTTAAAAGAGTAGTTATTGTTGCAAACTCCATTAGAAATTTGAATTGATATCAGTTTTGGAAAAAGGGAAACGGGGATGTGAAAAAAGGGGGGGTTAAATTTTTCTCATTTCAGATTTCATAAATAAAAAAAAAAATTCTTCAAACATTTTTTTGAGAGGATTAATATTCAACAGCATAGTGAATTGCTAAAAGGCAAAAACAAACTTTTAAGTTCATTAGACCACATTCATTCTGTGTCAGAAACCTATGCTGTGTCAACTATTTAATTTTAGATTTAAAAAGTTTGAAGAAGAAATCTTTAATTGTAAAATTTGAAAAATCTTGACATTGGTTTTCTGTAAAAAAAAAACCATGTAATGTCAAAAATTTGATCACAATCCAAATTCAGAGCTGTATCACGCTAGAATGTTTTGTCCATACTTGCCCCAACTGTTCAGGGTTCGACATCTGCGGTCGTATAAAGCTGCGCCCTGCGGAGCACCTGGTTTTACAAGTCAGAAGCCAATATATATATGTATAAAGCAAGGACCAAGTGTTGTTCAGTTTTTGTTGAGATGTGTTCATCTGAATATTTGTATAAATGGAAGTAATATGAACTTATTACATATGTATGTGCCTGTCCAAAGTCAGGAGCCTGTAATTCAGTGGTTGTCGTTTGTTGATGTGTTACATATTGTTTTTTCGTTCATTTATTTTTTTTAATTGGGTCGTTAGTTTTCTTGTTTGAATTGTTTTACATTTGTCATTTCGGGGCCTTTTATAGCTGACTATTCGGTATGGGCTTTGCTCATTGTTGGAGGCCGTATGGTGACATATAGTTGTTAATTTCTGTGTCATTTGGTCTTTTGTGGAGAGTTGTCTCATTGGCAATCATACCACATCTTCTTTTTTTTTTGTTTATACAATTGTATCTTTTTCATCTCTTCATTTTACACATACGTATACGACATACAATGAAATTGTTGGCCGATTTGGCATATGGTGAAAACACGAAACGGTTTTCGAGAGTATTTTTATTTATTTTTATACGCCCGTTTACACCGATGTTCGTCCGTCCGTCGTCAACATGTCTGACAATAACTAAAAAAAATATGCTTAATCAAATAGGCATAAAACATTGGTAAATTGTTTATATCTTTTGACGTGACTCCCTTTCGGCTTTTTTTTTTATATAAGTCCATAGATTTTAAGTTCCGAATTTTGGGGTTTTATTCATTAAAAAAGGGTGAATTTTACAATTTTCAGTCATTAACTCGAAATTGCTTTCAGCAGTTTTCACGAAACTTTGGTGAATTGTTATACGACCGCAAATTTTGAAAAAATTTTCGACGTATATTGCTATCACGTTGGCGTCGGCGTCGGCGGCGTCGGCGTCGGCGTCGTCGTCGTCGTCCGAATACTTTTAGTTTTCGCACTCTAACTTTAGTAAAAGTGAATAGAAATCTATGAAATTTTAACACCAGGTTTATGACCATAAAAGGAAGGTTGGTATTGATTTTGGGAGTTTTGGTCCCAACATTTTAGGAATAAGGGGCCAAAAAGGGCCCAAATAAGCATTTTCTTGGTTTTCGCACCATAACTTTAGTTTAAGTTAATAGAAATCTATGAAATTTTGACACAAGGTTTATGACCACAAAAGAAAGATTGGGATTGATTTTGGGAGTTTTGGTTTCAATAGTTTAGGAATAAGGGGCCAATAAAGGGCCCAAATAAGCATTTTTCTTGGTTTTTGCACAATAACCTTAGGTTAAGTAAATGGAAATCTATGAAATTTAAACACAATGTTTATGACCACAAAAGGAAGGTTGGTATTTATTTTGGGAGTTTAGGACCCAACAGATTAGGAATTAGGGGCCAAAAAGGGACCCAAATAAGCATTTTTCTTGGTTTTCGCACTATAATGTTAGTATAAGTAAATACAAATCTATGAAATTTAAACACAAGGCTTATGACCATAAAAGGAAGGTTGGTATTGATTTTGGGAGTTTTGGTCCCAACAGTTTAGGAAAAAGGGGCCCAAAGGGTCCAAAATTAAACTTTGTTTGATTTCATCAAAATTGAATAATTGGGGTTCTTTGATATGCCGAATCTAACTGTATATGTAGATTCTCAACTTTTGGTCCCGTTTTCAAATTGGTCTACATTAAGGTCCAAAGGGTCCAAAATTAAACTTAGTTTGATTTTGACAAAAAATGAATCGGTTGGGTTCTTTGATATGTTGAATCTAAAAATGTACTTAGATTCTTGATTATTGAAGTTTTTTTGGTCCAGTTTTCAAATTGGTCTACATTAAGGTCCAAAGGGTCCAAAATTAAACTTTGTTTGATTTCATCAAAAATTGAATCCTTGGGGTTCTTTGATATGCCAAATCTAACTGTGTATGTAGATTCTTCATTTTTGGTCCTGTTTTCAAATTTCAAATTCTACATTAAAGTCCAAAGGGTCCAAAATTAAACTAAGTTTGATTTTAACAAAAATTGAATTCTTGGGCCTCTTTGATATGCTGAATCTAAACATGTACTTAGATTTTTGATTATGGGCCCAGTTTTCAAGTTGGTCCAAATCAGGATCTAAAATTATTATATTAAGTATTGTGCAATAGCAAGTCTTTTCAATTGCACAGTATTGTGCAATGGCAAGAAATATCTAATTGCACAATATTGTGAAATAGCAATTTTTTTTTTAATTAGAGTTATCTTTCTTTGTCCAGAATAGTAAGCAAGAAATATCCTATTTGTGCAATAGCAAGAATTTTTTTTAATTGGAGTTATCTTTCTTTGTCCAGAATCAACTTAAATCTTTGTTATATACAATATACAATGTATATACACTTTTTACTACCAACTGATAAATTTAAATAATCTTTACCATTCAGTGATAACAAGCAGTTTTTTTACATCTTAATATTTTATGATGTATTTAAATGAGTAGTTATTGTTGCAAACTCCATTAGAAATTTGAATTGATATCAGTTTTGAAAAAGGGAAACGGGGATGTGAAAAAAAGGGGGGGGGGGGGGTTAAATTTTTCTCATTTCAGATTTCATAAATAAAAAGAAAATTTCTTCAAACATTTTTTTGAGAGGATTAATATTCAACAGCATAGTGATTTGCTCAAAGGCAAAAAAAACCTTTTAAGTTCATTAGACCACATTCATTCTGTGTCAGAAACCTATGCTGTGTCAACTATTTAATTTTAGATTTAAAAAGTTTGAAGAAGAAATCTTTAATTGATTTGTAAAATCTTGGCATTTGTTTTGTGTAAAAAAAACCCATGTAATGTCAAAAATTTGATCACAATCCAAATTCAGAGCTGTATCATGCTTGAATGTTTTGTCCATACTTGCCCCAACTGTTCAGGGTTCGACCTCTGCGGTCGTATAAAGCTGCGCCCTGCGGAGCACCTGGTTTATATCTATTGAGATAAGCTCTCTTTCGATTTTTATAAATTTTTGATTTTACGTTTCGGACTATTTTTCGGTTTTTATTCATAAATTTTTTTTTTCCAGTTTTCGGTCAATGCCTTGAGCAGTTATCAAGAAACTTTGGTGACTGGCTTATATCTATTAAAATGACATTCCCTTTAGTTTTTCATGAGTTTCTTATGATACTTATTGAACTTTATTCCTTGAGAAATTGACTGGTGTCCCATGCACATAGCTGGCAGGTGTCATCTGACCTTAACCTAATTTTCATGGTTCTGTGGTCAAAGTTAAGTTTTTGAGTTTTGGTCTTTTTTTTTAAAAACTTTTACGCAATAGGTCAACTACAGTTGATGTATGGGCATATTTTATGATGCACATGTCAGTCTCGCAGGTTTTATCTGACCTTGGCCTCATTTTCACGGTTTATTGCTCAGTGTTAAGTTTTTGTACGACCGCAAACAAATTTTGCGCGTCGTCGTCGTCTGTAGTCGTCGTCAGCGTCGTCCGAAGACGCTTAGTTTCCGGAAAACAACTTTAATTTAAGTGAATGGATCTCTATGAAGTTTTTGAGTTTTGGTCTTTATTTAAAAAAAACTATACGCAATATGTCAACTATAGTTGATGTATGGGCATATTTTATGATGCACATGTCAGTCTCGCAGGTTTTATCTGACCTTGGCCTCATTTTCACGGTTTATTGCTCAGTGTTAAGTTTTTGTACGACCACAAAAAAAATTTGCGCGTTGTCGTCGTCGTCTGTAGTTAACGTCAGCGTTGTCCGAAGACACTAAGTTTCCGGAAAACAATTTTAATTTAAGTGAGTGGATCTCTATGAAATTTTAACGCAAGGTTTGAAAACACAAAAGGAAGGTTGTGATTGATTTAGGGGGTTATGGTTTCAACAGTTAAGGAACAAGGGGCCAAAAAAAGGTTTCCAGACAATAACTTATGTGTAAGTGTGTGGATTTTTCTGAAATTGTACCACAAGGTTCCATTCCATGGCCCCTAAACAAATATATAACGAATTCCGAGTTCTATAATTTAATTAGATCGTCCTTAAGAATTGAATTTATTAAGCCTTGTACGTCTGCGTTTCAGAAGCCCTTGTAAAGGGGCCTCGGTGACCAAGTGGTCTTAAGTAGTTCTACTAATGTAACCACTAGCCAATCAACACTGAGGTTGTGAGTTTAAACCCCGCTCGATTGCGTTTAACGTTTGCTTCAGCAAGTTTGACATCAACAAAAAAAGTTTTATATTTTCAGCAAGAAACATATGTATTGTAGCTTTCCGTTTGGTTTTGAAATATGCCGTTCGTATTCCGTGATTCATTCCAAAAAAGGGATGGTATTACAGAAAAGAGAGATACCGGTAGTTTCATAGGGATAAAACTATTGCTTAATGCATTACCTTCAAAACAGTGGTCTGAGTAGTTCTTCTGCTATTACTATATCGTTTCAACATTGATGTTGTGACTTCGAAACCCGCACATTCGTGTTGCATTCGGTTCCAATCGTAATTGACGAAGATCGTCAGTTTTCCTAATAAAGGTCTGTGGTTGTCTCTGAACTCTGGCTTTTACCAAATAAGATTTATCGCCCCTATCTAGCCAATAGTGGTGAAAGGGACACAAAAACATAACAAATCAATCAGAACTTCAAAGTACTAAAAGTAGTTCATCAATAAAATACTGCCATGTTTAATAACTATAAATATTTTCAAGCGAAACCCAATGGCTAGAATCAATTCTCCGCATGTTCAATTAGTATATTCCTATATGAATAGTGGAAAAGGAGTTCTTGCAACTACTAGAGAAAGCTACACCGAAACACTAAAATATTTTTGTGGATAGGATTATGTTTAAGTGTCGAACGTAAATAGTAGTGGGATTATAATTTTCATCAGGGGAAAACTTGTTAGGGTCCCGCCTTTAGGCGGGTCGCCCTATAGTGATCAGTCTGTCCGTCCGTCCGTCCGTCCGTCCGAATCTAGAGAACCATTATGATTTCATACTTTATACTTTACATGTTTATTAACCACCACCAGAGGGCGTGTCATGATGTATGTACAATTTCCTAGGTCAAAGGCGGGTCGCCCTATAGTGATCAGTCTGTCCGTCCGTCCGTCCGTCCGAATCTAGAGAACCATTATGATTTCATACTTTATACTTTACATGTTTATTAACCACCACCAGAAGGCGTGTCATGATGTATGTATAATTTCCTAGGTCAAAGGCGGGTCGCCCTATAGTGATAAGTCTGTCCGTCCGTCCGTAACACTTTAACTTTGTGTCCGCTCCATATCTAGAGAACCATTATGATTTCATACTTTATACTTTACATGTTTATTAACCACCACCAGAGGGCGTATCATGATGTATGTACAACTTCCTAAGTCAAAGGTCAAGGTAAAAAAAACTTTGGTTTCAGTTGACAACCCTGTGTCCTTTGGTGAAGATCGTGTCCGCTCTATATCTTGAGAACCGTTATGATTTCAAAGTTTATACTTGACATGTATATGAACCAACACCAGAGGGTGTGTCATAATTTATGAACGACTGCCTAGGGCAAAGTTAAAGGTCAAAAACTTTGGTTTCAGTTGACAACCCCATGTCCTATGGTAAAGATCGTGTCCGCCTTATATCTTGAGAACCGTTATCATTTCAAAGTTTATACTTGACATGTATATAAACCAACACCTAAGGGTGTGTCATAATTTATTTACAACTTCCTAGGTCAAAGGTCAAGGTCAAAAACTTTGATTTCAGTTGACAAACCCATGTCCTATGGTAAAGATACAATTTTTTAATGCACATTATTCACAGCGGGGCCCACAGAGATGGCTCCCATCTCAATGATATCTAGTTCAAACGAATTTCAAAACACGATATGCTAAATAGATGTTGTTACATATTTGTTTTTCGTTCATTTATTTTTATACGACCGCAAAATTTGAAAAAAATTTCGTCGTATATTGCTATCACGTTGGCGTCGTCGTCTGCGTCGTCGTCGTCGTCGTCGTCGTCGTCGTCGTCGTCGTCGTCGTCGTCGTCGTCGTCGTCGTCGTCTGCGTCTGCGTCGTCGTCGTCGTCCGAATACTTTTAGTTTTCGCACTCTTACTTTAGTAAAAGTGAATGGAAATCTATGAAATTTTAACACAAGGTTTATGACCACAAAAGGAAGGTTGGTATTGATTTTGGGAGTTTTGGTCCCAACATTTTAGGAATTAGGGGCCAAAAAGGGCCCAAATAAGCATTTTCTTGGTTTTCGCACTATAACTTTAGCTTAAGTTAATAGAAATCTATGAAATTTTGACACAAGGTTTATGACCACAAAAGAATAGTTGGGATTGATTTTGGGAGTTTTGGTTTCAACAGTTTAGGAATTAGGGGCCAAAAAAGGGCCCAAATAAGCATTATTCTTGGTTTTCGCACAATAACTTTAGTTTAAGTGAATAGAAATCAATGAAATTTAAACACAATGTTAATGACTACAAAAGGAAGGTTGGTATTGATTTTGGGAGTTAAGGTCCCTACAGTTTGGAATTAGGGGCCAAAAAGGGACCCAAATAAGCATTTTTCTTGGTTTTCGCACCATAACGTTAGTATAAGTAAATAGAAATCTATGAAATTTAAACACAAGGTTTATGACCATAAAAGGAAGGTTGGTATTGATTTTGGGAGTTTTGGTCCCAACATAATAAGGGGCCCAAAGGGTCCAAAATTAAACTTTGTTTGATTTCATCAAAATTGAATAATTGGGGTTCTTTGATATGCCAAATCTAACTGTCATGACTGTGTATGTAGATTCTTAACTTTTGGTCCCGTTTTCAAATTGGTCTACATTAAGGTCCAAAGGGTCCAAAATTAAACTTAGTTTGATTTTGACAAAAAATGAATCAGTTAGGTTCTTTGATATGCTGAATCTAAAAATGTAGTTAGATTCTTGATTATTGGCCCAGTTTTCAAGTTGGTCCAAATCGGGGTCCAAAATTAAACTTTGTTTGATTTCATCAAAAATTGAATAAATGGGGTTCTTTGATATACCAAATCTAACTGTGTATGTAGATTCTTCATTTTTTGTCCTGTTTTCAAATTGGTCTACACTAAAGTCCAAAGGGTCCAAAATTAAACTTAGTCTGATTTTAACAAAAATTGAAATCTTGGGGTTCTTTGATATGCTGAATCCAAAAATGTACTTAGATTTTTTATTATGGGCCCAGTTTTCAAGTTGGTCCAAATCAGGATCTAAAATTATTATATTAAGTATTGTGCAATAGCAAGTCTTTTCAATTGCACAGTATTGCGCAATGGCAAGAAATATCTAATTGCACAATATTGTGAAATAGCAAATTTTTTTTTAATTAGAGTTATCTTTCTTTGTCCAGAATAGTAAGCAAGAAATATCTAATTGCAAAATATTGTGCAATAGCAAGATTTTTTTTTAATTGGAGTTATCTTTCTTTTTCCAGAATCAACTTAAATCTTTGTTATATACAATATACAATGTATATTCACTTTTTACTACCAACTGATAAATTAAAATAATCTTTACCATTCAGTGATAACAAGCAGTTTTTTTACATCTTAATATTTTATGATGTATTTAAATGAGTAGTTATTGTTGCAAACTCCATTAGAAATTTTAATTGAGATTAGTTTTGGAATAAGGGAAAGGGGGATGTGATTAAAAAAATTGGGTTCAATTTTTCTCATTTGAAATTTCATAAATAAAAAAGAAAATTTCTTCAAACATTTTTTTGAGAGGATTAATATTCAACAGCATAGTGAATTGCTCTAAGAGAAAACAAAAATTTTAAGTTCATTAGAACACATTCATTCTGTGTCAGAAACCTATGCTGTGTCAACTATTTAATCACAATCCAAATTTAGAGCTGAATCCAGCTTGAATGTTGTGTCCATACTTGCCCCAACCGTTCAGGGTTCAACCTCTGCGGTCGTATAAAGCTACGCCCTGCGGAGCATCTTTTTTTAAATTGGGCCGTTAGTTTTCTTGTTTGAATTGTCATTGCGGGGCCTTTTATAGCTGACTATTCGGCATGGGCTTTGCTCATTGTTGGAGGCCGTATGGTGACATATAGTTGTTAATGTCTGTGTCATTTGGTCTTTTGTGGAGAGTTGTCTCATTGGCAATCATACCACATCTTCTTTTTAGCTAACCTGGCCCGTCGTCGTTGTTAACTTTTACAAAAATCTTCTCCTCTGAAACTACTGGGCCAAATTAAACCAAACTTGGCCACAATCATCATTTGGGTATTTAGTTTAAAAAGTGTGTCCGATGACCCGGCCTTCCAACCAAGCTGGCCGCCATGGCTAAAAATAGAACATAGGGGTAAAATGCAGTTTTTGGCTTATAACTCAAAAACCAAAGCATTTAGAGCAAATCTGACATAGGGTAAAATTGTTTATCAGGTCAAGATCTATCTGCCCTGAAATTTTCAGATGAATCGGATAACCCGTTGTTGGGTTGCTGCCCCTGAATTGGTAATTTTAAGGAAATTTTGCTGTTTTTGGTTATTAGAATCATATTCAAAACAGTGTGGCTGTGGCCATTGATTGACAGCCTAAATTATCCCATTGACTGGGACAAATTATGTGAACGTTTGTCTTTAACGACAACTGCTCACTATGAACTTGTTCAAGACACGGAAACTGTGGGGTCACCAAAGGTTCTCAACACCTAAATAAAGTAATTCAGAAAACTAATCAGGAATAATACGATGTTTTGATTAATATCAATAATATAAATCAAAACATAAAGGTCATTCCTGATTATTTTTCGAATTATTTTATTATTAAAGTCGTTAAGAACCTTTGGTGACCCCACAGTTTAGATTCTACACTAAGTAAGTAGTGAGCAGTGGTCGTTACAGACAAACGTTGACCTAATCTGTCCCAGTCAATGGGATAATTCAGGTCGTCAATCAATGGCCACAACCACACTGTTTAGAATATGATTCTATCTTGAATATTATTATAGATAGAGATAAACTGTAAACAGCAATAATGTTCAGCAAAGTAAGATTTACAAATAAGTCAACATGACCAAAATGGTCAGTTGACCCCTTTAGGAGTTATTGCCCTTTATTGTCAATTTTTTACCAATTTTGTAAATCTTGGTTATCATTTACAAAAATCTTCTCCTCTGAAACTACTGAGCCAAATTAATCCAAACTTGGCCACGATCATCTTTGGGGTATCTAGAAATGTGTCCGGTGACCCGGCCATCAAATCAAGATGGCCGCCACAGCTAAAAATAGAACATATTGGTAAAATGCAGTTTTTGGTTTATAACTCAAAAACCAAACCATTTAGAGCAAATCTGACATGGGGGTAAAATTATTTATCAGGTCAAGATCTATCTGCCCTGAAATTTTCAGATGAATCAGACAACCTGTTGTTGGGTTGCTGCCCCTGAATCAGTAATTTTAAGGAAATTTTGCTGTTTTTGGTTATTATCTTGAATATTATTATAGATAGAGATAAACTTTAAACAGCAATAATGTTCAGCAAAGTAAGATTTACAAATAAGTCAACATGAACGAAATGGTCAATTGACCCCCTAAGGAGTTATTGTCCTTTATAGTCAATTTTTAACAATTTTCATAAAATTTGTAAATTTTTATTAACATTTTCCACTGAAACTACGGGGCCAAGTTCATTATAGATAGAGATAAGTGTAAGCAGCAAGACTGTTTAGTAAAGTTAGATCTACAAACACATCACCATCACCAAAACACAATTTTGTCATGAATCCATCTGCTTCCTTTATTTAATATTCACATAGATCAAGGTGAGCGACACCGGCTCTTTAGAGCCTCTGGTTTGTTTGTTGATACAATTGTATCTTTTTCATCTCTTCATTTTACACATACGTATACGACAAACAACGAAATTGTTGGCCGATATGGTATATGGTGAAAACACGAAACGGGTTTCGAGAGTATTTTTTTTTTATTTTTATACGCCCGTTTACACCGTTGTTCATCCGTCTGTCCGTCGTCAACATGTCTGACAATAACTCAAAAAATGCTTAATCAAATAGGCATCAGACTTTGGTGATTTGTTTATATCTATTGACGTGACTCCCTTTCGGTTTTGTTTTTTTTTTAATTTAAATTACAGATTTAAAGTTTCCGAATTTTGGGGTTTTATTCATTAAAAAAAAGGGAAATTTTCCAATTTTCAGTCATTAACACAAAAATGCTTTCAGCAGTTTTCACGAAACTTTGGTGAATTTTTTTATATCTATTGAGGTAAGCTCTCTTTCGATTTTTATAAATTTTTGATTTTACGTTTCGGACTATTTTTCGGATTTTATTCATTAAAAGTTTTTTTTCAAGTTTTCGGTCAATGCTTAGAGCAGTTATCAAGAATCTTTGGTGACTGGTTTATATCTATTAAAATGACATTCCCTTTAGTTTTTCATGAGTTTCTTATGAGACTTATTGAACTTTATTCCTTGAGAAATTGACTGGTGTCCCATGCACATAGCTGGCAGGTGTCATCTGACCTTAACCTAATTTTCATGGTTCTGTGGTCAAAGTTAAGTTTTTGAGTTTTGGTCTTTTTTTCTAATACTATACGCAATAGGTCATCTATAGTTGGTGTATGGGCATATTTTATGATGCACATGTCAGTCTCGCAGGTTTTATCTGACCTTGGCCTCATTTTCACGGTTTATTGCTCATTGTCAAGTTTTATACGACCGCAAAAATATTTTGATCAAAAGGGTCCGAAATTAAACTTTGTTTGATTTCATCAAAAATTGAATTCTTGGGATTCTTTGATATGCTGAATAAATCCATGGCCATGTATTTAGATTTTGTATTTTGGACCATAATAGGTAAATTTAAGTTGATTAGACCACATTCATTCTGTGTCAGAAACCTGTATAAACTATTTAATCACAATCCAAATTCAGAGCTGTATCAAGCTTGTCCATACTTGCCCCAACGGTTCAGGGTAGGGTTCGGCCTCTGTGGTCGTATAATGCGGCGCCCTATGGAGCATCTGGTTATGTTTTGGTCTGTTTTTCTTAAACTATAAGCAATAGGTCAACTATATTTGTTGTATAGAAGGATTGCAAGCTGTACATGTCTGCCTGGCATGGTTCATCTGACCTTGACCTCAATTGATAACCTGCGCGCGCCAAGAAATGGTCTTGTACTCGCTTTTATGAAAATGAAAATGAAGTATAATTGATGTTTATAACACTTAAAGGTAAGTCGTATAGTCCTTTATTTACAAATTGAAAAGAAATTAAGACTTCATTAGAATTATCTCCACATGAAAGATATTAATCTTATAAACCTTCGTCGGCGGAAGGAAGTCTAGCACCGACCGCCTCACTGCGTCCATTCTAAAGACCTTTTGTAGAATTTTCGTGGAAAGTTTCAAGGCTTCTATTCAAGAAAATGATTTTATATTTGGTTAGCAACTTGATAGTGTTGGGTTGTTATGTATAAGGAAGTTGTTTTGCATCTGTGCAGCAACTTCATGTTTACCGATAATTAGAAATTTTACAATACTCGTGTTTCGTCAATTTTGGCTTCTATTTAATATTATATTATTTGGTATGCAGCTTGATAATGCCACTTCATGTACGCAGATAGTTTTTACAACGCTTATAGTGCACTAATAGAAAGGTTATTTTACAGACAAAAAGTTTCACAATCTACAAATAGCCCCATTTAATATGAAGGATTGTCGTATTGGTTCTCATTACGCTTTTTCTGAAAATTTAATAAAAAAGTTCACTCAAAGCTTTAGAAGTTATTGTAGTACAGGGTTGTATGCCCCTCTCCACTACAGAGCGTGCATTAAGTTTTACCCTTGTTCGTCTGTCCCGCTTCAGGTTTCTGGTCAAGGTATTTTTTTATGAAGTTGAAGTCCAATCAACTTGAAACTTGTTACACATGTTCCCTATGATATGATCTTTCTCATTTTAATGCCAAATTAGAACTTTGATCCCTATTTCACGGCCCACTGAACATAGAAAATGGTAGTGCGGGTGGGGCATCTTTATACTATGGACACATTATTGTTGGTTTCTGATTAGCAACTCAGGGGCGTGGAAATATTTTTTTGCTTCAACCTTGTACACCAGTTACCAACCCTAAATAATGTTTAGATAACAATTGATATACAAATGATGTCATTGTCAAAGAAATCTTTAAAATTGGAGATATCTTTCTTAGTCCAATCAACTACAACAATGCAATGTTCATTCCCACTTATGTTCATTTGATACTTGTAGCCTTTATCTTTATAAGAATTTAAAAAAAAATCAATCATAATCAGTAAAACAGTTCATATTTTTTCGGCAATGTCTTCTAGATAATAACATTAAACGGAACCGATTTTACTGCACCAAAATGCGCATTTCGACATTAAATGATTTTTCAGTGGTGCTCGAGGCCAAATAATATGAAAATCCAAACCTTTAAAAAAACAAACGAAAGGCTGATAAACAAAAGAGGAAAACACAGTATAACTAAAGTGGGTAAGGAATCAGAACTTTGCATGAGAGTAACCAAAGTGGGCAAGGAATCGGAGCTTTGCATGAGGCTGACAGAAGTAGGGCAAGTAATCTGAACTTTCACGCATGAGGTAACCAAAGTTGGTAAGGAATCAGAACTTTGCATGAGAGTAACCAAAGTGGGCAAGGAATCAGAACTTTGCATGAGAGTAACCAAAGTGGGCAAGGAAACTGAACTTTGCATGAGGTAACCAAAGTGGGTAAGGAATCGGAGCTTTGCATGAGGCTGACCGAAGTAGGGCAAGTAATCTAAACTTTGTATGAGTGTAACCGCAGTGGGAAGGAAATAGAACTTTGCATGAGAGTAACCGAAGCGGGCAAGGAATCGGAGCTTTGCATGAGGGTAACCAAAGTAGGTGAGGAATCAGAATTTTGCAAGAGGGTAACCAAAGTGGGCAAGGAATCAGAACTTTGCATGAGAGTAACCAAAGTGGGCAAGGAATCAGAACTTTGCATGAGAGTAACCAAAGTGGGTCAGGAATCGGAGCTTTGCATGAGAGTAACCAAAGTGGTCAAGGAATCAGAACTTTGCATGAAAGTAACCAAAGTGGGCCAGGAATCGGAGCTTTGCATGAGAGTAACCAAAGTGGGCAAGGAATCTGAACTTTGCATGAGGGTAACCAAATTGGGCAGGGAATCATAGGTTAACATGAGGGTAACCGAAGTGGACAAGAAATCGAAGTTTTGCATAAGGGTTACCAAAGTGGGTAAGGAACCCGAACTTCGCATGAGGGTAACTAAAGAGGGTGAATAATCCGAAATTTGCTTAAGGGTAACCAAAGTGGGTAAGGTATCAGAACTTTGCATGAGGGTACCGAAAGTGGACAAGGAATCAGAACTTTGCATGAGGGTACCGAAAGTGGACAATGAATCAGAACTTTGCATGAGGGTAACAAAAGTGGGTAAGGAGTCAGAACTTGCATGAGAGTAACCAAAGTGGGCAAGGAAACAGAGCTTTGCATGAGGGTAACCAAAATGGGTGAGGAATCCGAAATTTGCTTGAGTGTAACCAAAGTGGGTAAGGAATCAGAGCTTTGCAGGACGATAACCAAAGTGGACAAGGTATCAGAACTTTGCATGAGGGTAACCAAAGTGGGCAAGGAATCAGAACTGCATGAGGGTAACCAAAGTGGGCAAGGAATCGGAGCTTTGCATGAGGGTAACCAAATTGGGCAGGGAATCATAGGTTAACATGAGGGTAACCGAAGTGGACAAGAAATCGAAGTTTTGCATAAGGGTTACCAAAGTGGGTAAGGAACCCGAACTTTGCATGAGGGTAACTAAAGAGGGTGAATAATCCGAAATTTGCTTAAGGGTAACCAAAGTGGGTAAGGTATCAGAACTTTGCATGAGGGTAACCAAAGTGGGCTAGGAATCAAAGCTTTTCATTAGGGTAACCGAGGTTGGCAAGAAATCAGAACTTTGCATGAGGGTAATCGAAGTGGGCTAGGAATCGAAGCTTTTCATTAGGGTAACCGAAGTGGGCAAGAAATCGGAACTTTGCATGAGGGTAACCGAAGTGGGCTAGGAATCGAAGCTTTTCATTAGGGTAACCGAAGTGGGCAAGAAATCGGAACTTTGCATGAGGGTAACCAAAGTGGGCAAGGAACAGAGCTTTGCATGAGGGTAACCAAAATGGGTGAGAAATCCGAAATTTGCTTGAGTGTAACCAAAGTGGGTAAGGAATCAGAGCTTTGCAGGACGATAACCAAAGTGGACAAGGTATCAGAACTTTGCATGAGGGTAACCAAAGTGGGCAAGGAATCAGAACTGCAGGAGGGTAACCAAAGTGGGCAAGGAATCGGAGCTTTGCATGAGGGTAACCAAATTGGGCAGGGAATCATAGGTTAACATGAGGGTAACCGAAGTGGACAAGAAATCGAAGTTTTGCATAAGGGTTACCAAAGTGGGTAAGGAACCCGAACTTTGCATGAGGGTAACTAAAGAGGGTGAATAATCCGAAATTTGCTTATGCCCGCGTCACACTGTCCCGATTTTTATATACGATGGACACCCGAATGCGAAAATAGTAAGTTCGTACAAAGTTGGTCCCGATCTCGTTAAAATACCAAAAAGTGACCGAAGCAAGTACGATGAATAACGAAGTCTATACGATGGTGCCGAAATTATATACGATAGCAAAAGATTGACATACGAAGGTTAACCGAAGGCGGGTATTAAAGCTTCATATCTCAGCCGAAACCTACACGATGGATCACGAAGGCTACACGGTGGATAATGAAGGCTACACGATGGATTACGATGATGGCGCGATGGCCATACGATGTCTAAAAGATACGAACAGAATTTCGACAACATATCGTTTCTGTACAAGTCTGCTATGCATGGCGGGAAATCGATCTTTTTGTCTAATTCGTATAAAACTTAGTTTATTATCCCCTCGCCTACTACATGTAATTTACGTGTAGATAAAATTGTTATGGACACTCTAGAACCAAAATGCTCAAAACTTGGTATGGTGTTACTCGTTAAGAATATCTTAAGCGCTATTGACTTTAAAGTTCAAAGGTCAAGGTCACAGTGGCAGTTGTAATACAAGGCAATATCACCCTTTTGGACAGTCTAAAACCAATATGCTTCAAAAGATTTTAACCACATTTGGTATATCGTTCCTCCTTGTAATGATCTGACATTTTTTACGTTCAAGGTCAAAGGTCAAGGTCATGCAGATTGACTTGTTTTTTTCTCCTTGAAATAGCATAATACACAGGAAATTGGTTGCTCATTTTTTTACCTGCTGGTTCTAAAGACAATATTAAAGGTATTTCCAGTTACTGAATGTTTTGGTTGATTTCTAAAAAAATAGTTTATGTATCAAATATGCATATTCAATTTACCATTTTCTGCATGTGTCATATACAAATATAGTGTCCATATTTGTCCCCAATATGTTACATACGAGGGGATGCCACGCTCGGCATTGCCTTGTTTGAACTGTAAAATGAGTGCACTAGTCTGAATAATCACCCATAATTATGCCCATGTTTACTGATCTATCTTAAAGGTAAGGTAATGGGTTCGTTGATCCCTTTTATTCAAAAAGAGCTCTTTCCAGGAGAATATCATAATAATATAGACAAAAGGAAGGATGTGGGGAAAGCAACAAAGGCGGCAAAATATGACATATAGAAAACAAAATGAAGTAAACATTCGTGTGATAACAACTCAGACGATACATAAAAAAACAGAATAATGAAGAAAAAGTTGGTTTCCCTATATACGTGTACCTGTAGTGTTGGTGTACGAGGCGCGTTTATGATTTTCATTATGTTACTTGATATAAAAAAATAATATTTTACTTGTAAAAGTAAATCCTGAGCCTGTAATAGCTGCTCTTTGCATTTGAATTAATAGAAACAACGCTGTCGCCTTTCTTGTTCTCATAGAATCATATGATATGAGCGCCATGTTTTGTGAACGTCTTTCTTAACTGTCGTATTAGACTAACCAGTGCATATCGCGCATGGCACTTTAAATGTATTTTAGCGCGAAAATTAACTTACATTTAGCTGGATTTATTATCGTCGTAGTTCCATCTTGTCGCCTTCGTACTTTTATTCGATGGCAACACGACGGGATTACGAGGTCTTCACGAAGTCGTGTTGCCATCGTAAGACCTTCGGGTATCTTCGTGATTCATTCGTGTAGACATCGTAATGTCAAAACTGCCCGATGGAAACGATGGAAACACGAATGCAATACGATGTGCAAAGATGCATTCCCGGTGACATTACGATGGTGAGGATGGTGATACGAACTCAATACGAACCCTCAACATCGGACGCACCTTCGGGGATTTTTTAACATGTTAAAAAATTTAGAACCCTTCCCGAAGTTGTCCCCGAAGCCTAGAAAAAGTGGCCGATGGTTCTACGATGGTTAAAGATGGCAATACGAATAGCCCGATCTGGATACGATCAGTCCCGATTTTGAAAATTTCCATTATCGTGTTGCCATCGGCGTAAAAATCGGGACAGTGTGACGCGGGCATTAAGGGTAACCAAAGTGGGTAAGGAATCAGAACTTTCGGCATGAGGGTAACCAAAGTGGGCTAGGAATCAAAGCTTTTCATTAGGGTAACCGAGGTGGGCAAGAAATCAGAACTTTGCATGAGGGTAACCGAAGTGGGCTAGGAATCAAAGCTTTTCATTAGGGTAACCGAAGTGGGCAAGAAATCAGAACTTTGCATGAGGGTAACCAAAGTGGGCAAGGAATCAGAACTGCATGAGGATAACCAAAATGGGCAAGAAACCAGAGCTTTGCACAAGGGGGATACAATCCTTAATATGATATACGAGGCTTTTGTTATGAATATTAGTTTTTGCTATCTATGGGCTTTTTTAAAAGGAGATAAACATAATAATATAGTTACATTAAAAGCTTCTTATTCGAATGGGTTTGAGTGATACCTACTCCTATTATCCATGTTTACGCAATAATGAATAACCTGAATAAAACATATACCTCAATGGGACAACAATCCAACAAGAAAAACCTACAAAGATATCTAGTATTTCACGAGAACTAAGAGGATTGGTTTTGTATGATCTTACTTTTGTAGATGAAATATATATGACGAATAAAGAACGGAACCTAATAGCATTCCTATCACTCTTGATATCTACTTTCATGTTACACGTCATGTTTTATGTGTAACGGTTGGTGGTATAACACGAGTGACGGAACTATCGACAAGAATTTCAGAGGCATGGTACTGGAAGACGAGGAATGTTAGGAATTTAGACGGTGTTAGGGACAGAAATTTTGCAATACACCAGTGCTCCGTGAACGAACACTGAACATGGCACTCTCCTTACGAGGCACATGATTCTAAAACCACATCCGACCCGACATAACAGTGTTTACATCCTGCACAGGCAAATGTACCTCTCAAGCGGAGAAACGGACACCAAAGTGTATACCCTCTGAATGCTTGGTTATAGATATGTTGTTCGTGTCTATTCACCAGTTCTTATTGATTTCCCTGTGAGCCTGTGTATCCCCTGAAGCATGGGATTGGTAGATGGAATCAATCGTGGAGGATAATCAATCCTTTTTCATGTAAAACCTAAACTTTGGTGCCTAGGAATACTTTATATTCAATTTGCAAAAACAGATAAGCAAATAAGATTTTAATTAATTATCAGGAGGTCAATTTAGGTGTTTGTTCTGTTAAATTTTACTTGCTCAGTAATCTGATAACACTTTGAAATACCCTAAATATGCAGTATCTTTACAAAACATGACCAATTTGTCCAAACACACGCAAACAGTCCTTAATTAAGAATTCAGTCCCGTTCTTTTATGTTATACTTTAATCACATTAATTCTTAGTTTGAAGCAAGATGTCGAAAGATTAAATTGTCGCAAAAGTATTGAGTGGTCTATCATGCCTATGTACAAAATGTGCATTCGTTAAGTTGAGTAATTCTTAATTGCTGTGTTCTAAGACATTTATAGAAGAAAGGAATTTACAAACCATTATCAGACACAATACTGAGCTATACAATTTTAATATACAAATTTCTAAATTTGCAAATCAAAGTAGGTTCCGTTTGTGCTTCATAGCTAAGCCAATCTCATTACCACCAGTTAAATGTTGAACGAAGGAACACAGCATGCAACGGATCTAGGAGATAAACTGAATTGACGATAAAATTAGTCGGAGATAAGCCATATTACGTGACAACAAGGAATCTGATAGCTCAAGCATGCAACCATTTGCCTTCGTCTTTGGTAATTTATGTCTCAAAAGGATATAATTTAATTTAATAGATCTTTGATATTTGTTGCACACGGTGTATTGGGGAACATATTCCGCCCATTAAACAAGAGTTCTACGTAGATAGCTTGTCATCCAATATCGTTTGGCTAAATACGTTATTTCGTTCGACTATTGCTGTAAAAATTGATACCAGTTTAGGTAACGAACGCTTCATTCAATAATATAATCAAATAACTATTTATTTATTGCTCTATAAGGACCTCACAACCGTCATTGTATAGACGTATCAGTTCAGATGGTGTAGAAATTGAAAAGGACCAACTTAAATAGAAAAGATAATAATTGAAAGTAAACAAAACATTTATGAGGTAACGTCCAGGCGATTGGTTTATCAATATTTCACGAATTTTCTGTGTATTCAACCGAATGGAGATAAAAACCAAATTATTCAATAGTTACAGTCAATGTTCAATTTATTTATTATTTGATATTAAATTATAGTTATAAATTGAGATCACGAATGTGTTGCCCTGATATAAAAAAAAACAACCTCTTTTTATGCCTCCACCGCGTCGAAGGGAGCATTTAGTGTCACCCTTGTTTGTTCGTATACGTATATGTTGCAAAATTAGTTCTCGTTCTCTAACTTTTGGTTGCTTCAACCGAATATTTAAGAAACTTGTACACAATGCATATTATCACAAAACACAGATCAGGTTTTTGGATGTGTCACTTTTATTGTTCTTGAGTTATGCCCCTTAACAAGTATTGAATGAATTTGAATCGTATGAACTTTCTACACAATGCTCATTACCATAACACACAGATCAATTTCGAATTTAAATGGCGTCACTTTTACAGTTCTTTAGTTATTTTTGCCGCTTTATAATGTTGGATGCAAGCAAGGGATCATCTGTGTCAGATGGACACATTCTTCATTTCTTATTTCCCCTTCATTTTCATGTTTAGCCTAAAAGTAATGTCGCGAAGCAAGACACATGCGATCTTCAATGACTGTATCATCGGAGTCAACATGTCTCGCCTGGGACAAAAGTCGCGGAAGGTGAGACATATGTTGACTCCGATGTCGGATGAGGACGTCCGCTGTTTGATTTAGCAACTACTTATTATAGATCACATTGACGCACTGTCCTCTGTGCCATGGTCTAGAAACTTTTAAAATAATTACTAACGTTGCAGTTCATCAGATAGTCTTTTTTGTGAATTTTCTGCCGATAGGCTAAACACATCGCTGTGTCAACGGTTTATTATGATTAGGTCTAACCGGAATAAATAAATCATTGATATTTGGTATACAGATGAATCAGCATCCATGCTCCTTAACTGATACATCTTAAAGGCATGGTTCGTCGTTTGTTTTTTGCTCCTCTTTTATTCAGATTTTGTTTTTGTTTTGTATTTTATTAAGAAGTATTTACGATATACCATTGATGCATGGTATTCTGTTACAATATGTTACATATGCACAAAAGATACGGGGAAAATATCCAGCTTCACCCACTTAATCATTTTTTGAGTCTCCGACTTCAATTGCTTTGGACTCTGTACAATATTATTTTCTCTTAAGGCGAGGTTAATGTATACATTAACCTGGTCCTTTATGGGCCATCTAAAGGACGCCTCCGGGTGCGGGAATTTCTCGCTGCATTGAAGACCTATTGGTGACCTTCTGCTGTTGTCTCTTTTATGGTCGGGTTGTTGTCTCTTTGACACATTCCCCATTTCCATTCTCAATTGTATTATTGATATCCTCTTATATGTTTTATGCTTAATTCAATTGCAGAAAGAATATGAGGCTCTGTCCCTCATATACATGAGTGACAACGTAATTTTTGCCATCAAATTTCAAAATCATCTTTTTTGTTTATTAGTGAGCTTATAGAAAAGTAAACTATACCATTTGTATTCAGTATGGTGTTGCATTAGCATCTTCTATTTAAGTTTCATGCTTCATATACAATTCTCATAGTCATGCTTTATTGACTTCGGAAGGGTTTCTTTATTCCAAAGTTTCAGCTTCGAATAAGATTATACTTTTAAGAAGAACTGTTACTTGACAATTGATAAATGATTTACCGTTGAATGCGTATTCTTTCTTGCATTTCAGTTTTCGCTATTCTATCCCTTAGTCAAGCTTCATAGACATTGGATTTTTTTTTTATAGTTTCTTTACTCCTGCCGCAGCGGAGAGGGCATACAGTTTTAACCTCGTTAGTCTGTATGTATGTCCATCCGTCCGTACGTCCCGAAATTGGTTTTCATTCTCAACTGGGTGGTGTCACTTTAACCTTTATGGAGTTATGCACCTTTTACAAATGGAATGTCTTGTTTCCATACTCTTTACTTAAGTATGCCTATACCAAAAACTTATACACAATGCTTATTACCACAAAACACAGACCAAGTACGAATTTGAGTATCATTACTTTTTATCGTTCTTGAGTAATGTTCCTTTATAACGTTATATATATGCAAGCGGGGCATCACCCATATAGACACATTACTCTTTCATTTAAGTCCCATACCGAAGAAGGCCGAAGGGGACACATAAGTATCCCCCCCCCCTCCCCCACCACCACCACCACCAAATCAAACTTAAATTCAGATTATTCGGACATTATTTATATAGTTTTACCATAACAAGTTACAGATCAAGTTCAAACTTCGTTCGGTTCGGATTATTGTGTTTTGGAAGAGTTATTGTCCTTGGACTTCGACAAATCACTCAAATATTCAGTTTCCCACACTTTATTTTTGTTATGTTTATATATATTTATTTTACTATTTGTTATAAAGTTTACACCATCACAAGTTATAGATCAAGTAAGCATTTAGTTAAAGTACAATGACCTTTAACCGTTAGGGGACTATGTATCGTCATGCAATACTATCAGAATGCTTTTTATGTATGTTATTTATTAATAATTATGTGC
This sequence comes from Mytilus edulis, assembly GCA_019925275.1. NCBI lineage: Eukaryota > Metazoa > Mollusca > Bivalvia > Mytilida > Mytilidae > Mytilus > Mytilus edulis. The sequence continues at coordinate 53,816,328 of CM034350.1, read as the reverse complement.
AGTACGTTTTAAAAACTAAACAATTGCTATTTGATCTGCTGTTGCACCATAAGTATCCCTTTCAAAGCAGAATGTTTTGCTTCAACTGATTCAGTGATAGATTTGTTGTTCATTGTCCAATTGTATTATTTTTAATATGGTTAAGAGTTTTTGAAGTACTTGTACGAGACCATTGGTATTTGTTATTTTATTATTACACGTAACCCATTTGCAAGGATTTATTTAGTTATTGTATACTGACTTTGAAGTAATTACATCATTGGATGTGAAGTTTCCTGATCTGAATGGATATCCACTCTTATATAATCATCGCAGTTTAATATGAAATCATTGCGGCTTTTGATTTTGCTAAGTGCAGGCGAGACATCTCTGTGTTAAAATTCATATTTTGGCAAGCGAACGGTCGCCTATATTTCCTTTGGGTGCTTTGGTGTTTCTTATATTCTAACACATAAAATGTCGTCTCGTGTAAAAATAAAATCAAGCTTTGATTACATTGTAGATCTTTCAACGCCACTTGATCGGTTTTTGAAAGCTTGATTTCTGTTTGTAAATAATATACCAATTGATGTTTTTAAATGGTCATCATTGCCAGTTAAACGGAGTGAATCATAAAAGAGGTACGAAAGATACCAGAGGGACAGTCAAAATTGGAAGTACTACTTGACTTAGATTTGGGATGGAGTCGTACTTTATCAAGATTAGGCCACACCAATTTAATTTCTTGTTCTACGGATTTTTGGACTCCAAAATTTGGGGCGAGCGAGCGATTTGAAAATTTTAATAAAAAAATATTTAATTTGCAAATTTTTGAGGCGAAGCTTGAAAAGTAAAGGCGAGCGATTATAATTTTTTTTTGTAAACATAAAATAGTAGGTTTTGACAATATTAAAGCTTGATTTATCACTTGTACTTTGACATTTCTTTAATTTCTGAAGTATTTTTTCCCTGTTCACCAAGAAATAATTAAATCTGGTCTATGTATGTGTGACTGACAATGAGACAATTCTCCATCCAAGTCATAATCAGTTTGGGGACAACCCCTTAATGTTATAAATATCCCTTTTACATGTTTTATGAGGGATCAATATAAGTTATAATATATTTGTTTGTAAAAAAGGGCTCATATTTTCTCAGAGAACTATATATCTATCTGGTATTAAATGGTCAAAACATGTCCAAGAATTTTGTAATATTCCTGGACTTTAACCATGTTAACACATTTACTTGAACAGTTTAATATTATTCAAAATAAGCCACGGTGGACCCTTCTTTTAGAAAAAGTTGTTTAAAATATGATGTAATTCTCCTCTTTTTGAGTATAAAATTCTAAGTTTTCAAAGGTTTTGTATAGAAGAACTATACAAATCCTTGGTATTTCTATTTTCTTTTCTACATCAGTAAAATGACCCCTTGTCTGAGGGAGGATTGTTCTCAACCTGATAATAACAAACACAGGTCAAAATACGGTCTTTTACACAGGGCTTTGATACAGACCAAACAGCAGGCTATAAAGGACCCCAAAATTATTAGCGTGCACAATTCGAACAGGAAAACCAACGATCTAATTTATATATCATGTATATATCTAAACGGGAAAATACAAATGAACAACATCAACAAACGATAACTGCTGAACGACAGGCCCCTCAATCAATCAGGACAGGTGCATAAACATGCAGCGGCTATGGATAGTTTTGTTTTGCCAGCATACAATATAATTACAGTCGAAGGCAAATCTTTCAGAAGTTCTTTGTACTTTATTCTAACGCAACGAACATTTTTTTGATAGGGAATATAAGTAAGGGGGAAAGTAACCAATTTTTTGTTCTTTAAATTTATATCGGAGCACTCCCGCTTTGGATAAATAGGTTTCATGCTGAAACAAATATTCTCACAGATATTTACAAAGTGTGGTGGGGTGCCTTTATGTTTAAAATCGTTATATATACAGGTTAAGACTGTGATTTTAAAAACAAATGTTGATATCTTTTTATAATATTTACAAAAAAAATGGTGCGGGAAATGGACATGATTACATTTCCGGATGCGGGAAGCGGAATATAAAAAAAATAAAAAAATTCTGTTTTGAAAAAAATAGATTTGATTACATTGTAGATCTTTCAACGCCACTTGATCGGTTTTTGAAAGCTTGATTTCTGTTTGTAAATAATATACCATACAAAAAAAATAGAGCTCTTTTGGGATGGGTCCTTAACCATTTTCTAATTTCAGAGACTCTTAAAATTACAGAATTTGTTTAAACCTTGCCAAGGTGTAGTTTATAATTTTATATCAGATATTTTCAAAATAACTAGTCATAAATATCATAGGTTACCGACCTCGCTTTTAAGCTACAGGTTTTAAAAAATTGACTCTGTCAATTGACACTGTCACAGATTAGGTAGCACTCCACAGTTAGGTGTGTAGTTTCGCATTTTGGCCCCTGTCGATTTTTCAAATATGAGAGCTAGTGTGCAATAAAATTCATTTTTGGATAGCTGAGTATTAAAATAGCCTTTGTATTGGGTTTATATGAACATCAAGATTATGTAATGTATGTAATATAGGCTGTTTTCTGTATGACAGTCCGTATTTGCATGTCCCTACCATACATTGGTCCGGCACTTATTGCGATGTTTTTTTCCAACTTTTTATAGCACGAACTTTGTGATTGGATTTTACGAAAAAATGAGGCGAAAGACACCCATTTTTTATTTGATCATTAGGAAGATTTATGAAAACAGTTTCTAAAAAGGTATCACTCAAAGGCATTGAAATTCTAGTTTGATCAAGATTTTGGGGGGATATGTGACATGTCCACCCCCCTTTTTGCAATATTTTATGGTAAATAAATGCAGAATGTTGCCATGGATACACATAAAAGGAATTAATTTTCACTCTTTTAACTTTTGAAAATCAAATCTATGGAATATACTGATTACATACATATGCACATGTACAACACAAACAGTTAGGTTAATGTATTAGAAATCCAGGAATAGGAGATGATAAAATATTTTGTGGCTCATTTTTAATTTTATTTTCTAACTGTGGAGTGCTACCTTATGGCACATCAGAAAGCACAGAAATGCACTTTTTAAGATAAAATTTACCACAAATCTTTAGTCTTTTATGTTCTTGTTTTAGTTCTAAAGGTAAAAAATCTGCTAGGAATGCAATTTATGTTATTTTATTGTTTACTGTCCTTAGCAACCAAATATACACATTTTGACACTTAGACATGTTGCGGTCTTAAATTTGTACTCAATTAGCTTCACCATTGTAACCAAAGATTGCGCTTTATATGATATCCTCAGAATGTATCGCTTTATATTTTTGAATGCGAATAAGTCAAATAAACATTTTTAGCAGGATTTTATATTATAATATGGCATTAATTAAATTTAATGATGCCAGTACTGCTAGAAATTTATACCCTGCTTGAGAGCTTCTAAACCAAGGTTAGGTATGCTATTTACAGCAAAATTGACCTATAAGTGCTTTCAAATACCTAAAAATTGTACAATTTGTCCTCGTTGAAGGTAATTTTATGATTTTAAATAAGATAATGGGAAAAGTTTTTGGAATTTACCCCAAAAATGAAACAGACTTGAAGTTTTTCACTATGATCCAGCATTTATTTTTAAATCACTTTTTGTCGCGTTTCAACATCAACTGCTAACCTTCATAAAATCTTTATTACTGAACCAATTTTAAAAACTGAGGTACCATTTTCATCATAACAGCTAGTAGAACACAGAAAATATAATAAAAATTAAGGCAGGAGGGGAAAAATTTCACCTTAAGGTAGCACTCCACAGTTAGGTGTGTAGTTTCGCATTTTGGCCCCTGTCGATTTTTCAAATATGAGAGCTAGTGTGCAATAAAATTCATTTTTGGATAGCTGAGTATTAAAATAGCCTTTGTATTGGGTTTATATGAACATCAAGATTATGTAATGTATGTAATATAGGCTGTTTTCTGTATGACAGTCCGTATTTGCATGTCCCTACCATACATTGGTCCGGCACTTATTGCGATGTTTTTTTCCAACTTTTTATAGCACGAACTTTGTGATTGGATTTTACGAAAAAATGAGGCGAAAGACACCCATTTTTTATTTGATCATTAGGAAGATTTATGAAAACAGTTTCTAAAAAGGTATCACTCAAAGGCATTGAAATTCTAGTTTGATCAAGATTTTGGGGGGATATGTGACATGTCCACCCCCCTTTTTGCAATATTTTATGGTAAATAAATGCAGAATGTTGCCATGGATACACATAAAAGGAATTAATTTTCACTCTTTTAACTTTTGAAAATCAAATCTATGGAATATACTGATTACATACATATGCACATGTACAACACAAACAGTTAGGTTAATGTATTAGAAATCCAGGAATAGGAGATGATAAAATATTTTGTGGCTCATTTTTAATTTTATTTTCTAACTGTGGAGTGCTACCTTAGGGGAGGGTTGGGATCCCGCTAACATTTTTTACCCCGCCACATTATGTATGTATGTAACTGTCCCAAGTCAGGAGACTGTAACTCAGCGGTTGTCGTTTGTTTATGTGTATTATTATATTATTGTTATATTTGTTTTTCGTTCTTTTTTGTACATAATAGTTAGTTTTCTCGTTTGAATTGTTTTATATTGTCATTTCGGGGCCTTTTATAGCTGACAATGCGGTATGGGCTTTGCTCATTGTTGAAGGCCATACGGTGACCTATAGTTGTTAATTGCTGTGTTATTTTGGTTTCTTGTGGAGATTTGTCTCGTTTGCAATCATACCACATATTCTTCTTTTATATCATTTTGTGAGGATTCTGAATAGGGAAGGCACTACTCCCTTTATGCAAACAGAAAGAAAATTTTCTGACTGAAAATGAAAAATAAGAAGATTGCTTTCCTAGGTTTAAGAAAATCTTTACGTATTTCTTGCTATACTATAAAATAGCAAAACTTACTATACATTCCTTTTTTTAAATGAGATTATCTGAGTTTATTTTCTATTAAATAGCTAGTTAATTTTTCATATCAATATCAAAATATTCTTTTTTTTTGTAAAAACAGTCTTAATAATCAGATGATTTTATATATACGCCTAAAAATCGGGTTATTTCATTAACAATCTAGACCATTGTTTTCTTGTATAAGAACGATCAAAGACATCGGAAAACACTTCCTTATACTGCAGATATACGTCATTTATTCTTATCTGTTTTGAAAACTACACAAATTTACTATGACGTCGCGTACGGTGTTGGTGGTTTTGGTAATGTTATTTTGACGTTATTTTTCATGCATTGTATAAATAACGTCTTCCTTTTTTTTTATTTCGTGCAGCTCAATTATACAGCATTATTTATATGAGCGGTTTGCTTGACTTGCTACGTATAGAACCGAAATGCAAAAGCGGCACATGTTTTTTTTTTAAGTACAGTTAAATTAAAACGGAAAAATAATATTCATTTACATAAGTATCCCCTTGGAGCAAAGATATTTTCTCTTTCTTTTGATTGAAACAGGATATTTAAAAAAAAAAGTTTAAACCACTGTCTTTTCTGCTGCTTTTTCATTTAGTTTAAACATATTTATTTATAGTGGATTGGGAAACAAGTTATTACAACTTATATTAATCCGTTTCCACTTTGAGGGTGCGAGTGCTTCCTTGTAGCCTTAGCCTGCTCTTTTCGAAATCTAAAAGGGTGACTTTTATGTGCAAGAGATATTGCTCTCTCTTAATAAAACACGGGTCAGTCTTTTATCGCTCCCTTCCGACGGACTATCATTGTTTCACAAGACCATCATACTCGCAAATGGTGCATGTCAAGGGCTTATTCTTTTATCCGCTTTTGATAATTTCCGAAAATACAATTTTTATTAGTTGAATCGTTTGTTTCATCGCCTGTATTAAATGGTAAAAGAATCAACAGTTGAAAGCAAATTCAAAATTAACCACAATAAAATTAATTTAATAAAATTTGCCAATTTCATAAACAAAAAGAAATTTAATTTCAGCTATGAACAAGAAAACAGATGGGCGCAGATAGTTTTAGCGCAAAACTACTAGGGGACATTTTAGCGCAGACATTAGAGCCCATTTTAGCGCAGGATTAATCCGTTCAGTTGTATTTTCGATAGCCCATTTTAGCGAAAACTTTCCTAGTTGAATAATACTAAAACCACGAGCATTAATTTATGCTGGTTTAATATTAAAGTTGTATGTATATATATGTTCACTTTGGTTTATCATGGAAATAAAAGTAATTTTATAGTTGTCACTCAGCTATTAAAGTTTTTCTTGATACTATCATCAAATTGCAAACAACAACATATATAAAAATACAATGTATAGGCGAATGTGCACCACAATCTAGACAAGATAAAGAGAAAAATCAGTTCCTACTGCAACTTTATCAATAGTATTGTACTGATTGTGCATGGGTTTTCTCTTCCAGATCTCGCGCATGGGTCTTTGTTTTTTAATGAAAAGTGTGCAAACAAAATAAATATTGAAACAAATATATAAAGAAAAATGCAAGGATGAACTTAAGGATGTTTAATTAATCCTTGTATGTGTCCATCGTAATTGATAAAGAAGCATGCCAGCATTTATTATCCTTGCATTTTCCTATGTCCCTAGAAACACACTATCCATTCTTTCTGATTTGAAAATGTGCAATATAAATTGATCCTTTTTCTATTTTAATCGTTCGTTTTAAGACACCAGGTCCCATGTACTGAATAGAGAACATTCAAACTAGTCCCCCAAACTGCCTCAAATAATAGATAAAAGGGGAGGGAGAGGATTTCAGAAACATTAAACCTGTTAAGAAAGTTTTGAATAAGCATTCAATGACATATTTGTCGCTGGACGTCAGATAAACAATGAATCAATACACAAAAAAATGCGCCAATTTGGGTTACGCAATGTTTCAACCAATCTCATTATTATAATTAAATCATACTATTGGTAGAGAAATTGACAATTTGTTATATCAAATTGACAATTTGTTATTTCTAATTGATAATTTGTTATATCAAATTTATAATCTGTTATCTCAAATTGATAATTTGTTATACCAAATTGATAATCTGTTATATCAAATTTATAATTTGTTATATCAAATTCATAATTTGTTATATCAAATTCATAATCTGTTATATCAAATTCATAATTCGTTATATCAAATTGGAAAAAGTTAATTAGCATGGCACGTAAAGGCTTCCGCAATTTTCGACGTTAGGCACTACATGTCAAGTTTTACAGAACGTAACGTCAAAACATGTAAAAAAGCATGGTGTGACATTATGACTAGACAAAAGTAGTCGCTGACTGTGACTTTAATACTTCCGACATGTGATCGAAAATGGGTTCAAAAAAATCCCTGAACAGTAGATTTTAATGTTATATAGTATTTTTTGTGCTATTATAATTTCAATTTCCCCCTCCAAAACTGTATAATATGACTTATCATACTTGTAACAAAAATGTAAAAAAACGGCGTTTTGTGACATTTTGACTAGACAAAAACAAAATGATCGCGTTTATTTTTTTTTCAATATTTTCTCTGAAAACTTCGACACAATTTTTTTTCATACACTTAAAAAAAAGAGTTTTCACGTTTGAATAAAATTTCATATCGTAGAAAAGACTGCAACTGCCTATTACTTTTCATAAGACACTTTACAAATACGCCAAAACGCCAGAAAACGGCGAGTGTGACATTTCAACGGATTTAATAAAATGAACAATTTAGGACATAATTTAAACTATACTTACTAATTGAAGACATAGAAAGTTGTATATTTATTGTATAATTTTGACACAGGAAGGGTGGATATGTAAATTGTGGTTTGGATCTGCAGCATTCGTTCGAATTTTGAAGAGCTCCAAAAAATATGCGAGATTTGGGTTTTGTGACAGAAATACAAATTTCAAAAAATCATTAATTCTGCCACGATCTTTTGAAATGTTGTAACACAACTTTTTTTTTTTTTTTTTTCCTTATTATATACGGAATAAAAAGATATATCATTTTCGGAATAATCTATTTGAATTACCTTTAAAAATCACTCTTAACTTCACCCCTATCCATATTTTTTTTCAATTTTCGGCTTTGACCACAAAACAAAGTGAACTTTTCGTCCTGGTCAGACGCGTCCAGTTTACGATGACGTCATAAATAAAACATACACCATTAACACCAAAGACTACTCTTGCTAGGAGTACAACTTTTTTTTAATAAGTTTAAAAATTGACAAGAATAACTTCAAAGCAACGCTGATCATATGTCGCGGTGTTACTTGTCTACACGCTCAAAATCAGTGTTATTAGGGATCATTCGAGTAACAAAATGAATAAAAGTATTGATTTTAAGGCATATTTCATTTCTACTTTTAATTACGCACATTTTGATATATACATTTATATAGTTATCAATTCCGAAACTTCTAACAAATACAATAAAGGCGAACTGGAAAGCAAAACCCGTATTATCACCAACACCGTACGCGACGTCTATGTTCTTTTGGCATTGCATCAGATTTGAGTGTTTACAAAATTACTGTATTAAAAATTGCAAATGATGAAAATTAGAGACAAAACTCAAACTATTGGAATGCTAATTTAATAATAATGTTACGAAATGAAATTTACTTATGTTATAGATTATTATGTTGAATTGAGTAGTCTCTCTTTGAATAAAAAACCAAGCAGTTGACAGACTGACAAGGTGGTTTACCCAACTCATGGGGGAATCTGAACAAAATATTTTATTTATGATCATCAAAAGCAAAACTATTTTGCCAAACCATAGAACAATCGGTTTTATGACATCACCTTTAAAATAGTGAATTGGCTTTTCTTATTTCTATTTTTTTTTAATAAAATATGAGATACATTAGAATGTTGGCTTTATGTATTTGTTATCCAAGGTAACCAGAATGTTACGATAGCGGTTATCTGTTCTGACTGGCAGATAGACAGTAATATACTTTTATGATCTATTTTTTAACGTCAGTTTGTATGACCCCGTTGTAGACAAAGGGTGCATGTAAAAGTGTTACCCTTGACCATTCTTCCGTCCGTCCGTCTTTCTGCCCGTTCCATATTCGTTTCCGCACTCTTACTTATAAGTTTGCCTCATCCTGATTTAAAAAAACCTTAATATACAAAATAAGCAGACATGCAGTCTTCGAATTTGGACACTGAAGGTACGCCCTAATGAAACCATTCTTTGTCGTTTCCTCACTCTAACTTAAGTTGGTCTCAATGCTAATAATAACAACACGTAGATAGAGATCAAAGGGTTCTGAGTCATAAACTGTTCATAGAGTGATTATAAAAAGAAGATGTGGTATGATTGCCAATGAGACAACTCTTCACAAGAGACCAAATGACATAGAAATTACCAACTATATGTGACCGTACGGACTTCAACAATGAACAAAGCCCATACCACATGATTAGCTATAAAAAGCCCCGAAATAACAAATGTATTAACAATTCAAACGAGAAAAATAACGGCCTGATTTATGTACAAAATAATGATTGAACAACAAATATGTAACACAACAACAAACGACAACCACTGAATTACACGTTCCTGACTTGGGGGAAGCGTATACATACAGAATATGGTGGGGTTTCACACCGGGATTCCAACACTCCCATAACCTGGGACTGTGTATTCCCATTAAAAAAAAAAAAATAATGCAAATCATGAGCGGGGACATTATTGTCCTCAGAGACATACTTCTTTTATTAACAGCTGTCATTAATGTGTAATTCTTTAAGAAATTGTATATTTAAATATTCATGAACAATTTAAGGTATCATCCTTTTGCACACAAAAACATAATTTCTGCAATAAAAAGACCAGGTCTGTCACGACACTATAATGTTTCTTTATGTTCTTCATTCTAATCGAAGATTTTATTTGTTTCGGTACTGCTGCTTTACTTGATATTTATCTATTTTGTATGACGAACTGTAAATACAGACGGGATATTTCATCATTTCAGGATGGAAGACAATTAAACTAATGAATATATGTTTTGCTTTCAATTTATTGTACTTCTGTCCGAGAAAAAATACTTTGTATACATTTACTTTGTCATCAGAAAAAATATATTTCAGCCTTGAAAAAAATGCGAAAGAGAAATATAATGATGATGGTAACCTTATGTCAAAAATTAAGGGTTACTAAAAATTGGTAAGATAAAGTTATTTCATCAAATGAAAAAAAATAGCATGTATATTCAGGATGAAAAAAGGTTAACGATATACTTTAAATGGTCGAGTCTGAAATCTAGAATGACGCTAAGAAAGGTGCATTTCCATCGCAAAATAAAGGACAAAGTTACTATAAATCAAATACGGACATTATTAAGAGTTGATGCAAAGGTTCTGTAAATTGACGGATGCTGTCTCATTTGCAATCATGACACGTCTTATTATATACTAGTATATATACTCTTACTACAGATCAAACATAATTGGATGTCGTAGAAAACATTTGTTTGAATTGCTGTTTCACTTAATTTCATCAATCTTAAAACTTGCTTTGAAGATGTCAGCAATATAGTACACCGTGCAGAACATCCAACTGCATTTGTCTCATTTACCTTCAGTGGCTATAAACCACTACTAGAGGCTGTTCAGCAATATTCAAGGCTTGAAGTTCTTTCTAAGGGTTCCAAATGTTAACAGAAGGAAAATAGGATGGTAGAAATAACACAATTGTTTGCAATATAGATTCGTCTGTAGTCAACAAGAGTGTATTGATTTGTAATCCATTTTCCATAGGTTACCAATGATGTTACAATTATTCGTTTTAAGAATAATCAAACTAGATCAAAACAGGAATATATCAAGTCCTGTTTTAGAAATGTCAGTAAATGGTATAGTATACGGTAAATTTGACATAGAATGCAGTTGAAAAAAACTCCTTTTTGCATGAAGTGACAAGGCAAAAATTCAATTGCTCCTTCGAATAATACATTAATGTATTTTCTAAGCTTTGTTAAAAGGGAATTTCATTTTCTATAAATCTTTAACATCTGAACGGATACGCTTTCAAATTATTCTGATTCTGGTTGATCAAGTCTTTGCTTATTCTAAAATGCCGTGGTTGCCTATTGAAGATGCTGTAAATAACTATTCTAAAGATTTTGGGAGTTGCCCCATGAGGAATTGAGCCCACAAAGTTTTGGAGAGTTGCCTCATCGGGAATTGAACCCACAACCTCCCGCTCTCGACAAGTAGTTGCGAGCCCGGTAAATCGAGTCGAGGCTTATACTCCTGGCTTTATTTTAGTTAGAATTTGACAATTGAAATAAATATACGTTTAGTTTCCTCCAGTAACACTGTTTATACTGTTTATAGTATTATATGAAATTAAAATTACCAGGCAAAATTTATAGTTGTAAATGCATATTAAAAAAAACCCAACAACAACAAGTTTGCGAAAACAAAGTCATAGAACTCTTCCACGTAGAAAATGAAATTAGTTTATAACAAGGTTCCAACACAATGTAGGTGAATTCTGTTGATGAGTAGTTCCTGTCTTCGACATATGTTGAAATTGTGTATCTCAGTCTGAAGTTTTCTGTGTAATGTTTTGTGGACTGATACTTTTCCTTCTTTTTCTGCTCATTGTTATAGATGTTCAGTCTCAAAGACAGATAGTATCTTCTTACTTCTATTTATTCATGACATATACAGCTGTACCCTATCGTATATATGTCAGTCTCAAAGACAGATAGTATCTTCTTACATCTATTTCATCATGATATATACAGCTGTACTCTATCGTATATATGTCAGCCTCAAAGACAGATACTAGTAGTATATCTTCTTACATCTATTTCATCATGATATATACAGCTGTACTATATCGTATATATGTCACCAATTCATCTTCCCATCTGCAAGTCTTAAAAGAATTTATAATGGCCAATGAAACAACTTTCCATTAAAGACCAAATGACAATGATGTGAACGAGAACAGGTTGTCATATTGCCCTCAACAGTGAGAAAAACTAACATATCATATGCTTTTATAGGGCCCGAGACGATAATTCGAAACAATTCAAAACCTTAAACAAACGGCCTGATTTATACCGAACTATAACGAATGGTCTGCAATCTTCTGATTCGAAATTAGATCTTCAGTTAACAGAAAAGTCGTCAGATTTGTAAATTTATCACTAGTGTCTTTTCCAGATTGCGGCATATCGACTGTTTGTGGATTCGTATGGCGGTTGAAGCAGGCATAAAAGCAGACACTTACCCTCTCCTTTTTTAGTTCATTTGATACCATAAAATTTAACACTCTGATTGTATATTCATAATGAATTTATGAAATTTTACCATCAGTACATCATTAAACAACTGTTGCCTGTAATTTGAGACAGTCACATATAGAATGTGGAGTGAAGGGGTTAAACATATCTTGTAAGTACTCAAACCTCCCCTAACTTATCTAAGAGTACTTGCAATTGCTGGATGCTAGTAATACGCCCATCAATCAATCAGTACATTTGTAACGGATTTAGTATGAAAATGCAATTATCAGCAGCATAAACTTGAAAATGATCGAAAAAGGTAAATTGAAAAAAAAACAGAAAAAAATATAGAAATGTGATTTAGGATGATTTATCTTGTGTTAATTTTTTGGTTGTTCTTGGTGTGTATTTATAAACAGTTCTATCCACCGTCTCTATTTAGGTATGTGCTAACTTATTAACTTTTTTTTTCTGTTCGATTAGTCAACAGGCTCGTGGATGTTTGTGCTTTCTTTTCCCATCATTCCTTTTTGTTTTGTTTTATTATTTAGTATATTTCTGTGTGTTCTGCCAGGAAAGCACGTGTTACTCTCATTTATTAGCTCGGGTAGTTTGCACAAATTTTGGAATGAAATCATTGCCAGAACACATAAAGACAAAATTCCAATATTCAGTTTACTATATGTATTTTGCCAATTGAGGACCTTTTAAAATTAGTTTATTCAAAGGACCTTTTACTTTATAGATATCGTGACTTAATTTTACGAGCTCTATAAGCAGCATCATCGTAAACAAGATTGGGATGTGTTATTACTATCATAATACTACTTGTGCAGCCTAACTTCCAAAAAAAACCTTTTATCTTTTAAATAATTCAGGATGTTTTAAGTAATTTGTTGCTAACAAAATCCTTGACTTTATAATACATTAGTTATGTATAGTGTTCTTTTATTGAAATATAAAACTTCATTGCAGTAATGGCAATAACGATCAAGTTATGGAATATACACACCTAAAGAATGAACGGTCTAATAGAGGAGAGTTACCAAAAGAGATGAACAAAATCGGCTAACTTGAATTTAATGTTAGTATACAGGTTCACATAAAATGACTATCAAAGTCAACTTGAAGGTGCCGAAGTTTGGCTGTATCGCATATTTCAGTTGAATGCTTTTATGTACAGTCTGTACAAGATTAATCACCAATTACTCTGCAAAAAATGGGTTCAAGAGAGAGATGCTATACCATATGAGATTGTTTATTTACACGAACAATCTATCTTCATATTAAATCTTCTAAGGTATATTTCAAAATTGTAAAATTCTTGCATATAAGAAAATTGTTACTATTTTCGGGAAACTTTGTTAACTGAGACAAAGCAATGTCAGTGTCTCCATTTAAACGACAATTAATCAATCAACTTATGTGATTTTTATAATGTAACAAAGTTGGTTAATATCAGAATAGAACATACCTACTGCATTTATGTATTCTTGTTTACCTGTAAATGTTTAACTTTCATGTATGTGTAGGTATTGGTTTCAATCAAACTAAATATGTATACTTTAGTGTCCATTTTCACTGAACTAGTACACATTGTTGTTTAAGGGCCCGTTGAATTCCATCTCTGGGTGCTGGATTTTCTCGCTGTAATGAAAACCTATTTCTGATTTGTTTACTCTTTGATCGGGTTGTTGTCTCTTTGAACCAAACCATAAGGATGGAAAACATAAATGTTTACATTCCTTAAAAAATCTACAAAATGGCTTTCAAATGAGTTTCAAAAACAAAAAGACAGCACTAAGGGACAATCACAACTCATATTTCGAAATAGGACAGACCATACTATAAAAAATGGACAGACATGACAAACCAAAATCGACAACAACTAAAGAGAGCAAAGAAAGATTAAAACTCAACTGAAGACGAGGCTACTTTTGAAACATCATATTGCAAAGTTGTCACGTTTTAACAAAAAATTTTGCTATATAATTGATTATGTAAATATTTTCTTAATTTTTATTATAGATTTGAATATGATTTAATACAAGTTTTCACATTAAGGTTTGGTCTCTTTGACGACATAAACATTTCCACGTTCACTTTAGACATGTCTATAGTAATATTAGCTGTATCGCAAATTAGTTTGTAATTTACGAAGACTAGATATTTTATCTTGAAGTGCCAAGCGGAAAATTGTCCGTTAAAGAGTGTACAAGGATATTAAATGATGACTACAAGATAATGTGTCCAGGAAAAAAAACAAATCATGAATTACACATTGTCTTAACATCCTGACTGTCTGCTTTATCCGGTAAATTTTCATTCTCTGTCCTTTCATATACTGAATTTAATGGAAATTTGCCATGATGTGGATTTAATTCACTTCCTAGTGTGACGTCATTATCTGGTATGGAGGTTGCATTGTCCCCACACTCCTCGTCTGAACTTGAACATAACCGACTGTCTGACACTATACTTTCCTCGTCATCTACGGAGATTGTCATATCCTCTCCCATCTCCTCATTTGAGGGGTTTGTATCATTAACTACTGTTTCACATTTTTGTGTTTTTGTCTCTGTTTTGGTTGTCTTTTGTTTTGCAGCTTCCTCCTCACGCTTTTGTTTTCGCCACTTTGCTCTTCTGTTCTTAAACCATACCTGCAAAGATCAAACAAAACTGTACATGGCAATTACTGCATGTGAAACATTATCTTCATAATTCTTAAAACGTGTCGTATCTAATTCAAACACAATTTCCGCAAATTGATTGCTTTCTGCATAATTTATCGAACCTCCTGAGTTATATATTATATTTTTATTAACACCTTTTATCTAATAGCATTATCGAAATACCATGAAATGTTTTTATGGCTTTTTCATATTTTTATGTTAAACAAAGCTTGCTTTCCTGTATTCGTCTGAAACCGTTTAGCTAAATTATGAGTCAAACGTCTTATTAAAGTTACACTATGAATAAAGTGAGAATTAATGTTCATTTCAACCACGTAGCAAGCTGTACATTTCAACAAGGTAGCAAACAAACAGCATTTTAAAAGGGGGGGGAAATAAGGACTTCTAGAGTTCAGTTATACATGAAAGACAATAGGAATTTTGAAAAATTCTAAACTGCACGAACTACCAACACTCGGCTCTCCCTTTAAACAATAGTTATATACACAGAAGAAGAAAAACCAACAACTTACACATGGTCCAGATAGCATCATGTAAAATTAGTACACAATCTTTGGAATAAATCAGATTTGCGTGGGCATTTGCCTTTGCCTATATTAAAACCAAATGTTTAAAAAAGTAAAACTCAATGATAAAAATGATAAAAAGACCAATTAAATTGACAAGGTAAATGAAAGAGGCACATGAGTCAAAAAGTGCTCAATAATACAGATACTTAATTATTCATTTTTAGACCCCTGTGGAACTCTTCAAAATTGTAAAGAGACATTGTTGTGTTTTGCAATGACAAATAACTGAAGCAATTTTCATTCATCTGTTATTCAACAGTTAGCATATAATGAGTGAACGTTTTAACACTTCAAATTAAGCTATTTTATTTTTATTTTAATGTTAAATAAGTAATCAAACATTCAAAATCATGATTTGTCTGTGGTACCATACAACGATCAAGACCAGTGTTCATCAGATTGAGCATAATTTCCATAGTGGCGAACACAAATATTATTTCTCATATGGCGATAATTTGTGTGGCATCCTACCACTGACACATGCCTCTCTCTCTCGATCCCATTTATGATCACGCAATCAGAGATTAGATAATTATCTCCAAGTATAATATGTTACAAAATAAATAGTATTGTATACTTTTAAAGAGGTATTTGAAAAACAACCGAACAAAATAAAGAATAGCTTTCTACGGCAACGATTCGTCAAAATGAGAAAAGTGAAAGTACTCGTATGACGGACGGACAGACGTAAACCTGAGATAACGTGCGGGGACACTTACTCGTGGAAATAGCTTTCACTGGCCAATTTATATCAAGTGAATTAATAAAAGTTGAGGATGTTATTTTAAATAAATATATATATGTTTTTTTATCACTTTAACTTTATTCCTCGCAGTGAAATCAGAGCACGTGTTCAATAATTACAATGATATTTCAAACATGAAGCAGGATTCATATCGGAATAATTTTGATTACTCATATTTAACAAGTTTAAGCTGAATAAAACTTTTTCACACTAGTGTGAATTTTGTCGATGATCAATAAAGAGCAGTAGCTAGAAGACGCTAAAAAGTTAATGCCCCAAAACTGGTTACGAAAAAAATTTCCAAATATATCTTTTGTCAAGATTAATGACTTAGAAAATGTCAGATAAGTGAGAATTACATCAGATGAACAGACTACATACAATTTATTAAAATTTTCAAAGGTTTACAATTATTTAATAGTCCACTAATGTTCGTAACATGTGTTATGATATTTGTTGATATTCTGATGTTTCTTGATAAAATATAGATCTAAACACAATACTTTGCTTCCTATTTAAAATACTTTAATTATAATGTTTCTTGATAAAATATAGATAGGAACACATAAATATGCTGACAGTGGCCATACATGCACTGGATTACACTTGAAGTACATCATTTACACGCATTAGTAGTTTTTCAGTATATAATATGTACTGTGAGTCATTGTTTAATATTTTCATTTTACCAAAAGAAAACTTCATTAAAAAAATATATATTACTTTATTCACTACCGACATTTTTAGAACACTTCTAAAAAAACGACTCGTTTGTTTTACCAGATTTCTTCCATTTACCGGTAGAAATGATTTAAATATTTTACTTATAAATGGTTGTAATTGTAAAATAATTTTATGATATATATAATTAAACTTTAAGTTCTTTTTCGTAGTTATGCTTTTGTGATTCAAGTCCTATGTACAAACATTATAGTTTGAATTAACAATGTGTATCATAGTAAATCAGATGTTATGATTGGTTAATGCCCTACTAACAAAAGACAAATGTAACCATAAAACACGTGCTACTGCTCAAGTTTTTATTCGGTCCATCCTTCATTTCCTATGAGTTTCTTTTCACCTTTCATATTTTACACAGACAATAAATTTAATATAATAAGAAGAATAAAATAATTCGAAGCCGAACAAATCAGGTGCACAATTACCATACACATTTTTTTTTATTAGATTATTTCTGTAAAAAATGTATTGCATGAAAACTTTTAAATCTGGTGCAAAATGGAACAAAACAAAATCATAAACAGTACGTCAAAATGTTGTTAAATTTAAGTAAAGGCCACACATGGTCTTCGTAAAAAATGACTGTTGTTATTTAAAAATGAAGACATTCAAATTCTAAATTTTCTTCGGTGATTGGTTATTATTTCTGAACTTTAAATCTTTCAAAATTATGATATCAATAGTCCCTAGTTTCAACACAGATCGTTTTAATGAATAGAACCTCTTAATGTCTTATATGGATTAAGTGTATTGTTTGGTTGCTGTCACAAGTGGTACAATCCCCTATATCATCGCTGTTTATTGTTGTTAGGTTGCTGTCACAATGGGTACAACCCCATATATCATCGCTGTTTATTGTTGTTTGGTTGCTGTCACAATGGGTACAACAACCCCATATATCATCGCTGTTTATATAGATTATAATGATGATATTACGGATAGAAAATATCAACAATAAATGGTTGAAGTATTTCGTCTTGTTCTGGATATGTCCTTTTAGAAGATATAAAAATTGATATTGTATTATGATAGTTTTATGAACCGTTGTGAGTTGTTTCAGTAATACTTTAATGTTAAGTTGAGAAAACTTAGGCGGTGGTTCCCATAATCTACATTCTATAAAGGCTTTCTGTCCACACGGATGTTATCTTTTGACGTCCCTTTGGTCTCGTTTAATATATAATCAAGGTTTAATATTTTTATGCTAATTTACTGCTTTTCCATTTAGCAATGACAATACATTAAAGCGATAATCGCAAATGATGATGTATTTAAAATTCTTACACGGTTTATCATAAATGAATTTGAGTTTTAACAATAGAAGTTATGATAATATCCATGTTTTCATTTTGATATGGGTAATTTGAAGAAATATCCTTTTATCTTCATCTCGATAGCTCTAAATTTTGTCTTTACCCTCTCGAGTAACGATGAAAAGCCTTTCAAGATATGATCTGTAATTCTAAACTCTTTGAAACGTTTTCATATATAGCCACTTCAGGGTTAAGCTATTTTACTTAATAATAAAATATAAAAGCCTCATTTGAAGTTCATATTCCACGCAAAGTTAGTTCCTAAGTGACTTAAACGAAATTCTCTTTTATAGTGGCTTGTCTTGAAGCCGATCTTTTGATATTTGTGATTTGGATGTTGTTTTCAGTAATTCGGAGATCGTGTGGCCATGATAGGACAGTGTAAAAGCAATTCCCATTTGTATGATTATACTGTGTTGGATTATAAATATCAAATCTTTCTGGATTGTTCATCTTTGATTTTTATGCATTTATGGAACAATTTACTGGTGGCCATCTTGTAATATTTTCTCTTATCTCAAAAATACAGTTTTGATATTAAATAAAAACAACTTATACACTTTCTATTTGCTTTTTATTTAATTATTTAGTTATTTATTGATAGAGAAAATATTGTAAAATGATTTAATCGTAAACTAATTTTATCAATCGACAATCATGTATAATGAAGCAATAGTAAAAACATGATGAACGATTTGATAAAAAGTTTACTGAAATGGAATTTGAAAAAATACATTAGAAAATACCAACAAAAAATGCTTATAGCAGCAAAATATATAAAGTTAAGCAATCCACTTTTATAATTCTATTTAATTCAATTATTACTGTAAGTGGACAGACGATAACATGTACTTTGACCTATATAATGGTCTACTTTTTACACATTGTGACTTGGATGGAGAGTTGTCTCGTTGGCACTTATACCACTTCTTAAGTTCAAGTTTATCGGAAAATTTAAAAAAGAATTCTTGCTCAATATATGCATTGCTGATAATCATCTTGTGTTCATTTAATATTCAAAGTAATTTTATTTTTAACTTTTTAACATGTGAAATTGAACATAACTGAAACTCTAAACCTATCTAAGAAAATACAAATATATGTCAATAATAAAAATAAAATGAGCGAAAAAAAAGTCTATCCAATTTTTTCTAAACTGAATATACAGCAACCAATACTTTAACATAACATATGATTGAAAATTATCAAAATAAATAAATAAAAAAAACTAGAAAGAAAATGTTATTCTGCTTTTGTATGGATGTGTTTAAATAATAATACAACGTTATAATATATAAATAATTCTTTTTGGAAACTGTAACAAGTAATATGTGCATGTTGATTGGATGGTCAGACTCCTAAATTTTCTATTCTAAACCTTTTTTCATTACTTTCATTATACGATATTCATGATCATCATTTTGGACCTTCGATCAAAGTTCTAAATAGCTCGGAAAGGTTTGTTTTAACAAAATGTATTCTTCTGTTTAATGTTCTAATTAAAAAAAAAGACGACAATATCTTTTTACGAAAGGACCTATTTCCAGCTTTGCATAAGTTTTAATTTGAATTCAAATTTATGGACATATAAACAAACAATTAAAAACAAAATAGAATCAACCGGTATGTTGAATGTTCAGTTGATAGGCATTTTCATTCAAAGCGTGTGAGAAAAGCATATCTAACGACATTTTAGACACAACTAGTATAGTAAACAATGCCTAATGCTGTTGTTCTTCGTAATCGTGTCTATTTTAAATTTATATTGTTCTTATCATGATTTAGGGAATAATTTTATGTTTTATTGCAGATTGTTTGCCTTGATTCTGTATTTATTAAGCGCCATCTTGAACCATATGTTACCATTATGGATTTAGTCATGGTCTCCTTCATAATTTACATAATTAACGTTTTCAGCAATATCATGTCAATGAAATTTCTTGATTGTACAATTTACATGTTTCCACGTAAGTTTCTAAACATTTGAAACCCTCAAAAAGCCCAATCACATTTGGTGTTTCAGTTGAGTGCAGATTGCTTTGATGACCGTTCATATACAAATGCTCTTTATGTGACTTTTTTGTGTTTAGTATTTTATTACTCAAACGTAGCTTTCATACCATATTTCAAAGGTTTACTATGTATATTAATTCTTTGTTCAGCTGAACACTATTATAATATCTTTTAACTGATTTCATTATAAAGAAGAAAATCGACACGATAACTAAAATATAATATTTAATATAAAATAACAGACAGATAATAAGCAAGAGGTAAAACGTAAGGCGTATTATCATATTAGCTATTTACTGATCTTCTATTTGGCAAATACGCAAGGACGAGGTGTTCTAAAAGTTCATCATTGAAGGCCATTTGGTCTGGATATTACAATGATTGACGGATGTATGATTGTTTTAAAACTCTGTGGTGTCTGTGACTTTTTATCATTTCGGTTGTACGGTTGTTAAGAACACTGTGGTGTCTTTGCCTTTGAATCATTGAAAGTTGTACGGTTGTTTTAGAACTCTTTGGTGTCTTTGACAATCAGTCATTAACATATGTACGTTTTCTTACAACTCTGTGATGTCTGGTCCTTTAAATCATTTCGGTTGTATGGTTGTGTTTGAACACTGTGGTGGCTTGGCCTTTTAATCATTGACGGCCGTGCCGTTGTATTCAAACACTGTGGTATCTTGGCCTTTTAATCATTGACGATTGTACGGTTGTTTTAGAAATATGTGGTGTCTGTGTTTTAAATCATTGTGGTTGTATAGTTGTGCGTTCTTGGCCTTTTTATTATTGACGGTCGCACCGTTGTTTTAGAACACTGTGGTGTCTTGGCTTTTTAATCATTGACGGTCGTATCGTTGTTTTAGAACACTTCGGTGTCTGCGACTTTTAATTATCGACGGTTATACTGGTGTTTTAGAACTATGTGTTGTCAGGGCCTTTTAATCATTGACCGTTGTACGGTAGTTTTAGAACATTACACATGCTGTCTGTGCCTTGTAATCACTAGCGGTTGTACGGTTGTTTTAGAACTATATGGTGTCTGTGATTTTTAATCATTGCGGTCGTTTGGCTGTTTTAAAACACTGTACATAGTGTTTTTGTCTTTTATCTTGGAATATCGCATAGTTGTTTTAGCACTTTGTAATGCGAGTGCCTTTCAATTATTGAAGGCAATCAGATTGTTTCAAAACTCTGTTGTCGTTGTATCTGTGCCTTTTAATCATTGTGTTTGTATTGATGTTTTAAAACTCTGTTGTATTTGTGCCAATGTTTACCGAATGTCGTAAGGTTGTTTAAAAGCTCTGTTGTTTATATACCGTTTACCCATTGAAGGCGATATGACTGTTTATAGACATCTAGTGCTTCTGTACCCTTTAATTTTAATTATTGCAGATCCTCATATGGTGACATGTTAATAATAATACTTTTTTTAATATGTTTGGCTTATGTCTTACTGGTGTCGAACCCATATTTCCTTGTATTCAAATGGCCTGTGATCAAGCAGACTAGTAAAAATTGATTAAACGTGGTAAAAATTATATGCTTTATCATGCTTTAGCTCTCTGTGATGTCAAGACATTTAAAAAACTTTTTTGCGTGACGATGACATATTTTCTCATTTTATTTCATTCATTTATAATTATCCATTTGAGAATCTTCTTTTCCAAATTAACTAACTCGTTTGAATTATTGGATTAAGCATATGTATATATACTTTCCCCGAAATTAGAGGAATTATATTTATTTTTGTAGTGAAATGTACGTGTTATTCCCATTTTACAGATAAGAATGACTTTATATGTTTGTAACGCGTGTTCACTCTTACTATTTCTCCAGGCTTAAAAGCTTTTACATGTATGACCTAATAATTTAGTTAATGCCTCTTTGTCTTGGTAATATTTATACAAGGACTGTTCTGATGATGATATTTTAATGATCAAAAGAATGTTTTTTCCGGTAATTTTGAAACTGTATAATTTACAAATGAGGAATAAAATAGCAGATAATCCCATTTTGGAATATTAAATCGGTAGAGACAGAGTGGTTATTTGCCAAAACGGTTTCTGAACAACAAACGTCAAGTTATTTGCAAACATATAAAAGAGGACATTGACTAGAGATTTGTCGAGAAAATGGATCTATTTTACTCATTAATGTCTTTGAAATTACAGCGACAATTTTTATAAATTAGGAATAATAATATCATATCTCGTTCCAGGTGATAGCCCGATGAACATTTTGTTTCTTTATTGCGTTATGTTCTCATTAAAGTATAATCGAAACTGATTTTAATTCAAAAAGGTTGAAGTTTTAAATGGTGGCCTAATTAATTATTAAAGTAACAAACAATTATATAAATTGGAGATATCGAGTAAAGGATGATGTTGCACATTTCATCATTCTAATATAGTTTTTAGAATGTTCACGCACTTTGATGTGTATACTTGAGAAACAATTACCAATACTTATCTTAGTTAAGATAGTACTGCGGAGTAATATACCAACTAATTCCCAACTATGCACAGTCTTAAATTTGTAATGTGTGACTGTTATACTCACAGGTATATACGTTATAAAACTTTTTAACCTACGTTTAATCTTAACCGTCTGAAAGAAGTACCTAGTCTAGTCTGTTTGGTTCTCAAAAAATTCGTTCTTACTGATGATTGTGACCATCAGGATCGAATGTAGAGAGTTGAGCAAAACTATAATCATATCAATAATAGACTTTGACTCTTTGAAATATACCTTAAAGTTGAATGCATTTGGTATTCGCTAATATTATGAGACTAGAACGCATATCCAGTAGATGAAGGATCCGTGAGATTTAAAAAAAAAATGTAGGCTGCAAATATCAGTGTTCTTTTTTTTACAAGTCCAAATGCATGTATATATGTTTTCAAAAATTTAGGTGGCCAAACATTTCTTGAAAACGAAAACAGATTTCTGCTTTATGTGCATATAAAATCGCACATTTGAGCTCAAATTATAAATCATACTATTGTATTTACATATTATTAAGCTTATTTTTTCATGAGTATCCACTTATTCGTCCTTTTAAATTCAGATTTAAATTCAGTTTTAAATACCATGATATGGTCAAGGATGGTCTTGAAACATTGAAGTTAATTTATAGAATGTGTCCCCCATATAACGCACCTTCAAAAGTCAGATGTATACACCAAAGCTATATCCTTACATCCTCCTAAGACAAAAAAAATAGTGTTTGTCCAATCCCACCAACGTTTAACTGGTCCCTGGGCTCTGGACAGACAGTATAGGAAACTAACGGAGTTTAACTATAGGTGCATACTTTGTGGGACAGCCGTCTCAGTGGTATGAATCAGATAAACAGACTACTCTTGCTATTTTTAGTAGTTTTATAGACATTGTAAATAATCGTGTACTTTTCAGGGTACATCTTTCCAGATAAAGGAACAGTCGAGTTGTAGAAGAATAGGGATAATTATAAATATTTTATTTTAACCTTGAAAATATCGCTTGAAAAATTATACTGAATTTTATTGGTTAATGAATCCTGTAAAAACCACAAGTTGCAAGATAATATATAAAATTTCATATTTTTAATCTGGAGGATAACAGAGTTTATCACTCCCGGTCTGACAATATATAATATTGAAATAAAATATTATCAAATTTTATTATTTTATTATTTAAATGTTTAAGTCAGCTAATTCCTAATATTTATGCTGTTTCATGGAAACTGTTTTAAAGAGTTTGGAAAGAAATATTCTGCAGGATCAAATTCAAAAGATAGAATATTCAGGCGATACAATTCATAATTTTTGCTTACTCGTAGGATTATACAAGCGAATTTTCATTATGTATTTTAATATCAAAAGGGTAATTTCTTATTAGAATTAAACTTAAAAAAAGGATGATTATCTAATTCCTGAAAAAGATTTTAAATAAACTCATACACATCCTTTAAAATTGGACCATATTCTGAAAGGCATCTACATTTTTATATTTAAAAATAAAAATTCGAACTTTTAAATGTTGCTTGCAACTTAAAATACGAATAGTATGTCTTCCTGTTTTAAATAATTCAAATTTAACAATTTGTTACTCATAAAAATGAAATTGTCATTTCCAAAGACGTATACTAACCTCTACTCTTTCCTCTTTCAACTCTACTTTCATGGCAAGTTCTTCTCTTAACATCACATCCGGGTAATGGGTTTTATTAAATGTTCCTTCAAGTTCTTCAAGTTGTTCTTCTGTGAAGATTGTTCTGTGTCTCCGTTTACGTTTCTGTCCCATTTTCTCCAAGTCAAGTGCATTCAAAAACCCATGGAAAGGATAGTGATACCGTACTACAAGGAAAATTATACAAAAAATACAATTAAAACGAAAAACCAGGCGTTGTTTTATAAGAATAGGTCTATCGTGTTATGTTTGTGAGCATAAGTATTAGTTTGACTGTCGATTTGGTCCATTGATCTCGACCATGACTGGTAACGAAAAAAGTAAAATCACAAAAATAATGAACTCCGAGGAAAATTCAAAACGGAAAGTCCCTAATCAAATGGAAAAATCAAATAATAAAACACATCAAACGAATGGACAACAACTGTCATATTCCTGACTTGGTACAGGCATTTTCAAAATTAGAAAATGGTGGATTGAATCTGGTTTTATAGCGCTAAACCTCTCAATTGTATGACAGTCGAATGTACTTTTTCAACGCATGCATATTGAAAATTTGTTCATTAACCTTTAGAACACGATATCATTAGAAATCCCGGAACTTGCAATGTGTTCCTTCGTTTATTTTTATTAGATGAATAACAACGAGGTCTTGTATAACATTCGCAAATTGGCAATGTAGAATTAGCTGATAAATATTAATTGAAAATTCAGGAATATCCATAAATTGGAGAATACATTTCCGTTATCTTTTAACATTTAACATTTAAAAAAAGCCATATAAAAAAGTATTTAAAATTAAGAATTATCTTTAAATTAAACAATATATTACGTATACATTTTTTTTACATTTGAAGCTTTTCGTTTCAAAATTGGCCGGTTAATAATTGTAGAAAATTAAGATTTATCTTTGAATTTTATTATACAAATCGGATAGATTTCGATAAATCTCATAATTTTGGTTATTTATATGTTGTTAATCTTATTTCATTTTATTTCATGCATTGCAAAATATCCATCAAACTGTTATCCATATGTAGTGTTTCAAATGTCATTTGAAAAATGATATTCATTTTTTGTTTCATTCTGAGTAATTGGAATTGAAATACGTTTATCCGTACCAATTTCTTAAAAGTATTTTTACCCTATCCCAAAATTAATAATTGGAAAGGCTGGTATTTCTTCTCTATTTCTATAGGGTTACAGTTGTTGAAAATATTGTTTTAAGTAGCTTAAAGTCACGAAGAAATATAAAGATATGTTCTCTGTTCAATTTAGTCTCGTGCTCATAAACATATAGAAATGTAGAATCATTTATATACATAATAATAGAAAACCATAGGAAAATAATAAAAATTGCATTTTATGCCCCGAAAAATAAAAAGTTTTTAAATAATTTAAAAAAATCAAAACCCTTAAAAGAGTATAGACTAAAATTATTACTCATATTGTGTTTTTTTTAAATGCTTATTTTTGTATAATGCTTATATTTAAAATGCTTATTTTTTGCATAATGTTTAAGTTTTTTTTTATAATTCTTTTTTTTTGTAAAATACTTATTTAGGTATAATGCTATTTTTCATTATACTTTTTTATACTGCTTATATTTTATAATGCTTCTTTAAACAATTTAATTGAAATAAATGACAGTTTTGACATTTTTTGGTGTAAAGTGAAATTTGTAAAAGACATGTACTAATCCCTAATGAACTTTGTATGACAGTATTGTACCGTTAATCTTCAATGACAGGGATTTGTTTGGTAATTTTGTCTTATCACTTAACGATAAAAAAGCTGTTCAGCAAACTTCTTTTGAGGGTTACTTATTATATTTTTAAAACCTTTTCAATTGTAAAATGATTAATAAGCTGAGGATGTGTTTATGAGCTGAAGAAATAGGCCACCTTTTAATTAAACCATGTTTTCTTTTTATTTATAGTCAAGAAAATAAGAGGCGATTAATCTTATCATAGAAATTAAAATCTTTCAATAGCAATACGCTCATTTCTTTTAAATAAAATTTGATTTCACATCGGTGAAGTGGAATTTTAATGTTGATTTTACACCGTACCAATTTTTAAGATAGAATCTGTGTGTGCCGCGGGATGAACATCATACGATCATCAAATGATAAAACAACTTATTTAAAAGATTTACGTTCAAATCCTATACACTAGTCAATGAACAGTTTAGTGCATATATGTCTAACGCGTCTGTAATTTTATATGATAATTTCTAAATTTTTTAACACCGATTAATTGAGATTATCAAGTTGATCTTAAAAGCAGTCTTCATTTCTATTCAAATTAATTCAGATAAAAATAAGGAGTAGATTTGTCCTTTAGATTTTTTGTACCATTAAATTCAAATATAACTTCAATCATATACAAGTACTGTGAATCTTTCTGTAAACAGGAATAAAAAAAATATGTGTGCTTATCATAAAGCATCAGTAAGTAATAAGATAGTCAGTCAAATCTCATAGACATTTTCATTTTCTTAATATATATCCCCAAAAATGGCGAATTGAAAAATGTTCCACTTGTATTTTATTTCGGGTGGATGTACATAGTGAAAAGCTAAATAGTCTTATTTTTTTTATATATTTTCTCGTAAAAATCTTGGAAAAAAATCCACATTTTCCCCTCTTAAATAATTGATTTTTTTGCTCTTAAATATGTAAATTTCCCTTTTAAGTACGTTTTTTTTCGCTCTTGAATATGCAATTTTTTGCTCTTGAATATCTAAAAAAAAAAGAAGATAATAACAACTGTATATTTGCAAAAATGGATATCATAATTGCGGGTGTAAAACATGATAATTTTTATTAAAAAGACGAATTGAACAACTGAAATAAATATTGCATTTTCCAGTGTACATACATTAAATAAAAATGCTTTTTTTAAGATTAAATGTGTAATTTTGATATAATTAATAAAACGGCAAAGATTACAGCAACTGTGGCACTATGAATAATAATTGAAAATATATCCGCTGTTTAAAAAAATTGAAAGCGTGGAATCATTGCAATGTATGTAATACAATCTCGAAAGGACCACTTTTTATCCCGAGATAGTGCAACTATCCTGATCTTGTTTTACTTACCAAAGCAGTCTCTCTGTAGCTGTGACATACTAGGTAGTTGGAATGGAGTCGGTCTAGGTGGATGCTGGACAGGTCTAGGTGATAGAATGTTCTCTATGGTGAACAAAGAAGAGTTAGACTGACTGTTAGCAGCTAATAATCCAAGCTGGTAATTCCTAAGACACGCCAACTGTTCATTGTGGTAGTGATATGGAAAATGCTGCATTCTCAGTGTTAGGATTGTTTTCAAATATTTAAAATTTTGTATCTCACTAGATTTCAACACGATGTTTTTCTTAAATTGTCAAACTTGTAAGTTTGCGTTCAAAGCTCTTTGCAGCTTTCTAATACTTGCTCCTACGTTTGAATGGTTTAACTTCTGTCTGCTTCAAGGACAGCTATAGCATTTTATATAATATTGAGGTAACAAAATTAAATTTTCCCTTTAAATTCGGCTCATCTTACAAAGAACGATCTACGGATTATGGTGAATACTGGGATGATCAAGTTACTCTAAGAACCAAGACGTGTCTAGCTAATCGTCAGGTATCCAGTTAATCACACTTTAGAATATTCATCGATAATTCACAAAAATAATCCAAACAAATCCTTAATAGGTAGTTTTATTGCTTTAATTTGTTTACACTTTGTAAAAGGTCCAATGATTTTTGTCCAAATCCGTTAAAACTTGGCCAGTGCCATAAAAACTAAACCAATGAAAACAAAACATAATTATAAGCCCCGCCCAGACGTTTTAGCACAAATGATATACATTGGCAAAACATCACAATTTGACGCAAGACGAACCATATTCATCTTCCATTTCTTTAAAGAAAACTTCAAGGCAACCTATTTTTCTCTTTTATGTCCCCATACGTTATCTTATAATCAAGATTTTTCATTTTTACGGTAGAAATATATGTTATGAAATAAAACAAAAATGTCATATTTAAGTTCAGGACTAATCCAGAGCCATGGAATAGGTGTTGCTAGAACATTCAATAATAAAAATACGGGTATGTCTTAAAACATTTTCTGATTTGAATTATGTGCACCAGGTGGTAAATAGTGTCTTGTGATATAGACAAAATTCAACTTAATCTTACAAAAAATTTGGGTACAATGACAAGCAACAGAAAACACCCAGAAAATTTAGCGATATTGTTAGCATGGATATGTTAACTTAGATAGCGTCAATTGCTGTTGATTTCAGCCACTTTTTCAACTGTTACTGTGCTGATGATGGTAGCCAGTGCTTTAGCTTTACTGTCAAATGTCATATTACTTCTAAGCGTAAAATGAACGTTACTTCCCAATTTAAAAGAACTGCTTTTCGCATGCATATTTATTTTTATTACAACGGAAACAAAAATTTACTAAAAGGTAACTATTTAGCACTATTATCGCTAATATTTTCTATTTCTAAACATGATTTTGTTTTAATATCATCTGTGACTGTTGCCAGTTATTAAAAAAGACCAGAAATTTCACCCCTTTTAATATTGAATGTTATCCATTTCTAAAATGATGTTATCACTTTTTCAAATAATCATAAATGAAATGTAGTGTGAAAACGTTTATCACATAAACATTTATAATTTGTTAAAACATCCGAGGTTTTTTTATACGATTAGATTAATATTATTCCAAGTCATAATGTACAACAATTGTCATCTAAAGAAAATACATTTCAAATCGGATGTACATAGCAGATGTCATTTTAAGTGCTATTAAATATTTTTTTAATCAAGCACTGTATAAATATATATTGTCATTACATATTTGGACAGGAATCCGTTACCAGAGAATTTTCACGGGCTGTAAGCATCCGTTTCAATCTTGCAAACGTACATACAATTTATTAAAACGTTAATTTTCAAATTTCAATTTCTATAATCATATTATATGTTTTCCCAAATATGACAGAGTGTTAGACTAAGTTAATGCTTTTTATTCTTTCTTCAGAAAATTATCAAAAGAAAAATAATTGTTCTGAAAAAAGTATGTTTGTGTCTAGGTATTATTCATACCATGCCTTCACCATTCAACATCTTGTTATTTTTTTTATATTACCTTTGCTTACACTTTATACCGTATCAATGAAATATATCCTTGTTTCGGACAAATGGAAAAGTTTTAGATAATACTTGAAACAAATCATCATATTGAGACAACTGCATGACTTGGCTTTTCATCAATGCATTTTATTAAAAAAAAAAATAAAAAAAAAATACACATACATACAATAAAAATATCTTATATGATCTTATATGATTTTACTACTAAACTTTATACTACCGTCTTTTTCAGTAAAAGGTGCCTAAAAAAAAGCAATTTCGACACCCAAATTCAAGACTTTTTACCCAAATATTACACTTTCTAAATTTTCAAAGTTAAGATTGAAGTTGACGAAATCCAGTAAAAAATGTTAGAATTCTGAAATTGCAACGTAAGGAATATACTTTTTTTCTATTTAAACACCACCCGTCTTGAGATTCAAGTCATGGTCGAAAAAAAAATGGTGAATTAAAATCGATGACAAACGAGCCTTGAAAACCTATGTTAATGTCACCGTAGTAGTCGCAAGACCGTGACATGTTATATCGCCAAATCAATTAGATTTTGCTTCCGTATTAAGAAATTGATACGCTTTTATAATTAAAAAGGTTAATATTTTAACCCATTGGAGGATAACCCATTCAGCATTTCTATTACACATAGCCAGAGACATATAATTGTATTATATGTCTCTGACATAGCCAAGCATATATTTTGATTACATGACATATTAACGGTTTTTTTTTCTAAAAGAGCTTATCATACACAATAATAAACAATAAATTGGCAACACACGCACGACACAATAACAACAATGAAATAGGCAAGCATACCATAGGCGGATCCAGGGGACTGGGGGCCCGGGCCCCCCCTTCCGTGGGAAAAATTGGGTTGATTATATAGGGAATCACTGAAGCATGACTGGAGCGGCCCCCCCTTAGGTCAGTCAGCGCCCCCCCCCCCCCCCCCTTAGGCAAGTTCTGGATCCGCCACTGCATACATCCAAAATTCGACAATACGATATATAAGAAGACATTTCAATATAACCAATAAAACGCACACTATTTCATTGGAAGGTATAAATATTGCGGTAGTCTGTAAAAGACGGTTTATATTTTTTCTCTGATTTTCGACATAATCCTACATGTAACTTCTTTTAAGAAAAAATGGACGTTTTACACAGATAATACCCCTAATTTAGAGTTAACAGATATAAGAAGATGTGGTATGAATGTCTATGAGACAATTTTACAATCAAGTCATATTATGTGAAAAGTAAACAAAAAATCGTTTACCTTGATTCCCACCTAAACCCCAAGATATTTAAGAATATTCAGAACTATCCGGCTTTTTTTCAAATTGTGGTATTTTTATAAAAGTAACTATGTCGATATTTCTTCTAATTACGACTAATTCTAACGTCTTTAAATTTTCATGATTTCAATAGTACAATAACACACCATGTCTTCCATTTATTCATTTTGAGTCAAGTCAAATTTTCAGAACCTACCAGCCAGCCAGGCAGCTAATATAGTCACAAACAAAAACAAAAAACACACTTATTAACAGAGCATGCATTACAAATTGAAGCAATTTTAACTTCAAGATTATAGTGTTAATAACATTTATCCAGTAAATTCTCGAAGACTTAAAATTTGTAACAAAATAATAATGAATGATGAAAAAAATAAAATAACGAAAATTCCGAACTCCAAGGAAAATTCTAAACATAATTTCCAGAAGCAAATGGCAAAATCAAAAGCTCAAACTCATCAAACGAACGGATAATAACTGTCATATTTCTGATTTGTTCAGGTATTTTCTTATGTAGAAAATATTGGATTGAACCTGATACTTTAAATATAGATATTCGATTAACCGAAGAGCCCCATATTGTTGTTTATTTCAAATGATTTTCTAAAATCTTTGTTTGTGTTAGGTTTTTTTTAATATCAAAGACTTCCAGAAACCTACTAGTAAGCGGACACAAAACAAACAAAAGTTTTACTCATTGTTGAAGGCTATAGGGTAACTTATAGTTTCTGTGTCGTTTTGTCACTTGTTGAGAGTTGTCTTATTGGAAATCATACCACATCTTCTTATTTCTATAAAAGCCCACATCTAATAAAATTCAGATCTATCGTTAGATTACCCTTCTTAATTGTAAGCCTATCGAAATCATATTTTTACTTTTTTAAAGGTGTCGAGATAAATCTTAAATAGCCATTTCTTTTTTTCTTCTCTAATTCGGTCAGATATTCAATGCAGTTTATAAAAATCATATGATGAATTTTACACAGTTTCAGAATCTTCAAACTTTTGTGAATTTCAAGAAAATAGTTAAATAAGTATACGACAGGTGACTCTACAGGTCTTGAAAATAATACATTTTTACGGGTCTTTTTCTTTTTGTTACCGTTTAGAGAAATAAGTTCCTTCAATAGTTTAAAATCTTTTTGCATGTGTGTATGAGACAAACAAATATTGGTATTTTAAAGAAAATCCTTTGACTTTATCTTTGTCGTAATCTTAAAAAATGTACTGCTATCGAATTATGGTCTTCCCGTGCATTAATATGCCGACAGCTTTCTGTATGACGTGACCTGTAAGAACTTCAGCTACCACACAGCGCAAGTGCGAGGGAAAACCGCGATAAAAGAAAAAGGAAACAAACGTTGAAGTTTAAAAGTGTTAAAGAGTCTGAATACATTATCTTTAACAACTGTTTGACAAAGTTAAATTAACAAATGGATACACATGGGAAATGCAAAAACAAATAATGAAAATAAACAACGTTCTATTTCACGTGTTCGGTGATTCTTGTGTGTTGATTGTTTATCAGTGACCAGTAAACTTTGCAACAAAAATCAGAAACTTAACAAGCATTCAAAAATGTGTATATTTTTTTTCAATTAAACGTTATGAATTCGAATTTGATGAAACGAAAAATCTACAAAGGACTTAGTTAAGTATATACATGCATAAGAAGATGTAGTATGAGTGCCGATGAGAAAACTCTCCATCCATGTAACAATGTATGAAAAGTTAACAATTATAGGTCAAAGTACGGTCTTCAATACGGAGTTTCGGTTAACACCGAACAGCAAAGTAACAAAAAGACTTGTTTGGAACAATTAAAATAGGAAAGCCATTATAAAAACTAGAAACGAGCAACAAAAATGCAGCGGGTTTTAACGTTTTAACAGGCGCCAACCACCAACCAACACGAGACAGAAGTGTGACATTACAACATAAAAAGACACACTGTAGAGTATCAATTGAAACGGTTTAACTCCATGGAAAATACATTGAAACACAATCAGATAACCAAACACTGAACGAATAAGTTTGATCTATCGCACAATATAAATAAAATATCATCTAGAGGCTGTAAAGAGCCTGCGTCGCTCACCGTGGTTCGTGAGCATATAAAACAAAGGACACACATTATAGACAAAAATAAAATTGAAGACAAAATTCTCTGTTTTGGTGTTGTTGACTTCTTTTGTAGATCTTACTTTACTGAAGTTCTTGCTGTTTACAATTATCTCTATCCATAATAAACTTGGTCCAGTAGTTTTAGAGAAAATTAAAGATTTTACAAAAATTTACGAAAAATCATGAAAATTTTCTTTAGAGGGCAATAACTCCAGAAGGGGTCAATTGGCAATTTTCATCATGTTGACTTATTTGTTGAGCTTTCTTTGCTGAACAATTTTGCTGTTTACAGTTAATTTCTGTATTAGTTTTCGAAATAATAACCATTGATAACTGCAAAATTTCGTTAAAATTACAAATTCAGGGACAGCAACCCAACCAGGAGGGTTTTAATGCTTCTGAAAATTTCAGGACAAAAGGATCTTGACATGACGAACAATTTTACTCCTCTCAGATTTACACTTTTGCTTTAGTATCAGAGATATAAGCCATAAATTGCGTTTTACCCCCATTTTTTTTAGCCATGGCTGTCATCTTCGTTGTTTTTTTTTTTTTTTTTTTCCAACGTAACAATATCTTTATTGCATATTTGCTGTAACAATTTACTAAGTTTACAGCTTTAACTTAGTATCCCTCATGTTAGCTTACCTAATAGTTAAGGGAAGCACTATTTGGCAAGGTATTATTTATTCATAATATTAGTATTCATAACATAAAATATTTCACAAAATATATTTGATAAATTATTATGATTATACACATACATTACATTTTGCTTCTTTTTCTCTTTTTCATAGTATTTTTTTTCCGGAATCAACTCCGTTATCGGTATGATCCGTGTTTCCATTAGTATTGGGCACAGTGTTGTTTTTCGCATGTGCGTTATCGGGTATAGTTTTGATGTGTGTCGTCTAAATTATATAAATATTATCCACTGGATTTAACGATTATATATGGTGAGTTTACTATTCAAGTTTTCTTTAATTATCTACTGATCTTTTTTGTCGAAATGTATGTGTGTAATTCACAAATAGGTAATTTAAGTGTAACAAGTTGGAACACTCGACATCCGAAATGATACATTATTTTTCCACATTAATTAATAAACATCTTGGTTGTTGGTCGGCGTCGCTGGATACATTTAAAAAACTATAAACACTGAGGATGATTAAGGCCAAGTTAAACTTAGATTGTCTCAGTAGTTTCATCGAAGGAGATTTTTGTCAAAGATTACAAAAAATCACGAAAACTTGTGAAAAAATGATTTTAAAGGGCAATAACTCTTTAAAGAGTCAATTGACAATTTTTGTAATGTTGTCCTATTCGTAGATTTTATTTTGCTAAACATATAAGCTGTCTACAGTTTATCTCTATCAATTATGAAATTCAAGATAATAACCAAAAACTGCAAAATTTCCTAAAAATTACCAATTTATGGGCAGCATCCCAACAACGATTGTCAGATGCGTCTGAAAAAATCATAGCAGATAGATCTTGACCGTGTGAACAGTTTAACACAATGCAAGATTTGCTCTAAATGCTTTAGTTTCAGAGATATTAATTAAAAAAATTGCATTTTACCCCCATATTCTATTCTTAATCATTGCCGCCAATTTGGGCAAGGCGGGATCATCTGATACATTTTCAAAACTAGACATTCTAAAGATGATTTAGGCCAAGTTTGGCCCAGTAGTTTCAGAGGAAAATATTTTTGTAAAAGTTAACAGACGACGACGAACAACGACGGGCGACGGACGCCAAGTGATGAAAAAAGCTCACTTAGTTTTGTAGCTGGTGAGCTTATTGAAAAAGATGTAGCAACAGTGCCAATGCATGCATTGGTTCAATAATTCCATTTACATTATAATCACTAGAAACTCGTTTCATATAACTTTAATCTAGTATATTATATATACTTTATCCTCTCACAGCATTATTGGAATTAGAACGGGTTCATCATGTTGGTCCCTTTACACAGAATTTATAAATAATTTGCATTAAGTTTATTCTCCGTTTTACACACACCTTGATCAAAGTTAAACTGTCATAAATATACAACCGTAAAATTTCAAGTAAACCATATTGAAAATTTTTAAAACAAAAGCATGCTACCACTATGAGATTAGAATGTCTGCATTAGAATACACTGAAAAAAACTGTAAGGACATACTTCAGTTATAATGCATCGTTATTGCAAATCATATAGGTAAGGGTTAACTGATCAAATAGAATAATTCATCTTAAAAGATATGCCAAACTCACAAGCCTTCAACATAATCCTGAGCCCAAAGGAGGAAATTTATAAATGATTAAACCAAGTATATCTTCTCTCTGTTTAAACGCTTTACAAGTAAAAGGAGAATGACATGGCATTTTTGTAATTTATTTACCAAAAAAAAAAAAAAGATTGCTTTTGAGTAATTAAATATTTTAATCATAATCAGAAAAAAATAGTTTACGAATTTTTAAAAAGATAACAAATTAATAAAGAATACCGAAATTATTTTATCCGAGGATATAAAGCGCACTCATCGACAACAGCCGATCTGCATATGTTTCAAAAGTCAACGAAAGACCTTTTTTATGGAATCGCATAAACTCGAATTTAGTTGTGCCTCGTCGGGGCAAGCAAATTCAAAATAAAAGCAACTGTAAAAGAATGGCAAAGTTCGATTAACTTTTAGAACTGTTGACAATAGATAAATGAATAATATATAACTAGATATTAAGCAGTGAGCTATTTAAAATCTGTATTCGGCATACGTAATGCCGTACCGAGCAACTTGGGGAAATGTATTTTTAAATCTTGAATATTGAAGATAGATTTTAAAGAAAACTGATCATCTTCCACTCGAAAAGTGGAAGGCTGTGGGTCGCTACTCCATCCTAAGATCGGTATGTGCACGTTTTTCATAAGTTCACAATTGAACAATCACTGTCCGCCCTAACAGCGGAACTACTTAATCCAGCTTCCCGTAGAATTTTCGCCCTGGCAATACGCCCTGGCTGCGGAATTTGGAATGGATGAGCTCATTTTGAACTGATTGATACCATGGTACACAGACACGAAAGTGCTAGTTGGTATCGCCCATTGAACGACTGGACTTTTAGGAACTTATGCCTAATTTGTTCCAGCGAGGGGTTACCTCTTCCTCTCCAAAGATGTAGTGAAAGCATCAAAATGAGCGTTTCGCCCGAATTACGTACAAAAAAATACAGATTTGGCAGAGGTAGCCACTTGATGTGAGAAGAACGCATCTTGTACGTGTATACATAGACGATGTTTCACAGCCACATATGTTCAATGCTTTAGTCACCGACATAGGGAAGCGTTTCAGGAACATCGGCTTTATACAACAAGGAAATTCTAACTCAGAACAATATTAATATATTGCAATGGCTCTAAAAGTTGCAATATTTGAACCATAAAGAACATCTTTCGGACAAACTTGATAAACACTTCCGACAATTTAATGTCATTCAAGTCACTGTACAAACTCAGTCAAGTGTTTCAACAGATACGACAAAGGATACTACATATCCGAAATCAAAATTTGATTCGACTCCTGCAAAACAGGTGCAAAACAATGTTCAGAGCCATGTAATTTTTAAGGTATCTCTTTCATATCAATATACAGGGGAACAGTAAACAAAACAAACCTAACCATAGTCAAGGCTCTGAAGCAAAAAAAAAAGTATCTACTGACCAAGTAGAGCTTATCATTTTGTCCCTTTTTAGCTCACCTGGCCCGAAGGGCCAAGTGAGCTTTTCTCATCACTTGGCGTCCGTCGTCCGTCGTCGTCCGTCGTCGTCCGTCGTTGTCCGTCGTCGTCCGTCGTCGTCCGTCGTCGTCGTCGTCGTCCGTCGTCGTTAACTTTTACAAAAATCTTCTCCTCTGAAACTACTGGGCCAAATCAAACCAAACTTGGCCACAATCATCATTGGGGTATCTAGTTTAAAAAATGTGTGGCGTGACCCGGTCAACCAACCAAGATGGCCGCCACGGCTAAAAATAGAACATAGGGGTAAAATGCAGTTTTTGGCTTATAACTCAAAAACCAAAGCATTTAGAGCAAATCTGACATGGGGTAAAAATGTTTATCAGGTCAAGATCTATCTGCCCTGAAATTTTCAGATGAATCGGTCAATCGGTTGTTGGGTTGCTGCCCCTGAATTGGTAATTTTGAAGAAATTTTGCTGTTTTTGGTTATTATCTTGAATATTATTATAGTTAGAGATAAACTGTAAACAGCAATAATGTTCAGCAAAGTAAGATCTACAAATAAGTCAACATGACCAAAATGGTCAGTTGACCCGTTTAGGAGTTATTGCCCTTTATAGTCAATTTTTAACCATTTTTCGTTAATTAAAGTAATCTTTTACAAAAATCTTCTCCTCTGAAACTACTTGGCCAAATTAATCCAAACTTGGCCACAATCATCTTTGGGGTATCTAGTTTAAAAAATGTGTGGCGTGACCTGGTCAACCAACCAAGATGGCCGCCACGGCTAAAAATAGAACAAAGG
Source organism: Mytilus edulis (assembly GCA_019925275.1). Taxonomy (NCBI): domain Eukaryota; kingdom Metazoa; phylum Mollusca; class Bivalvia; order Mytilida; family Mytilidae; genus Mytilus; species Mytilus edulis. The sequence continues at coordinate 53,778,673 of CM034350.1, read as the reverse complement.
GGTAAAATGCAGTTTTTGGCTTATAACTCAAAAACCAAAGCTTTTTGAGGAAATCTGACATGGGATAAAAATGTTTATCAGGTCAAGATCTATCTGCCCTAAAATTTTCAGATGAATCGGTCAATCGGTTGTTGGGTTGCTGCCCCTGAATTGGTAATTTTGAGGAAATTTTGCTGTTTTTGGTTATTATCTTGAATATTATTATAGATAGAGATAAACTGTAAACAGCAATAATGTTCAGCAAAGTAAGATCTACAAATAAGTCAACATGACCAAAATGGTCAGTTGACCCGTTGAGGAGTTATTGCCCTTTATAGTCAATTTTTAACCATTTTTCGTAAATTAAAGTAATCTTTTACAAAAATCTTCTCCTCTGAAACTACTTGGCCAAATTAATCCAAACTTGGCCACAATCATCTTTGGGGTATCTAGTTTAAAAAATGTGTGGCGTGACCTGGTCAACCAACCAAGATGGCCGCCACCGCTAAAAATAGAACATAGGGGTAAAATGCAGTTTTTGGCTTATAACTCAAAAACCAAAGCATTTTGAGGAAATCTGACATGGGATAAAAATGTTTATCAGGTCAAGAACTATCTGCCCTGAAATTTTCAGATGAATCGGTCAATCGGTTGTTGGGTTGCTGCCCCTGAATTGGTAATTTTGAGGAAATTTTGCTGTTTTTGGTTATTATCTTGAATATTATTATAGATAGAGATAAATTGTAAACAGCAATAATGTTCAGCAAAGTAAGATCTACAAATAAGTCAACATGACCAAAATGGTCAGTTGACCCCTTTAGGAGTTATTGCCCTTTATAGTCAATCTTTAACCATTTTTCATAAATCTAAGTAATCTTTTACAAAATCTCCACTGAAACTACTAGGCCACAATCATCTTTGAGGTATCTAGTTTGAAAAATGTGTCCGATGACCTGGCCATTCAACCAAGATGGCCGCCACGGCTAAAAATAGAACATAGGGGTAAAATGCAGTTTTTTGCTTATAACTATGAAACCAAAGCATCTAGAGCAAATCTGACAAGAAGTTAAATTGTTAATCAAGTCAATATCTATCTGCTCTGAATTTTTCAGATGAATTGGACAACTGGTTGTTGGGTTGCTGCCCTCCAATTGGTAATTTTTAAAGAAATTTTGCCGTTTTTGGTTATCTTGAATACTATTATAGATAGCGATAAACTGTAAACAGCAATAATGTTCAGCAAAGTAAGATCTACAAATAAGTCAACATGACCTAAATGGTCAATTGACCCCTTAAGGAGTTATTGCCCTTTATAGTCAATTTTTAACAATTTTCATTAATTTGGTAAATTTATGTAAATTTTTACCAAATATAGTTCTCTGTTACTAATGGGCAAAGTTCATGAAAGATATAATTGTAAGAAGCAAAATCGTTCAGTAAAGTAAGAACTTCAAACACATCACCATCACCAAAATACAATTTTGTCATGAATCCATTTGTGTCCTTTGTTTAATATGCACATAGACCAAGGTGAGCGACACAGGCTCTTTAGAGCCTCTAGTTTGTGATTAATATTGAAAATAACTGTTTCATTTTATGTATTGAGACTAACAAATTTTAATGTGGAGTTTTAATGTGGAGCAGGATCTGCTTACCCTTCCGGAGCACCTGAGATCACCCCTAGTTTTTTGGTGGGGTTCGTATTAGAATAAGTCCCTGAAACCAGAGCTGGACTAGGTGACATGTATTCCTTTAGACTGTTGTAATAATTGTACTAGAACGTTAAAAGTATTGAATAGCTTGTCGGTCTAGTACAGAGCATTAAGAATTGTTATGCTTCGTTTTGCAAATAATTTGTGGGAGTGTTAAAGCGACGACGAAATCACGTCCTGTTTGATTTTAACTTTTTATGTATTGTTTTAAACGACTGTGATATCTTTGGCGTATTATTGTCTTTCTTTTATTGATGATTTTTTTTTAAAATTGAAGCTGTCTTTCTTTAATTTTCGAAAAAACCCAACCTCATGCTCTGCTTATTCTTTCGTTGTTTCTGTAATACAATTTTAAGCCATTACTTTTACCGGAACAGTGGCGGATGCAGGAATTTTCGAAAGGGGGGGTGCTAGCCCAGGGCAAAGGGGGGGTGCAGGGGGGGGTGCAAACATATGTCCCGATTCAAATGCATTGATCGGCCAAAATAAAGGGGGGGGGGGGTGCGGACCCCCGGAACCCCCTCTCTGGATCCGCCACTGCGGAAGTAAAGATATACTTTTTAGCTGTACAAGAACTCTGCATTGACTACTATTATTAATTTTTCATCTGCAGATAACATTAATCGTCCTTTGACGATTTACTTCAAAGAGATGAGAAAAGTAGACTTTACCATTGATAACATTACACAACATTTTCAATTCAAAATTAACATAATGCTCAAAATCGGATTCCAGTTTCAATAATATATATGCAGTATGCATGAAATAATTGAAAATTTAAATTAACAAAATGAACGATAAAACACCTGATATAGAGATAATTGTCAAATTTTCAAATTTGAAGACATAACAATTTCCTGTTAATATGTAATGTTAATGCATCTTATGTTTTATTGATACTAAATTTACATTTACATAAGGTTTTAACTAGCAGAGGACATTTTTGAGTTATGTGTATGGCGAGCTGTATTGATAGTAATCAAATGCTACTATAAATAATAATCCAACAATTATATTCCGTAGAGTTAAGATTAGATAACGTTATTTTTTTCTTACCTTTTTACACCTGATATAATTTTTCTTGCGTAAAGTGTTACATATCGTAGATGTACACAAATATAACCTAACATAATTACTCATATTATCATACTAAAGAAAAGCTGCTTTTATTACGATTCTTCATTTTGACATTCGCCGAAAAGGGTTCAGTGGAGTGGTAAACAGTAGAGCCAACAAGACCATGCGATGCTTATACCTGGATTTTCCACAATGGGGAGCGAAAGATAACAAAGGTACAGTCAAAATCAGAGATCTTAAATAAAGTGACAAGCCATGGCTAAAAATGAAATAGACAAACATACAACTAATAGTAAACAAGACACAACATAGAAAACTAAAGAGTAAGCAACACGAACCCCACCAAAAACTGGGAACGATATATATTGCTCTGGAAGGATAAGCAGATCCTGATACGATGTAGCACCGTCGTGTTGCACATGTTATTACAATTAATGATTATGATATAATATCTGATAACCATGGATATATGTTTATCTTGTATACGTGAATAGTTCTTACTACCCCAGTCAAAGTGTACCTTGTTTGTTTTGTCTTAAAGCTCCTCACGTAAACAAGTACGTATGCGTTCTTGGTTTTATAATAAACCGAGAACGAAACCCAGGATTTTAAAATTGGGAGAAGATAACAAGAAGGGAATCACAACTAGTTTGTCGAAGAATACAAACAATATCATGACCTAAGAAAATTGACAACTATATAGACAAACAACATTTCACAAAAAAATACATTTAAGCAACATGAAGCCACATGCTTATATCAGATGTTCTAGAAGGATGAGCAGTTCACTTTAGTGCTTACAGGTCGGCAGGTTAAAATTACTACAGGCGATAAATTGCAATGAAGAAAAAGAGAATAGGATAATGGTACACATCCTAAGATCAGAAAGACCAAGACAACACATCTTTTACTCATTGAAAATAAGGAGATGTGGTATGAGCTCAAATGAGACAACTGTCCATTCGAGTCATAAAGTGTTAAGAGTTAACCATTATAGGTCAAAGTACGACCTTCAACACGGAGCATGTGGCTCACCCCGAACAAAAAGCTATAAAGGGCATGACAATACAACCTTTAATTTGTAAGGGATATGTTTGGCTGCTGAATCAAATCGTTGCTTTTTCAACAGACATTGACAAACAATCTTGAAACAACAACACAATCGCAGCGACCGTCATGTAGACAAATACCCGTCGCATGGCAAACATTTTTATAAATGTTGTATTAGTCATGTGTCTACCTCTTTGTAAGTCCAACCTGCTACTGTCGATTGAGTGATTATCATGCATTTGTAATACAGTCAACGATTATCAATTAAAACACAGTAAAGCAGAATAATTTATAATTCTATATAAATTCTGTTCGGCTAAGCCTCAATTAATGGATTGTAAAGTCGATAATCCGCAATAATTAAACTAGTGTCTGGGTGTTATATTTTATAGACGCAATTAATGCATATCTAGCAGAAAATCGGACCAAGCTACAAAAAAAGTATATGCCGATATTTCAAAACTTTAAAGTACGAAAAAATCGTTTGATGTGTACTTTATCGTAATTGACATAGACCCACTCTTAAAATAATATTACTGACACAGAGCTAGTGACGAGGATACTAAGTAACTGGAACCAAATTAAAAGCTTCCAATTTTCAAAAGAAATGAACGAATTATGACATTATCCGTAGCAATCAATTGGGTCTTACCAAAAACCATCAAAAGTGTCCTTGCGCCGTCAATTGTACTAGTGACTGAAGAATGCTTGGACGGCATGCAACATACAACTGTCCGTTTTTATTTTCGATTATAGTAAAAGGAAGAAATGGGTATGTCATAGGGAGGTAAGTACCAAAAGAACTCTGTCATATAGCAAATAATTATGTCACCGCAGCTCAGTTTAATGACACAACTAAACTTTTGAAAGTCCCAACTATGTTTTGCATGGTTACGGTTGCCTATAACTGCTTATATCCATTATATTTGAACTTTGGTGGATAGTTGTCTCATTTGCAATCATTACACAATCTTCTTTTTTATATTGAACAGAATAAAATCTGATTAAAATGGGCATCATCCAATTGAACCCTTTGAATAACGTGTACGTAGCATTATCAAAATACACAATTCGGTAAAAGGAATGGGCACTAAACGGCATATAAATGCACATCTTTATATACATTTGGTTTAGTTTAATTATAACATGAACTTTTCGCAATTTAACATTTTGGTTTTGAAAACATTTGACTCTGAATTCCCGAATTGTTTCTCAAGCACAGTGGACTTTATAGTTGGTATCGGCCGAGCTCTTTTCCCAGGCGACTTACTCTCTTTATATGAATATTAAACTTGTGGTTTTCAAGAAAAACGTGAAAAAAACTTAACCCAATTTGTAAATATTGCATTGCGCTGCATATGTGTGTAGATGATGAGTTGTCTTCCTCTCTTATATTACCCGAAAAATGATGTCCCTATCCCATTCACATATCATATACATTATTTGTAATATGAAGATATCAATTTCGCCAATTATTCAGCAGTCCAGTGAAACTTGCTTATTGAATCTGTACCCCGATGTAAAAAGTCAATATTGTTTGTGTGGATGTGCAGTCTGTAAAGAATCGGATCTATCAAAAATACAAACAATAAAATTAAGTCATTAATTAAAAAAAATATCTGATAGTCATTATAGCAAGTTCAAAAATCTTTGACTGATCGCGATCAATCTTGTTTATATTGAAAATGTCCTTCTGTATGACAAAAGAACACAATTCGTCCTTTGGTTATATATTGTCGGTATCAACTATTGAAACCCATCCTTCATGACAATTTAATTTGATCCACCAAGTCGACTTTCGTTATATTTATTGGATTCTTATAAGAGTGGCTGTTACGGTTGATTTTGTAAGCATCTCTGTGAAGAAAGGATTCCTATTTGTTCGATCCACCGAGTCGACACGCGTAGGTTATCGGAATTTATCAGAGGAGCTCCACGAGTGACGGCTACTGTCGATTTTTGTAAGTATCGTAATAAAAAAAAGATTCCTATTTGTTCGATCCAAAGAGTCGACATTCGCAAGTTATCGAAATTTACCAGAGGAACTCGACGAGTGATTACTACGATCGATTTTTATAAGTTTCTGAATGAATAAAGGATTCATACTTGTTCGATCCAACGAGTCGACATTTGTAAATTATCGAAATTTACCAGAGGAACTCGACGAGTGAATGCTACGATCGATTTTCGTAAGTATCTCTGCGAAGAAAGTATCCCCATTTGTGCGATCCACCGAGTCGATATTCGTTCTTGGCATTTACCAGAGGAACTCGACGAGTGAATGCTACTGTCGACTCTTGTAAGTATCGTAATAAAGAAAGGATTCCTATTTGTTCGATCCACCAAGTCGACACTCGTAGGTTATCGGAATTTACCAGAGGAACTCGACGAGTGAATGCTACTGTTGACTATTGCAAGTATCATAAATTAATAAAGAAAGGATCCCTATTTGTTTGATCAAACGAGTCGACAGACGTAGGTTATCGGGGTTTACTAAGGGAACTCGACGATTGCCTGTTTAGGTATAGGTTTCGTGTTATTTATAAAGATGAATTTCTCTGTTCCCTTTGTATCTGTCATTTTCTGATCATCGTGTATATGATTGGGAATTTCAAGTATTTCTTTAATGGCTTGATTCCCGCTTTCATAGACTCTTTCCCGTTACAAAATGCTGAGCGCACGAAGTATAATCTTTTTAGCCATACATTTTGATAGAGGTTCGTTTTGATTTTGCCTTTTTAAATTATTTTCATTTAACGCACTTTCTATATTTATTATATGTTGTTCAAGGCATTAAATCTATTGTCTGGTATCTGTAAATAAGTTCAGAAATAGGATCTGGTCCAAACAATTTTCTATTTTGGTAAAGCCCTTTATTTTTTATTGTTTTAAAATGTATATCCGCTATAATTAAATCATTGAATATTTCAGCTATTTATAATCTATTTATGAATAATAAACATATAAGTTAGTTTTTAAATTATTATTATTAGTTCATCAAGTATTTAGCAATCCATTTAAAGTGATTGAAACAAAAACCTGGGTTTCCGTTTTCAAAGCGCTGGTAACAAATGCTGTATATTGACGATTGGCTATGCATTCCTTTGATTGTCATCTGCAAGTCAATTTAGAAGTGGGTGATGAAAGAATGCAATCAAATATAAAGGGTTTTTATTTACACGTATATCTACTCAAAACTAACTTGATTAATGAACAAATCGAGATAAAACTTTGGCGTGATTATGATCACGTCATCTGATATTAAATTCCCTGATCAATCAAAGCGCACAATTAATTCAGACCTGTTAACAGGAAATTCAGTAAATATTGGATTTGCAGCTTAAAGCAAATCTTGTGCTGCAACACACCTTTATTTTTTGAGACATTTAAATAATCGGAAAAACAAGAATCCGCAATTACAAATCTAACATGAAACCTTTAAATTCAAAAGAAACAGATGCCAGCACAAAAAATGATCATGACAATAAAATTGTCTTGGATTACATTAGAGCAATGTTCTTTCTTTTGATGCATCACGCTTTGCATATAGCTTAAATATTTGAAATGTTAAATAGTGTATTTCATCTCGGATAAAAGTATTTTAGGGTAAGCGATAGCATTAAAATCTTCTAAGAATACAAAGAATAAAAAAAAAGAATTGCAGGCATGTTTTATAGAGAACGGTTTGGTTATTGCTATACATGCCGGGAACTAAACCAAAGAGAGTAGTGACTAGGGTGGAGCCATACTGACTAATAACAGATAACAATAGTGAATACAAGCGATTGAAACCACTGTTGTGTTTAATATCAAGAGATCATACCGCCCATATATCTTCAGATGATTATACATCATACAACGGCAATAATAATTTTGTTCTGGTATTTGTATCTTGCGTTAGAAACAGTACCCTACTATTGTACCCGGTCATTATATAGTTTGGAATAATAATTTAGCCATATCGGCAGTATCTGATGTAAATGAAAAGAAGGATATCCGAAAATATAAGATTGATACAGAATAGCCAATGTCACCGCTGACTATTCTGTAAGTCTATGCAGGCAATGTTCGCATGGGATGATTAGTTTAGTTTTAAGGGCATAACTGCTGTAAGAATAATCGACCAACACTGATTTCGGATTCGTTCGGAATATAACTGACATAAACCTTTTGTGTAACTTTTATTAAAACACGATAAGCAGCGTAGTCATTCATCAGTTTAATAGTGTCGAGTTTACATTTGTAAGTGTAAAAAAAAACTGCACAAACAAAGCAAACTAAACCATAAACTAAAATAAAAATCGAATCTGATTTTCGAATCGTTTAGATGTTGTTGTTGTAAACCATTAACGCAAATTTCTTTTTATTCCGAATAGTAAAAGCTACTTTGCTTATTTTGATTTTCATATATGATCATATATTATTTACATTTGAAAAGGACATATATGTCTCAATGATATATATTCGAACTGCACGATCCCCCCCCCCCCCCCCCCCCCCCAAATAAATCGACCAATGCATATTTTCGAACTCGTCCTATCGTCCAATCTTTAACTTGTGTTGGCAACTAAATAAAGTAATACGTATCACCATATTTCATACACCCACTAAAATATATTAACGGACCTATTGTAAGAATTAGTTGCATTCTATTTCGTGTTGAATGTTTGTGATACATGACTATGGTCACTTCTATTGTTAAAATCTTTTTAACCACAGGCACAAATGAAAACTCTGAAAAACAAAAGAACTACGTTTTAAAAGCACTTCTACAAATCTAGAAAGATTTGATGTCTTTTTTGTTTACCATATATCAAAAAGAGTAACAAATATGCAATGAAAAATAAAAAGTAAAGACGTTTTGTTTGTTGCTACTTATTTTGTTTTACAACTTTGTGTGGAAGGCGAGCACAGATTTTCTGGAGAAGAAACTTTTTTCTCATCATTTGAATCATGCAACCTATGGTATATTTAGAGATAAAAGATGGTAAGATATCTTATTACAAGACTGGTTCTCTTGGTCTAATTGTTAGAAAGTAGTAGGTTTCAACTCATGTTTGAATAATTTTCAGATAATAATTAGCAAAAAAGGTTATTCCTTTAACATTTCAGTTGGTTCTATTATTTCATGTTGTGCAATACTTCTTTTATATGAGCTATTGGTAGTTTAATTTGATAAAGTATAAACTACTGATGGAAAGCACAGGCCGGACAACATACAAGAGGTATATGCTATGGATATTTATATTGTGAAATGAAAACATTTTCCGATTTATATAAATTTTAATAGTACAAGAGTTGGTTGACTAAATGTAGAGATTAGATTGTAGAGGAAGATAAACTAACCAATAGACCACGATTTTATATACCCGATTATCTCGTCATAATGTTGCTACTTCCCAACTCATTACATGTTCAGTTAATAAACATCACATTAGGATAAATAACGAGAAAATATTACTGACAAAATTATGAATATTTCAAGATATTATTCACAAATAAATAGTTTAATCTAAAAAATTTACTAATTCTGATTTTGCACCTGTTTAATTTTCCACACCTGGGTTTGTAATTTGAAAAGAAGTTCAAATTTGTTCACAATGCAATAAACTATTTGAATCATAAAATAACTCTTTAAATGTAAATTTTAGATAATTTCAGATTATAGATATAAAAATTGTTGTTCACAAGAAGATTCCATTCTAACAGATGAGAATATCGCTTCTGGCCAAACGAAAATTAAGCGAAGTTGAAATAAAAATATTTACTAATTTGTGTGTCATAGATAGTTAAATCAAGCGTGAAATTTTCTTTACCAGTAATTAACTTGATAAACCGTTTATTTAGTTGTTAAACGTAAAATCTTCACATACAAATGATTTAATTGCAAAGTTTGCTTAAGCTTTTCTTTTCTGATTAACTTTTCGCGTGTCACGGGGATTATCTAAATAGACTTTCTAAGCTTTAGATCAACTTATGATGCCTTATCTTAAGGGCCAAATAATCAAATCCAATTTGTCCCCTCGTGCGATAACAAGCGTATAAAGATGTCTCAGGCTGACAAAACATGTGTTTATTTGTTTTTCACTTGTGTTTTATTCTAATAAAGTATTGATAAGCTTCTCTTTTGTTATTAAAATTGTTAGCATATAAAAATCACAAACTGTATCAATCAATTTCGAAAAGAGTTGTTCAATCCTTAAAATTATTGTCTTTAAAATGGCTAATTTTCTTATTTTCTCAGTGCGTTTAGTTTTTCTTACTTTCAGAGACTTTTTGATGATTTCCTTAATCGTTATATTTGTATTGAAATAAGTAACCCTCTTGCAGACCTTTTTTGCGGAAAAATGTTCATTCCAAAGAAAATATATCTCGTGCACAGTGTCAGTCAATCAGGCATAGAATAGATTGATAAATGGAAGCCTTAATATTTTCTTAGAAAATCGGGAATGGATCAAAGATGGTAGTTCAAAGGGATTTTCTTCTTAAATAGACAAGTAAATTTTTTTATCCTTTTAGTTCTTTTTTTTCAGATCAAAATTTGTTGACTATTTCCGTTGTATCTTACCATTTTTTTCATGATAAGACTTGACCAGCCACTCAAATGTTCCAACCGCTATGGTTACTTTGTAGATCTTTGTATGGTTGTTCTTTTACAGCCAACTTCACTGTTAATATACTTAAACATTGGATAAATGACTTAACATTTAACCGTCGTCCAGTTCATCACAATAGACGATTGCTCAAGAATTTGTGTTCACACAACCGTTCGTTCACGCGATTGCGCTGGTTGCCTTTTTTTTTTTTTATTACCAAGAGTAAGACATTATCTATAAATATGAATACATGAAAGTAGTTCAATATGTGAATTTATTTCGCAGAATATTGCTTTATAAAGACGAAATCATGTCGCATATAGATTTATGCACCGAGTAATAAAAGTTTCATTCAATATCAAAACTTAAAATATCGGCAGGAAACATTACTCAATGGTAGTAAATCATACCACATTGGCCATTTTTTCGTTAATGTAAAAACCTATTTAACGAATTAATGCAGTTGATCTTGAATTTTTATTTCAAACTGAATCTTCCTTTCTTTTGTGAAGGCCTTACATTACAACTAATAAAATGATCATTTAATCACAATAACTTTGATGTTATTAAATTTTTAACATAAATTATCACCTAATATTAAAATTCAAATTTGAAAGAATGTCTTCAGGATTGGAATAACCTACATCTACGTGGTATAAAACGCAAATATCAGCTGTTTTCTAGAATTCATTAAAATGTACGCTTGTTTGGGTGTTTTTTTTTATATTTACGACTTAGCTAACTCGTTATCACTAAGTTACGTACGATATTGCGTCTCAAATGGTAACGTAATTTTTTTACGTTTTACGGCGATTAATGATTTTTTGGGATATGTTTTTATTTCGCTTGCTATTTTTGCTTTGCACATCAATATGGAATCTTCTTAATGTTTGTTTGTACTGAATATGCATGAAGTATTTCCCCCTGAAAGCAACGTACGCAACAAACAACAAAATATATCGTATTTGAAATTGCGTAATGCATAAGTCTAAATGAAATGAGAAGATATATGGGTGGAATCAGAAAAAATGAAGATTTTAACATATTGGGGCATATTGTTTCCCCATTATATTTAGGAAAGTAAATTAAATGTCAAACCAACAAGTTCAATACCAGCTAACTTGCAGCCAAATTTCATTTAGATATCTTGTACCAGCCAAAAGTTTTATTAAAAAAACATGTCAAATTTGTCAGGAGTGTGACGCTTTTTGTGTGACAGGATTTTTTTTTAATAATTTACATGTTGAGTAAAAATTATTATGATGAATGCATGTATATGAAGATGGTTTATAATCATTCTTCAATACTAGGTTTTGTAGATTATAGATTGGTGTTATCATTGCACAAATATTATGTAAATAAATATACATTGTGAAAAGGTATGTACCAAAAATTAATGTTGGCAAAATTTGATAATTTCTAAATTAAAGTGTTATGGTTGTATTTTAAAGGAGTATTTGTGTGTAAAACTGGTAAGTATTTATTGTATACATGTATAAGCTATCCATAAAAGGCTATACAGACATCCTGAGGTGCATAATTCACATATTGGATTAACTTCTATACAAGCACCCAAAAATGTCAGGAGTGTGACAACTGTCTTTAAACATGTACCAAAGAATACATAGGACTTAAATATGTTCTTCTTCTTTATTTTTCAGTAGTGGCTATTCCAAAGAGAAGAAAAAAATTTATTACAACTGTGATATGTTTATATCATAGATGTGGGAGTGCATTATATATGTCAGGAGTGTGACGCTTTTTTTAAGGCATTTTCTGTCAATTCATAATTTCACAAGGACAAGTTCAACAGGTTTCTTTGTGTTAGAAATGTTAAAACAAAGTTATATTCCTATCATTTACCTCTTAAATGTGTTATTTATCATGATTGTTTTGACACAATAAGTTTTAATTAGTCATTTTTCTATTTTTTGTGCACAGTAATGCAAATTTATCAAAGGAAATAAGTGTGTACAACTATAAAATCATATAGGAAAGTGAGGAAATGAATTTTGTACAAAATAGAACAATCATTTTGAATTTAAATGGTATATTTAAAGATGTTTCAAGGATTAACCATTCAGATGTAATTCGTCACACTCCTGACATGAATTTAACAATTTAAGAAAAATATGAAAATTAGCTTTATTTTTAGGACAGATAGTTGAAAGACAGCTAGTAATTTAGAAACTTTTGGTAAATCTTCCATTCCTTAAAACATCCACTAGACTTGCTGACATAAGCCAGGCAAAATTATCTGGAAGAAATGATTCAAAGAAAGAGACTTGGAAAGAGAAAACCCGCAAATATTGGCTGAATATAAAATTAAAAAATTATCAGAGGAAGTTGGACAATCTTAAACAAAATAAAAAACTACAAAACCATGCTAACAAAAAAAGGCTTAAAGAAAGAAGAACTTTGAATTCCAAATTTGATAAACAATATAAAGAAAAACAAAGGCAGTAGCAGAAAAACAGTAGAAAAAAAGGAAGAAAGATAAAAAAGAAGTTGGGTTGAATAAGGACTTAGAATCGAACAAAAACAGCTCAAAAATTCAAATGAGAACAGATCTGTAACTGTGTCAGATTCCAGATCTATAGTGAGAAAACCTGCACAACACACAAGAAAACAACTGCCACAAAACCCAAATGCTTGGACGAGTTCTTTGAAACACATCATAAAAAATGCTACACCCAGAAGGGCCTTCTAGAAGGGATCATTTATAAGCATTTTTGTTTTGTGGCAATTGTTTTCTTGTTTGTTGTGCAGGTTTTCTCACTGTAGATCTGGAATCGACAACGTCCATGCAGTGGACAAACTTACAAGACATTTAATTTCTTTGAAAACTAAGTCATTTTGACTACGTAAATTATCAAAAAGTATGTAGCTGTTATGTATAGTTAAAGTACAATTACAAAAAAGCACTATTTAGCATGCAACAAATCTGAAATTACAATAAATAACGTCACAATTGACAGTTAATTTGTAAAAAGCGGGGAAATCCGACATTGGACATCTTGCAAGACATTTGTCAGAAGCCGTTGCATTTTTATATGAGGTGTGAGTGCTGCAAAAATTCGATTTTGATTTGGTCTATCTATGTACTTTTATGAGCATAATTCACACAAACGAAATATCATTTGATAGCTTAGGGAGCTACCATTTGATTTTTATGGGGGGGGGGGGGGGGGGGGGGGGGGGGATGAAATTTGAAAAAAAATAGGCAGGACAGGAGTTTTGAGTAAAAAAAAAGGCAGGATGTGACACTTGCAAAAAAAAAAGTCAGGACGACAATTTAGGTAAAAAAAAGTCAGGATAAAGTAAAAAAAAAAAGGCAGGACCGATTAGAGTGAAAAATAAAAAGGCAGGACAGAGATTACAGCTAAAAAAAAATGTAGGACAACATTTTTCATCCTAGCCCCCTAATAAAAAAATAATGTTTGGACTTTAACGGTGCTTTTTGTGGACTTTAGCGGAACTTGTTATTGTGGACTTTAACGGTGTTTTCTTGTGGACTTTAGCGGAGGTCATGTTGTGGACTTTAGCGGAAAGTTTGTGGACTTTAACGGCGTTGTGGACTTAAGCGTATAATTGTTGTGGACTTTAGCGGTGTTGTGGACTTTAGAGGAATTGTGGACTTTAACGGTGCCACCCCCCCCCCCCCATAAAAATCAAATGGTAGCTCCCTTAACATTTTCCTAAATCTGACATATCCAGAAATCAACGCCACTTTGCTTATTTGAATATTATACTAAAGAAATCGGATACGGGTCACGGAAATTACTAAAAATGATAGGGAATTTTGAAAAAAATGCCTTTTTTAATTTTAATTTAAGTGATAGACAGGTTGCCGGGGCAGAAAATGAATATACACAACAATATACACCATTTAAACGAAACATTATGACTGTTGTTTCAAAAATACAGGTTCCTGAGCTATTTTAAATATCGAAGCGAGAGGCCTTTAACATTGCAGTGTAAAATACAGGCTAAAATGGCTGAAACGTCAAATTTGCCAACTTCGTGTTGAAAATTGGCTTACAAAGTCATTACAAAATTATGTTGCCGGGGTGGATTTTGAAACTTTAATTTCCAAAGAATAAGCAAGTCCAAACCTTGTATGTGTAGTCGTTGAACTCTAGGTTCCCACGTAAAATTAAAATGTCACTATTTCAAGAAGAATAAACTCACGAAAACACGAAAAAATCACTAAATTCACGTTCATTGTTTTGATTTTGACCGCCTGACAACTTTACGGAAATATCAAAGTGATTGTAAATAAGGACTCTGTGACGGGCAACTTATAATATCCGTGTTTTAAAGATTTTAATGATATCAAGCCTATCAAGCCAGTCCAGTTCAAACTACTATCACGTGGTACAATTCTCATTTACATATTATGAATATTAATTAGCAAAACCACTACTCATTTCTGGCTATGACCATAATGAACACTATTTGTTTTTGCCAAAATATAGCGTTGGTCGTTACAGGAACGCATATTCAGTGATATTGTAATACTCTATATATAAAGCATATCATTCATTCGAATTTTCGCGGATATAACGGTGATAACACTGTTTTGAAGAACACAAACACCCCTGCCGGCTCAGGTTATTATGTGTATAGTCTGTTACGTCTGACACGCATATTTTTGACGTTTTGTCAATATATTGTCCTTATTTTTTACTATTGTTGAATAATATGAGGCAGGCATAAACTGTGAATGGGGACATTATGTATGCATTATTTTTTTTAATTCAAACATATTGATAAAAGAAACGGAAATACCGTCACGTTCCCGATTTTGGTTCTGTTGTTAGGGATTTAGCTGTGACGTTCTTTAAGTTCTGACGTCATATTCAATGTAAACAAAAGAAACGCTTTCATCAGGTAACTTTTTTTTCATATAAAACAAAACACCTTATCGCTAACCCCGGCTGACCCGGCCGCTTGAACTTTTGACGCATACAACAATCACTTTTCCATTGTGGCGTCAGATATTTTGTTTTATGACGTCAAATTTTACGGGAATCTGTTTGATTTTCAGTAATGGCGGACAAATAGCGATAAGGTGTATTATTAAAAATGAATTTGTATTGAGTTCCAATCTTATTTTACTAGACTGATAAATATATATTTTATTCAAAGTCTCATGCAAACAAGACCGGAAGAGGATTTTTTTAAATTTAATTTTCTACCATAATTGGGGACTTCGTCCCCATATGATAAAACGAAGCTAACTCGTCATAACGGCTCATCTAAATTGTTATAACGAGAAACTATGTCATGATAACGAGTTCGTTTAAACCGTGATAATGAGTTGAATTAGTCAATATTTCGAGTTACTAAGTCGTGGAAGCGGATTAAAAACAAAAATACACACTAACACTACTACTGAGTTAGCCTCCGTAGTATTTCTATTATATTGTAAATAGGCTATATGGAAAAACTAGATAAAAAATAAACGCCTCATTTATTACAATGCTGGTTTTTTTTTAATACAAATGCGGATATCCTTAAAACAACTAGGCCATGGTACTACACATTCACTGGCGTTAAACCTTTTAAGTCTGATCAGCGATGCCCAGATTTGACTCTAAATTTATGCAATCCGCCTCCAGGTGCGAGATTTTTCTCTGTGTTGAAGACCCATTGGTAGCCTTCGGGTTTTTTTCTGCACTTTGGTCGGGTTGTTGTCTCTTTGACACATTTCTCATTTCCATTATCAATTTTCTGATAATTTTCTTTTTCTGATTGTATGCTTTTTTGTAAAATTGTCATAGCCTGTATTTCTAGCTTAAAAATATCATAAACATCTTCAGCAATGAAATTCAAATACTATTTAAAACAGAAATTACACAAACAAGTTATCATGTATTATTCAAACTAATAGATTCATGGGTTTGTAAAATTTAACGATTCTTTGCACACTGGAATTATTTACGAGACTAATTCAATTTAAAAATCATAATTCAAAAAATTTAATTATGCAAACATTTTTGCATATTCTATGTTCCAGCACAGATTAATGAATTCTTGAAACATTATTCACAATGATGGACAATTAAAAGAGATGCGACAATTTACCTTGAACTTACTGTACTCACGGGATCGAACTTGAAAAACTGAGGAAACATTTGAATTTTGATACTAATTCTAATGTTTTAGATTCTAAATGAATAGCTCCATATATTTCTCAACAAGCCATCAAATAACAATATTATTCGCCGCTTCACATTGCACTTTTTTTGGTAATATACTATTGCATTTAACATGTATATTTTTGCATCGAATGATACCCTCAACTAAATAATAATCGTGATATAACTAAAATAATAAACTTTACTTCCCATAGAAAACCCGATTTAGAATTACCTTCTTATAGTCGACTTTTTCATTTTTATACTCAACATTTGCCAAATTATGAAATAGCAGTGTTTTGTACCTCATCTTTTATAGTATGGATATATACAATAAGGCTACATGTTCAAATTTGGGAAATTATTGTTGCTAGAACAATAAATTACATTATACTGCAATCAGCTATTTTACTATTTTACTATACAGATAACGCTATACGTATAAACGTTAGCTTTATACGTCAATGACCTCAACTAACCTATAAGCCCCGCCTACTTACCGGAATTACTGTATTTCATCAATAACGTCACGTCATAATCATGACAACGTGTAGTAACAAAGGTCAAACTTTTATGAATTTTAACTTGTTATGTCTCCAAATTGGTAATTTATATACCATGTTTTATTAAATGTTATTAATTAAGTTCATTTTCCCTTTCTAATTCCTTAAAATGTCAATGTTTTACCGCCTGGACTACACTCATAGGGAAATACCCCAAAATGGTACCGAAGAGGGAAATTCCAAACACTTTTTTTTAACAATGTTTGTTACATATTTTTTTTCAATTTTTTATCGATTTCAGTATAAAAACAATATACGTATAGTGTCTTGAAATATGAAATTTATTTGTATGAGGCTTAGAAACGGGGGCAATGCGAGGTTCTACCGAGCAATACGTATATTGTCTAAAAAATTTGCAATATGTCTCCTATTATACGTACCCCTGAAAGAGTTGTAGGACTCGTATACGTGAAGAGACAGTGACACTCTCCCTGTTAGATATGTCTCCTATTATACGTACCCCTGAAAGAGTTGCAGGACTCGTATACGTGAAGAGACAGTGACACTCTCCCTGTTAGATATGTCTCCTATTATACGTACCCCTGAAAGAGTTGTAGGACTCGTTTACGTGAAGAGACAGTGACATTCTCCCTGTTAGATATGTCTCCTATTATACGTACCCCTGAAAGAGTTGTAGGACTCGTATACGTGAAGAGACAGTGACATTCTCCCTGTTAGATAGATCGTATTCAAGACTTTGGACTTAGCTGCATAGACATAGACCAAATTGCAATTTTGTAAATGCTATATACACTTATGGAAACTTATGGTCCCGAATCTGTCAATACTATGTACTTATATTTTGGTCAGTTGCAGCTCTAGACTGTTTATCGCGTCTTTACACTTATTGTCTGTGATTGATTTTGAACTTACAATAAACAACATGATTTGTTATTACTATTAGCTGTGATTTTGTTTGAACTAGCTTTCAGTAGCTGTAAGTGTTCTGTAAGTAATTGTAAATATTCCATTCTCAATCTTATCAGATCGGTACTATTATTTGTCTTATCCAGTTTGTTTTTGTGCTCCGTACTTATCTGAGGAGTCAAGTCATATTTTTAAATCATAAATCCGACCTTTTGCTTTCTCTTTTGTTTTTTCTTCATATTTTGTAATGTAGTTTTTGTTTGACTGTCAAGACGAAAAGGGTTTTGGTAATTGTTGAAGATCGCACGGTCACAAATAGTTGTTAAAATCGTTATCATTTGTTCTCTTGTGTGTATTTGTATGGTTAGCAATCAAACCACATCTTCTAATTTTATATCAATATGCGCAATTCATTTCAGTAGGAGATACATAAATACTCCATAATGATAGAACTTTAGTAGGTTTTTCTATATGAATGGGAGTTTGAATAAATAAGCCTTTTATTGCTGACTATGCAGTATGGGTTTGCTCATTGATGAACTGGATGTACGCTGACCTCTAGCTGGTAATTTTTGTGTCATTTGGTCTCTTGTGGAGAGTTGTTTCATTGGCAAACATACCAAATCTTCTTTTTTATACTTTCACCTGCGGATGAAAGTATATTCTCCGCACAAAACGTCACGTGCTTCTAAATGTATAATTATTTTGGAAATAATTGTCATTACGTAAAGTTCTCTCTGTACTCTCTCGGAATATGGAATAAAGCTATTACTGTCTTTTGTTTCGGTAAATATGTGGTTTAATAAACTTCAGTAATTGTATAATATTTTGTCCAAATAATAAATCTGATCATGAAAGATGGTTGGTTTTAAAGCCAAGACATTTTCCCCCAAAAATGATCAAATTTTCAGGGTTTCATGTGACATACAGTTATTAATGTGCTTTCTCGGAGTGAAAAATGCCTACTTTGATATTGAAATTCTCAGGAAATTCCTGTTCTTTGCAAACCTTTTTAATAACTCAATTTTTTTACATCGTTCTCTGCTATTCAAAAAATATAAATGGTAAACTCAGTCAAAGTAATGATAAGTGTTGGTAGAATATTAGTAAAAATATGTTGATAATGTTTAATAGTGTCATAAAGTGCAAGAAAACAAACCCTGATTATCCAGGTGTTAGCAGCTTACGTTACAAAATCCTACTCCCACTGCAGTTGGTGTTTCATTTTGTAATTTATTGCTCAAGAACTTCAATGTAAGCATTAAATAACAAGTAACACAACAGGTTTAAGCAACACAGGTCGTATTAAATATTAATATCTTTAAAAACTTAAAAATTAACAAAAAAGAAAATGGAAACCATTTTTTAATTAAATTTTTATTAAGGGTTTATATAAGTTATATGGGCTATATATTACTCTAAGCTGCTAATGAATACATTGAAATTGCCTATTAAAATATATTATACACTACCCGGTCACCTAATGTTACCATAACAATAAGAGGAAGATACTTTAACGTGAAAGAATATGTGTTCATCAGAAATACTTGTTAATCATTTGAATTTGAGAGGTCTACTTTTAATAAACTACAATGTATAATAACCGACTCGTAAATCTTGGTAAAAATGCATGTGTCTTTTCGGTACGAGTATTTCGAGAGTGATCGGTAAAAACCTTTTTTTCCCACATTTCAGGTGTGAGGTAACCGACAATGAATCTTGAAAGCCTAGACAATTGAGCTTAGTGACAATGATTTGCAGAATAAGAGGTAAAGGCAACGATATCAGACATGTTATCAAGCCCTGCCGATATGCAATTTTCAAACAAATATATAAAGTAAGATGATATTAATATCGTGCAATAGAAAATCAAATGAGAAGAGAGGCATACAACTTAACGACCAAAAGGAAATTCTTAAATAGTAAGCACACCGTACAACTTATATTGTATTGTTACTGATGAGGGTGGGTGGTGGGGTTGGGGTGAGGTTTTAAGGATTAAGAAGGTGAATCAAATCTTTCCATAAAATCCCTACACTCACCCATCGAAACCATAAGCAAAGAACCGACGTTCAGTGCTTTTCTGTATGTCACAGTCGATTCCGGGAAAGTCACAAACAAGGGAAACAAGTAAGGATTTTAGGTATAATAGATAGCATCCTTTTGGGTACAACAGATAAGACCCTTTGGGTACAATAGATAGAATCCTTTGGGTACAAAACAAAGGACCTATTAGTCTGTTTCTGGTGGTATCCATTTGACGGGGCCTGTACTTATACATCCAGTCATTGTGTCATTGTTCTATGATTAATTTTGTATTCTTTTCTTTCATTTTTTGCTAATATGCTAAATGTCTATATGCCTTTTTGTAATTATTTGTTACATATGACGTGGCTCTGTCCGTATACATCCCGTCGTTGTGTTATTGATCTAGGATAATTCTAGTATTCTTGTCTTTCATTTTTGCTAATATGCGTTGTCTTTATGCCTTTTTGTGTGTCTTTGTTACATATTACGTGGCTCTTATAGGACTAAACACATTTTTTCTAGAGGTTATTGATGTGTAAACCGGAGCGATTAACTCACAAACTGAATAAAAGTCCGTGAGTAAGAGCCCAGGTATACACATCAATAACCTCTAGAAAAAATGTGTTTAATCCTTATAATTCTAAAGCCAAATATTCGCGATTTCTTATTAACATTTGTTTGTGTAAAGGCTTCTATAATTACCATCACATGTACAACTGACAGGTCATTACTAAGGAGTTGGCCGCCATATTGACTTTTTAAAATCCATAAATGTTCCATAAATCCAACAGAAATTAAAAGAAAATAGCACCTACCTCCAAAAGTTCATTTTAATGAGGTATTATCCGAATTTGAAGCGTACACGTAACGAAATAATCTTTCCCTTGAAAGTTTTTATTCGTATGACGACGTGTTTGCCATGACGTGCATTCGCCAAATCGTTCATGAAATTTCTCGGAATTTTATCTAAATCTTATTTTTATACATTTTTCGATGCTTTAGTGCATTTATTTATTTTATTTCTTTTTTGTTGTATATGTATTTGAATAGAAACAACTGTTATACATTTGTGTTTTTAATCTCAATTTGCTGAAAATCCCAGTATCCCTGCAAGGATGTGTATCGCGCATGAATAGAATACGAAAGAAGTTTCGGTAACAAGAGAAAATTTCGTATTGACCATTCCAATTCAAGTATTTACAGATATGCAAATCATATAAGAATTATATACTTATACATCCCGTCATTGTGTTATTGTCTCATGGTAAATGTTTGTGTACATATTTGCTTGTTTTTAATAGAGATTAAGATAATTACACAATGTTGATTGCTGTAACCCTATTTTTGAAATTTTTACCTATTATGTCTGTTTGTTTTGTTCACACATCGTTGTCAATATCATGGAATTTTATGTGACTGTCATACAAGGGAGAGGTTTAGCTAGCTATAAAACCAGGTTTAAGCCACCATTTCTACATAAGAAAATGTCTATACCAAGTCAAGATTATGACAGTTGTTATCCATTAGTCTGATGCGTTTGAGCTGTTGATATTGTCATTTTAATTATTGACTTTCCGTTTTGAATTTTCCTCGGAGTTCAGTATTTTTGTGATTTTACTTTTTAATGGTCATCTATGACATGGATATTTTGCAATGTTCCACTAAGTCGTGAGAGTATCAATTGTATATTCTAAGGAAATACGTTAGCTTTACAAACATAATAAATCCTTGAAAAAAAATCAAATCAGCAAAATAGCAGCAAATCTTTCTTGAAGAAAACTCTTACAGGAAGCACATGGTCTGGAATATGATATCAACTTGGAGGACTTAGAGACAAATATGCTGATGCTGCTTGAACTTTCTAACATGAAACGGCATGTTTAACATAGGAAGACTGTAAATTTAAGGTATAAGTCATGGTATGCAAAAGACTTAACTGTATTAGTGGTATCCTCTATTCAAGAGCAATTGCATAGATTTGGTCAACATTATTACCAAAATTCATATTATTAAAGAAGACATGCCATCTATGTAGGGGAACCATGTATTGAAGAAGACATGTCATCTATTTAGGGAAACCATTATTTAACAAAACATGCAATCTTTTGTCAAGTGATGGAAAATAGTTACGGTTTATTATACGAAATATGCCAAAGTGATATTCAAACGCATAAGTCGAAAACCATCTGACAATGCCATGACAAACTTCTATTGATCGTTGTTTGTTAAAGTTACGTCGAATGGCAAATGCATATTATATCGCGTTCTAAATTTTTAAATTTCAGCAATCATAAAGACATGTTCCATAAAACTAAATCATCATATGATAAATGAATGTAGACTAATAAATTAAAATAAGTCGAGAGAATCAAGAAAAAAAATGTTTTAAGGAGTTAAATTGCCTATAATCACAAAGGACATGCTTCAAATAGATCTTTAAGTATTGTACCTTTTATTTATCCTTTTATGCAATATCATATTAGAACTTAAAAGTAGGTGTGATTTCTGTTTATAACGAGGATGTATTACAAACTTAGGCGTTGACTGTTCTATATATATTTATTTTCTTCGTCGGTATAGAATGTTGGTAAACGTCAACACTAAACATACTTAATTCCATAGTGGAAAACATTATGACATGCATTTATACGAAGAACCAAAACATAATAATATCAGAGGACCATACCCTTAGAAAGCTGGTTTGCCGTAAGTCTGCCAGTTTTTACTTAGTTTTATAGAACATATCTTTTTGTTCACTTCAGTGTTTTTGTTGTTTCGTTGTCCAAATGTACTATATTGTATTGTTTATTTGCAGAATTATCTGTCCGTAAATTTCTCTTCAACTTCGTACTTTATTTGGCCTTTTTAACTTTTTTGGATTCGAGCGTCACTGATGAGTCTTTTGTAGACGAAACGCGCGTCTGGCGTATATACTAAATTTAGTCCTGGTATCTATGATGAGTTTATTTACAACCACTGGGTCGATGCCACTGCTGGTGGAGATTTTTCCCCCCGAGGGTATCACAAGCCCAGTAGTCAGCACTTTTTGTCCTGACATGAATCGTCATTGATATGGTTATATTTATAAATTTACTGTTTACAAATTTTTAAATTTTTTGAAATACTAAGGCTTTTCTACCTCAGGCATAGATTACCTTAGCTGTATTTTGCAAAACTTTTAGGAATTTTGGTCCTCAATGCTCTTCAACTTCGTACTTTATTTGGCCTTTTTAACTTTTTTGGATTTGAGCGTCACTGATGAGTCTTTTGTAGACGAAACGCGCGTCTGGCGTATATACTAAATTTAGTCCTGGTATCTATGATGAGTTTATTTACAACCACTGGGTCGATGCCACTGCTGGTGGAGATTTATTTCCCCGAGGGTATCACAAGCCCAGTAGTCAGCACGTTTTGTCCTGACATGAATTGTCATTGATATGGTTATATTTATAAATTTACTGTTTACAAATTTTTGAATTTTTTGAAATACTAAGGCTTTTCTACCTCAGGCATAGATTACTTTAGCTGTATTTTGCAAAACTTTTAGGAATTTTGGTCCTCAATGCTCTTCAACTTCGTACTTTATTTGGCCTTTTTAACTTTTTGGATTCGAGCGTCACTAATGAGTCTTTTGTAGGCGAAACGCGCGTCTGGCGTATATACTAAATTTAGTCCTGGTATGTATGATGAGTTTATTGTACTGCATTCCTGTCATCTAATGGTGTCACTTTAGTGTTATATTAAACATTGCCATAAAATTGCGAGGTTTGGCTAGCCGCAAAACCCGGTTCAACCAACCATTTTTACTTAAAATGTCCTGTACCAAGTCAGGAAAATGGCCATTGTTATATTATAGTTCGTTTCTGTGTGTGTTACTTTTTAGTGTTGTGTTTCTGTTGTGTCGTAGTTCTTTTATATTTGATGTGTTTCAACGAAATTTACACTATATATTTGGTTTACAGTTTGATTCAGCGACATAGCTAAATAATACAATTAATTATATTTACCACTACAATTTGATATTAATTAGTATTGTAATTTTCACTTTTTATAATAAGCGTTAGAGATGTCATACAAATCTAATCTTGACTTCATCTAAATTCTTTCTTAATTTTGGGAACTCGTTTTAGTAATTCAAATGTGACGTCATTTTAAGCGTAACACTGGTTATGGCTAACAAGGCTGTGAATACATTAATCCGTTTTTGTTCTGTGGCTAGTCACCACTTCAGTTTAATCATGTATATATATCTATTATATAGTCATTTTATAAGATTTACTGTTTGCAAAAGTATGTAATAAACTAAAAGATAAGGATGTTTTTTGTTTTTTTTGTGGATAAACCTGGCCGTACTGGTGACAAATTTTTGGAACTTTTGAACCTCACTACTTTTCAGCTTTGTTCTTATTTTGGCTTTCAAACTTTTTTCATCTGGGCGTCGATGGTTAGTCTTGTGTGGACGTGGCGCGCGTCTGGCGTATCAAAATTTGTAACCAGGTACCTGTTGTTGGCTATTAATCGTTTGTTTCTCTGTCCTATATTTTCTCCCATTTTTTGTATTGTTGTGACCTGTCGTGTAATATTGTCATTTTAATGTTATAATTAACATTTCCATTAAAGCCGGAGGTTTTGCTTGCCACAAAACCAGGTTCAACCCACCATTCTTATCTTAAAATGCCCTGTACCAAGTCAGGGAAATGGCGATTGTTATATTATAGTTCGTTTCTGTGTGTATTACATTTTGATGTTGTGTTTCTGTTGTGTCGTGTTTCTGTTGTATTTGATGCGATTCACTCGGTTTTGGTTTGTAGCTCGGATTTGTTTTTTTTCTCTATAGATTTATGAATTTCGAACAGCGGTATTCTACTTTTGCCTTTATTTAGACGAAACGAAATAGATTAACCTTCGTAATATATTGCGATAGACTAAAGTGATAGGAATTCATAATCTCACAAACAATATATTAAAGTGAGAATAAAACGTCCGAACGCTTGGTATTGGTTTATACTTTTGTTTAGAGGTTCTCTAAAGAAAAGCATTGACTGTAAAGTTTTATATTTTTGTACTTTTTCAGACAATAGTCTGGTTCTTCGCACATATCTAACACATAGATCCTTTTCTGGAAACGCTTTATCTTTTAACATAAGACAATTTTTCTTATTCATTGTTGCAGTAAACACAACCGGTGTTTAAAACGGAAACATAAAAGTAATGTAAATGTTGGGATATGAAGAGATTGTTTAAGAAGTTTCACGATGTGTCATTAATTTTTACCATGCAAAAGACACTGGAAGGCGTATCTACGAATAAAAGAGAAAATAGGAATATTCCTATAGTCATTTTATATGAAAGACCAATCACAGTGTGTAGTAATTTGGTATTATAAATTTGAGCTATGAATACGAAAACATTCGCTTTGCATATTCAATTAATAAAACGGAAAAAAAACGTAATCGATTTTGATAATATACATTTTTCTGTAAAAACGAAAGCCCTCCGTATTAAGCGATGCATTTTCTACAAATACGTTTTAGATGTTCTGATTTTGTTTGATCCTTTCTCCAAAATTATGAAGTGTGCAACCATATAAAAATTAGGTAGTAAAGATGAAAATTTATGAGTGTTAAAAGGTACGTATATGTTCATAATTTTTTTCACATAAAATACAAATTATAGTGATGAATACGATATAATAATGTAAAGTTGGTCATATATCAGTTTAATATTAAAGTTAACATTCCCAGAACAGTGTTTATTAACATAAACCTTTATATTATTGTAATAATTTTAATTGGTCCATTGAAATAGAATACCTAACAATAAAAGATTTTTTGTTTAAAACCCACATGTACAGGAAAAGAACAACATGGGAATACTTTGCAAATTAAAGCTAAACCGGTTATTTGAAAAGAGTGAAGCGGTAAAACAGTTGCCTTGTGCAATACTAATGCATTGTTTACTTGCGCGGTTGAGTCTTTTGTTTGCAAACAAGATGTTAAATAATTTTATTTCATTTTTTTTTTAAAGTTTATCTCACTCATTTCATCTCACTTGCATTTTGGTCATCGTGGTTAGGAGACGATTTAAGTAAAGTTAAAACTGGTTGAAATGGTTTAGATTTTTCAAATTTCGTCTAAAAAGACTACATATGACGTGGCTTTGTACTTATACATCCCGTTATTGTGCTATTGTAAAACGTTTTAGTATTCTTGTCTTTCATTTTTGCTAATGTGCTTAGTCTTTTTGCCTTTTTATGTCTCTTTGATACATACATGACGTGGCTCTGTACTTATACATCTCGTCATTGTGTAATTTTACTATGGTAAATTTGTGTATACTTTAAGTTTTTGATAATATGCTTGGTCTTAATGCCATTTTCAGCTTCTTTGTTACAATTTTGTTTTTACTGATTAAGATCATAACACAATGTTGACTGCTGTACCCGTATGTTTGATATTTTTACCTATTATGACCGTTTGTTTTGTTCACACATCGTTGTCAATATAATAGAATTTGATGCGACTGTCATACAAGTGAGAAGTTTAGTTAGCTTTAAAACCAGGTGTAATCCACCATTTTCTACATAAGAAAATGCCTGTACTTAGTCAGGCACATGACAGTTGTTATCCATTCGTTTGATGTGTTTGAGCTTTTGACTTTGCCATTTGATTTGGAATTTTCCTTTTTGAATTTTCCTCGAAGTTCAGTGTTTTTGTGATTTTATTTTTTGTTTAAGCTAATATATAGGAAGTTATTTACAACGCAAAACAGTTTAGACACAGTGAAAAAAAAGTCTGGAGAAAAACAGTGTTATTAAGAACCGATGTTAAACCACAGTATAAAAGGAGTTTGGGAGTTACAACTATAAATGCATTAGTCTTTTCAAATCCGGACAATGCTACTTTGAAGCTTTTTTTCATTTATTCCTTTTATTCATAATTTAAAATAAAAAATAATATTTTCTCCCCTCAGTCATCAGTTTTGCATTTACCATTTGATACGACCAATTATAAGTCTAGTGATAAATTTTTTTGGCAGATATAACATACACGAACAATTTGAAAATGAAACCATCATGAAATATCGCAATTTCTTTAAAAAACGTTAAACTCATTGACATGTGTTGAATTATACTAACGATCAACGTTTAAGAAATGTTTTTCTGGCTGTAGTAACAGATAACAAAAAAGAAATTCAACAATTTAGTTGATTTTCAACTACTTCTGAGAAATCGATACACATTTAATATGCAATTGCACAAATGTACAACTTATTAGAATACTGATCTGTGAACAGTTATAAGAACTGTACGTATATCAGTTAGAAAACATTCATTCAGATTGCTTAATACGCATAGTTTGCACATCATGACAAAGATAATCACTTTAAACGAATAAGAAGTGGCAAAATAATCATATTTGTGTTATCGATTTGCATACAAATGAGAAGCTAATGCAATTTCGTCTTCGAAAAATGATAGAGTTACAGTTCTTTGAACATTTGACAATATTTTACGAAAAAGAGAAAATAACATATATATATATATATAAAGATATGAAGACTCTTTGTGACGTTATGTTATTAGACAAAATAGTCTCATCGTAATTTTTTGAACTAAAGATACCCATGATTTTGGACCGTTTTTCTTTTGGTGTAAAGTTTGTTGGTGAGTGAAACCTTATGTACTAAATTTGATACAAAGATATCATAGGAATGTCAACATAAATAATACTCATAAGGGTTTCATTTCTTTCTCTTGATTACAATGATATGAAAACAAACAAAATAATCTAAATAATTCATATGCAGACGGTATATTAACATATTAGGTAATCAAAACAACAATACAGTCATGATTTGTATCAGCCACAATAAATAAAACATAAAAGTTTAATTCCAAACTTGAATGATTTTAAATTACAAAACTAATAACTTTTGATTAACTGATTTCTTTTTATATGTTAACAGTACTCAAAATAATGAAAAAAAATATACCTCATTGTCAAACAAATAAAAGCATGATTAAAAACTTTAAGTTCATTTTATCTTACTAGAAGACACTACCCACAAAATAGCGAACAGGTATATTCGAATAATTTAAATTTCCTTTAAAGGGGCATGAGCTGTCTGTCTAATGCATGTTCACCGATTTGACTCAAATTCTTATAATCGGATTTATAACGTACTAAACGTATATCCGAATAATAAAAAGTATAAAATAAATTATTTACAATGCATGAACTCGATAATTTGTATCATCATTTGGTCTAGATGCCATCCAATTAACCACCGAGGCGACTATCTGCTGATGGTCATATAAACCTGATGTAAACACAAATAAAGATATAAATAGATTGCAAACTCTTGTAAACGGAATTGTATATGTCTGTCTGATTTCATATTAAAGGTTAAAAATATGTTAAGAATTGTTTTTACCTATATAAGAATGAGTTTTTGTGGATCGAATCAATGAATCAAATGCCTTACCCTTGTTTCAGTTCCAATGTTGTCATTCTTTTCATTTTAAAAGCTGATCACGATCAGTTAATGTGTAACACATATCTAGTTAAGGGGTTAAATTGTTCAAATTAAGTTCAAATGAATACGGATTCAATGAGGTCGAATTATTCACTTGCATGTGAATAATAGATGAACATGCCTAGTTCTTGTGTAACACATATCTGGCCAAGTGGTTAGATTAACGTTCACACGATACGGATTAAATGAGATCGAATTATTTACTTGCAAGTGACTGCTAAAAGTGAATTATTATTTGATTATGTCACTATCATTATTGATTGAATATAAAAAAACAACAACATTATATTGTATTTTGTTTATATATCTCGCAGCTAATACCCCTTTAAAATCGTCAACTAAAAAATACATATAGCATGCAATTACTTAAATTGAAAGATGAAGGTTTATCTATTTGATCGATCAGAAAACCAATATTTAAAACGTTTACGTGATTTATTTCAAGAAGACAAGCGCGAGAAATAACGACTATGTACATAGGATTCATATATGTATTTTCAAAATCAAAAGTGTCAAGTTAAATAACTCAACACAAAGCAGCTACGACAATTAGAAGAAAAACTACTTTCAACGAATTAAGTTCTTTAGACTGTGTTTCATTGATTCCATTTTGTTGGTCGTGGACTAAATTTATATTCACACACAAGGACGCTTGCTTGGATTTAGGTCTATTAAATCATTTTTTCTATGCACATTAATATCCGAAATTGTTTGTTATTTAAGTTGGCTTAAGCTCTAATATTGCTTTATTTAGGTTCATTTTGATAGGTACATTGCGTTGTTATGTGGATTTGTTTAAATCTCCATATCTGAGATGTTCTAGGGAAACAAAAGTATTGATATCAAAGCAAATCAGATGATGGACATCGCATTCAAAAAATGTTTGTTTTCATAAACTATTCCCGTAAGGGAAAAGTGATGCACATTGCAACTAGCTTTCAAGACGTTTATATATGGTCATACTGATTAGTTTATATTAGTTGGAACAATACAAATAGTATGACAAAAGAACGATCTCCGAGGTCAATTAAAAATGGGTATATGGGTAAGTCCATTATATAAATGCAACAGAAGAATCCCCTGTTCAAAAGTCATAAATCGATTGAGAAAAAACAAATCCAGGTTATAAACTAAAACCAAGTGGAACACACCAACTATAAGAGGAAAACAACGAAACAACAGAAACACTGAAGTGCAACAAAAACAAAACGACAATGTAACATACATTTAAAAGAGAATTAGATATAAACTGCCATATTTATGAGTTGGTACAGGACATTTAAGAAACATGATGGGTTGAACCTGGTTTTATGACTAGCCAAACATCGCGCTTTATAACAATGTTTAATATACCGCTAAAATGACAACATAACGTGACGGGAATTCAGTACAAATATATATAAATAGTATAAAAGAACATTTCAACATGTTAACCACAGAATAACAACGAATAACTAAAATTAATTCAGGACAGCACACAAAAACAGCATGATAGAACAACCAACTGTGTGTTTGTCACACGACCGTATCAACGCCGCATAAAGTGACGTCTCAGGTAAATTTCTGAAAATTGGATATAAATCGAGATACGATTTGTAATTATGTTTTTTGATGTATTTAATAACAATGACCAGGATATCAATATGGAATTGTGTTAGAAATTGTGCAACTAACTGCACTATCTAATTATGACGGCCTTTCTTCTAAATCAAACTCTGTAAAACAAATAAACCCTGTGCACATAGTTGCTTTAAACTAAAAATGTTAATGACAAACGGAAGGGATAGGAAATAGCTGTCATATTCCTGATATGGTAGAGGAATTTTCCGAGGAAAATGATGGGTTAAACCTGGTTTAATAGCTAGCTAAAAATCCAACTTGTATGAAAGTTATTCATAGTTCTGTTGTCATCATGTACATATATTGTATAGTGATTGACAACATTTGATGAGAAATCCAAACAGGTATAATAGATCAATATGACAGTGACTTGGATCCAGCAGCAATAACTGTGTAAACATACATAGATACACATACATACAACAAATTAAAACACACATACAAATAAGACAACTAAAAAGTTGTAGTTGAAAATTAATTTGACAAAGACGTCGATATATTTTTTTGTATAGCCGATATTACATATTGTCTATAGAATATTTTCAATAAAAAGTTATTAAACAAAACATAAATACAAGGTAAATAAATGGAATCAACACTCAGTGTAAATACCGCTTGTGTCCAAATTGCACATCCTCAGCCCCACCTACATTAGAAACGCACAAAGTAAAGACTCAATAGTGGGCGACATACATACATTTTCTAAAAAGTGATACTACTCCAACTAGTAGATTAAACAACCAAAAGAAAAAAATAGCTCGAAGGTAAAAATGAAGGAAAAAACAAAGTAAATAAAAGATACCTAACTTCAGCAAATAGAATCTATAACTCTAGACCATCTTGTATTATTTGTGAAGTAGAGTCTGAATATTAATTTACAACGTCTTGGTACTTTCAAATTAACTTGAAAAAGGACGAAACGTTCTTTGACAAAACACTGGCAAATAATTGTTTTACTCAGATATCATTGACGTTTTAGAAAGTCTGAGTGGCGAATGCAAGTTCTCATATATCGCATAAGTTAATACATAACAACATTACACCACACGAGTTAAATTGGTATATTGCTGAGGAAAAGTTATAATTTCAAAATTGATATCTGTGGTGTCTTTAATCTCTAGTTCAGGAGGATATATATTGATAGGATATTTATTTATAAAAAAGCATTAACAACATATCTGTTTGTGAAATTAGTGATTTCACTTCTTTGATCTTCCTATTTCTATTCTTTTCACAAGTGTCTGAAGAAACTTCAACTCATAGGAAAACTGATCTAACTATTTCGTATTAGAGATAGACAGATACTGGTTGACATTAAAATGGTGTATGTTTCGGAAAAGTACTGTTTAATGTCTGTCTTCTGCAAATGCACAAACCATCATGCAATATAACAAAATGAAAGTATTGGCATATCTTACTGGTATAAATGTTATGGTACTGTTTATATACGGAGACGACCTTTTCATATTCATGGATGGGACAGGAGGATTATTCTGTTGCGGTAGTTCGACTTATCTGTTTTTGCGTTAATTTTTAGATGTTGTATACAGTTATATCATGCATTGTGTGGGACAGAAGATTCTTTTATCCTGCCTATGTAGTATTAGTCTTTTTCAGTTCTTACCAGGTCAGGATACTTATTGCCAAGATCCTTCAGATCTTTTCCACAGGAAATTAAATGGTCGTCGCCTTGCTCATTTACTTCTTGTTTTGTAATTTTAAGTTGTTAAGTGTTCTTGATAAAGTTAACTAAATTCCAAAAACTCTTAGTATATTCAACATACATAAAAGTCATATTATAAAGGATTTTAGTATTCATTATCATTATCAAAAGTACAGATATTATCAAACACAAAAAATAATGAAAATCATTCCAATGCAATTAATTTATTAAAGCATGATTTTATAAACATAGCAACAACAACAAAAATAAAATAAAAGTAAAATATTTGATTCACATCAGAAACTAACATAAACAAATTCAAGTTTTGAATGATTGAAATGAAAAGACAAGTATTTCGTTCTTTTAATGAATATTTTGAAAAATAACAGAAATGCACCCACGTGAATATGAAATATAAAAGCATTGTTAAATTGTTAATGATTTAATCTTAATAGCATGTATTGTGATGCCTCTTCAATAGTATATGTTTCTGTAAAATGCTGTTTGAATTGAGAAAATTTTGATGGTGTCTGCTGTTTATGCATTACACAATTTGAGTGTCTGATAGATAATAATTATTGTAAAAAAAAGAAATTATGAAATCCTGACAATCTACTTTTTTTTATTTTCTTTCTCAAAATGGTAAACTTAATGCATAAAATACATAATAAATGTATTCATCTTTCAGTAAAATGAAAATAAAGTTTTACTTTAAAAACGTTTAATTTTTAAAGTATAACTATCACATTGGTTAATAAATGCATGAAAAATAAAATTAGATATAAAGATACCATCTGAAAAAAATTGTCAGTAAATCAACTTATATAGTTTGCAATTATTTAAACATTTGTCAGCACGAAACAAATAACTTGTCCCTTATGACATATAAAATAATGTTCACAGGAAACGTGAATGAATTCCAAAATCATAAAGAAGCAATATATCTTGCATGTTTTCGCTTTGAGAAATAATAAAATTATAATTTTACAGTAAATTTCCACTTTAACGCGATTCAAAATGTATTTTTTGTCAACCTATGCAGTAAAGAAGTCACATTTAGGACAAAAGTTCAGCATAAGACCCGATACCATATGTATAGTTCCATAATATTTCTTAATAATTGCCAATTTACACCTTTTTATAAAGATATTGTCTAATTTTATGTGCATAACAAATAAGTTGCTTTAAAGTGAAGCAGTAAACATAGTTTTTTTTTGTCTCAAATTTTACAACGACTTTACAACAAAATACAGCAAAATCAGATAAACCTAAAATTGAATTGTCATTTTTTATACAAGTAGGTGTCACAGACATAAAGAAGGAATGATATTCCATTTGTAGCATTGCAAAATATCAGATAAATCAGATACATATGGTAAAAACTATCATATTGTGCCAATAAAAATTCCCCATAAAACTCGACTCCCGATTCGTATTACTTAGAAAGATTTACATTATCTATATATTCATGTATATTCACTTATTCACATTGATAACAGTAGAAACGAAAAATCACTGCATACCAGAATAACACACAGCTAGAATATACATGTCCACAGTAACTGGCAGGAATAGGAGCAGGCCTAATATTGTGATTTTTTTTCTACTCACAATACAAATGATATTAAGCAAGTACTTTTATCATGAAAACTGCAAAAAAAGCTATGTATTAATCAATATCAGCACATAAAAGGTAGATTTATTTAAAAAATCGAATTCCACTGCTAATCCCATGGCAAAAGAACTTTACTAAACTGACAATGTTTAGGTTTATGCCAAAAAAAAATGCTTATCTTAAGATTAAGTGGAAACCGCATCTAATTACCGCCTTCATTTATTAGATTTGATTTTGTTCAACGTAATCTACGATAATTTACGTTTGAAGTTGGATTCAAAACAAACTGGACAATATATATATATATATATTATAGTTAATTGCTATTAATAAGTATTACAATGTGCATTGTGTTAAAATGTAAAATCAGAATTTAGTTCTATTATAATCTTAAATCAATCCTAATTCTATCTTACTTTTGAGATATAGTTTTTATATGTGACGTCATTTTTGTGATGTTTCAGAAATTCAAATGTGATGTAATTTGTGTGCTTTTCACCACTTCGTATGTTACGTTATTTTTATGATTTTTTGCGTTGAGGCCTGGACTAAGTCGGATGTGTCTATTTTTCTGTGTTGGTCTTTGCATTTTGTATTCGGGTTTTGTTTTCTGTAATTAGTTTATACTTCAGTTCCATTATGTATATCTTTTGTATTCATTTGATAAAAACTGTTTGCATAGCATAAATTGTTCTAAATAATAAGAATGTTCTTATCCCAAGCATAAAAACATAGCCGTATTTGACACAACCTTTTTCAACTTTTGATTTTCAGTGCTGTACAACTTTGTACTTTTTTTCACTTTCGATCTTTTATATCTTGGCGTCACTGGTGAGTCTTGTGTGGACGAGGCGCGTTTTTGGCGTATTGAATTTTAAATCTGATGCCTTTTGTTATCTATTAATCAGGTGTTTCTTTGTCTAATACGTTCTCTATTCATTTGTATTGTAGTCCTGTAATATTATGTTGTCATTTCAATGTTATATTTAACATTGCCATTAAAGTGCGAGGTTTGGCATGCCACAAAACCAGGTTCAACCAACCATTTATATCTTTAAAAATGTCCTGTACCAAGTCAGGAAAATGGCCATTGTTATATTATAGTTCGTTTCTGTGTGTGTAACATTTTAACGTTGTGTTTCCGTTGTGTCGTTTGTTTTCTCTTATATTTGAGTGTGAATTCACATTACTATAAGACGTGTCACGGTACTTTTCTATCCCAAATTCATGTATTTGGTTTTGATGTTATATTTGTTATTCTCATCGGATTTTGTCTAATACTAAGTCCGTTCTGTGTATGTTACATTTTAATGTTGTGTCGTTGTTCTCCTCTTATATTTAATGCGTTTCCCTCAGTTTTAGTTTGTTACCCAATTTTTTTTTGTCCATAGATTAACGAGTTTTGAACAGCGGTATACTACTGTTGCCTTTATCTAAATGAATCAAATCTGACTGGTCGAACATGCAAAACTCCATACAGACATAACTATGAGCGTACGGGTTTTTAACCTAATCAAAAAGGAATTTTGAATGCCTTATTGTATCTTCACGGCAGATATGTTGTAATTTAAGCCGTCATATGCTTTAGTATTGCTATAAAAAAGGACGACGAAAAAGTATCCCTTCATATATTTAAAACCGAGCTATCATAAAAATCAATCCTTATACAGAACGATAATCTGACACGCTGGTCATTAGTTCTAGTTATTATACCTCAGTAATTATTTTCTATGATAAAATAAGTACACAATATTTTCACTATATTGTCCAAATTGCAAGCGTAGAACTATTGTACCTCAGTTAAACTATTTGACCACAAGTGTCATCATATTTCGCGGAATTTCAAATCCAGCTATGGGATTGGCTAATTTCAGAATGCCGCGGGAGTTGCAACGTCGAGTTTTACCTCTTGTATCTAGGTTTGTATCAGTGCAGAACGTAGCCTTACCATTCAGAATGTATATGATAATGAAGTTAACATGAAACAGTATTTATATTGTATAATTATATTTCGTGCAATTTTTGAAAATAAAATATTGTTTAAACTGATATGATTGTGTTTCTGTTCATTTTATTACGATAGTTGATTTAGCCCCGACATGTATTGTCTGATGTCTTTTTCGGTATAATAAAACATTTACTGACTGGATATTCGTGGAATAGTAAGTTCATTGTCCCCTCGGATACAACTATTGTCCTCGGCTACGCCTCAGGGCAATAGTTGCACCTCGGAGACAATAAGCGTACTATTTCACTCATACCAGTCAATAAGTATACACCAATTCTAAAATACTTTTTTCCTACAGTAAAATATATCATATACACAATTTATGATGCAATCTGTTCAACGAGCGGTGTCAACATTACATGGATTCGTATACCAAATTAAAAATGCTTTAAAGCTTTGCATCATTTGCATAGAAACATTTATATCAAAATTGGATTTATCTCAAACACTTTCATTGTGGCAACTAGGGTGTTTAAACTCTGTAATATGTAATATCAGGAGCTCCCAAAAAATTAAGAAGATAAAATTGCTCAGATATTAGGTATCGAACCACTAGGGCAAATTTGAAAAAAAAACTAAGGTAGGTGATGAACCATTGCATTTCGTTATAAATGAGTAGACTGAGTAGTTAGATTATTCTATAAGTAATAAATATTGATTTTATTTTTTATACAATAATTTTGCCGATTAAACCAGACATGGAAAGCTCAACGCATAACTAGGAAAAATATAACAAATATAACCCCCCCCCCCCAAAAAAAAAATAAATAAAAAAATAAAAAATTAGACATAAATAAAACCAAACCAAACCAACCCGTTTCAAACAAACAACTATGCATCTTGAGATTTGAATGTAAAATCCTATAAAACAC
Source organism: Mytilus edulis (assembly GCA_019925275.1). Taxonomy (NCBI): domain Eukaryota; kingdom Metazoa; phylum Mollusca; class Bivalvia; order Mytilida; family Mytilidae; genus Mytilus; species Mytilus edulis. The sequence goes on along the minus strand of CM034350.1, from coordinate 53,742,342 downwards.
AATAAAATTAATCAAAAGTTTGCTATAATGCAACAACAATCTTTTTTACAGGTGATAGAACTGGTAAATATTAAAAAAAAGTTAATACACGATACAATTTTCTGGCGCAATATATATTATTCAGAATATTAGATATACTCATACTCATCTGTAACTCTTTGAAAAATTATTAAAATAAAACATTGAGAGTATCCTAGCAAAACTGTTATAAACAGAACCAGCGAACGAGTAGGTCGAGTTTACTTTAATAGGATATTATATGAGCTCTCATATAATTATATATATAGTTTTTTTGTTGTACGACATAAACCGATGGAATTATACAATACCAAAACATTACTTCTGTAAGAATGCTACCTTTGCGACTGACATTCCACCACAAGTATCAAAATATGCATGTTCAAATATATTAATAGTTTAATCTATATACTTATCAATGAAACAACTATCCATAGACATGAACAATTGCATCTCACAGTACAGGCTCATACAATTAGCAAAACGAATACCTAAGTAAAGTAAGCTATAAAAAGCCCCGGGATGTGAAAAAAGTTGAAAAACAAAAATACCGAGCTCCGAGGAAAATTAAAATTGGAAAGTGACTTAGTCCCATTTCAAATTGCAAAATCAAAAGCCCAAACACATTAGACGAATGGACAACTGTCATATTCCTAACTTGGCACATGCATTTCCTTATACAGAAAAGGAAACATCATAAAACAAGTTTAATCCTGCAATAGTACATGAGTTCCCTAGTCAGGACCTTGTAAGCCAGCGGAGGTAGTTTGAATAAAATTGAGAAAGGAAATGGTGAATATGTCAAAGCGACAACCACCCGACCATAAAGCAAACAACAGCCGAAGGCAACCAATGGGTCTTCAATGTAGCGAGAATTCCCGCACCCGTAGGTGTCCTTCAGCTGGCCCCTAAAATATGCATAATAGTACAGTGATAATGGACGTCATACTAAACTCCGAATTATACACAAGAAACTAAAATTTAAAATCATACAAGACTAACAAAGGCCAGAGGCTCCTGACTTGGGACAGGCGCAAAATTGCGGCGGGGTTAAACATGTTTATGAGATCTCAACCCTCCCCCTATACCTCTAGCCAATGTAGAAAAGTAAAAGAATAACAATACGCACATTAAAATTCAGTTCAAGAGAAGTCCGAGTCTGATGTCAAAAGATGTAACAAAAGAAAATAAATAAAATGACAATAATACATAAATAACAACAGACTACTAGCAGTTAACTGACATGCCAGCTCCAGACCTCAATTAAACTGATTGAAAGATTATGTCTTCATCATATGAATATCAGGTACAATCCCTCCCGTTAGGGGTTTAGTATCATACTATCATAAAATATATGAGAAGAACATAACCCGTGTCATGCCAACAACTGTTTTTTTTAGAAATAAATGTGTTTAGTTCCGATGCAAAGACCCTATCAGTGAATCAATGTTAAGGTCAAAATATGCAATCTTTAATGACCTGACAACAGTATCGTAACTATATCCCCTTTTAATAAGTCTATTTAAAGGTTTTGTTAGTTTCTGAGGAGAATACTGACATTTTTGTGCTTTATAAAGAATATTTCCATAAAATTTTGGATGTGAAATACCTGAACGTATAAGATGTCTGCATGTTGAGTTATATTTACGAATTATTTCCTTATACCGGTGATAAAATTTAGTAAATGTTTTGACCAGTTTGTGATATCGAAAACCCTGGTGTAATAATTTTTCAGTAATACATAAATTTCTCTCGCTAAAATCTAATACATTGTTACATACACGAGCGAATCGTACAAGTTGAGATATATAAACACCATAAGATGGTGACAAGGGAACGTCACCATCTAAAAATGGATAATTAACAATAGGAAATGAAAAATCATCTCTTTTATCATAAATTTTTGTATTAAGCTTCCCGTTTATGATATAGATATCAAGATCGAGGAAAGGGCAGTGGTCATTGTTATCATTAGCTTTATTTAAAGTAAGTTCTACAGGATAAATTTCTTTAGTATACATACTGAAGTCGTCATTATTTAGAGCCAATATATCATCCAAATATCTAAAAGTATTGTTAAATTTTTGTATCAAATGTTGTTTTGATGGGTCTTTGCTAATTTTAGTCATAAATTGTAACTCATAACAATACAAAAACAGGTCCGCAATAAGTGGTGCACAGTTAGTCCCCATTGGAATTCCAATAACTTGACGATATACGGAATCTCCAAAGCGAACAAAAATGTTATCAAGTAAAAATTCAAGTGCCTTTTTCTATAATTGTCCTAGTCAGGAGCTTGTAAGCCAGCGGAGGTAGTTTGAATGCCTTTTTCTATAATTGTCCTAGTCAGGAGCTTGTAAGCCAGCGGAGGTAGTTTGAATGCCTTTTTCTATAATTGTCCTAGTCAGGAGCTTGTAAGCCAGCGGAGGTAGTTTGAATGCCTTTTTCTATAATTGTCCTAGTCAGGAGCTTGTAAGCCAGCGGAGGTAGTTTGAATGCCTTTTTCTATAATTGTCCTAGTCAGGAGCTTGTAAGCCAGCGGAGGTAGTTTGAATGCCTTTTTCTATAATTGTCCTAGTCAGGAGCTTGTAAGCCAGCGGAGGTAGTTTGAATGCCTTTTTCTATAATTGTCCTAGTCAGGAGCTTGTAAGCCAGCGTACGTAGTTTGAATGCCTTTTTCTATAATTGCCCTAGTCAGGAGCTTGTAAGCCAGCGGAGGTAGTTTGAATGCCTTTTTCTATAATTGCCCTAGTCAGGAGCTTGTAAGCCAGCGGAGGTAGTTTGAATGCCTTTTTCTATAATTGCCCTAGTCAGGAGCTTGTAAGCCAGCGGAGGTAGTTTGAATGCCTTTTTCTATAATTGACCTAGTCAGGAGCTTGTAAGCCAGCGGAGGTAGTTTGAATGCCTTTTTCTATAATTGTCCATCATTTATTGTTGTAGTAGAGATTAAGGCAACAGTAGTTGACCGATGTTCAAAATTCTTGAATCGATAGTGAAGTCATATGAAGATAACAAACCCAAAATTTTGGGAATAGCAAAAGTAAACAAGACCGGGTGTGTCGGCAAGGTAAAGTCGTCTGATATGCTGATGAGTCTAATGTAGACGAAACGCGCGTCCTGGCGTATAAAATTATAATCCTGGTACTTTTGATAACTATTTACACCACTGGGTCGATGCCACTGCTGGTGAACGTTTCGTCCCCGAGGGTATCACCAGCCCAGTAGTCAGCACTTCGGTGTTGACATGAATATCAATTATATGGTCATTTTTATAAATTTTCTGTTTACAAAACTTTGAATTTTTCGAAAAACTAAGGATTTTCTTACCCCAGGAGTAGATTACCTTAGCCGTACTTGGCACAACTTTTTGGAATTTTGGGTCCTCAATGCTCTTCAACTTTGTATTTATTTGGCTTTTTTAACTATTTTGATCTGAGCGTCACTGATGAGTCTAATGTAGACGAAACGCGCGTCCTGGCGTATAAAATTATAATCCTGGTACTTTTGATAACTATTGATATGTATGTTTCTTTCATAATGCGAATCCACTCTTAGTAAAGTGTCAAATTCAGGAAGAGGACTCGATCGATGAAATTACAGATCATTACGACTTTTCTAGGATCTAAAGAATTAGGACTGCAAAAACATGTCGCGGATGAGTAGAAAGACAGACATATTTTATTGGTCAACCAATTTGTGATTGTGTCCGTATAACTTTTGAAGTGCATTTCATGCATTCTTCCATATAAATGAATTCATTGCTTTGCACTTTTAATTTGGTTCTCAGTTTTAAAAAAAAAAAAATCATCAGAAAATACCATGCGCTTGTTAACAAATATTCAGTAGATGTTGACGTATAGATTAGGTTTACAGTTCTGGAACAACCGTTTCACAGCTAATATCGGATATATTCCTTATGTCGTAACTACAATCCTGTTCCCTTTTCCCAAATGTGACCTACCAAGTTATACTTTAAACCGCGTTTGTAATTACATGAGCAATACGACAGGTGCCACATGTGGAGCAGGATCTGATTCCCCTTGCTACTCTTATTAGATAAATTTATGATTAATACCTCAGACTTATTTGAAAAAAAATATTTTAGAAATCAAAATTACTATCAAATTAACTATAGGATGCATTGGTGTTTCAAAATAATATACAGTTCTTTAGTGATTTTTACCATAAACTGAGAACCTTTAAGTGTATGGGAACAACTTATTCTAAACAGTTACCAATTCAACGCTGTGTCCTTATACACAAACATTCATTGTTCCAAGTTACAAAGTCTCATTCAACAGCATTATTTGATGTGCATCTGTTGTTATTTGGATTCCCTAACAAAATGATCAATATCAAAATACTGCTTATACACCTTCATCTAAAAGAAAAGAGAATATTTTAGATGACCCCAATAAAAATTGGTACTATAATGAGGTCTTTATAATTTTGTTTACCATACTGTTAATTGCCTCTTATTTCCTGGTTCCTACTGGCTTTCAGCAACATTTCTCGTGCCACAAAATAAAGTATAAGTCACATTTCCGGAGTTTCAGTTTTAATCATGTCTTTGTTTTATTTTTGTGTGTTCTTGTATACATTTTTACTCATTTTTTTGGTAATTTTATTTTTAAATTTCTGTGTTTCTGTTTCTCAATAACGCACCCACTATGTATCGCTCTTTTGAAGTTCATGCGATTCCTCCAGTTTTGTTCATTACCTCAATTTGTTTCGTCCTTATTGATTTACGAATTCGAGCATCGGTAAACTTTCGCCTGATCATGTTTATCCTGTCCGGTCGTTTCTATCGGGATAGATAGAAGTGTACCAATAGTTGAAAATATTTTATAATGTATTCAGGTTTAATGAAACGCGTATCATTCCCTAATACCTATATATCTTCCCACCAATATGACTCAATAACGAATTTGAACAGTGTAAACATGACTTTTTAACTTAGAAGAGCATGTTCTGCAAACGCTTCCTTCGTACTTTAGTTCAATCCTGATTTTTTGTTGAGGCTACTGTTATTGAATCATTAGTTTTGTTTTGTGTTTTATGGACTACTAGCATCCTCGTCTTTACGTCTCTTTTGGTTTGGCCTAAGATGTCGTAATAGTTTATTTGTTGACTCCTTAGTATGATTGTACTTATCACCAAAAGTGTATAAAACAAATGAAGTTAATTTCAAATTGTATGCATGTTCACAAATATTACTTTTGATGTAAAGCATTATTCATTTAAAATCATAGGTAAATAGATAATGATAAAAAAAAAGTATAACATAATACAGAACTCCAAGGTTAATTCAAAAGGAGGAAGTCCATAAAACGGACAAAAGCAAACGCTATTAACAAACCGAACGACTGGAAATTGTTTGAGAATATACTTTATTGTATGCAAACGAAATAATTTAACAATACTGGTAATATATTGATTAAAATAACAATAACTTGTTTTAACTTTTTACACTGGAAAAGCTTATTAAAGATCCCTGTGCACATTGTATTAACATGGTACTCTCTGACTGTTTTTTAATTCCTGTCATCATGTTGCATTGACGTCTATCCATTAAAATCAAATACATAAAACTACTGGGGTTATTAATTATGGGACATATAAAGAAATGTTGGTACTACTGCTATTTTTTCGGCTACTACTTTTAAACATTTTCAAATAACAAACTTTCAGTTATATGTCATCAATTTCAACCATCTTGACCAATATGTAACATACTTTTTAATTATGCGTTTCCTTAATATGTCAAAAGGAACTATACTATAGTAATAACCAGTTATTAATTCTTTTAGTTTTGCATTCATTTGATAGTTATCTTTGCATTGCTACATCTTCTTTTGCTTATATTTTAAGTCTGGAATGAATTGGTTTATTCTTTACTTGAAATCGGGCTTTCGTTTAGATGTGAGTGCTGTTAGATCCATATACTTTGTATATAACCAGGTAAGCTGGAGAATTGTACCATATATATAGTTATCAAAGGTACCAGGATTATAATTTAATACGCCAGACGCGCGTTTCGTCTACATAAGACTCATCAGTGACGCTCAGATCAAAACAGTTAAAAAGCCAAACAAATACAAAGTTGAAGAGCATTGAGGACCCAAAATTTCAAAAAGTTGTGCCAAATACGGCTAAGATAATCTACTCCTGGGCGTAAGAAAATCCTTAGATTTTCGAAAAATTCAAAGTTTTGTAAACAGAAAATTTATAAAAATGACCATATAATTGATATTCATGTCAACACCGAAGTGCTGACTACTGGGCTGGTGATACCCTCGGGGACGAAACGTCCACCAGCAGTGGCATCGACCCAGTGGTGTAAATAGTTATCAAAGGTACCAGGATTATAATTTAATACGCCAGACGCGCGTTTCGTCTACATAAGACTCATCAGTGACGCTCAGATCAAAACAGTTAAAAAGCCAAACAAATACAAAGTTGAAGAGCATTGAGGACCCAAAATTTCAAAAAGTTGTGCCAAATACGGCTAAGCCTAAGGTAATCTACTTCTGGGCGTAAGAAATCCTTAGATTTTCGATTATTGTTTATATTATATGTTTCACATTTTGTTATATCCTCGTGCCTATCACATATTACTTAACATAATTGGTTTTGATCGCCTTTGAAAGCCATACGATCACTTGTATTTGTTATATCCTCGTGCCTATCACATATTACTTAACATAATTGGTTTTGATCGCCTTTGAAAGCCATACGATCACTTGTATTTGTTATATTCTCGTGCTTATCACATATTACTTAACATAATTGGTTTTGATCGCCTTTGAAAGCCATACGATCACTTGTATTTGTTATATCCTCGTGCCTATCACATATTACTTAACATAATTGGTTTTGATCGCCTTTGAAAGCCATACGATCACTTGTATTTGTTATATCCTCGTGCCTATCACATATTACTTAACATAATTGGTTTTGATCGCCTTTGAAAGCCATACGATCACTTGTATTTGTTATATTCTCGTGCTTATCACATATTACTTAACATAATTGGTTTTGATCGCCTTTGAAAGCGATACGATCACTTGTATTTGTTATATCCTCGTGCCTATCACATATTACTTAACATAATTGGTTTTGATCGCCTTTGAAAGCCATACGATCACTTGTATTTGTTATATTCTCGTGCCTATCACATATTACTTAACATAATTGGTTTTGATCACCTTTGAAAGCCATACGATCACTTGTATTTGTTTTCATCTTTGTCTTCTGGTCTCTGTTTATGAAGTATCTATGGGACTCATTTTATAACTCATGATACTATATAGATTAGAGTTTAATGCCAAACTCGTCATGCTATATATTAAATTTGAATGAAGAATAGTTTGCGGTAGGCCTTCGATGCTTATCAATTTTCCATTCCTTTTTAAAATTATGAAAATAAGGCTTATTAAAGTTAAGGACTAGAATAATATGGCCACTACACAATTACGCAGCTAATATTGTATTTTGTGATAATATTAATGTATAACAGACCTACACAACGTGTCCTGTATTAAACATTTAGATGTTATACCATTCAATATGATCCAGATACTATTTTTTATCATTCATTATGTATCTGTTATTTGCAGAGATGTTTCTGACCTCCATACAAAACAGTCAAAGGCTTTGCAATTTATACTTTAATTCTTTACGTGAAATATAATTTATACAATTTTAATAACCGTGAGTATTTAAATTGTTCTTTTCAACTTTAGATCTCTCATCATGCCATTTTCCTGTGTCTGAATGATAAATTAAATAATAAACAAATAATAAAATCATTAGAGAACTTTGAGTCAATATTAAATAAATTCAGCAAATGATCCAATCTCACCATTATTGTTTATATGCAATCAAAAATAAAGATCGTAATGAGTCCATTTATCTATCAATATCAAAAGGAAAGTTTGGCAATTTACTTGGTATAAAACTTCGATCTAGTGCTAAACGTTTAAGTTATACAATAATAGAATACGATAACCAAATGAATATCAATTATTGAGCTTAAATATTAATAAAAATTCTAGACGCATCCTTTTTACATAAAAGCATTGAGAACTAAAGGGCATGTAATTTTTTTTCTAGTTGCTCGTATTCTTTTATCTTAGTAGGTTTTTGAAATTTATTCCAATAGAATCATTTTGAGTGATGCTTATAATCTAAATTAGATCAAACATGACTGGTATTATATAACATCAAATATTCGTATAATTGCAAAACATTTTCTATATTTGTGCATTATACAGACCAAGATCAAAGCCCTTAAGATCAAACAATCCGAAGAGGCTATAAAGAATTGGCAGCATTTTGGTAGTTATTTGTCTGTTTAATACCAACCATCATTAACATATCTATGTACTTATAAGGTGGGTGTATTATCGAAATAATACTGAATATCTGTTCACATTTTAATGTGGGGTTACGTGTAAAAAGTCCATATGTCAGGGTCAAACCGTTAATATGTTAACTGAACCAAAACTGAAACAATCTCTAATAGCTCCTTGACACTTTGTTGTTAAGTGTTTCTTTGAACTGACAGATATTCGTATTTGAACAGCTTGTAAATGAATGACATTTTCTGTTCAACATGAAATTTGAATTTTGGAAAAAAAATCAAAAAGAAATAATAATAGAAAAATCTATTCAAAATGTCAAAGCCTTTCATTTGTAAGTTTAGATGTACTGATGGTATAATACAGAAAATTTCTTAGAATTAACCGCTTATCAAGATGCAAATATTTGTCCCCTTCTCATACAAAAAAATGACATCAAAGTATTGTCTCTGAACACAATGTTTACCGATCTCCTTTAAACTTTTATTAGTTTTTCTCGGAGTTAATATTTTTTTTACTTTCCTTTTTTTTTTAAATTTATTCAAATACTAGTTTCTCCAAAGAAGGACTATGTACCTGACTAAACATAATGATAATTTTAGTTAAAAATAATATTTAGTGATGAAGATTACATTATAGGTTCAATGTGTAAGCGTATTTTAAGATTCGTTTTACTATATATTATGCACACATTTTACGTGTTGAAAATTTGATGCTGACTATGTGGATTATTAAAACAAACTAACCCTTCCCAATACCTTGACAGTTTTGTGTGATATTGGTTATGACTTTTAATTGTATGGTTCTACTTCTTCCTTATTTATGCAAATGATTTAAGTCTATTTCAGATTTCTAAAAAGCAACAAATAATAATATACAGGCAAAGGAGTATTAGAACTCTCACAATTATCAGTCTGATTAGAACTACAAACTGTTGATATTTTGTGCATTCGTTGTAGGTTGTGTGGCTTCTAAATTTTTGTGAATAACTAGGGAAAGAAAGTTTGCATTTGATATTCCTAGAAAAATTCAGGTCACAATACGAACGTTATAAAATGATTATATTATTGTTTTCTTATTTACCAATAGCAAGTTAAACTGCTAAATGACAGTAGATTTATTTTAGTTAAAAATTTTTTAGCATTTTATTAATAATCTCATGATAAATACCAGGCTTAAAATGTTAAAATCCGTACTTTTATTTCATTCAAAATTTATATTTTATCCGTTCCGCTGTTGCTATTTGGTTGGTCTTAGTTTGAGTTATCTTCATCGAAATAATGTCTTAATTAAGCATTTACGGTGAGAAAATTTGCCAAAAAAATTTATATGATATGCTTATTTTGATATGATATTTATAGTTGGGAAATAATCCTTTTGCACGATCTATATAAGATAGTTTTTTTTATTCAAATGAAAAAGTTGCTGGTACCACTTTTTTTTAACCAACTGTTCAAAATTTGATATTTTGTCTTTCTATTTGCAACATGTTTATTCTAGTTTGAAAAGAATTTCACAATGTAAAAACTCTTCAAATATTTATTCTAGAACATTTTCTTTACAATTTCAATTTCATGTCGTGTTATCGATATTTGACCAAAATGTTCAAAGACGAGCTCAGTAAAATAACAGTTGATACATATACACACGTAGTTTTTATTTGTCTGCTTAAAAGGCTTAATATGCAAAATATATACATAAAGACATTACTGCCAACATTAAAATAAAAAAATAAGAAAAAACACTTTAATTAAAAAATACGGCTGCACATGATTTTCCAAAATTATGTCACATAATGTACATTTTAACATAAATTCCTAATCAAAATATTTTCAATTCAAATAGATTTTTTCTATTTATGTAAAAATATTGTTTGAAGTATAATGTACAATTTTGTTCCATGAAAACCTTCCCTTATAAGAAAAGAATAAAACGCAAAGCGCATCGCCTTCAATTCCTTAAAACATTTTTGGAGAATAATCATAATATTCTATCAATAAAATCAAATCACGAAAATGAAATCAAATAAATAAATTATCGTTCTTTGGTCTCTGGTAGATTGGCAGTCATTACACATCTCCTCCTTTTACTATTTATGTTTCATTACATCTATTAGATCCCTACGATGAAATCAAAGATACTTGGTTGGATCGTTTTGTTCTATAGTTTATATCTATCATTTTCCCATAGTCACTTTATTAAAGGTGATTTAATACTGATGCTCTGATGGATAAGTCAAAACTATTTTTTATGACATTTGAAAAAAAACCTAACATGCTTTTTTCCACTGGAAATCTGGTACAATGTTACAGAATAACTGACATTTGTTTAATAAAACTAAATGAAAAAAAAAATAGTTAACAATAACAACAACAAAAAATATATGAAAAAGTGACGTTATTTGTCTTTAGAACAAAACAACTAGAAAAAAAAATATTTCTTGTTGTCTTACCTCAGCTTATAATCTTCCATTTTTTTAAAGTTTTAAATAATTAAAAAAGAAAAGAAAAGATGATCAATTTTCATCAATCAAAAGCATCGGAAGTTAAAAGCTGATTTTCAAGATTCAAGATTTTTATTTCAAAGCAACGCTCAGACGCATATTTGTGTAACATGAGGTAAATATACAATAATAAACATGATTAAACAAAAATCGCATCCTTTCTTGCTTATTAATTGATTTGAATTCTTTTAACAAAATTTAAATCAATTTTTTTTTAAGACTAAAGTAGTTTACAGATGTTCAAGTCTCACCAATCGATCATGGAGAGATCAAACCAACAAATACACATCGAGGGACACGAACAAACTAAAAAAAAGGAGCAAGATCGGTTGCATCGACAGGATGAGCGTCCCCTTATATACATTCATCAAATAACTCATAATACATAATACATTTGTATTCTTAAAATCTAAAAATTTTGAACAGAAATATGTCAAGCTTTTGTTACTCCGATTTTGTTTTTTTGTCCATGGATTTATGAGTTTGATCAGCGGTATACTACTGTTGCCTTTATTTTGCGCAACATTATTTTGTTAACATATCCTTATCAATGAGAATGACAATATTAAAAAATAAATAAAAATACAATGTTTAATAATTGGAACAAGAGAGTCAGGGATAAAAAAAAATTAATTAATAATTTCTGTGAGCACGTAACAAGCATCAAAATTCAAATAAAAAGGCAAATTAAAAAATTAAATTCCAAAACATAACCGTACAAAAGAAAAAAATCGCGTGCATTATCTATTCAGATTAATTTTTTTTATGAAAATATTAAGAAATTAACATTGTTTTTTTTTCTGAAAAATATTTCATCTCTTTTGTGTATGGTGTTGGAAAGACCGATTATTATAGTATGAGGTATGTGTTAATTATCCTTAAAATGAATAGTATTCGCTGAATACATGTTATGTCTTCAGAGAATGATATTAAAGACATGTCAGCAGCCTTTATTTAAAAAAGGTTAATCTTAAATTGCACATTTATATATTCCGGAGGACACAATTTCACTTCCGACTTTTGATGGGTCTATGCTGCTCAGTCTTTTGTTTAATATGAAGTGTTCGGTCAATTTGTTTATACTATCGTCATATTCCGTTTATTGCAATGGCGTTTTTTAAAGATTTTCTTGGACATACGAGCTGAATTTTCCCTCTGTATCTTATGCCTGTCTTTTTGAGATAGCAGTATTTTTATAAAGACTACATTATTTTTGTCACCTTAAAGCATATTTTCTGATGTATCATGTCTCAGATTGCATTTCAAGGTCCCCTTAAATTCGAGCGTCACTGAGGAGTCTTTTGTAAATATATATTTCAATCCTATGATGAGTTTATTTAATATAAGCGACACATTATTGTGTTCCCCTTAACGCAAAAAAATTATAATCAAGATGGTAGATTTGTAAATTGAAATAAGTTTGCTGCAAGTCAGTATACATCTTAGAAATACAGCTTTTATTATTCTCGTTCTCATATTCAAAGGGTTTTCTCTTTAGATGATCAATGATTTGAAACTTTAGCTTTTGTACATTATAATAGTATTTTGAAAAATTAGTTTTCAGATGAAAAGCAAATCTTGAATAAAACTAATACAAAAAAAGTTTTAAAAATATCCAAATATCTTTTCAGGATTAACCTACTTTATGAACAGACATATGTAAAAGACAATGACAAAGTATGATAGTTCTATGTTATTTTAGTCATATATCAATTCCAGTCACACTTGTAGATAAAGTACTCTAATTTCATTAAAGTTTCATCATCATGATACAGTGATTTTGCTAAATAACAGCTATACTCATTACTTCTGATGTTTTGCTGAACTGCAATCAATTTTGTCGCTCAAAGGACTTTTCTTGTAGCGATTTTATCACAATGACGTAAAAGCCTTAAACCATTACATAAAATTTCTTATCTCAATAGAATATTGTCTTGAAAATTATTTTCGACTATTCAATTGCTAAACCATCTTATGCTAATGTAAAGTAAATTCAGTTTTCTTCAGTGTTTTGGTTTTAATTGTTGCTTTATCACCTAGCTGTCTCATTGAGATAAATTTAATTTTACATGTTTTGGTTAAGCACCTTTTCTCTTTTCTGATAATCAAAATCGGTCTAATCAACTTGCGAATTCTTTTTAGTAAAAGAGATAAATCGTTTCACTCGCCAATCTACTTTGAATAAATTATAGTGATAACTCATTCCACCAGACAAATTCTGCTTTTAATGTGCATTATCGAATTACGATTTGGCATCCACAGTTGAATAATCATTTCCTCACATTTCAGAACAAATATCATTGGTTAAATGGTTTCAATTTCATTAAGGCTGTTGTATATTTCAATTATGATTGATTGACTGTATCTTTCGCTTTGTGATAACAAATCTGTCATTACTGAAGAGGAACTTAGATAGACATCGCATTATCTTTGGGATAATCTTAAAATAGCTTTTATGTAAACTTTAAGCATTTCACATAATTGGTTATTATTTTGTTTTATATTCACAATGTTTGTACATAATTGCTTCACTTTATGAACCTTAGTGGGATTTATATCTTGAAAGGTTACAAAAGCGGCAGTCAGCTCATTCGTCGGACTGTGATTCTGAAGACATAAATACATAAATATATACCTTATGCTCATTGGTGATAACAAATGCTTAAGCCGTACTTTCATTTAAGGGGTACTGTAAACAGTTTTCATTTGCATTTGATTTGTAACTCACCAAAAGCTTTAAACTACGGCTGAAAGCTGTAATGAAAACGAAAAAGAATTCTTTAAGGCGATATTATGATTTTATAGACATCTTTTAGGCACCAAGTGAGAAGTGCGACAGAACAGTTTTCACACCAAGTTTATAAAAGATATCTTGATGGTTGTCGCGTGCTCGTTTCCATGTTAGTTCAATGTCAAATGATATCCCTCATTTTGTAAATTGGAAATTTCAAGTTGTTTTAGTAGCATCTGTCATAAAATTCAGAAGTGTGGTTTTAGTAAAAGAATATGATTTTTATATCTACATCATTTAAACACTGCTGAATAGTCGTCTCATTGACAATCATATCACATCGCCTCGTTTTATAAAAGTTCACAACCCTTCTAAAAGTTTTGAATTTCAAATGCTTAGCTTTTTAATACATCAACATATAACTTTAACCTGACAGTCTTGTTTGTTATTCATTTCAACTGCAGTATGACCTAAAAGTACCCAGGTTGATCTTCCGTCGTCTGTTTAGTTGGTGCTGTACTGTCAATTGCTACAAGAATTCAGCTATGTATCTCAACTTTAACAGTTAACGACAATAGCCTATGTTAGGCGACACAAGGGAGTTCGTGAAAAGACAGTCACTTTTATGCTATAATCATATCATGTAGCTAAAGTTTTGTTTCCTTTCATTTTTGTAAATAGTTATAGACGTGTATACGTGATTGATCAGTGTTTTGTTTTCTAAAAAAGACTTATAAGTGAAAAAAAGTCGATAGAAAGCTATAACATTAAGAATGGAAATTGGGGATACACCAAAGAGACAACAACCCGACCAAATAACAGACAACAGCCGAATATCAGCGATGAGTCTTCAACACAGCGAGAAAATAACACAACAGGAGGTGGTCCTCAGCTGGTCTCTAAATAAAATTGTGTACTAGTCCAGTGAAAATGGACGTCACGCTGAACACCAAAACATAAAAATGAACTAAAATTAAAAAAAACATACAAGACCAACAATGGCCAGAGGCTCCTGACTTGGGACATGCGAAAAATGCGGCGGGTTAAACGTGTTTTGTGGGATCTCAACCCTCCCTACTATACATCTAGCTAATGTTGAATAAAGAGATACATAACAATACGTATAGTAAGAAAATGCATATATAACAATTTATAAAATTGAGAAAGGAAATGGTGAATATGTCAAAGCGACAACCACCCGACCATAGAGCAAACAACAGCCGAAGGCAACCAATGGGTCTTCAATGTAGCGAGAATTCCCGCAGCATATCATCACTCGTAATTTTGTAAACACCATATGTCCTGGTGTATTCAGAACCCCTACAGTTGGCAAATATGTTTTAGTAAAACTTCATGAGAACAAAGTAAGTCAAAAGTTGATTAAAGTTAAAGACCCTAAATGTTTTACTATGAATTGGTCTGAACAAACGAGAGTCATAAGATTTAAAATGTTGAACGCACGACATACAACTGCAGACTGAATGAAAGGAAACTGATACTTTGTTCAATGTTATTCAATTGGGCAATAGTTTTTTTCTATAGATACAGATACTTACAAATAATAAAAATATGACATGACAAAACAAGATTTCAATGCTTTTTTTCCTCTAATAGTGACTTAATTCAACAAGTATATGTCAACTTATTCCTGTTCTATTTACATTGTCTTTTATTCAATTAAATAGCAATGTACTTCTAATCTAATCAAGACCTAAGTCTTCACATTTAACATATTATTCATTTTGATAATTTATATCAATTTCCGTTTAAGCAATAAAATTGATATATACATCGAGTTTGTTGACTGAAAGCTAATTTCCGAGGTTCATAGAATTATTCCCGAATCGCAGCATTAAAGATATAAATCTTGACATTTATCTTCAGAGGACAAAGTATTTTTATACACGCGTGAATAATTGATAATTTCAAAAACAATCACGCAATAATTGAATTACAGTTACTGACACCTGAAACTTGAATCTAAATTGTCATCACTGAATAACAGGTACCAAACAATACAGATAAATAAATCAACAATAACAGTTTATTATAGACAGAAACGTGTGATACAAAAGAAAACATTGTATTATACGGAAACTAACGAATTAACTGTTTAACCGTCTTAATTATTAAATTTTCAATTATAAAGAAACAATTTAAAAAATCAAATCTTTCACACAAACATCAATTGTTATTTGATGTTAGAATTACATAATAGTGCTCCGGATCTTCCACATAAAATTGTAAAAATTAATATCCTTCTTTCATGGAGATGTAATCAAAATAAAATTGAGAAAAAAAAATATAAAGTACAAATGCAACCCTGTAATGCCAGGTAAGAATTCTAAAATTGAATTCTTAGCGCAGTTGCTATCTACACAGATTAGTTCTTTGAAAGAAAAAACATAATGTCAAAAGCAGTTTTAAGTATAATCTCCAAAGCATTGTCTTAATAACCAGGTTAAACCATTTTTTTCTTAAAATGTCCTAGAAGTCAGGGATATGACAGTTGTTATCAAATAGTCTGTTTCTATGAATTTGTTAGTTTGTTTTTGTTGCAGTTCAGGGTTGTTTTTTTGTTCTGTTGTTTTCGTCTTAAAATTGATGGGTTTCCTATGGTTTTATGTTGATGTTGCCTGAATTCCTTACAGTTACAATATGTCTTATCGTAAACAAAATAAAAATTGAACAAATAGTGGCAGATAATGCTTCGATAACACAGCAATACATCTTCACTCGATAACCTAAGAGTATATATTTTCTAAAGTAAATTGTATATTTCTGAAGTTCTTAGAAAAAATAAGCAAAACTTAAATATTTATTTTCTAAAGAAAAGGTTGATAACGTTAATCAAAATGTAAACACAGGTTTTGGTGGATTCAGAGTGAATTTATTAATTAGATATATTTTTCGTATATAAAAATATAAAAATATGATAAAGATTTCTGTCTACACGACGATAATACATGTACAATGTTTGACTAAAACCTTTATTTAAAAAAAGCTATAAACAAAACTAATGTTTAATCATGTTAGTACTGCAGAACTGACTTTCGAGAACATAGTATGCTAGGGATTTGCAAATCAGCCAAAATTAACCCCAGTAGTTAGAATCAAACATGTTATACAAGCTGTAACAGCTGACAGTAATCGATACTGTGATTACGAAAAAATATTTATCTGTTGGTGAAGGAAAAAGTAGAGAAATAACCCTCATCAAAACGAAATATTTATGCATAGTTTGTTCTAGATTTTTATGACATTTATATATACAAATAACCAATTTTATGAAATAGTAATAAAAATCTGTCATTGTTTTTCAATAACCTCTCGGTTTCGGGACACTGTATTTTAATTCTTGGTCAAGATAGTGTATCGATGTATAATTCAGTTAGTAAATCCTTCAAAAAAATCGTCCTATAAAGCTTCTAAAAAGAAGGCATGATTTCTTATCTATTAAACCATAAGTAGGAACGATTGTCTTTGGTGAATAGTATTCAAAATCGATTTATTTTCTTCCAAAGTTGATAACTGGTGTAAATCAATCTCATAGAATGGAACTTGCGATGTGCATGATGTTTTATTCATCAAACTTAAATTCTAGACGAACTATACAATTTGATTCAAAGAAGCACAGACAGCACTTTGTAAAAGAAAAAAAAACAGTTAGAAAACATTACAACCAAACACACAACAGGGTTACTAGAAGATTCATCACAACTTCCCCGTATAAAAAAAGGTTGATCTGCAGGGTAAAACCCCCTGATATTTTCTTTTGAACCTAACCGAAAATTATGAACTCTTAATGTAAAAACGCATGAAGAAACATTGGAATAACATTTTTTTTAATATAAACCAAAGGCACCAGGCGTATAAAAATTAACACATTGGTATTTGTCATGAAAAGTCGTAGTTACTACAACCCTTAAAAGAATAAGATATTTTATTTTATTAAGTGGTCACCATTTTTTCCCCTTTTCGTCTATAACATATGCCTTGCTCTAAATTGTCCGGAGTTCAGACAACTTGTTGCAATAAGAATTGAACAAAGACTACACAATATCAGCTACCAACCTTAATTACAAAAAAAAAAACCTACTGAAATTGATAATAAGATAATACGGAAAACAAGACAACCAAAGGTTTCGGATATGGATAAAACACATAATAACGAAGCTCAAAGTATTTATCCGCTAATACATAAATAATATTTTCATATATTCTTATATCGACGACTTTATCTTTGAGCCAATTTTGTAATTTTTGTTTTTCGTTACATTTCCAACAAAATAATGTGATTTTTTTAGAAATTGACGAAAGCCCGACATCGACTTCATATTTAGTTTAGAAATTTCAGCTTTGCCATTCCTCGATTAATTTTATAAGAATGCGCTGCAGTACGGCATTAATGAACTCCAGTAATACGTACATCTGCAAAAATAGAAATTAATAAAATATTACACCTATAACTAAGGATACTGTTATAGATAGGAATTACATAAAGGCTGGGTATATTTGCAAAAAAAGTTACTTTTAAGTAGAAATGTTAGACGAGTAAGAATAAATCACGATTTTTGTGCGTGGATACAATTCATGTAATTAAACTACCTCTGTATTAATGCTTTTAATCAGATTAATGATTACGACAAACAATTGTTTAATAACAGATCAAACAGAAGAGAAAATAATTTATGACGCGGACTCATTGCATTTGTATCCGTCATACCACCTGTGGGGTCTTTGTCTACACTCAAAAGACAATCATGTTCATAGTATGAAATTCAAAACAGTGTAGCTGTGGCCATTGATTGACACATTAAAATCATTCATTGACTGGGACAATTTAGGTGAACGTTTGTATGTAACGACCAATGCTCACTATGTACTTTTTAAAGACACTTAAACTATGGGGTCACCAAAGGTTCTCAACACCTAAATAAAGTAATTCGAAAAATTAATCAGAAATAACACGATATTTTGATTTATATCAATTATATAAATCAAAACACAAAGGTTATTCCTGATTAATTTTTCGAATTATTTTATAATTAAAGGCGTTAAGAAACCTTTGTTGACCCCACAGTTTAAATGTCTATCGTAGGTACGTCATGAACAGTGGTTGTTACAGACAAACGTTCACGTAAATTGTCCCAGTCAATGGATGATTTTGATGGGTCAATCAATGGCCACAGCTACACTGTTTTGAATTTCATACTAAGTTACTTTTCTGGTTTATTTTTATATCTTTTCCTTATTTAGTTTTATATTTATCGAACAGAAATTTATATTCTTTATTATTTAAATAGATTGTAGATACGACTTTATAGAAATTCAAGACATAACCGTTAGGATAAATAACGTTCCTTTGTACAGTATAGTTGATAAATTGTATAGATGAAAACATAAGCGACATTTGAGTTTTTTTGAAGTATGACCAAATGCCTATGAAATATTGATAAGAATACAACAAAATTAGAGAGTACTTATGATATTTTATTCGAAGAACACTGTTTTGATTTTATGATATTGAAATTATAATGTACAAATAACACATCTTTCAGTTAGTCGAGATATTCATGTATACTTGCATCTTTCTGAAAGAAAAAAAGAGATAAAGATTAAATAATTCAATAATTCCAAAGATCCATGAAAATTATTTTAAACAGTAAAATAACAAAAATACCGAACTCCAAGGAAAATTGAAACAAATAATAATTGCACACACATATCAAAAAAGTTCATAATCTGTCTGTCTTTGGCTAAACGTTTGTTTATTAGGTTTTACCATCTTTTCAATATTCAAATTCGATTTGGATTTTCAAATAGTTTGCCTCACCGAAGAAACGTTGAATGTCGAAATGTGCATCTAGTGCAGTGCTTTTTGTGCCTTTAATATTGTTACTTTTGTAACAAATAATTGCACATACATATAAAAAAGTAAAATAACAAAAATACCGAACTCCGAGGAAAATTCTAAACAGTACGGTCCTTATCAAATAGCAAAATCAAACGCTAAAACACGTCAAACAACTGGATAACAACTGTCATATTCCTACTTAATACAGGCATTTTCTCATGTAGAAAATGGTGAACTAAACCTGGTTTTATAGCTATCTAAACCTCTCATGGATACGACAGTCGTATAAAATATCATTATATTGACAACGTTGTGTGAACAAATTAAACAGACATAAAAAGTAAAAATGTAAAAAATAGGGGTACATAATGTACAATTAAAGATACTCTGGTTGCAAAACAATAGTTAACATGCACATACTATTAGTTACATAGTGTGCTAGTGACCTAATACGGTATATATGGGGTCAGTAAATTCCATATGGGGTGAGAGCGAAGCTCGAATCCCCATATGGAATTTACTGACCCCATATATACCGTATTACGTCACTAGCACACTATGTAACGAATTTATCTTACCGACTATCTGCACGTGTGAAATTAAGACTAGTGATTCTCAAAATGAGCAAGTCTTCAATACTGTTAGCATTAAGAAAATACTTCCATTGATCCTACAAAAACAGATGCCAACAATAACGACTTGTAAGGTTTAAATGTGTTTTATGAATTTATTTCAATCTTAATCATCAATTTCTTTGTCTGTTGGAACTTTTAAGATTTTTTCTCAGTACCGGTTTGTTTCTATAAAGGGACATAACACCATTACTAACCGTGTATGAAATACGCCCTGCCCCCTTCTTACCTAATATGGAATATAAAGGGACGTAACTCCACTACTAACCGTGTATGAGATAAGCCCCGCCTCCCTACTAACCTAATATCAAATATACACGGTTCGCACGCGGAAGCTTTTAACCAATCCTATTCCTGGAAATGTATAGGAGGTAAGATAAATATCCGTATCATTTCTATATTACAATAATCGTAATGGATTTTATGGTACATGTAAGCGTACATATATTAAGGACACAGTACATATATCTTGCAACTTCGATTTTTGTCGATTGAAAGATATTTCACAAATATGTTTTAGTCAGCAAATTTCAAGAATATTCTTCACCTGAACATTTATACCAGCAGTTTGATATCACAATTATTCACAGTTTTGTGTATACTCATTACATAACCAATTATGAAATAAAACAGCTGAAGAGAAGAAAATAAGTATTTGGCTTATGCAAAATCAATCGCAAAAAAATATTTTCTGAACATAGCGTGACCCCCTAACTCAACCTGCCCTGCTTCAGTCATCGAGGGCTGCATTTGTAGAAGCTTTTATTTTTTAATAAGTTCAGTCATTGCATAACAATTATTATATCCATTTAACTAAAACAGATATTTACGAAGAATTGCTAGTAACATATTTTTGTAATGACCACAACTCGGACCTATTATATATATATATATATATATATTTATGAACATAAACCACACAAAGTAAAGATCCGTCTAGATAACATTTAATTGATACATTTACAAAATCCTTAATGATAATAATTTTGCTTTACATAATCAAGAATTTTCCGATTCAACTGTAGAAATTTACCCAAGGGGACTTACTTTAAATAAGTCTAACATAGACAGTAAAGCATGTCTAGATTTGCGCATTTAAATTTCACACGGAAAACTCTATACACAAATTTACCAAAAAAGGACGAATTTTTTGTTCCTAGTCATATATTCTCCTGTTCAAACTTTGGCCCCTGATTACAGTTCGTTATGTTTTTGATAAGATGGTAATGTCAAAAGCTCAAACACATCTAACGAATGGAATAACTTTTAGAATGGAAATGGGGAATATGCTAAAGAGACAACAACCCGACCAAAGTGATGACAACTGCCGAAGGCCACCAATGGGTCTTCAACGCAGCGAAAAATTCCCGCACCCGGAAGGGTTCCTCAGCTGGCTCCTACATACATTTTTGTACAACTCATATTTCTGGTACTGGCATTTCCTGATGTAGATAAAGGTGGATCTAACCTGGTTTGATAGTAAGCTTAACCTTTTACTTGTATGCCGAATTGATTGACCAAAACGATATGTATCTCAACCCGTTACCGACATATATTTTCAAAAATTGATATTTTAAGATAACAGAATAGTCATTTGATCTGTACCTTTGACTATTGTGTCGTATTTCCAATTTTGCCGTTTTGATTTGGTGTAGGTTCGCTTCTATGTATGTTTTTTGTTCACTTCAGTGTTCCTGTTGTTTGTGTATTTCATATTTTCCCCTCTAATAGTTGATTTGTTTGCCTTGGTTTGAAGTTTGTAATCCGTTTTTGACCTCTCAATCCATTCCTGACCTTTGCACACCGGTATTCTACTGTTGTTTTTATTACGCATATCATATGGTGCATATTTAACAAGAGACGTTTATCCTGTCTACGAACATGGTCTTGCTCCTTGAGTTCTTGCGATTTCAGATGTCATGCGATTGAATATAAATAAATGCCCCAAAAACGAAAATCACACACATGAACATTTCGATAGGTTAAAACAATGACCGATTAAGTGAAAAGGACACCCACAAAAATGTTCGTACGACGTATACGCAGGACATCATGAAACCATCTCCTTTGAAATCATTTGAAAAAAAACTTATTTTAATTCAAATTTCATACTTTATATTCTCTGTTTACACACTTCCTGGTTGATGGACTTTTGTTGCTTGACGTTCAGTGGAAAACTTTTCGGGTATATTAGGGTTTACCATATAAAATGACCAGTATGGTTACAACAGGGAATATGAACGAAAGATAAAAAATATCAGCTGATAATTTTAAGCGGCAAATAATGCAAGTTTAAAGTTTTAATAAATGATACCTGTATAAATACTTTACTCCCTTACTATATCATTCGCGTTTTGAATTCGTTCTCTATTAATGAGAAAAATGAATAAATTGGATACACATAATCAAACAATGTAACTTTACATATCAAACAACATATCAGAAAATGGACTGCACTTTAACATCTGTTCCTGTTGACAATTTCTGGAAGGTTTTACAGAAGACATCAAGAATACACATTCGTTTGTACAGATAATCCATAGCGTAGATAAAAACGATAGCCTTGATTATCATTAATTACCGTTACACATTTATATATATAATAAATAGGAAAATGTCTTTATGATCGAGTAACCAATTACTTGAATTTGATTCTTTTTGACCTACTCTTTCTGTCATACATATTTCCGAAATATATTCGGATTACATATTGTGCGATACATTTTTTTTTATTTTCGGAACCTTATATACTCTTATGTTTTTTTTTGCACAAATGCTTTATGACCATTGCAAGAAATATTAAACTTGAACATCCTTTATAAAATAACTATGCAATAGATATTTGGCAAAAAATGAAAACAACTTGTTAAAAATTTCCTGCGCTTTTCTGGATTGATCTTCATAATGAAAATTTAAAGCCGAATATCTGGAAGTAAAGTAAGCGGTATGATTGATCGTTCTTCAAATACTAGTAGCTGACATGATTCTATAATATTATATTGTACACATCATTGTTCTTATGTGTTTTAGTCTTCTATAAAACGGATATATATTTAAATGCGTTTTTCCTAGTTTGATTGTAGTGGAGTGTTAAAGGGGCACTAGCTACGAGATGTATAAAAAATCTTTTTTTTGTTGCTCAATCAATAATGAAATGCAAATAGTGAAATAATAATTAGCTTTTAGCAGCCAGTATGTTCTATTATTTTATTTATTATTATTACTTTAACTGCTAAGTCAGTGTTTGTTATATCTATTTTGCGTGACTGTATTTGTGCATCCCGTCATACATTGAACGACAAAATTATTTCATGTCTACCTGTGCGAATTTCAAACGCGCAATTTTACACCAGTACCCATACCCTCCTTCCTTGATGGGTGCATTTTACATAGACAAATATAATCGTATAATATAATCAAAATGAGGATGTTAATTTGATGTATGCCTTTTTGTGCTTCTTCGTTACATTTGTTGTTTTATAGTGATTAAGATGATAACACAATGTTGACTGCTGTACCCCTATTTTTGACATTTTTACCTATTATGTCTGTTTGTTTTGTTCACGCATCGGTGACTATATAATGGAATTTGATGCGACTGTCATACAAGTGAGAGGTTTAGCTAGCTATAAAACCAGGTTCAATCCACCATTTTCTACATTTAAAAATGCCTGTACCAAGTCAGGAATATGACAGTTCTTGTCCATTCGTTTTTGATGCGTTTTGTTATTTGATTTTGCCATGTGATTATGGACTTTCCGAATTGATTTTTCTCTGAGTTCAGTATTTTTGTGATTTTACTTTTTATGTTCACGTCAACTTTGTCAAAATAAGCTAAAAAACATAGATTATGAATTATTCACTTGCAAGTGCATAATTCGATCTCATTGAATCCGTATTCATGGGAACTTCAATTTAACCCCTTTGCTTGAGATGGGTAACACGTGAATTGTATGTGTAAAGTAATGTTAAGGAAAAGAATGTCAACATTGAAAGTGAAACAAAGATAAATCATTTGATTGACTGATTCGATCCACAAAAATTCATTTTTATACAGGTAAAACCGATGATTAACATGTATTTTTCATCTATAATATGAAATTAAATAGACCTAGAATATCCAACAGCACGAGTTTGCTTAATGTATTTATATCTATATTTATGTTTACATCGCTTATACGGTCATTGCATGACTTTAGAGGTCAACTCGATAATTAATTAGATGGCGTATGGACTAAAATAAACACGAAACGAAGCTACGTATTTTCATGATCGTGCCCTGTTTATAATTTATTTTAGACTTTTATTAGTTTGGATAAATGTTTACATTGTTTTAAATAAAATATGAGAATTGGATTAAAATTGGTGAACATGAATTTGACAGCTAGTGCCTCTTTAATATCCTAGTGCCTCAGTTATAAAATAATAGGATAAGGTAAGGACCTGACACTAATTCCCTCTCACCAACATGCGTTTATGCAATTATTACCGGTCCACCACACGTCTATATAGGTTATTTGACTCCTTATAATCATGATAATTTTGTTTCCATGACAGACCGTGTTTTAAAATTATCTACACGAGTTCATAAAATGATACAGTGGAAATATAGAGCACATGAATTTTGTTATAATGAAAACAATTCCCCCATAAAATACTATTTAGAATAACAAAGGAATGGAAATGGTACACAATATAGTCAATAGTAATAGGCAACAGTGTTAACTCGTGGTCAAATATGAGAAACTCATTTTGAATATACAAACAAAGTAAAAACACTTTGGGAACTCTAACTGAGGGGCGAAAGATACCAGAGGGACATATAAACTCATAAGACCTATAATTGTTTAATTTATAAATTGTGACTTGGATGGAGAGTTGTCTCATTGGCACTCATACCACATCTTTTTATATCTAATCATAGATCGAAAATAAACTGACGCGAGATCGGGTGGGTAGATAGGGTTAAAGTTCCTTGTTATGTATGCATCACAAGCCATGTAAATTAATCCAGACTCAGTTAAAATATCACGATAAAAGTGTTGAAAGCACAATGTCCCAAAATAGTTATCTGACTATGGTCTCAATGGAATATATAATCTATTTATTATATGATACCATCATTGACATAATCGCAAATTGAAAATTTCTATGAATATTTACGATTGTCAATCATATATTTCATGTTCAGATAACAAAAAACGGTGGTAATTGAACAACCTATATTAAGTATTTTATCATTACAACATTTCTCAAAGGCTCGTTTCAGTTTAAAAATTTAAAAATCTCACAGCAAGTTACAGTGTTTTATCTCATGCATTAGCATTTTGATACAATAAAATTATTTAAATGGGCAAAGTCTAGAATATTTAACGAAAATTAATTCACTGATATTATTGATTTCTTCTTTAGAAGATTTTTCAATTAAATAATATACAAACAAATTATTTTTTAATGTTGTTTTAAATATCACTTTATCTTTGATATTCACATTAATAGTAGGAAATGTCCAATTTTAGGTACGACATTCAAACGTTTGAAAAATAAATATGATAATCTTTTACTTGTTCTAAGAGTATTTTCCGTTTGGGTAAATGTTAGTTATATATGAATTAAATCAGACCTTTATCATAAAATCATCATACAAAACACAAAAAATCAAGTTTATTAAATTATCGAATTAGATAAAGTTAAAAGGCATACGGAATTGAACTGAAAACAATGATTATAAGGAAACCGAAGAAAGAAAGAAAAATCAAGCATGAACAAAACGCACAATATTTCTATGAATGAAAGCTTTTATAAAGACAAAAATGTCATTTCTATTTTTCTTATTTAAAAGGACAAATATGTCATTTCTTTTTTGAAGTAAAATCATATAGAAAATTTTATTTTAACAAAAACATCAGAAATGTATATACCACTGTGATTCGAGAACTATGATTATTGTATATATATATATATATAAATGTTTAGCTGAATTACTGTGTCATTAACGTTCATGATTTGTCTCTTATCATAATTTTTTTTATAGAAAAGTAAAAAATATTTCATCAAGATAAATAGTAAAATTACAAAAATACTGAACTCTGGGGAAAATTCAAAACGGAAAGTCCCTAATCGAATGGCAAAATCAAAAGACCAAACACATCAGACGAATGTATTAGAACTGTTATATTCCTGACTTAAAATATCAAAATATGTGTTCATTTGAAAAAAATATCGACATGAGTGCAGGTTTTTCGAGATAATACTATTTGAAAAAAACCTCATATTTTTAAAAGACACGTTACCTAATATTTCGGAACCGCTTATGGTCAAACGTTAAGAAAGACAAAGAAAACATGGACACAGATCTAGATGAAATCCGTATATTTTGCCTCGGTTTTGAATGGTTGGAATAGCCGAAATATAATATTGCATTTAACTAATAGAATCAAATATGTATGACTATTATCTATTGCTTGGGTTGTATTATGTTCTATAGTATATGCGGTACTACTCCCAAGTCAATTTCCGATTAGAAAAACAATATTTAGAAAAAGTCAAATTGTATTCTGAATGTATTCAATACTTTTTTTTATTGATTAAATAATCGAGATGTCTTTCATTTAAATATTTAAAAAAAATTTGGTACACATAATATAAGTTTAACTACGGAAACGTTCAAAATCCTTGAACAATATTTAGATCTGTGCAGTTATGGAGTTATATATCATACAATTGTTTTGAAAATATAGAAATGTTACACAAAAACTCTTCTTACCAAGCTTGTTATTTGATACTTGGGAGACTCGTTTTGTCTACACCAAACCCATAGTATTTTTTTTTCTAATTCAGCAATTTTGTAACATTTTATCAAAATAAAAACTTAAAATTGATATTTCGTGTCAACACAAATGTTTGTTTTTTTTACCTGACATATATAATACGGAAACATTCATAAAAAGTAAATACAGCTTTTATGAAAGTTTGTGTAGTTTTTCGAAATAATGTATAACATATCATAATTTGTCTCGATGTTGTTAAAGTTTCAAAAAGAGAGAATACATACTAGGGGAGGTATACAAAAATAAAAAAAGTAGAAGAAACCAAACTTATATAATGACTAAATTTAAAAACGACGAAATGCCAAACAACAGTCGACAAAACAACAAAGAAAACTAATAACTGAGAAACAACAATTACATCAATTTTGTTAAATTAAAACATAAATCATATATGAAAGACCGTAAAATAATTTATCAAACCATGAGAAAGGTTTTGAACATGCATTAAGTCGTTAAATAAGTAACTTAGTTTTTATTTAAACAAGTTTCTTTGTTTTTGTTTGATGGGCAAAACTGTTCATTTATTTTGAAAAAAACCCAAACAAACTGGTTTGGTCGAAAATTTGTAATAAATCAATATCTTTTATCAAGCATATTATAATAATCAAATGGTGTCATTTTGGGAAAAAACCTTGTATTTTCATTTGATTTTTTAATCAGGGATATTTTAAACAATACGAAAAGACAAGACGCTGATTTAATACAACCCATTGAAGTACGATATGTCAATATAGGTAACAAAAAATTACATGTGTGGTTATTGATTATGTACTAACAAAACCGATATGTTAAAGATTTAAGTCCACTACAACTTTATATATACTATTGTTCTTACTATTGTTTAATTCTTCCTATTTGATTTTTGATAATGGTGCAGCTTCGTCAGTTTCATATTTGTGAATATATTCTTGATATCAGGGTTGTTGTTTGAAAATAAACAATTGCGTGTATGACTTATGCAATGTATACATTTTCTGTAAACTAAATATGACACACACACACAGACACATAATAAATCCCCAACAATTATTAATACTGTAGCTAGGATAAATGAAAATTTACTCAGATATTCTGTATATCTTTTTTATTATCTAACCTAGGTAATTCAAGACACGAAAACATTGTATAAAAGTACTTTGAAAAGGTACAGTTCATAGCCTTAAATGTTAGCTCTTTGATATATTTTCATTAATGTGGTGTTATCAGTATTGTGATTAATAGTAAATAATAATTATGGATAACTACAATACACATTTTAATATGGTTTAAATATTTTCGCTTATCGAATGAATTTGAAATTGAGTGCATCATTAGTTTTTAATGTTTTTAAGATAGAATCTAATTTTTTTTTTTCTAAAGATACCTTAAACTGCAATAGAACTGGTACACAATATTTTTTTTTTTTATCAGATTCAAATTCTCGACAAAATCACGATGTTAGGTATTCTTATTTCCAGGAGTAGGAACTCGTACAGACAAAAGAGTATACTTATGTTACGAGTTTAAATAGAAAAAGTATAATTAAGAGTGATATAATCTTTAGAAACTTTAGACTTTGAAAATTAGAGCCAATATATGAAGACTTATTACGTGGGTATTTTTTTATTATGACATATTAATTGATTGTTGTCTTATATTTATTTAAATCTCATTTTAGTTCTAGTATACATTCATGAATGCTAATTAATCAAGTATGTAGAAAACTTTCAACACAGAGGTCAAAATGTAACGAAGATCGCAAGACCCTTGTTTTAGAAGATATCTTAAATCACAAGACATATCATAAGATGGTTTATAGACACATCTTCGTCCTGACTTAGTAGAAGTGTCGTACGTACCGTAAAATCAAGACATCAACATATATGTCTTAAGATGGTCTCAGTATAATCATGACGGTCTTTGCTTTACAGTTTTATCTATAAAACATTTATTTGGCTATCCTTTTCATGATTTTAATGTGTTATGGAATTAGATATTGTAACAAAATTAGGACATGTTGTCCTTTCAATGTTTTGTACGTCACATCTATTCCTAAAGAAGTGTTCATGTGCGACGTGCTTTGTTTGTTCGTTCTCTAGTTTTTATAAATCTTATTTTTTGCCATATCTTTTAAACATAACATTAACTGCATACACACTTTAACCATTACTTCATAAATACTTCAACTATTTTATTTAATCAGCATATTCATGATGAATTACTTTTCGTAATTTATCTGTACCTCTTCTTTGTATTCTAATATCGTATCATTAACTAGATAATTATCATTCAAAATATTGTAATCATATTATAAATATTAAAGAAAATTATAATAAAATAAAATAATTAAAAACGAAAATGTAGCTAAAATAATTCTTTGAAAAATCTTTTAGGAAGTTTTGGTCCTTAATGCTTTCAATTTCGTACTTAATTTGGCCTTTTTAACATTTTTTGATTCGAGCGTCACGATGAGTCTTTTGAAGACGAAACGCGCGTCTGGCGTAAATATAAATTTTCAATCCTGGTATCTATGAAAAGTTTATTGAATATCACTATTGGGAATACCACAGGAAAGAAATATTTATTTTAGAGTTTATCTATAATTATTTATGATGACAATCAAAATTGGTACCACAATGTTGTAGTCCCAAAGTTTGTAGTAAGACAGGACACTTTCGAGTACAATTTAACAGGATACGTCTGTCTTTTAAAAGCAGATATAAATAATTGCAATCTAAAAGAATTTGTACGTGTACTATTTAGATTTTCTCCAGAAGTTTACAGAAATAAATGAAAACATTACACAGATGTGTTTTAGCCACTGAAAGTGTAAATCTTCCCTTTGAATATTTTAAAGAAAGGGTTGTGTTTCTAAAATAATACATTGCAATTAGCATTTAACATAAATTATAATTGAAGCGGTCACATACGTTCGTTTACAGGATAAAGTAGATTTATATGAACAGCTTACCTTGTGACCTACTATATGGGAAACCATCACTTAACTTTATGTTGGTTTAGGAAAAGCACCATGCTGTCAAAACACTCTTTCATCTTAACCCTATGAAGTAAGGTTACAGTTTATTTAATTTGTTGGTTCATTATGCAAGTTTATTTAAAGCTATAAAATATTAATTTCATAAAGCAATTATTTATGATGTTCTGGATCAAAATCGAAGAAAAGTCTTTATATTCGAGGGACAGGCATTAAAACTTGAACAATCTATATCAATACATTTTTTTAACATCTTTCCATTGAAATGCTTTATATTGCAGTCCTTTTGCATGCAAAATAAAAATGTTATGGTATAAAATATAATGTATTTATAATGAAAAAAGTCATGGCGCGTGAAATATTTAAAATGTTAATGATATTTTATTATATGAAGTACAGACTAGTGTTTTCTATTGTGACAAATATGAGAGATTAATTACTTGAGACTTACATAAAATAGATTGTCCTATTGTTGCTCATAAAAATATAAAATACTTCTGTCATTTTTATTTCTACATAAATTTTCCCTTTTTTTTTATTATTCTTTCATACTTTTCATTGTCAGATTTTCGCATATGGCCTACCAATAATTATATGCCTGGTATCTTTGATAAAAGATTTGTTGTTGAAATTATAAACTGTATGTAGAAATAACAATGAATTATTTTGTAGAATTGTAGAATAACTGTGAAAAAATCAACATATGAAAACTCTATCATAAGGAAAGGAAAAGAAGAGTATTTTTTATTGTACAATAACGACAACAGAATGAAAGTCATATATTATAGCTCAGACAAATTAAGGCACCAACACTAAAGTAAAAACACAAGATAAAAGATATGCTATTAGAACAATTGTGTTTTAATTTAACGTTATCTCTAAACTACACCTAATATTTTATCGTATGCAGGTCCCAGACGCACTGCCGAATTTCTCTACAGTCGTCCATTTCTTTCTACACCAATTATAATATTTGAAAAAAGAGATAAAACATATAATTGAAATAATAAATACTAATTTGTCGTAAATAATGACGAGAGATAAGGTTTATACGCGATCAGAGGAATTTGAATATTAACACGAGACCAAAAAGCTTCAAAAACTCAATTATTCGACATTTCGAAAAGTCGCATATATTTCCATCAGAAAGGTCAAAACATGAGGGACGAATAAGAATTCATCGAATTATCGAATTTACGGCAACAAACAAATTAAGTTAATTTAGTCATAAATAAATTGGAGTAACTTAATTTGTCTGCTTATACTATTGGCTTTCAATATGCTTTGTTATCAACTGCTCTGGGAAGTGACGAATCCAATTTAACCAGTAACTAAGTGCAATTTATATCACTGAACTTTGTATATTAAGATAAAGGATCCACTTCTGTATATCTTCTATCTCTGTTTTTTATGAAACCAAAGGCCAAAAGAACTTTATATATTTGTCATTGCTGAAACATACCAGTTGAAATCAATTCTCTTACTTTTATAAAAGCATTAAGTATTGACACGCTTTTAACTTCATCTCTTTTTATGACCATGATCCTTTAATTTTGTGATTACTGAAATTTCTTTGCATTTAACACTTTTTATTCAATAGATTTAAAGTATAGGGAAACTTTTTTTAATTTTCATAAACCTAAATTAGATATATTCGATACATCTTACTATTCAAGCCTCAATATAAATAAGATATTTATTTTTTATTCGAATTGACTTAAAGAAAGCTATATCCACAAACGTTAAAGTGATATTGGCAAGATCATATGTCTTCTTTGTCTACCATGTAACATTTCTTTTTTCTTTCAACATATTTTGCATAGAACACACCGCAAAATACAGACAAATTCTGTGAGATAATTATATCCGTTTTCCCCTTTAATGACCTAATTAATATTGAAATGCGATTAAATAATAATATCGTCGTAGAATATAAAACATTTTTTTCTCTAAGAAAAAATTAAAAGCGTTGTTGCTTTTTGCTTTTTATTTTTACTTGTTTAAGGACCTTTCGTGTCGCCTTGTATTTTGGCAGTTTAGTATCTGTTTTTTCTATAAAAGTATTATTTTCCCTAAAGTTGTCATAGTGTTATATTATATTAAAATCAAATTCAGTGCATTTTCCTCTCCCTTTTATAAATCTTTGCATTGCTATCAAATCTTTCACTAACAAACCCCGTTGTTATGTATTAAATTCCAGCGTTCTACTTTCAAATAAAAATATTCAATATTTTTTTTTCAGAGAATGGTGGTTTCCCCAGCCGCTTATAATATATAAGCGATCATCTCCACAAAAAAGTTCTTAATAATGTATGCGGTATGTCGATTATGAAAAGGTTTTGTTAGTAACTTTATGTATATACACAATCCTCGGGTAGCTGAAAAAATCGGTTTCTCCCTAAATTTTCTTATTTTCTAGGTTAGTTTCTTTTACAAAAAAATGGTATTCTGTATATGAATACAACTGATCTCTGTTAAAAACTTTCTCAAGTGTACCACATATATTGCCGCCTATTGCATTATTTCAGTTTGATGAATACCTTCTTGGAATTTTGTTTGAATAGATCGATGGTGTACTAACAAGAGAAACATGAATAGCGTCACATGTAGAGCAGGATTTGCTTGTCTCTCAGGAGCACCTGAGCTGAACCCAAGTTTTTGACGGTGTTTGTGTTGCTCTGTTCTAAGTTTTCTTTACGCGTGTTGTTTTGTATGTTCTATATTTTGGCTTTTTTTTAATGTCATATCAAAAGCCATATGAACAAAGGGACCATAAAAGCGCACAGAAAATACAAACTGAAAGTAAAAACAAAAGGTTCGCAACTTCAGCACCTAGAATCAATAACTCGAGACCATCTAGTACTATTTATGAAGTAGACACTAAATATTTATCCATAGGATCTTAGGTTTCTTTTGGATGAACTTTAAAAAAAAAAAAAAAAAGATGAAACGCTCTTTGACAAAACCAACATCAATCAATACTAGTTTATGGTAAATGTTTAAGACCAAAATGAAGCAGAACTCAGTATTCCTTCTTTAGCTGATTATACAAAAAAAAATAATATAAATTTAAACTTATTTCATACCGTACAATCTGAAGTTTGACCAATGTCTATTTTAATACCTGCACATTAAATTTATTACGTTTGATGGTTTGAGCTTTTGATTTTGCTATTTGGTAAGGGGCTTTCCATTTATAATTTTTCCTTGGAGTTCTTTTTGTTTGTCACTTTACTTTTTGCAATACGGAAATACTTTTAATACCCCCAATATTGATATTGATACTATTTTTAGTTCAAAACGTTTGTCACATATACGGAGATTTATTGTGGCATTATTAATCCTACTATAGGAATGTAATATAAAGTGATATTTAACACTTCTTTCTTTTTTACAGAAATATTATATAATACAGTTTAAAAAATTTCCATTTAGCATTTTTGTTTTGTTCAAAAATGAAGGGTATTGCAGATTCGTAAGGACTCGTTTCGGTTCAATATGAAATCTGTTTGAAATACATTAAACTAAATAAGGTTTCAGAACGTCATGTTGAATACGTTGAGCTTGAATTCTGTTATAACACGCTTTCTTTGATACGATATGTTCATTTTTCGTTTTGTTTGTGTTTGTGTTTGTGTTTGTGTTTGTGTTTGTGCTTGTGTTTGTGTTTTTCTTATTAACTATTACAACACTAATATCATTTCAATCACTTTTCATGTGTCGATTTTAAGCGTATGTTGTTTTATGCATCTATTGTTAATTCTTAAATGGAGATTTTCAAAAGATCTGGTTAAACGCTGTTGCATGTCCAGGTGCCTAACCATGTATTTGGTATTCGTATGTCAAATTTAAAAAAAAAAGATTTAAAAAAAAATTTTATATTGGATATTGTTGTCAGATCTTTGATAGTTTCTGTTGAAGATTTTCTCAACTATACGACTCTTTAAGATTGGGAGCTTGCGATGTTGTATGGACAGTTGTCTAATGGAAGATGGACGAAAGATACCAGAGGGAAAGTCAAACTCATAGATTGAATATGGGTTTGAAGTATTATTTCGAAGAAAAGACAAGAATACTTCAAATAAACGATAAAATTGTAAATCGAAATAGTGTATCGAGGATACAAAATGTATATCAAAGGTAACTATTCGTTTAAGAGGATTTTCAAAGGAAGGAAACGTAATCAAACCTTTGAGAAATTCACTTTGAATGTTTTGAAGAATAAATATGAAACAACAATGGAAAGCAGAAACACCCTATCAGAACACAAATGTTTATCTAATATCAACTCTGACTGAGTATGATAAACATATACGAGAAATGGTGTATGAGAGCAATTAAGTTATTTAAGTTGATATAATTAAGTGGTTTTTTTTTATTTACTTATTTACTTGGTAAGCATTTAATTGAATCGTTTTCTTACAGACATTCGATTAAAAACATGTCCTTGTAATTCGTTAACAAATTATATATAGGAAATAAATTGTTTACACACATAAACAAGGAAACTTGTGTTCATATATATTGAAGGTATAATTTAATATCTCTATATCGAATAATAGAATTCAAAGAAATATATCATTAATGAAAATTCTTTATCATGAATTGTTTGCAAAGTTTTTTCCAAACACAATTTTACTAATCCATGATTTATAAAGACTAACTGACTAACTTACACAACTAGGAGCCAAATATAGAAAAATATTCTTTCATATTATTTTTACAATGGCATATTCTATGACATGCATATAGAACAATAAATAAAAATTGATAAACAAATATTTGAAAATAATGTGATTTAATATAAAAGTTAATGAAATATCTATGCCCTAAAACGTAAAGGACAAATCTTTGTAAACCGCGTCTCTGTATTAAGATATATCCAGATGCACACCATGACTAATTTAGATGTACTAAATTTTAATAATTTGGTGTTGTGAAAAAAAGTAAAATCACAAAAATACTTAACTTTATAAGAAAAATCAATTCGGAAAGTGCATAATCAAATGGCAAAATCAAAAACAAAACACATAAAAAACGAATAGACAAGAACTGTCATATTCCTGACTTGGTACAGGCATTTTTCAAATGTAGATTATCTTTGATTTCCTGTTTATGTTTTACTTTAAAGAAAATATATGGGATCAATTGTTTAAATGAACAAGGATTCAGATCTAACAAAATAAACTGAGGATTACCTAAATGTTTAACGTAACTACAGAAAGTCAAGAAAAAACTTGTCTGCAGTTATTTCTATATCTAAGAATTTAGCCTTTGAAGAATAACATTGATACCTGGTTCTTTGTTTAGAATTCTATCACATCAAGGTTCAAGCAATTATTCTGTCATAACACGACTGTATGTTATGTGCGTAATAGTGTATAGTAAGGGAATGAGGAGATCTTCACCACAGAAGTCTGTACTTTGGTACTGACATGATTAATAATATACCTTTCGTAAAAGAGGGACGAAGGATACCTAAGGGACAGTCAAACTCATAAATCGAAAATAAACTGACAACGCCATGGCTAAAAATGAAAAAGACAAACAGACAAACAATAGTACAAATGACACAACATAGAAAACTAAAGAATAAACAACACGAACCCCACCAAAAACTAGGGGTGATCTCAGGTGCTCCGGAAGGGTGAGCAGATCCTGCTCCACATGTGGCACCCGTCGTATTGCTTATGTGATAACAAATCCGGTAAATAGTCTAATTCGGTAGGTCACATTCGTGAAAGGGTAGGGGATTGTAGTTACGACGACGTAAATTAAGCGTTAATAGTTATTGAAAGCGTTTGACGCAACTTTTAACACTATGGACTATTGGCGGTCAGGGTTTATAGGTTGGAAAGCTGTACTTTTAAAAGACACATAAAAAAAAGAGCGACAAGACAACGTTTCATAACAACAGAATGAGCCTAGAATGTTTGGACTATTCTTTTCTGACTCTGATCTTTTTTTATATAACTTTCATGTAATTACACACATTTCGATTTTTGATTTTGTTAAACTTTTAACGTTATGTGTGAAGGTTTGATGGCTTTACTTTCCTGCAATGCTTGTTTGAATAACACATGCTTCTTTCTACATGTTGTAGAATATCACAATTATACATAAGCAGGATACGTACTTTGAGCTTGCCTCCAGTAACACGGACATTCTTTGATACAAAATTGTTTATCATTGTTTTGTTGTACCTGTATCAATGTTAATTGTCGTTAGTCTTAATCGGTACTTACGTCTTGTTTTAACCAATCACCAACACTTCGGTACTGATATGATTAATAACAAACTATGTAATGTTTTATTATATAGTTCGTCAAATGATTCGGTGTTATACATCCTTGACTTTCAAATATTCAGCTTTGAGCGTCCCTGATGAAGGTTAATCCAGCAAAGCGCATCAGACGCATTAAATGTATAATATGTTGTTTTCATTTTTTAAGGTAATGCATCCTGCCAATACTTATATTTTTTTTCTAAGACTTGATACATGTCTTGATAATTAATACCATTTAGACGCACTAACTAAATTTAATTATAGTCATGTTATTATATAATGTGTGCTTTAAACTATCCTTTTCTTGGTACCATGTGTCTTTTGTTAGTTGCTTCATTTCTTATTTCTGACCTGGTTTGTAAAGCCCGTATCAAATGATCCAAACCATTTATTCCTATGGTATGCTGGTTATTTATTCTCTTAGATAAAGGGAGGATGAACACACACACATATTTTATTCCCCAAAAATTTAACATGTTAGATCAAATCTAGAAGCCTGAATTTGAGTGGTTATCGTTTAATATTTCAACTTGTGACCTACTATATGGGAAACCATCACTTAACTTTATGTTGGTTTAGGAAAAGCACCATGTTGTAAAAACACTCTTTCATCTTAACCCTATGAAGTAAGGTTACAGTTTATTTAATTTGTTGGTTCATTATGCAAGTTTATTTAAAGCTATAAAATATTAATTTCATAAAGCAATTATTTATGATGTTCTGGATCAAAATCGAAGAAAAGTCTTTATATTCGAGGGACAGGCATTAAAACTTGAACAATCTATATCAATACATTTTTTTAAACATCTTTCCATTGAAATGCTTTATATTGCAGTCCTTTTGCATGCAAAATAAAAATGTTATGGTATAAAATATAATGTATTTATAATGAAAAAAGTCATGGCGCGTGAAATATTTAAAATGTTAATGATATTTTATTATATGAAGTACAGACTAGTGTTTTCTATTGTGACAAATATGAGAGATTAATTACTTGAGACTTACATAAAATAGATTGTCCTATTGTTGCTCATAAAAATATAAAATACTTCTGTCATTTTTATTTCTACATAAATTTTCCCTTTTTTTATTATTCTTTCATACTTTTCATTGTCAGATTTTCGCATATGGCCTACCAATAATTATATGCCTGGTATCTTTGATAAAAGATTTGTTGTTGAAATTATAAACTGTATGTAGAAATAACAATGAATTATTTTGTAGAATTGTAGAGTAACTGTGAAAAAATAAACATATGAAAACTCTTTCATAAGGGAAAGAAAAGAAGAATATTTTTTTATTGTACAATAACGACAACAGAATGAAAGTCATATATTTATAGCTCAGACAAAGTAAGGCACCAACACTAAAAGTAAAAACACAAGATAAAAGATATGCTATTAGAACAATTGTGTTTTAATTTAACGTTATCTCTAAACTACACCTAATATTTTATCGTATGCAGGTCCCAGACGCACTGCCGAATTTCTCTACAGTCGTCCATTTCTTTCTACACCAATTATAATATTTGAAAAAAGAGATAAAACATATAATTGAAATAATAAATACTAATTTGTCGTAAATAATGACGAGAGATAAGGTTTATACGCGATCAGAGGAATTTGAATATTAACACGAGACCAAAAAGCTTCAAAAACTCAATTATTCGACATTTCGAAAAGTCGCATATATTTCCATCAGAAAGGTCAAAACATGAGGGACGAATAAGAATTCATCGAATTATCGAATTTACGGCAACAAACAAATTAAGTTAATTTAGTCATAAATAAATTGGAGTAACTTAATTTGTCTGCTTATACTATTGGCTTTCAATATGCTTTGTTATCAACTGCTCTGGGAAGTGACGAATCCAATTTAACCAGTAACTAAGTGCAATTTATATCACTGAACTTTGTATATTAAGATAAAGGATCCACTTCTGTATATCTTCTATCTCTGTTTTTTATGAAACAAAAGGCCAAAAGAACTTTATATATTTGTCATTGCTGAGACATACCAGTTGAAATCAATTCTCTTACTTTTATAAAAGCATTAAGTATTGACACGCTTTTAACTTCATCTCTTTTTATGACCATGATCCTTTAATTTTGTGATTACTGAAATTTCTTTGCATTTAACACTTTTTATTCAATAGATCTTAAAGTATAGGGAAACTTTTTTAATTTTCATAAACCTAAATTAGATATATTCGATACATCTTACTATTCAAGCCTCAATATAAATAAGATATTTATTTTTTATTCGAATTGACTTAAAGAAAGCTATATCCACACACGTTAAAGTGATATTGGCAAGATCATATGTCTTCTTTGTCTACCATGTAACATTTCTTTTTTCTTTCAACATATTTTGCATAGAACACATCGCAATATACAGAAAAATTCTGTGAGATAATTATATCCGTTTTCCCCTTTAATGACCTAATTAATATTGAAATGCGATTAAATAATAATATCGTCGTAGAATATAAAACATTTTTTTCTCTAAGAAAAAATTAAAAGCGTTGTTGCTTTTTGCTTTTTATTTTTACTTGTTTAAGGACCTTTCGTGTCGCCTTGTATTTTGGCAGTTTAGTATCTGTTTTTTCTATAAAAGTATTATTTTCCCTAAAGTTGTCATAGTGTTATATTATATTAAAATCAAATTCAGTGCATTTTCCTCTCCCTTTCATAAATCTTTGCATTGCTATCAAATCTTTCACTAACAAACCCCGTTGTTATGTATTAAATTCCAGCGTTCTACTTTCAAATAAAAATATTCAATATTTTTTTTTCAGAGAATGGTGGTTTCCCCAGCCGCTTATAATATATAAGCGATCATCTCCACAAAAAAGTTCTTAATAATGTATGCGGCATGTCGATTATGAAAAGGTTTTGTTAGTAACTTTATGTATATACACAATCCTCGGGTAGCTGAAAAAATCGGTTTCTCTCTAAATTTTCTTATTTTCTAGGTTAGCTTCTTTTACAAAAAAATGGTATTCTGTATATGAATACAACTGATCTCTGTTAAAAACTTTCTCAAGTGTACCACATATATTGCCGCCTATTGCATTATTTCAGTTTGATGAATACCTTCTTGGAATTTTGTTTGAATAGATCGATGGTGTACTAACAAGCGTCACATGTGGAGCAGGATTTGCTTGTCTCTCAGGAGCACCTGAGCTGAACCCAAGTTTTTGACGGTGTTTGTGTTGCTCTGTTCTAAGTTTTCTTTACGCGTGTTGTTTTGTATGTTCTATATTTTGGCTTTTTTTTAATGTCATATCAAAAGCCATATGAACAAAGGGACCATAAAAGCGCACAGAAAATACAAACTGAAAGTAAAAACAAAAGGTTCGCAACTTCAGCACCTAGAATCAATAACTCGAGACCATCTAGTACTATTTATGAAGTAGACACTAAATATTTATCCATAGGATCTTAGGTTTCTTTTGGATGAACTTTAAAAAAAAAAAAAAAAAAGATGAAACGCTCTTTGACAAAACCAACATCAATCAATACTAGTTTATGGTAAATGTTTAAGACCAAAATGAAGCAGAACTCAGTATTCCTTCTTTAGCTGATTATACAAAAAAAAATAATATAAATTTAAACTTATTTCATACCGTACAATCTGAAGTTTGACCAATGTCTATTTTAATACCTGCACATTATAATTTATTACGTTTGATGGGTTTGAGCTTTTGATTTTGCTATTTGGTAAGGGGCTTTCCATTTATAATTTTTCCTTGGAGTTCTTTTTGTTTGTCACTTTACTTTTTGCAATACGGAAATACTTTTAATACCCCCAATATTGATATTGATACTATTTTTAGTTCAAAACGTTTGTCACATATACGGAGATTTATTGTGGCATTATTAATCCTACTATAGGAATGTAATATAAAGTGATATTTAACACTTCTTTCTTTTTTACAGAAATATTATATAATACAGTTTAAAAAATTTCCATTTAGTATTTTTGTTTTGTTCAAAAATGAAGGGTATTGCAGATTCGTAAGGACTCGTTGCGGTTCAATATGAAATCTGTTTGAAATACATTAAACTAAATAAGGTTTCAGAACGTCATGTTGAATACGTTGAGCTTGAATTCTGTTATAACACGCTTTCTTTGATACGATATGTTCATTTTTCGTTTTGTTTGTGTTTGTGTTTGTGTTTGTGTTTGTGTTTGTGCTTGTGTTTGTGTTTTTCTTATTAACTATTACAACACTAATATTATTTCAATCACTTTTCATGTGTCGATTTTAAGCGTATGTTGTTTTATGCATCTATTGTTAATTCTTAAATGGAGATTTTCAAAAGATCTGGTTAAACGCTGTTGCATGTCCAGGTGCCTAACTCATGTATTTGGTATTCGTATGTCAAATTTAAAAAAAAAAAGATTTAAAAAAACAATTTTATATTGGATATTGTTGTCAGATCTTTGATAGTTTCTGTTGAAGATTTTCTCAACTATACGACTCTTTAAGATTGGGAGCTTGCGATGTTGTATGGACAGTTGTCTAATGGAAGATGGACGAAAGATACCAGAGGGAAAGTCAAACTCATAGATTGAATATGGGTTTGAAGTATTATTTCGAAGAAAAGACAAGAATACTTCAAATAAACGATAAAATTGTAAATCGAAATAGTGTATCGAGGATACAAAATGTATATCAAAGGAACTATTCGTTATAAGAGGATTTTCAAAGGAAGGAAACGTAATCAAACCTTTGAGAAATTCACTTTGAATGTTTTGAAGAATAAATATGAAACAACAATGGAAAGCAGAAACACCCTATCAGAACACAAATGTTTATCTAATATCAACTCTGACTGAGTATGATAAACATATACAAGAGACTGGTGTATGAGAGCAATTAAATTATTTAAGTTGATATTATTTATTTACTTTGGCAAGCATTTAACTGAATCGTTTTCTTACAGGCATTCGATTAAAAATATGTCCTTGTAATTCGTTAACAAATTATATATAGGAAATAAATTGATTACACACATAAACAAGGAACCTTGTATTCATATATATTGAAGGTATAATTTAATATCTCTATATCGAATATATAGAATTCTAAGAAATATATCATTAATTGATATTCTTTATTGTCTTGTTTGCAAAGTTTGTTCCAAACACAATTTTGCAAATCACAGATTTATAAAGACTAACTGACTAACTTACACAACTAGGAGCCAAATATAGAAAAATATTCCTTCATATTATTTTTACAATGGCATATTCTATGACATTTATATAGAACAATGAATAAAAAATGATAAACAAATATTTGAAAATAATGTGATTTAATATAAAAGTTAATGAAATATATATGCTATAAAACGTAAAGGACAAATCTTTGTAAACCGCGTCTCTGTATTAAGATATATCCAGATGCACACCATGACTAATTTAGATGTACTAAATTTTAATGATTTGGTGTTGTGAAAAAAAGTAAAATCACAAAAATACTTAACTTTATAGAGGAAAATCAATTCGGAATGTGCATAATCAAATGGCAAAATCAAATAACAAAACACATCAAAAACGAATAGACAAGAACTGTCATATTCCTCACTTGGTACAGGCATTTTCAAATGTACAGGCATTTTCAAATGTAGATTATCTTTAATTTCCTGTGTATGTTTTACTTTAAAGAAAACATATGGGAACAATTTTTAAATGAACAAGGATTCAGATCTTACAAAATAAACTGAGGATTACCTAAATATTTAACGTAACTACAGAAAGTCAAGAAAAAACTTGTCTGCAGTTATTTCTATATCTAAGAATTTAGCCTTTGAAGAATAACATTGATACCTGGTTCTTTGTTTAGAATTCTATCACATCAAGGTTCAAGCAATTATTCTGTCATAACACGACTGTATGTTATGTGCGTAATAGTGTATAGTAAGGGAATGAGGAGATCTTCACCACAGAAGTCTGTACTTTGGTACTGACATGATTAATAATATACCTTTCGTAAAAGAGGGACGAAGGATACCTAAGGGACAGTCAAACTCATAAATCGAAAATAAACTGACAACGCCATGGCTAAAAATGAAAAAGACAAACAGACAAACAATAGTACAAATGACACAACATAGAAAACTAAAGAATAAACAACACGAACCCCACCAAAAACTAGGGTGATCTCAGGTGCTCCGGAAGGGTGAGCAGATCCTGCTCCACATGTGGCACCCGTCGTATTGCTTATGTGATAACAAATCCGGTAAATAGTCTAATTCGGTAGGTCACATTCGTGAAAGGGTAGGGGATTGTAGTTACGACGACGTAAATTAAGCGTTAATAGTTATTGAAAGCGTTTGACGCAACTTTTAACACTATGGACTATTGGCGGTCAGGGTTTATAGGTTGGAAAGCTGTACTTTTAAAAGACACATAAAAAAAAGAGCGACAAGACAACGTTTCATAACAACAGAATGAGCCTAGAATGTTTGGACTATTCTTTTCTGACTCTGATCTTTTTTTATATAACTTTCATGTAATTACACACATTTCGATTTTTGATTTTGTTAAACTTTTAACGTTATGTGTGAAGGTTTGATGGCTTTACTTTCCTGCAATGCTTGTTTGAATAACACATGCTTCTTTCTACATGTTGTAGAATATCACAATTATACATAAGCAGGATACGTACTTTGAGCTTGCCTCCAGTAACACGGACATTCTTTGATACAAAATTGTTTATCATTGTTTTGTTGTACCTGTATCAATGTTAATTGTCGTTAGTCTTAATCGGTACTTACGTCTTGTTTTAACCAATCACCAACACTTCGGTACTGATATGATTAATAACAAACTATGTAATGTTTTATTATATAGTTCGTCAAATGATTCGGTGTTATACATCCTTGACTTTCAAATATTCAGCTTTGAGCGTCCCTGATGAAGGTTAATCCAGCAAAGCGCATCAGACGCATTAAATGTATAATATGTTGTTTTCATTTTTTAAGGTAATGCATCCTGCCAATACTTATATTTTTTTTCTAAGACTTGATACATGTCTTGATAATTAATACCATTTAGACGCACTAACTAAATTTAATTATAGTCATGTTATTATATAATGTGTGCTTTAAACTATCCTTTTCTTGGTACCATGTGTCTTTTGTTAGTTGCTTCATTTCTTATTTCTGACCTGGTTTGTAAAGCCCGTATCAAATGATCCAAACCATTTATTCCTATGGTATGCTGGTTATTTATTCTCTTAGATAAAGGGAGGATGAACACACACACATATTTTATTCCCCAAAAATTTAACATGTTAGATCAAATCTAGAAGCCTGAATTTGAGTGGTTATCGTTTAATATTTCAATTTGTATTGCAGTTCAGACTATTAGTTATCTCTTTGAATTGATTTGTTATTTGCTATCCTGGAGCCTTTTTCAACATTTACGTTTTCTGTTATGGTCAATTCTGTAGTTGTTTTTT
The DNA here is from genome assembly GCA_019925275.1 of Mytilus edulis. Taxonomy (NCBI): domain Eukaryota; kingdom Metazoa; phylum Mollusca; class Bivalvia; order Mytilida; family Mytilidae; genus Mytilus; species Mytilus edulis. The sequence continues at coordinate 53,698,674 of CM034350.1, read as the reverse complement.
AAATGTTTTCCTTTTGGTGTTACTGAATAGAATGAATTTATAAATTTCGTGCTGCCAAGTAGCTTCTCTTTATTAAACTTCATTAAGAACGTTCCCACCTAAATATTTCAACCCCATGGATGTTAACAGAGTAACACAAGGACCGTCTCACGGTCATCATCAATAATTAGTTGCACAATAAGATATGTCTGTGTCTCTACTCACGTTCGATATATTAACACAGGGTTCGATCATGAAATACCAGCATGATCATCTTATCTGTATTGTTTTACCCAAGACGTCCTATTCCAGATTGTGAGTTTTTCCTGAGTGATTATTTGCATTTCGGGAGATGATGGCATAACAGAAGATTTCCTGTCTCGCTCCATTGACCAGTTCCCTCAGTTTTTATTTATTACTTCGATTTGACTTCTTAGTCGATTAGAGATTTCAACATCGGTTAACTATTGTTGCCTTTATTTGGGATCTTTATCATGAACAAAGAAAATAATGCATAAAGAAAGAACAAGTACATTTATGTGAAAAAAAGTTATTTAAGGTAAATTGATTGATGTCGGTTGGTAACGAACAAAACAAATGTATAAGTGTAATTCATAACACGAGAGAAGATGTCGAAAATAATTTATATGTTTCTGCGTAGAAATCTACTGCTCTATGCAATTTTACTCGTGCCTTTGACTGTTGTTTCATGCTCGCTTTTGTTTCACTGTACATATAAAGACTCATGATTACTTTGCATAATAAACATTTCAGCATTTCAGTTTAAGCATGCAATATACGTCTTAATCCATTTATAAGTACAAGCATAGACAGAAATATCAATTCTGTTCAGAACGGGAATATACAAAAATTTCAAATAGTATTTTAGGTATAAGTCTAATAAAACTAACTAAAGGATAATTTACATTTAATGTTTAAACACATTATACATTCTTGAAACAAACTTCTTTACATTCAAAAAATCGGCATCCATTCTTTCTAAATTCTGATAAATTTGAAGAAAAACTCAACATAGGTCTTTTTGTAATGAATCGTTATAACTGACCTTTGGGAAAATAACAGACTTATGATTCCCTTAAGAGTTGTGATCATCCCTTTCAAATAAAACATTACTGCCGTTTAATTTACTTTGTAGATGATAACATTTTTATCATCTTTAATAGTTATCAAAAGTACCAGATTATAATTTTATACGCCAACGCCGTTTCGTCTACATAAGACTCATCAGTGACGCTCAGATCAAAAGTAAAGCAAACAAATAAAAGTTGAAGAGCATTGAGACCAAAATTACCAAAAAGTTGTGCCAAACGGCTAAGTAATTACTACTGGTAAGAAAATCCTAGTTTCGAAAATAATCAAAGTTTATACAGAAAATTTATAAAATGACCATATAGTGATATTCATGTCAACACGAAGTGCTGATACTGGCATGGTGATACCCTCGTGGACGAAAGTTAAGTTATATGTTATGACTCACAAACTTTCTAGACATGGCCGTCAATGTCTAACTGAATGAGATTCTTTAGCAAAATATTATCGCGAATTAAGCTTGCTCCACACCCAACATCAGATATGGCTATTAAGGAAAAAAAAAAAAAGAATAATTCTTTTAAAGCGCTTGCTGTTCGTACCACAGTTTGGAAGTCATTTGTCTCCTATTTAAGCATCTGTATCCACTTGAAAAATGTTTAATTTAACAACATGTAATGTAAAAATTAAAGAAAATCAAGTAAGTTTGCTGCCGAACTTAAAAAACACTTTAAAACTGTTGTTGATGATTCAAATTGCGTAACACATGCCAAAGAGTTTATTTTTCATTTCACACAGTTAACTAGGGGTAAATTGATTAATTGGTTTGATGGTGATGCAGCTCTTACTGAGATTATAAAGAGTAACACCAACAATTGTGCTTTCAAACACTTCTTATCATTAAAATCAAAGTGATGCAGATAAGCAATTTTGTGATGTGGGCTTGATGTCGCACTCGATCCATAGTTGAGAGACGCACTAATAATTACAACACAAAGACGATTGTAAATCTCAGAAACATTTAATATTGTCTAGTTCAACCAGCCAAATACAAAAGGTCCTTGAAAATTACACTATTTCTGTAATTTGTAGGAATACGAAAATTTCGAATTGCTTTTAACAAATAAATCGAAAAAGGTATTATTTCTGATGAATGAAATTTAGTCAATGCAACTGCGACTTGGAACTTTCTGAAAAATCTTGTACACAAGCTGACTGATACAGCTGTTTCAATTTTAGACAACCCATACAATTTTCTTCTTTTCCTTCTATCATTATGAATCTTATAATGTTTTGTCTTCCGAATACTGACCTGCTATTTAATTTTATCTAAACTTATGATATATAACCGATAATGTTTTAAAGAGATTATAAAATGGTACGCCAGACTATCTACTACTAGTAGTATCCTATGCATTGTAGTGGTCAATTTAGTTTGCAATTTTATATAATTTATGCAATATTTAAAGGTTGTCTTGTATTTAATACTATGTTTTCATCCTTCAATGAAAGAACATATAACTTTTGTTGCACAGAACTATGAAACAAAAAACTTTTTTTTCTCTGCGACTTATGATTTTTCTTGAGTGTAAAATTGTAATAGGCTGTGGTCTAATATACGCACAATAAAAATAAAGAGAAATAGAGAGGTGTCTTCTCGTTCTTAGAGAAAAAAATCACTTAATTAATTGTCTATAAAAACGGCAATAATAAGAGGGGTATTGTAAAGACAAAATAAGATTGATATCCAGAATATATCTCACATAATGAGCATTCTAATAGGAAAATTTAAGTATAAGCATTCCGAAAATCTCCCTTTACATTTATTTGAAAGCGTAGTAAATATAATTCTACTTTATGGTTTTGAAATTTCGGATTTGAAAAAAATAGCGACAATGCAACTACAACAATATTTAGCTTGCGGTCTAATCATACCCTTTATGGTTTATTGAAAGCATTTGCTATTTCCTAAAAAAACAAAATACAAATGAAATACGCGTGCAACAAATCTCTAGGCAAACAACTACACCAAATTATCTGTTTATACAGTTGTTTATCACTCGTTGTGTTCATTTATACAGTTTACCGTTTGGTTTTGTCAGGCTTCATAGACTTCCGCCTTTTTATAAATTTTTGGAGTTTGATTTTCAGTTACTACTTTTCATTTATCCTTCGGTATTTACTTTTTAAAAAAAATTAAAAAAAAAGTCGAAAATGTGCTTTACAAGATTTACTATGTGAATTCTACACTTGATGATTGTGGTAATAGTTATATAAAAACCGATCAAAATTGAATGAAATTCAAACCAAAATTTCGAAAAACCATATCTGTAAACTACTGTTGTCTCTAACTTTACTAAATCTACTTAGTAATGTAAAAGTCTTCCATCACAAATGTGTTTCCAATGCCACAATGATTAAGTAATATTGAGCGTTGTAATATATATGTAGCACTTCAGATCATACCCTAATTTTCCCAACATGAAATTTATTCTCAGTAATACATTACATTTTAGTAAATCTTTTGACATTTTAAGAATGCTGGTAGGAAAAACAGTTCTTTTAAAAAAAATCAAAAAAAGAGAATGGTACTGTATCTAACAATGTAATGATAGATAAACACATGTAGAAATTCAAATATGATGAAAAGTATTATGAAGTCCGAAGAATGATCAAGTAAAAATAGCAATCAGGACTTACGAAATAAAAAAAAAGTGCTTATTTCATTAAGTCAGTGAACAGGTTCCACCAGGTTTATCGATGACAAGATTGACAGTGACTACGTGCTATTTGCTTTACTTACTGTGTCAATAATCACTCGTGTCTACTATTATTGATACGTCATTATCACTAGTACTGTGTAGATTGTGCAGTGCTCTGGGATATACATTTGCAAATGAAAATGACTTAAGGTGGTACCCAACATCTTCACTAAAATTAATTTAGCTGGTTTAATTTTGATAAAATTTTGACAAAGTATTTACTTTGATCCTATGACAAAAATATAAAATTAAAAAAATTTGAACTAACCGATTTATCAGAAAAATTACACTGGTTAAATAGCAGTTTGACAAACACTAATTTTGATCATTGAGAAGCTTAATATTCTCTTAACAACACAACGTATTCAAAACGTTTAGCTGATTTTACAGAGTTATCTCCCTGGTGTGTTAGGTACCACCTTAAGAAAACACATAAGTTGATGTGTCTTCTCTTTTGGCGCACGTAGCAACAAAAAATTTATATAGCTGTCAAAATAATGTTCAAAATACTATGTCAATAATATTGTAAAAAAACATGATTATAACATATCTCAAAATTCGAAAGGTGACTTAACATTAAAAGTGTAATTTACGGACGAATTGGATTAAACATACAGAACATTCTTGTTATTTTGTCTATCTGAAAGAATACAAGAATTTACATACAACGAGGGATAACTCAAAATGTTAATTATACAAGGATGACTTGTAACTATAAAATAAAAGAATGAAAAAAGTATGTTTTCATAAGCGAAAACAGATTAATCTAAGGTACTCATTTATTTAGTTAAACTGTTTAAAAATCATTATGATTTTGTATGATCAGAATTGATCGTGTTTGAAAACACATTTGAGTTTGATATTATCTCACCAAATTTACATAACCAAATTTAAAAAAAAGTTAAAATAAATAGTGTAAGAAGCTTAATTTAAAAAGTGCTTATCAAACCGATTGAAATATGATTCCAAAAGACTCTAAGTTTATTTAGTTCAGGTAAAGGGGTTTTACCACGTGACCTCAATAAATCGTTCCCATCAGCCTATTTTTTCATAAAGATTTGAGAAATGTTAAAAGCATTAAATAAAAGTTTAATGTCATGCATGTGTTATCTGAATACGGATGACGAACAAATACCTAATATTTAATAACAGATATTATTGATAGATAGCTTACATTGATGGCAAAATCAAATTGTGCATAACATATTAAAATATTTCATATTCAAAAATTAGCAGATGTACCATTATGATTCGACTAAATGATGGCAATTTTACTATTCAACGTGTTCTTATCTAGCTTATAACCAATAGTGTATACAATTCGATATGAAAATCTTTTCATGTGGGTTGAAGTCAATAAAAATACAAAAGTTTATTATGATGAAAGGAGCTAAATAACCTAGAATGGGCTCTTCTTTGATAACATTGAGCGAATAATTATTGACGGGTGTAAGTTTGATAACATCAAGTTTTACTTCTTATTAAACGGCGTATAGCGAGCGATCATCAAAGTAAATGACTATAAACTACCAGCTCAAAGAGCAGTCCATTGTAAGTCAACAATACTCATTTGAAGTAGTTAGTAGAATATTGCAGATCTAATCAGTAAATGATAAACTTCATAAACCTTTTATATCAACGTTTCTTTGTATTTTATGCTATCAATTTTGTATCATTTTAGTTCTTACATTATTAAGCTCATTTTATGAAGTAAATCTGTGTATGCAAAGGTGTTAATTATTCGATTCTTTGATGTTATTATTTATAAATTTTCACATTAACGTTCGATTTTTGTTTATTTATGTCGTTACTTGATTACAACTTTAAACATATTAAGACCGAAATTAAAGTTTTGAATTGTTAACATGATATTTTATAAGATAAAAAATATAATGTTGATAATCTGATATAAATTATAAAACTTATCGATCTATTGCTTAGGTACGTGACGTTAATTTAGAGGCTCATAATGAAGGTATATATCAAACAAAAGGCTCCAAATGCACGAAATTTAAGATTTTTTTCATTTTAAGGAAACATATTATAATGACAAGATATAAAATAAAAGTAGGATGCAAAACATTGATGATATGAGAAAAAAATAAAGAACAAAATAGTGAACTAATTTGCACCAAGTTACACTTCTTTCAAATTTTACTGAGCGTCATACAAGAACTCTCAGGGAAAATTTTCAATCATGTTATCTAGGATTTATCTTAATGGGATCTGTGGTTATCTAGTGTATGTATTGTTTCTCTAAATTGCTGTGAGATTGTCCGGCAGTTTATGTCTGTATTTTCATCTGTTTTAGTTAACTGTAGCTATGACTTGTTGATATTTCCCGCATCTTGACTTACATCTAGAAATTGACAATGAGGGTTGGTTGACAACAAAACTTTACGACAAAAGAGACAAGTAGCAACACTCCAGCAGTACAGGGTATATATCTCCCAATTGATACGATATTCCCGTGCTTGCATTTCCTATCATGATTTTCTTGATAGAGGTTTGCTGCTCACAATGAAGCTATTAAACCAAGAGTTCCAAAATGAAATGGTGAAGATAAATTAATCATCCCTTCGTAAATTTTACGGACGCCATCACAAGTTGGTTGACCGTTATGGAATAACCGTTTCACAAATGATATCGGATATGTTCCTTACGTCCTTACTACAATCCTCTTTCCTTTCCTGAATGTGACCTACCGAATTAGACTATTTACCGGATTTCTTATCACATAAGCAACACGGCGGGTGCAACATGTGGAGCAGGATCTGCTTACCCTTCCGGAACACCTGAGATCACCCCTAGTTTTTGGTGGGGTTCGTGTTGTTTATTCTTTAGTTTTCTATGTTGTATTATGTGTACTATTGTTTGTCTGTTTGTCTTTTTCATTTTTAGCCACGGCGTTGTCAATTAATTTTCGATTTATGAGTTTGACTGTCCCTTTGGTATCTTTCGTCTCTCTTTTATTTCACAATCCGACGATGCAGCTTGAAAGACATCTAATAAACAATTCCTATATATCTCGAAACTAGTGTTTTAACTGTCTGTAAGCGTCAGGTGTTTAAGACCTTACAGTGACTTTGATATACACCGAGAGTCATCCTTCTCGAATTGAATTTGTAAAATGCAATTATTTTGTATACAATACTTAAAATACCCAGTGTGAGTACTTGCAAAGTAAATTTGAATACAAATAAAACACAATTATGGTACGGCAACCAAAAATACTCAAACATCTTGATGTTTATGTGATATAGATACAATGGATAAGCGTTGATTCTTGAAAAAGAAACCATGAGCCCGTAGGGCGAATGGTTTGTTTTTCATGAATCAACGGTTATCCATTGCATCTATAACTTAAACTATTGTGTTAATGCCTTTTAAAATTAACGCCTATTCTTAATTAGAAGGTATTGTAAGTGAGTTTAAATAACCATATATTCGTGTCAAACGATCCATTACAATAAATTAATATTCAAAATTAAATGGTTAAAAAAATACAAATATATTATAACACAACACGTCTGTCCATAAAGATCTTCATACTAGCAGGCATCTGAATATTGTCTGTTTTTACAAAATAAGATATATTCGAAATTATTTCTACTAAAATTGAAAATGAAAATGGAGAATGTGTCAAAGATAAAACAACCCGACAAAGAACATATATATAGTGCATTTAATAATGAAAAAGAAGATGTGGTATGATTGCCAATGAGACAATTGATCACAATAAGTATGTTTCTGAAATGTTTAACAAAAAGCACATCACGATTTTCTAGCATAGTAATTTACAAACTAACAGTTGATATTAATTTATAAATAAAAAAAAAGGACAAATAGAATGTAATTATTTTTGTTTCAACCATGTGGAATAGCCAACAATAGTCCGATAAACGCATGCAATACCAAAAGGCAATACTTGTATTTAAATCATAAATTGATATGGTGCCTAACTATTTACAAGTTAATAAATGATAATAAACGAACAAACTCGCTTTTATTACACAAAATTTCTACAATAACATATTAAACAATAACAAAAACAAGAAAACTAGAGAATATTGACAACAACGAGAATTCAGGGATTCGAACCTAAACATACAAGTCCATACTTAAAACCCATTTATCTTAACCACGAAACCTTGTGGCTACCAATTCATACTATACGTTTGCCTATTATGTATATATATAAAGGTACAAACCCTGTGTGTCTGTTGTACATATATTCATTATATATATAAAATAGACAATTAAATTGTAAACGATTGGTAGCACTGAGGTTTTGTCGATATGTTGATGCCAGTATCAAGTAACAGAATTCATGGACGGGTTCGATTCCCAGTGAAGGCATATAGAAGATGCAAAAAAAAGTAAAGGTAAGTTTTTAAAACAATTCCATTAGTGAACAGAAATCAGTAAATTCGTCAATTCAAACTTAATGAAATTAGGCACGCAGAGGAAACAAAAGAATATAATATGGTGAGTCCATTTCAGCGACAGAGTTAGGAAGCGTTGATTCTAGAAAAAGAATCCACGGTAAATGAATAGGCTGACGTCACCACAATGGTTTAAATAAAAGTTTATTCAAATCTAAATTAAACTACATAAGATAGTTTATCTTATCGGATTGACCTAATCATATATGTTTGTCTATTGTTTATTGTGATTTGTTTTATAAATTTTACCAAACGGAAATATTCACAACACTTTTATATTATATGACTTGACAATTAAATAGGATTTCAAAATGAACAAATTTTCTAACATGATGATATTCTAATCAACAAGAAAATTTTTCCTTTGAAGCAATAACATTAATAAATTGAGGTAATGCAACGAAAAGCACGTTTTATATAGTTATAACTCCTTACTTCCTCAAACTTGAGAACTTTTTTCCTTTTTTTTATTTCAATAATTTTATCAATATTATAAATGATTAAATGATCTTAAAACTCCCATGAGTGTTAATGATGAAATATCCAATTTTAACTATGCCATATTAAAAGAAAAAAAAATCATAAGTGTCAAACCATATGAAAAAAGATTTAGTCCAGAATTTTTCTCATTTCGTCTTTAAACCCACAAAGCGTCTTTATCATATTTATCAGACATATATAATTCAATATGAATTAAAATCGTTCTTTTAACAAAAGTAATTAAAAATAAATATCATAAATATCCTCTTTAATCACAGCAATAGTAAATCATTAATGATGAAAATTAGTTTTTTTATGTTCAGCGTCATGCATCAAATGAGTTGTTCCTAATTGCTTTTACAGGTGTTCAGCTTGTATATAAAGAGGATCGCCCATGCGACAACTATCCACCAGAGACTTGACGTACGAGACCGGCGGATGATACCGAAAGGATGCTTCAAGTCGATGAGAAGTTAACAACACCATGGCAAAAAAAGAAAATAAATCTAAAAACAAACAACAGCATTCAAAACCTAATATAGAAAACTGACAATTGGAACACGTCCATCGTCATCTCTGAAACAGAAACAGAAACAACTCGTGATAACGTTCATGAATTTTTGAAGTTATGATTCAACTTCATCATTATGAATTCATGAATTAATAGTTTCCTGGATGTTAGCAAATTTAGGGTACATTCAATGTTGCGCAAAACCAATACCACATTAAAAGATATTGCGTATTTGATGCGTTTCCCTCAGTTCTATTTTGTAACCCGGATTTTTTTTTTTTTGTCTCAATCGATTTATGAATTTCGAACAGCGGTATACTACTGTTGCCTTTATTGATATGATAACATGTAAACAGATGAAACGAGCAAAATGGAATCTGATTTATATAGAGAACAAACAACAAAAACAAATATGATGAACATTAACAAACTTCAACAACTGAAAAACATGCCCCTGACATTGTTCAGCACAAACAGGATGTAACGCAGTTTAATTTGTTGGAGAGCGCCATAATTTCCCCCTGTCCTGCAATTGTGATGAAATAGCATAACATTATCAAACTATAAAAATAGTAGAAAGGGTTTAACCAAATTGACACAAAACAATCAAAAACAGTAATGACACAAGGTACCGTCCTAAAACTACCCAATTATATATTAGTTAGTGAATATCAAAAGAACATTATAGTAACAGATACTAGGAAAATATTGAGAGAGAATTTGATAGTGACAGCACTACCAGTAGAGAATAAATAAAAGAATATACAAATATACAGAAAGGCCTTCATAAATGACAACAGTACGAAGTTGAATGTAGTTTCAATGAAAATAAATGCCTGGAGTTACTTTTTATATATTTAAAAATGTGTGTTCCGCATTAAATTGATATAGGTCTTCAATATCTAAAGAAGTTCAATACATTTTATATACTTGAATGGCTGTTAAACACTTGAACATAGACTTTCTTTCAAAATATCCTCTATTTTTATAAAAATCTTCAGAAGTGTGCTGCTATTGAATATGTATCTTGTTCCATACATATTTTATTTTTTTATTACAATTCCAAGACCTGAACTAGTATCCATCCCAAACTAAAAGACAAATTTAAAGAGTTTTGATACATTGTCTTTAATTAAAAAACAATATCCAATGTTAGACAAGTATCTAAATACTACTCTGTAAAAAAATAACGCCGATTCTAGCAAAAAAATATCTAAAACTAACATTATCAAGATGCTTGAACACATGTGTTACGTTTGTTGGATGTGTTTTTAAACAGATGATAGCGGATATGTTAATTATGTCCCAATTCCATAAATGTAACCTACCGAATTAGACTTATAACAGGGTTTTTACTAACATGTTTAATACGTCAGGTGCCACATATAGTGCAGGGTCCTCTTTTCCCTTTCGAATCACCTGATATTGCTTAAGTTTTTGGTGGAGTTCGTGTTGCTCAGTCTGGTGATGTCAGTTTATTTTGGTAATGTTCCTCTGGTATTTTTGATCCTTCAGTAGATCAACCCGGTTTTTGCCGGGTTTGTGTTCCTCAGTCTTAACTTTCTTTGTAGCGGTTTGTTGTCTTGTTTATCTTTTCGTCGTTTTTCTTAGTACCATAGCATTAGGTTTAGTTTATTTGATATACCCATATATTTTAATGATCGTATCTTGATCAACTAGCTATAAAAACGATATCATCGTAGAAATAAGAATCTGTTACAAAGTTTGTCAAATAATCATAGGTACTCTGGATATCTGCTTAGTAATTGACTTTTATATAAACGGCAAAATATTCTCTGAATGGTTGATACAAATAACATTCTGATTTCCTTTTCGTTTTCCATAAGAAATTGCGTCACTTCTTTTCTTTAAGTAACGCCCGTCTGGCATATAAACTATGAGCCTGATATTTTTGATGAGGTTTTTACAATCACTGTGTCGATGCAATTACTGGTGGATGTTTCCTCCCAGAGGGTATCAGCAGCCCAGTTAGTAGTAAGCACTTTGTTGACAAGAATTCTCATTGATACTGTCATATTTGCAAATCAACGTTTTTCCATTAGATAAACCAGTATTTTGAAAAGCGGAAATTTAGGCCCTCAATGCTCTCAACTTCGAACATTATTTAACAATTGAACTTTTCTTATTCGGATGTCGATAATGAGTCTTTTGTTGTCGAAACGCGCGTCTGGTGTTCAAAATGTTAAGCCTAGTATCTATGATGAGTTTTTACAACTTTCGCTGGTGGAAGTTTCCTCCACGAGGGTATCAACAGGCTTATAGTAAACTATTATGTCCTGACATAAATTATCATTGATCTTATCATATTTAAAAATAAACGGTTTACAAAACAATGAGTTGTTCGAAATACTAAGTTTTTCTAACCTTGGAATGTATTACCTTAAAACTGTATTTGGCAAAACTTATCGGAATTGTTGGCCCTCAATGCGTTTCAACTTTTATTTGGTCTTTTAACATTTTTGTTTCGATCGTATAAATTGCTAAAATTTGAATTAAGATTCACTTTGTGTGAATAGGGGATGCATGTTATGTATATATGTCATGCATCTCAGATTGTAAATGATTCATGTAAAAGATATATGCCGGATCAGTCACAATAATTTACATTTATCATTTCATTCAATTAAACTTTTTTACGAATACATTGCATCTTCATGTACATTAGTCAGACCTTCATGTCGTACATCTTAAAAGCCTACTCGTTAATTCGACGTTAATGCAGATTGGTTTTGGTTTTGATAGAAGCATTATATTTATTCAAACTTGTTAATGCAACCAGTAATGACCATAGCCGAGTACTCCAAGGAATCTTGTTTTGTTGCGTAACAAATATCACAGGAATAGTCAGTCATTAATCCTTTTGATGTTGTGCTTTTAATTTATTAAAACTTGGTTCGATTCCCTAAGGTGAATTATTTGATTTTTATTTTCCCCATCTATTAGCCGCTTATGTATTTTTGAATCAAAAAGCGTGTACAAATCATTCACTATTCTTTGACCAACTAAAGAAAATCATCAGTCATTAAGCTTATTAGAAATACGAAAATTTTCACATAAATCGGGTAATGAATCATTTTTTGTTTCATAAATAATATGATTTCATATTACAAAATATCAAATTTGTTTAGCTCAAATGTGTTTGTTATTCATTCAAAATCCTCTATAGAATAAGGCTATGAATATGATAATTCCACTAAATTTATATGCACGGTGAATGATCTTATCAGTTGTTGCGGTGCATGATCAAAGAATAATCTTAACGAATCACGAGATAGCAGATATCCCTAAGATTAAAGCATGTTGTTCTCATTGACAAATGAGCCAAACTTTTTAAATTCCAAAATATCACGTTATTAATAAGTTATAAAATCAAATTTAAGTCTTTGCATAAATTACCACCCATGTTGTATTACGTAAGTCGTCCGTGTAATTATAGGTTGTAAATTATAATAAATTTACAATTTTATAAAGGATAATTTAGAAATGACCGAGCATAAATCTGATCAAAGGTTCACAACTGACAAAGCAAAACATATAAATAATAGTTAATATATAAACTCTAAAAATTAAAGTTAACAGTGAAATCACGGCTTCAAATCACACGACAAATGTTCTTTATAACTAAATTGAGACTATTTTATGAAAATATTTTCTTATCGACGGTTGGTCAGACACCAATAGCTCACCATTCTACGATTGCTGTTATATTCGTCCGACTTTCAACATTTGAATTAAGTGTGTGTTAAATTGGAGTGTTTATACATACTTACAGAGACAAATTAAATGTCTTACCTTTGAAAGAATTTTTTATAAATTGTTTAAACGAATATAAACAGTTTTCTGCAAGTATACCAAATAAAATTCCCAAACGGGTCAAGAGTTTACATTTTATGAGGTACTATTACAAAAAAGATGTTCTGCACTGTCAGGAAAGATGTCCGATTCGAGACGAGAACTATCAAATAACCATACGGTTTTTCCTTTTCTCTTCCTTTCTCTCTCTATTATTGTAGTGTTTTTGGTCGGCTTTTACTTTCTACATGCCTCTGCATACTTTACGACCGTGTTTATGGGGGAAACTAGATCAATAGTTAAATATGTTTTTAGAATAATAATAGTTTGCAAGGATATCAAACTGATTCTTTTGTGTTGATTTTGTTGTTGCTTGTTTGGTATCTACTATAAGGTCATGTCTTGTATGTGGGATGGTTTGCTTTCCCATGGATGATTTGCTCTCCCATCAGTGAGCTTAAGTTAATATGTGCTGCTTTTCATTAAAACTATTAAATGGACACTCATTATTAAAGGCGCAGTGCATTATCATCTCTCTAGAAATGAGAAATAAAACTGTTGACACAATTGCTTACCAAACACGGTTGACTTATCTTGGTCTTGATTGTTTACGATGCCACAACCTTATACATTATTATAATATTTTGTTTCTAAATAATGGGCAGCTGTTGTGTATTCTCACTAATTTGATGTGGTTCCCTTGTCGATAGATTGTTAAAAGACGTGAGTCTCTATCTCTGAGTTATGTTACCAGTTCTTGAAGAGTTCTTGGGTGGAAAGTGATTGAGACCATTTATTTTTGTTTTTTTTCGACTCAGTTGTAGTTTATATTTGAGTTCCGATCTTGTGACGACATTTGCTTATTGTTATTTCAGTTGTTCATCCTTTTCTGTCTATTTCTGAAATTTTGAATTCTTTCGTAAGTAAAGCTGGGATTCCTTGTTTATCAGGTGTTTGATTGTTTTTCTTTTCTCACTTATTTTGTTAGTAAGCTTTGGTCGGCATCCACTGCCTTCATGTCTCCACATAGTTTACGGTAATATTTATTGTGTATGGGTAACTATAACAGGGTTATCTCTTATCGTAATGTTTATGATATTGCTGTATAGATAATATACGGAGTACAGCAGTCGATTGTATTGTTATATGCTTTCCTATCAGTAAACTCAGGTAAATTTGTGTTGCCTATGATTACAACAATTTATGGAACACGCATAAGTTAAAGTGTTGGGCATTAAAATATGTAAGGAAATGAGAAATGCTGATACAATTGCATACCAAACACCGTTGACTTTTCTTAATCTTGATTGTATACTAAGTCACAACATTGGTCTTTACTACATCGCATGTGTGTCAAGATTAAATTAACCGACAAATTTTGGACCCCTACGAGTTTCTAATAACAACTTAATTTATTCTTGTGCGAATTGCTTCTTCGGAACGTATGTAAACATTTGTTGTGACTTTCTAATTATCTAACTTCCTAGATTCATTTGGTCATTTTATCCACACAAGAATTGAATTGAATAATTTTCTCACTTATGCATTTAGCTTCTAGTTTACTGATCCAAACATTTAAAAAGCCAGTTTCTTTCTTTCATTACCACCAAATCAAATCAAATCAAATCAAATCATTTTATTGGTGTAAAATCCAAATATTGGATTGTTACCAAGACAAACATGACAATCATTACAAACATATAATATCTAAATTTAAACAACATTCATATTCTTATAAGACTATATATTGAAATGTCCTGTACCACCTGATTTTAGTGCTTGACATCACACCCTATATTAGACAGCCATTGTTTTGATAAGAACGAGGAGTATAAAATATTTTCTGTCATTACTAATAACTAAGATATTTGAATTTCTTTTCTTTGGTGAGATAGTTTTACGTCTATTTAAGGCGGGTAATATGGCTCGTTGAATTCCATAAAACTTTGACAAAATATTTATTTTGAACCTATGACTAAACTATCAAAATTTGAACCAGACACATTATCAGAAAAAAATGGTTGAATATATGGCAGTTTGACAAACACTCATTTTGATCCCGTATTGGGCACAACTTTTTGGAACTTTTGGTCTCAGTGCTCTTCAACTTTGTACTTGTTTTGGCTTTCGGAGTTTTTTTCATCTTAGCGTCACTGGGTAGTCTTGAGTGTACTAAACGTGCGTTTGACGTATTAAATTTCAAACCTGGTACCTTTTGTTACCTATTATTCGTGTTTCTCTGTCCTATATGTTTTCCTATTTATTTATATTGTAGTCCTGTCATGTAATGTTGTCATTTTAATGTTATATTAAACATTGCCATAAAAGCGGGAGGTTTGGCATGCCACAAAACCAGGTTCAACCCACCATTTTTTTCTTAAAATGTCCTGTACCAAGTCAGGAAAATGTCCATTGTTATATTATAGTTCGTTTCAGTGTTTGTTACATTTTAATGTTGTATGTCTGTTGTGTCGTAGTTCTCCTTTTATATTTGAGGTGTTTCCCTCAGTTTTAGTTTGTAACACGGATTTTTTCCGATCGATTTATGAATTTTCGAACAGTGGTATACTGTTGTTACCTTTATATTTTCTCAACAATATACCGTAATTAAAACCTACAGCTGATTTTACAGAGTTATCTCCCTGTAGTGTTTTGTACCACCTTAAAGTAATTAACAATTTACTATTATATGAAAGCAGTAAATAGTAAAATCACAATAATACTGAACTCCGAGGAAAACGATTTGCGTCATGTTAGATCTATGTTATTATAATTCCAAGACATTTGGGATGTTTTGTCATTTTTATATCAACCTTCTATCTTATTTTCTTGAATCATGAACAGGTCTCGAAATTCAAACAGAGAAATATAGATTCCTACACTGCAACAAGTGTATTACGATATTTCTCCACTCGAGACAGTTAACTTTTATTATTTAAAGCGCGAGGCTTGCCGAGCTCTTTAAATAACTAAAATTTAACTGTCGAGAGTGGAGAAATGTCGTAATACACGAGTTGTGGTGTAGGAATCTGTTTCTCTAATGATTTTTATCCTCTTTTTCAAAGATTTTTAGAAACTTGTGTTCTTTATATATGCGACGTCGCCAGACATGGTCGCTTTTTTTTCATAACGTCACAATAGGACAATTCAGAAGAAAACAAAACATTTAGACGTCAGAATCAAATTTCGACTAATCATTTGCCGAGAACAGATTTTTCACTAGTGAGGAGAAATATTTGTCTCACACCGGTCAGGAAATGTGAAAATAGCACAAAAATTAGAGAATCCCTTTTTCTCTTATGTTTGTGCTATTTTCACATTTCCTGACCAATGTGAGAAAGATACTTTCTCCTCACTAGTGAAGAATCTGTTCTCGGCAAATGATTGAATGAAATTTAATTGTGACGTTAAATTTTTTTGTTTTCTACTTAATTTTCTTATTGTGACATCATGAAAAAAAGCAACCATGCTTGATGACGTCACATCAAAAGTACAAACCATTCCTCAAATCTTTAAAAAGGAAGGATAAGAATCATAAGAGAAACAGATTCCACCACTTTAACTCGTGTATTACGATTTTTCTCCACTCTCAACAGTTAAATTTTAATTATTTGAAAGGCACTGGCTACGGTTACATGGAAATGTAACAATAATAAAAATATTATTGTTACATTGGAGACTAATTGCCGGAATGCAAAGTTGGGCAAGGAACCGGTTAATTACGAATGTAACAATAATTATTGAGGCTACGATTACATTACCGTATTGCTGAGACTAATATAACACATGTAGTCTCAGGTTATTGTTACATGAAAAACAGCAATGTACGCTAGATTTATTAAACTTATAGTTTTATTGCTTAATTCTTTCATATGTACTAAATAATACTTGTAATAATGATAAATAAAGCTGCTACTCCAGATAAGAAGTGCCAAAGATGAAAAATATAGTACAATGGTTTCACTTTTAAGTATTTAACTGCACACCTACTCTTATTACTGTCATTATACTTTGAACAATGGATGAAGATATTCCTATTACCAATGTTGTTTAGGGTGAAAAATTTAAAACTTGGGATGCGTTTTAAACGAACCTGAAACAATATCAAGACACAAATTTCATACAGCTATACAAACTCAGTTCTAAAAAATTGTTACATCACGAAAGCAAAGTTTGCTAACTGTAACTTAAATTCTGGGAACTTCTGTATGTACATGTATCCATAGAGGACGTAATGTCGTTCATCAAAAATGTGTCGGACTTAAAAATGTAGAAACTGTCATTGTAAATAAAAAATTACAGTAAACTAATTGTATGTAATAAATGTATGTATTGTAAATATAAAATAAATGTATTGAACTTTTATTATTTAGTACATATAACTAGTCCCATAGTACATTGCTGTTTGTCATGTAATAATAACGCAATGTAACCGTAGCCTCAATAATTATTGATACATTCGTAATTAAACAGGTCCTTACCCAACCATGCATTCCGGCATTTAGTCACCAATGTAACAATAATATTTTTATTATTGTTACATTTCCATGTAACCGTAGCCAGTGCCTATTTGAAAAGCTCGGCAAGCCTCACGCTTTAAATATTAAAATTTAACTGTCTTGAGTGGAGAAATATCGTAATACACTTGTTGCAGTCGTGGAATCTATATAAACACACTATAGCAACATAATGAGGCAAGGTTTATGTGCCAAAGACTTCCTACTAAAATGATGGTGGATTGCTGTTTTTAACTGGTAGTGGTAAATGTAATACATATTAAGGACGAGGTCATGTTAATGTAGTATGAATTATACAAAACCTGTTTTGTATTAGACTCACCTGCTGGGTTGGAATTTCAACAAGCTTAGTTATTTAAAGTCAAGTCTACAGACAGACATGTAAGCTTACCATGAACAATTATTAAGACTAACAATGTGTTAGTCTTTGGACTAACAATGTGTTAGTCTTTGCGAGCTTAGCAGAGAAGCAACAAAACAATTTTCAAAAGGCTTGGTTCCAAACCCACGACTTCCTTCACTCTAAACAATCACAGACATATATATGAAATAAATACATAAAGACATTTTTAACTTTAAAGACATGTTTTATTTGAATGCTTAATACAACATTAAATAAGCAACAATAACAAATAGGATCATTTGAAAGACCACTAAATAATTATTTCAGTTGTATTGATGGACAATTTTGATTGCAGGAAAGATCTGATAAGCCAGAGAATGCAAGGAGCCTGTATCACTCAGGAAATTTAAACATTTGATATGAGTAACAGTGAAATAAATTGTTTTTCCAGTGGAAAACGCATTGCTGAATACAATTAGACATAAGATTCATTAAATTCAGACATTTTTTGGTTGAAGGCTGCTTTATAATTCTATTCATAACTCGTGACAATATATATTTTTTAGCAGGGTTAGGTGCCTGCAAAAAAGTTACACCCCCATCACATACTGTATATGCCAGTTCCAAGCCAGAAGCCTGATAATCAGTGGTTGTTGATTGTTTCTGTATATCATGTTTATTTTACATTTATTGTGTTGAAAATAAATCAGACTGTAATATTTTTTAAATCTAAATTGTTTTATATTTGTCATTTCCAGGACTTTTATAGTTGACTGTGCAGTATGAGTTTTACTCATTGTCGAAGGCCGTACACTGATATTTGTTATTGTCTGTGTCATTTTGTCTCTGGTAGAGAGATGTGTAATTGGTAATCATACCACATCTGTTTAATTTTTTATCCTGATTTAGAGTAATTTCTCGCATTTTGATTGGCTGATATTGTCCTAATAAATTTCAGTACAATTTTTATCACATCAATTGGAATTATCTCCCTTATTTATTACGTCAATTGGAATTTCCCTTATACCATAGACCCAATAAAAAAACCACAGTGTTCAATTGTCCTAATACGGAATTTATCTTCGCCTCACCCGATATGAATTTTATTGACTCGATAAATTCTCGTATTAGGACAAATGCACACTGTGAAACTAATAATATTAGTCCTATGACCCCCCCCCCCCCCCCAAAAAAAAATTAAAAAAAAAGATTTGCTTACTGCTGTGTTGACCAAGCATAACTGTGAAATAAGATTACTTAACCAGAAAATTTTTAATCCCCCCCTTTTTTTTCACATCCCTGTTTCCCTTTTTCCAAAACTGATATCAATTCAAATTTCTAATGGAGTTTGCAACAATAACTACTCTTTTAAATACATCATAAAATATTAAAATGTAAAATAAAGTGCTTGTTATCACTGAATGGTAAAGATTGGTTGGTAGTAAAAGTGAATATACATTGTTTATTGTATAAAACAATAAAAAAAACTTCATCAGCAACATTTTATATTGGCAAATTTCCAATGAAGTTATTTACATAAAGTTATTGCAAATAAAAATAGAAAATGACATCATAGTCATGTCTGGCAAATGTCCAACATACATTATCTAAAAACATTTTAGATAAGATAAGAAAAAAAAAGCTTCATCAGCAACATTTTATATTGGCAAATTTCCAATGAAGTTATTTACATAAAGTTATTGGCAAATAAAAATAGAAAATGACATCATAGTCATGTCTGGCAAATTTCCAACATATATTATCAACTACTATTCTATACAAAGAAAGATAACTCCAATTGAAAATTAATTGCTATTGCACAATATTGTGCAATTAGATATTTCTTGCTATTGTGCAATACTGTGCAATTGAAAATTTCTTGCTATTGCACAATACTTGATATGGAATCCTGATTTGGACCAACTTGAAAGCTGGGCCCATAATCAAAAATCAAAGTACATATTTAGATAAAGCATATCAAATAAGCCCAAGAATTTAATTTTTGTTAAAATCAAACTTAGTTTAATTTTGGACCCTTTGGACCTTAATGTAGACCAATTTGAAAACTGAATCAAAAATTAAGAATCTACATACACAGTTAGATTTGTAATATCAAAGAACCCATTTATTCAATTTTTGATGAAATCAAACAAAGTTTAATTTTGGACCCCCATTTGGACCAACTTGAAAACTAGGCCAATAATTAAAAATCTAAGTACATTTTTAAATTCAGCATATCAAAGAACCCCAAGGATTCAATTTTTGTTAAAATCAAACTAAGTTTAATTTTGGACCCTTTGGACCTTAATGTAGACCAATATGAAAACGGGACCAAAAATTAAGAATCTACATACATAGTTAGATTCGGCATATCAAAGAACCCCAATTATTCAATTTTTGATGAAATCACACAAAGTTCAATTTTGGACCCTTTGGGCCCTTTATTCCTAAACTGTTAGGACCAAAACTCCCAAAATCAAACCCAACCTTCCTTTTATGGTCATAAACCTTGTGTTTAAATTTCATAGATTTCTATTTACTTATACCAAAGTTATGGTGCAAAAACCAAAAATAATGCTTATTTGGGCCCCTTTTTGGCCCCTAATTCATAAACTATTGTGACCTCAACTCCAAAAATCAATCCCAACCTTCCTTTTGTGGTCATAAACCTTGTGTTAAAATTTCATTGATTTCTATTTACTTATACTAAAGTTATAGTGCGAAAACCAAGAAAATGCTTATTTGGGCCCTTTTTGGCCCCTAATTCCTAAAATGTTGGGACCAAAACTCCCAAAATCAATCCCAACCTTCCTTTTATGGTCATAAATCTTGTGTTAAAATTTCATTGATTTCTATTCACTTTTACTAAAGTTAGAGTGCGAAAACTAAAAGTATTGGGACGACGAGGACGACGTGATAGCAATATACGATCAAAAAATTAAAATTTTTGCGGTCGTATAAAAATGATTCCAGTGACCTCTGCAATTTTTATTTGTCGTAGTAGATTATGCAGAATAAACAACAGACGATGGATGCCTAGTAATGACAAAAGTTCACATGGTCAATAGACCAGGTGAGGTTAAATAAATGAAAGACACAATAAATATAAAAATAATAAAATATCTATAACAAACTCATTAAAAGATAGTAGAAAGACAGTGAGAAAACATAATAGACTCTTGGAAGCCAGATCTAAAAACATATTTGAAATTTTAAAATCAATGGATCGTTATCCCATAGAAGGAAACAATATCAACATTTCATTATTGACATTAACCTAAAATAAACCAATGTTATATGTTGTAGTTTTTAAGTTTGAATTTTTTTGAAAAACTCTTTTTTTCAAATTAAACTGATCTAATGATTTAAAAAAAAACAATGACTTATTATAATTCTCTAGGAATGCCCTTGAAATGGAAAATAGAATCAGATTTATTTTAATAGCATATTCTTTCATGCTAGTACATTTTGAGAACAATTATGAGGTTTTGATGATTTGAGTGTATAAATCCATACTCTTGGGTTGCTAATGACATTTAGAAGGTGCTAACTCATATTTGAATTTTGGAAGGAGTGCTTAAAGTAGCAGGATTATAAAGTAAACACTATAGCAAATAGCAAAATCAAATTTGTTTAAATTATTTAAATTATGAAAACCTAAAAAGTAACAAAATTACAAAACTGAAATAACAGTCCCAAGTTTTACTTTCAGAAAGGCTTACCCAATAAATTCAATGCTATTTTCTTTATATAAACTGTACTGAAATTCTAACCTTAGATTAGCATACTGATTGATTTCCTCATCTAATTTACAGAATTCACTACATGAAACATCATAATTCTATATATAACACAATTCAAATAATATACAAAATGAAAGACTAAAAGTGCACATTTATTCTGTGCTGGGATAAATAAAAGTTTTATAATAAAATGTTAACTAGCTATAAAGAATCTGACATAATAAAAAAAGGAATATGTACTCCAAAACAGGAATATTTAATTTTCACACACACATACAAAAACATAAACAAACAAACAAACAAACAAACATATAACACAACCACGTTGATATGAACACTAATATTGATTGAAATAACCAACCACTGAAAAACGTTTAAACACAATTAACAAGTATTAGGTGTATTACAAAATAATATGAATAAAGCTAATATTTTGTTTCTTATTCCTGAAAAGGCTGAGCCATCAAATGCCTCTTTTCCTATCCTATTAATGAATACCAATTACCTATTAAATTATCAGAAATTTGGAATAATTACTTATTTGATACATTGTTTAATTATGAGGGTTATTCTAATACAGATCTTGGTAATCCCTTACAGATCTTTTTCCTCAGATCTAACACATCAACAAAAATAAGTTATTTGACATATTTGGAAAGTCATCTTAAACGATTATAATACAAACATTCAAAGTCATCTTTGTGATACATTTCAATTAAGACATAAAAAAAGAGAGAAATGAGTAATCAATATTATTACAATCATTTTAATTTTTAAAGCTATATAATGAATCTGCGATATACTATGCAATAATAATAATTTTAAAGAAGAAAAATTACAAATTTGGCATTACTTATTTGGCTTATCTTATTAAGAAATTACATTAAAAATGTATATTACCAATTTATGACATCATTAAAGATATATATATTATATTGCATGATTATACAATAACATTGATTAAAAACATGGTGATGCAAAATACTTAAATAACAAAATTAAAAAAAATCTAACATTTTGAAAGCAATTATCGTAAAATTCCATGTAAGTTCAAACATTAATAATTATTCAGTCCCTCCCCATGATTAACTCATGCTTCCTCTCCCACTCATGACAGCCTGCACACTTCATATTATATTTATTTATTAATTTATTTGTGGTTTTTTAACACCACTTTTAAGCACCCCATTTAGGCTATTTCGTGGCGGCTGTTTTTATTGGTGGAGGCAACCAGAGTGCCAGGAGAAAACCACTGACCTTCATATTATAAAAATGTGTCACAAATTGACACTCTCAGGATGAGAGAGCCACTCAGTTGGAAGCTTAATGTTATTAAGCTAGATAGATCCTGAGCTTATTCTGAATGGTTAATTGAGAATATTTTTCATGACAAAGTCTACAGCAATCCTAGAGCAATGGAATATAACGACTATAAATTTCTCTTAAATTTATTGATTCTATCCAAACTTGCGTATATATATGGCCAAAATAAAAAGATTGTATGTTTGCCCAAACGCGACCGACCCAAAATAAACCCGCCGACTCAAATTCTTTTTTTGACGTTTTTTGGAAGAATTTTTTTTTTGGATTTATTTTGGGTCCGCTCCGTCATCGTACAAAACTTAATGTTTGTCGTCTTTGCGTTTGAAAGTAACTGTGAATAAGATTAAAAGAAAGCGTATAAGAGACGCAGTTAATCGATATTCGATGTTCTCTGTTTTTATGTTCTAATTTAACTAACGTAAAGAAGTAAAACATGTGAAGTGGCACAGTTTTTTTACACTGTAGTTGTTTGTACTACCAAACCCTTACCAATATGCTCAATGTTAATTTCATCGTGTTATCGAATATCTGATAAGAATATTCAGGTAGATTTGTTCAAAACCATGTGCAATCGAATATTTTCAATGTTATTCTGACAGGAAATGGATCCGGAAGTTGCGAATTAACAATCTTGCAAGAAGATTTTGTTTTTACTGAATAAAAAGGAATTATTTCTTGATAAATTGTTGTCTTTAATTATAATCATCCTTTATCATGTAAATTAGATGCCCTTTTATTCAAATAGTTTAAATTTACAAGTCTCATTAGACAGTCAGTACGTTGCTGTTTGGGAGAATTTGATAAAACTATAATTGCTCACAGAATCAGAAATATAATCTTAACTGAATGTAACTCCTTCTGAATAATTTATTGCAATATAAATATAAATCCCTTTTGACAAGAGAAATCTGACTTTTGTCAGAAATATTTTTTCTCATGTGCAAAATTTTTATACACATTGTGAGGAAGCCTCTAGAACCATGACCTAAAAAAAAGGTCTTCAGAAAACGTTAACTTTATGCAATTATATTTTGATAATGATTATTTTCAAAAATTTAAACTTGATTATTTAAAGAAATAAATTAAATTATAACAAATACGTTTTTAGTTTGGAGATTCTACAGAACATGCTTTGATCTTTTTATAGCCAAATTAGTTTACCTGTGTGATAATGTAAAATATAAATTTGTTTTCAAAACATAAAAAAGACACAAACTAAGGATGGTAGATAATAATTCATATAAATATTTTAGGACATTTAATCTATTTTAATAGAAATAGGATTTAAAAACTGCAAACAAATTTAATCATTACATAATCAGCTGATATTTTTTTTTACACAAACATCGCGTTGATGGAACTGTTGAAAATCACTTCACAAATCCAACAGCCCTTTCACACAGTTAGCAATTGTCAGGGTTATAAACATCTCAGGATAGAAATCATATAGTAGACTAATTTATTTATAGAGGTTTTAAATTCATGGCTTTTGGTTGTCTCTACAAAGGTTTGACAGAGAAAAAAAAGATATACTGTTTTAAGATCTTTTAATATTTTCATGCAAATTCGGATAAAAAATTTAAAAAAAAAAGAATTTGCCTACCTACCTACCCACACCCAGTCATCATGGGTCGGGTTTGGGCAAACTGAAATATTTTTAATTGTGGCCTATGTGGGCAGATATATCTACATGTTATTGTATTTTAACCAAAGTCTGAACAGTAGTGGGGTAAAAAATATTTTCTTTACCTAAGGGCTGAAATTGGTTCAGTGTAGGTCAAGCACAGCAAAGATTAGAGAGTATCTGGAGTTACCAGAAATCCTGATATTTGTTTAAGGATTGTCATAAAAACCGAGATAATTTATCTGATCAACTACAAATCAGTCAGACAGAAAATTGTAAGGGAAACCAATTATCTGAAAAATAACTTTTTCCTTATGATTTCAAAGAACTTGACAAGTAAAAGTTTAAATTATACAATAGTTATGGATTAAACAAATGATTGCAGCCAGAGAAAATAATGTTAGGCTCTTAGGATCAGACAATTTTGCTTACTTGACATTTAAACCAATGAGCGGCCAATATTTGTCTTCCCTACAGCATAATTTCGGACTGGTCTGAAATCTAAATAAAAGCTTACACAATAAAATGGCAAATTAGAATTGTTGGTTAAAAACAGGGTAGAAAACTGTAAAGGACAATGGTGGTAAAATGTATGTCAGCCAGGTCAAAACATAGTCAGTAAAACATGGGCAGAAATATAAAATTTATGAAATTTGTTAACATTTGTTTAGTGACGACTGGAGTGCTTTTACCAATATGATTAAATAGTTCTTCAATGAATAATATTGCACTTATAATTTAAACACATGTAAGGTGAATATCTATAACAAACATTATATCATTATTTAAAAAACAACAAGTACTATAATCTTCCATTCTTCATCTTAAAATGATATTTCTATTACCTAGTCATGCTAGTTTGACTATTCATATTCAAGTGTTCACAAAACTAATAATACTGGATATAACCACATAATCTTCTGAGCAATGACACTATACAACAGACAAAACATGAAGCCACAGCTAAATATCGAATATGGACATCGAATAAATGTGGGATATTTCTCAAGGAGGCAGCAACTCTTAATCATACACAGTTTAGAAAATTTGTGAATAAATTAAACTAAACATAAACAAATTGAATACTAAACACAAACTGTCTAGGTATAAATGTTTTTTCAATTTTATTCTTCTGAACAGATAAATGAATCAGTTTAAAATATTAGAAAAAAACACTACTTTAAATTATATGTTACCACAGATTTCTTTGATTTTTTTAGAGGTTTAGGCTCTAATCAACTGATTTTGAGTTGAATTGCTGTCTGATTGTCATATATCCCCATTCTCTAAAGTCAAATAATATCTTTTTGTTGACCTATACAATGTTGAAGACCTTAGTCCTATATAGCTATGTTTAACCATTGATGTAATGAAAAATTTAAACATCGACTTCAGTATTACTTATAACACTGATAGCTTGACTAGTTTCTTCTTGATCTTGTAATTGTTGATAACTCTGACTTGTTTCTATGCCTTCATTTTCTCCACTCATTCTTTCATATTCTGTTGGTCCATTCATTTCTACATACTTGATTGCACTATTAAATACAAAATAAATCTATTGTGGTTGGTATTACGTTAAACAAAAGAAGAATGTGTCTGACATGCCTAAGGATGTGAATGCCCCTGCTCATGCTTTGCAATTTTCTAAAAAGGCATAACTCTAGAATGATGAGTGACTCACTGTCCATTTTAAAACTCTTAGTTTTGGTACTTAGCATTGTGTATGATGCTTCCCCACATATCTAAGAGGAAATGTGTTTTGTATGCAACCAGAAAATTATACTAGAGTTACCCTTCTTTGCAGGGTTGACAAATGTTGAGACTTCTAAAGGAACCAGTCTTGTATAACAACTCCAGTTTCCGGTGCATGTCAAAACATGGAGGGAAACAAAATAGTGCATTTTTTTCTGAATTTTTTTCTGAACTCAATTTTTTCTGTTTGATTATAGGTTTATGCTAAATTGAAACATATACATGTATATAGACTTTAAAAAAAATCTTGCATCTTTTGGGGATATCAATCCAGGAAAGTGGAAGGATATCATGTTTACTGGAAGTGGTACGGCCTAGTAAAAATAGCAAACAGAAAGTAGAAAAAAAATGTTTTTTCTTTAGGATTGCGTAACTTTTTATTCTTCGTGGCATGACCCCCTTTTTTTCTCTCGATTAAATCACAATTTCACATTAGTACATTCATGATATGAACATGAATTTTTTTTCTATGTAGCATTTAAAGTCATGTTCAATTGCTTAAATTGTGATGCTGTAATGACTGCTTGGTTTTAGTCTATGTTATAAATATTTCTACCATTTTATGGTTGATTTATTTGATCATTGGTTGTTTATATCTGTTAACAAACATTTCATGCATGTTTAGGTGGATATCATTTTTAATTAGAACATTGTTGGTACATTTCAAATATAAATAAAAAACAAAAAACCTATTAACTAAAACCAAATTATGACAAATTACATAGGATGTTACTTACATTGTAAAAACAACAGGAATGACTAGAAGCGTCACAGAGATAACAAACACAAATCCACTGAAGAACTTAAATGTATGTAAATAAATAGCCTGGAACATCAATGGTGCTAGGAAGTACGAGATACTTTCTCCACAATGCATCAAGGCAAATAAACTACCTGTAAAAATGAAGAAAAAAAACAAATGTATATATAAATACATGAAATATAAAGAACAGTTGTTATGATGTCTTACCTACAGTTTGTACATCTACTTTGGTATTAAGGCGTGTTGGTTTCTTCAAAGTTATACATTTCAAACAGTTAAATGTAATGTACATTTCCTTTTTGGAAGTGCAAACTTATAATTAAATGCATTAATAAATATTTTTAACTTGAGAATCTAAACAACTTTTAAAACAGGATCAATGCTCTGCTCAAACTGGAACAATAGCTTACACAAAAGTATTTAATGCAATTATCTAATTTGTTCTTGTATAAAACTGTTTCATTTACTCAAGAGAAAACAAATTGTATGATTTTCTTTTTGGATCCATTCACGTAATGACTATGTATGTTTATTTGATTACCAATGTAATAATATTTAATACACATTTGAAGTGGTATTTATTGCAGTAATTATTACCTTGGTCTGTTGTTTCAATACTGTTGGACACCACTGATCTCAACATAGGAAAAGGAAGCAACTCCCCAACTAGCAAAAGAATTGCTAAAAAGAAAATAACAAAAAGCATAATTTTATGTATAATGTAGAAAGTTAGTATCACATGAATAATATAAATGAATTCACAAAGACCACAGTAACAGCCAAGATTTAAATAGCTACATTTTATTGTAGCTATGATATCATGGCTATAAAACCAGGTTTAATCCAGCATTTTTCACATAAGAAAATGCCTGTACCAAGTCAGGAATATGGAAGTTGTTGTCCAATAGTTTGATTTAGCCATTTGATTAGGGACTTTTAATTTTGAATTTTCCTCAGAGTTCAGATTTTTTATTTTATTTTACTTTTTGATACAATTCAAGTACATGTACATGTTCATGTACACATGTACATACATGTATACATTGTACACTATGACAAATGCTGGTTTATTGAAATCTGTAAAGACTAGCAGAGTTCGCAATGATTGATAATATTTTTAATGCAATTAATGGGACTGTTATTTAGAACACAAGGAAGAAGTAATGCAAATGGATGGCCATGTTTTTTACAGTCTTACATCATGTACATGTGAAGCTGATTTTATGTACTCCAAAGAGCAATTTAGAAGAATATACATGTAAGTAATGTACTGGTCATACTGGTGGAGTGGTGGTACATTTGAAACTGCTACATGTATCTCTCTATTTCAGGGCCATCCCTATTTGTTACATAAACATATTTTTACAATGTAAATATACAACGACAATGTATGTATAAATGTAGAATTTTTTATTTCTTGATTTGGTTGTGATTGAAGATCTTTTTTCTTTTTTATTCACATTTAAAGCTTTACATTTTAGCTTGTACATTGTAGGTTGATCTGACTTGAACTATGTTATTTTTGGGTTCATTGGGTTGTTGTCTCATTAATGTTTACCAACTTCATGAACATTTTTTTTTTTATCAATTCCACCTACCAATTGCCATGAATGCATCATGATCCAAGTTTCAAACTTGATTTTAACACTGCTTACCAAAATATAACACAGTTTCATTCTTTACTACAGCAATCCACATGGTACCAATGGCTTTGGAGAATAAACCAATGAATGTAATATTAATGTCTGAAAGATACGGCTTTAATATAACTGGAGAGGCTGCAGCTCCAATGGCAGCAACCACCATAGCAACAGCAGCAAACACACCAAATTTGTCAGAATCCCACTGGTATGGTGGTCCAATAAAGTACAACACCAATGTATTAATTTGTCCAAGATGAACTATGGCATAACTTTGAAAAGCAATGATTGACAGCCATACTTTTATTAATTTCCTATTTTTGCAGCATTTAAAGAATCTTGATAATGGTTTAAATGTGTCTATGCAACAGTTGTTACTACCTTGATTACTGCTTATTCTATTGGCCACAAGATTCTGTTGAGTAATTTCAACTTCCTTGACTAGAAAAAATGAAATTAAAAAGGAAATACAGCTACAAATAAATGTAAACCAAAATGGACGTAGAAATCCATTAGATTTAACCCAATATCCAACCATTATATTGGCAATTGCATATGCTATGCCATTCAGAAATTCTTGAATACCAAGTCTTGTTGATCTGTTTTCCTTGTTTGAACTATTAATTGCATAGAATGTTCCTCCTGCCAAAAATGCAGTCATGCTACCACTCAATCCTCGCAATGCTGATGCCATGAATAACCCATCCAAATTCCAACCAGTATACTGAATCATTATGTATATGAAAGAATATAGGACACTTCCTAATGATGGCATCCATAATAATATTTTTCTACGTCCCGTTTTATCACTGATAGCGCCTAACATTATCACTGTTATTACTGCTGGTAAACCTTCAGCAATCTGAAGGCTTAGTACAGACAGTGTAATTTCTTCGTGGGTCAATGCATCTTTGGTGGTATCTGTTAAATTTATACCAGCAGGAGTGGTACTTTTATGCTGTTTTTCTATTTCTTCTTTCACGTACTGTTGAAATAAGGGCAGAGTCATATGACGTGAGAGAAAAAATGTAAAGTATGCTACTTCTACTAAATATGGCTGGATCACACTTAACCAGTGCATGCATTTGGTGTGGGCTCTTGATATTAAACTCATTTTTTCTCTTATTTACTGCAAATTGCTCTTACGAATGTTAAAATACATATTATTAAAGTTGTGAAAATATTCGTTGCTCACACCGGAAGTTCTAATAGAAATATAATTTTCGAGACATTAACGGAATAATGTCGATATTACGGACATAGACATGTTTTTCTCTGACTGTTGGTGACGTCCTGTAGACAAAGGATTTATAGAGTCTAATAGACTTAATCTATTGGATGTTGCATGTTTATTAATTGATAGTTAACACATGACATGGGTAAAATCTCTTTGTTCTTACTGTGCTATAATCTGGATAATGCACAGCAAAGGTGTGCATTAACTTAGGGCCGTAACTACATTGAGGCAAATGAGGCAAATGCCTCATGTTTTAAATTTCAAAAAAAAAAACTAAAACAAAAGATTGTCTTCATATGATTGTCTTCATATCAAATTGTTTTCACTGAAAGTGTCTTGCAAGAAGCAAGTTCTCTTCACTCCCCTGCATATTTTTCGTAATCCATGCATGTTTCTATTTTACTTTTGGTTTTCAGAGTTGATGGTCTACTGTTTGTACTTCTGTGTCCCGGGTTTGTCTTTTGTTCATTTATTGTCCTACTTAATGACTAGTCTGAGTGTTGATTTTTATTTGTAAACGTGTCACACTGTGTAATGTCGCATGTCCACCGATGTCCAGGCATTATGCGAGAAATATTTTAAGAATATACAATGCTACTGGACACAGAAAAAAATGGTCGTTTCTGCATGGAGAATTGAACTTGATATCAAAGAATACGAAACTGCCTTTCTTGTATATAAAACTATACCCAATTTAGTATGGATTGCAAAATTAGGTATTTTCTGTAGGTGAGATATGCACAGAAGTGATAGATATGTATTATAAATTTAGAAAATTGAATATCTTAGTCAACAAAAAAATTTAAAAAAATTAACTGTATCATATACCCAAGCGCCTGTGGATAAAACTAGATAGCTGACATGGTTTAAATTAAAGTAAGACCACCAATTTCCCGGTATCAAATCATTTGATGAAAAAACATCAATGTATTGCCATATGACCTTTTACATTCAAGGGTTAAATTTGCATTAAGTCGTGTTCAGACCCTTTAACAGAAAATAAAGGAATATGAAGTACACGTGCACGGGAGCTAACCACACACAATGTCAATGTATAGAAAAAAATACAAATGATCAATGGTCAAAGTTTTTATTCCTGTTCTTCATCTTGATAGTTGCTGGAGGGTCTTCAATAATGAAAGAATCATAAATACCGTAAAACAAGGTCAATATGGTCAGTGGCGGATCCAGAAATTTTCATAAGTGGGGGCCCACTGACTGACCTAAGAGGGGGCCCGCTCCAGTCACGCTTCAGTGATTCCCTATATAAGCAACCAATTTTTTCCCCAAAAGGGCCCCCCCCCCCCGCTAAATCCGCCTCTGATAGTCCCTAGTGTCGACTTGAGCAGTACTAGTATTTAACGTATATTACTGCACTAATGACTGTCACTATATTTAAATCTAGTCATAAAAAATCTCAAGTCAGCACAATACAAGACAAGAACAGACAGACAGATCCGGTATTAATGATTATGAGAATTACGATTTTTGCTTTATCCTACATATCGGTCTTTTTTAAATGTTTTGAATTTCCCTAAAACTTTAAAGTCTTAAATAATAATGAATCTATGTTTTTGCTTTGAGACCAGAATAATGTTGAAAAAAATAGCTAAAAATGATTTGCGTTTCTATGTAAGAAAGAGTCCGGGAAACACTCAGAATGCACGATTTTGCGTTATTGTTCTCAGAGCTTCTGGAGGCCTTAAGCGGCCCCCAGACCCCTCGCCAAAAGTTTTATTTTGCCTCATTATTAAAAGGGGCTAGTTACGGCCCTGTAACTACCTCAGATATACTGCACAGTTCAAATCTATTTTTACCTTTAGGGGCGATTCCTTGATTTTGAAAGGGGCGTTTTCTATCAAATTAAAAAAAAATATCACCGAGTGTAGCGAGACTAAAAACCAGTTGACGACTTTAAGGCAAAAC
The DNA here is from genome assembly GCA_019925275.1 of Mytilus edulis. NCBI lineage: Eukaryota > Metazoa > Mollusca > Bivalvia > Mytilida > Mytilidae > Mytilus > Mytilus edulis. Next base: position 53,666,763 of record CM034350.1, on the reverse strand, counting down.
ACGATACTTCGTCCAATCCTAGGGTTAACGACATGTTCGTCCCCATCCCCGAATCCGCCATCTGCCTTAAAATTACGACAAAATTGAACTTTGTACAAACATGGTAGTTTCAAAATAGGAAAAAAAGACAGGTTTCTTATTCCTTTTTTTTCCCATCTCAGCTTAAAATGTTTTACTATATTTTGCGTACAACATAAATCTTAAATTAGTGTTTTAAAGTCAGAAAGATAGTTAAAACAATTTTTGGTAATTTCCGCCAAAAAAGAAATGTATCTAAGAATATCCGAATAGAATAAAAGAAATCTTATTTGGATTAGTTTTAGACTTAATGGAATTTATAACGACTTTTTGAATATCTATTCCCCATATTTTTGGATCGAATTTAAAGGGGGTCATATTTAATTTTGTTTTCAAACAGGGAGATTAGCTGGAGATCAATCAGACTTCATTTAGATGGACGTTTCTTAAACATTAATACAGTAGGTAACAAAGAAATTTGGGGGAGGGGGGAGTAAAAGATTGGAAAGAGAAACGTATTTTTTGTTTATTCAACATTTAAAGTTTAGGTAGTATAACATCTTCCTCGGTTTATCTTTCTCTATTAAAGCATATCATTGATGGAAAGAAATTCAAAAGCAATTAATCCAAACTCAAAAACCCTTTCAGTTATGATTTTTTTTCATACAACGATTTGAAGTACTCAATTTGTCAAAGTCTTAATCGTCACTTATTAAATAAAAAATGGGAATAGATTCAACAGAAACATTAAAAAAAAAAATCTACCATTTAATCGCAATTTTACTATAGGTCTAAACCCAAACAAAAGTTATCAATTTAAAACGTACCAATGAAGTCGTATTTCCCCCTTTCTTTACCCTACAATAAACTTTCCTAGGTTCCGTGGATTGCGGAATATCGTCCACATCTAAAACGTTCACGTAAATTAATGACGTCATGTGTTAAAACAGTTATTGGCCAATCAAATCGGTATATATAATTTAATCTGCACGAGCTCAGGGTGACCCTTTAACCCGAACTCCTACGTCAATCGGGTTAATAAGGGTCACCTAAGCTGTGCAGATTAAATTCTATATACCGACTTGCTTGGTCAATAACTATAACTTTAGTCTAAGATATATGATTTATTTTGTTATTGACTTTGAACAGAAACACGTTCTCATCAAAAAGTTAGAAATTCTCATATGCCACTTAACTCATTTTTGTGTGAAAAAGCTACATATTTTGGGATGATTGATTTATTTCGAGTTAAAAAGTCACTGTATAGCATTATTAACATTTGCCTGTCATTTTTTTTGGCAAGATTTGTGGTCTTTTTTTGTAAATGCGAATCCAAAACTTCAGTCACTTTTTTGTCATAAACCTTTTTCATAGGATGCTAGACTTATGATGAACTATTTCAACACCCAGAAAATAGTTGAAGCAAATAAACCTTAAAAAATTACTCATTCTGCATTTTTGTACTGTTAAGGCATTCTTGAATGAAATTTGAAAAAAATAGGCAGGACAGGAGTTTTGAGTAAAAAAAAAAGGCAGGATGACAATTTAGGTAAAAAAAGTCCGGATAAACTAATAAAAAAAAGGCAGGACCGAATAGAGTGAAAAATAAAAATGCAGGACAGAGATTACAACTAAAAAAAAAATGCAGGACAAAATTTTTCATCCTAGCCCCCCCATAAAAATCAAATGGTAGCTCCCTAAATTCAGTCTTTTTCTTTTACTTGGATTTGTCAGGTCTGTATGCCTGCATACCGATCTGGTATATGCTAAACCCCACTCTATGTGTATACTAGAATTTGTCAGAATAATGTATTTTAATTAGTGTGTATTTTTTTTAGCACTGTACTGAATGATCTGTAATATATGTCTCTGTGTTGAACAGGGGGGGGGGGGGGGGGCAAGGGGTTTAACTGTTATGCTGTAATGGGGCAATTTAATTCTTTGTTATCTGTTATTTTGAAAATATATTTAGCTGTTAGCTGTTATTGTCTTATTCTTTGTTGGCTGTTATTGGGCTTTTAGTTTTTTTGTTATCTGTTATTGTGATAATGTATTTGCTGTTAACTGTTATTGAAAATTGGAATGTTAGCAATTTTTTTTACAGTCAATATTCGGAATAAATTGAAGATCATTGGGCATTGGGGTCTACCACTACTAATATGTTTGTCCCGTATTCAGAGAAGGATTCCATTAACATATACCCATCACAGAAGTGAGGTCCAGGACAATTCAAGTATATGTTAATATGATTATCCTTTGTAATAAATTCCATTCTTTTTATGAATGTGTACTTAGAATTATCTTAATATTTTGTATGAGAATAATGTTCCATGTTTTCCGTACGAACATATTAAATTAAAACAATTCTTAATATGACAAAAAGGAAAACATATGGCCAGGAATATCTGACAAGGATCTCAATTAAGGACTATGTCCTAACAACCACTTAACCTTTTATATAATATATGGTACATAGACTCAGCTCTAAGATTATTTTCAAGGCAGAACCAAATGCATTGTACAATGAAAGTTCCAACCATGTACTTGGGTCCGAAGCTGCACATAACTCATTACAAACAAAGATTTATTTCGTTTCAAGCCATTGTTTCCAAACTATGTATTCTACTTACTAGTACATTTGGTTCAATCAAAAACCTCAGCTGATAAAAAAAATGTTCAAATAAGGCCTTTGAAAATAGTGGAATAAATTGCTTTTAGAGTGTCAAAATTTGTTCGAAGTACTTGATAAATTGCATGCTTATAATTGGTGCTTTTGATTTTTCTATCCTATATACCACTTTGCCTCATAGTCTTATTAAGAAAAATTCACACACCTCATTAAATGGTCATTTAGAAAAAGTCAGAATATTCAAACTCTTTTAGGTCATTTTTTTTAATAGCAACAAAGGGAGCTTCAGTCAATAAATATAAGCAATACACCAACGTTTAATGAGAACTGCTGAAAGCATTTTTGAGTTATTTTTGAAAACTAGAAAATACCACCTTTTTCTAATGAATAAATCCCTTAACTCAATAACAAAATCAAAAATTAAATCGAAAGGGAGTTTACAACAATAGATATAAACATTTCAGCAAAGTTTCATGAGAACTGCTGAAAACATTTTTGTGTTAATGTCTGAAAACTGGAAAATCCCCCTTTTTTACTCGGAAACGTAAGATCTAAAATTTATAAAAATTGAAAGTGACCTCATGGTAAAAGATATAAACAATTCACCAAAACTCCTTGCTTTGTGAAAGCATGTTTGAGATATTATCAGAAAATAAAAAAAACCACCACTTTTATTGAATAAAAAGCCATTACCCAGAAACTTGAAATCTAAAATTTATAAAAAAAAAAAAAAAACCCAAAAGGGAGCTCACGTCAATAGATATAAACAATTTCCCAAAGTTTAATGCAAATTGGTTCAAGAGTTTTTGAGTTAATGAACGACATGTTGAAAACAGACGGACAACAGTATACCATAATACGTTCCGTATACGAGCGTATAAAAAATATTATAATATATTGAGCAGTAATTTAAACACATTCTAGATACATAAATTAATACTTAAAACATAGTCATAGAAGATGGAATGCATTACAAAGGATATCCGTAATAAGAAATACTGATTTATCGAAGACCGAATTATTTTAATATTTCATTTACTGTTATCTGTTTTTGTCCATTTTAATTCCTTGTTATCTGTTATGAGCCAAATCAATTTGCGGTTTTGCTGTTATTGGGACCCCCTTGCCAACCCCCCCCCCCCCCCCCCTCTTGAACTAGCTTGCAGCATGGGCATTTTTTTATACGACCGCAAAAAAATTGATTTGGGTGGTGGTGGTGGTGATGTTGGTGGTGGTAGTTTGGAGGTTGGGGGAGGTATGGATCATACCGTTTAGTAATTAGGGGCAAAAAGGGGAAAAACAACGTTTTCTTTGTTAATGGACATAAAAAAGTACAAATTATATGTTTGGATTACCTCCCTTACACTGCTTTTAAATTATGTGTAAAGAAATGCTGTATTGTCCTGAGGACAGTGATTATTTTTAGAAGTTATTATTTTAAAAATGCTGATTAAGGGATATCTATTTTAAGCCATAATTATGTATGTCATTTTCTATTTTAAGACTTTAATGATGTATTTAAATGGGTAATTATGGTTGCAAACCCCATTGAATATTTGAATTGAAATATATGACCATATCTTGAGGGAAAGATTTTTTTGTACAAAAAGGAGGAGGGAGGTGAAAACAAATTTGGGGAGGGGGATAAAAAGAAATGGGGGGATTTTTTTTTTTTTGGGGGGGGGTCAATTCACAACATCATAGTGTGTTGCACAAAGGCAAACAATTGAATATAAATTATAATCCAATTAGAATATAAATTATAATCCTATAACCAATTCTTAGTTCTTTGACTACAGTTATTCTGTGTCAAATATTTAATTACAATCCAAATTCAGACCTGTATCAATCGCGAATATTGTGTCCATTTTGCCCCAAATTGTTCAGGGTTGGACCTCAGCGGTCGTATCCAGCTGCGCTCAGTGTAGCAATTCATTTTTTTACGTCGACGATTTCATGGATTAACTTTCCAGCTTAAATAATGATTTAACAGAAATTTGACAGATTTTTATTTCATTTTTTCCAATTTTTAATTGTATGAGTCAATTGGGCTATATATAGTAAGTCTTAAATAATCATGAACGAACAACACTAAATCAAGAAAGTTCCTACAACGTGATCAAAATTGATGAATACCTTATACACAAAAATTAAAGATTAAAAGCAGAAAAAAAACAAGCTTTGAACAAAATATTTACATTGACATTTTTCTGACATGGTCAGGGAAGAACATTTTATTTGTCCTCAGAAAGTCTTTGTATGTTAAATGATCGGTCATGGTGCCACTTCTTCGTTTTATCTCCATATAGGCATATCTTGGATCTTTCATAGCTATTTCCTTTTTCTTCACTTTTTCAATTCCCAATAAGTCTCGAATTGATTCTGTTATTTTCTAAAATTCAAAATTCAAAAAACAAAATTATATAAATTAAAAATTAGCATTAAATGTATGTCTCTCTAGCTGTTGGTTGTGACAATATATCATGAGTCCAAAATTTCAAGGTCAAGCAAACCTATTATAATGTTTGGACGTTTAGGAAAAAGACCACCCGAATGAATATCCATGAACCATATACTCACTGTCAATATCATGTGACATGTACAATTATTCTGAAGAACGAAATGAGTTGAACAATCATTTATAGTTTATGAAAAACTAGGTCGCAGAAACTTAGTAATTTAATAAGGTCAAGGGCAAGTACAAAATGTAACCCATTGAAAGCGACAAAGTACACCATGTTATTGATATATAGACAACTTACAGCTGACTTATGACCTAAAGAATTTCAGAAATCAACCAATAAACTTAACTATTGAAAACATATCTCGTTGGGAAAACTAAATTAAATAGTTAAGAAAAGAACTATGAAAAAACTCCATGTTTAGGTGTCAGACCGATGGATGATAGTCCTTAACAGGACTTGAGCTCAAGGAAATCTTTTCAGATTGGGATAACAGTAAACGTATGGTACCATTAATTCCGGTGCGTACTATGGTGTAGGCAATCTTGTTGATTGCAGGAGAATGTCTTGCTTTTTAAAGGTAAAAGGTTTTGCAATTTGTTTAATAGGTCAGAAAACAAAATACCTTGATATGCTCATAGTCGTGGATTCCCATGTTCGGAAGTGCAGAACCATCAATTGCAATAAGTTTTCTTCCATTTATAAAATTTAGGCGGAAGCATACCTGAAAAATAGTTACATAGCTAGTGTTAAAAAATACATATCCAAAAATATTAAAAACAGCGAGGAGGTGGTTTCTTAGCGAAAAGAACAAAGAAAGAATTCGTCTCCAGCGTTAACCTTTACATCTACAGAGCTAGACTCTACATATTCAGCGTTTGACTCTAAAAACCCAAAACTCTATATCCATAGGAGACCAACAGAGGTCAGTACATTACACTCTAGACTTAAGTTGCTGTAAATCATTAAATTGCATATCGTGCATCCCTTTCCCTATATATCAACCTGAAGTTTTCCCTTGCTTACACTGTATTGAGGAAATCCTAATTCTTCTATCCATTGCGCAACTTCTTCAATATTCCAATATAAACTTGAAGGAACACTGCTTGTTTGAAGGTCGCATTCCACTGCACGACTATTTCTTCTTTGCATTTTCACTTTTCTAGTTTGCAACGTCGTTTCTAAGTTCTTTTATGACGTCAAAACAAGAGGATTTTGTATTAGTGTTTTTTAAAACGTATTAGCGTGAAATCGATGTAAATGAAACGTTTTCGTTGTTATTTCAGTAACAAATTATACGTATATAACTATATGTGTACTTAACAAGGCGTAACACTCAAACAGAACTGACAAGTTGAATAAATAAACTCATCATATCTATACAGAGAGACAAAAAAAAACATGACTAAAGACAAAACAAAACATCTACAAAACCCTTCTAATAAAAATAAAGACAGACAACATGAACCCTAAATGCGAATGCTTAGCTGTAATGTTTCTTCTGATGTTTTTGACAATTTTCGGGCCTCAAATTGTCACAGAATAGCAGAAGGACTGCAAGAGTTACTATTCACAGCTACACGAACCCATACGAACAAGGTTGAACTAACATGATTCAGAAGGGAAAGAAGGTCATGTGCACGCGCCAAATAAGACCTGAGTTAAAATGAACGGGCGCACTACGTTTGCGCGCATTTGGGAATTAAAATGTTTTACGTTTGCGCGCAACTTTCGATTACATTTGCGCACATTCATTTTACAGGTAAAAATATAAATAAAGATTAAATCAATTTGTAATTGACTATATATTATTTTTATTTTCATAATAAATATGACGATCAATTATTAATTTTGAAAATATTTCTAAATTCAAATTATATATTGTTCATATTGAATTCTAAAACCAATTATAAAGTGATCATTATAAACTCCGTAGTATAGCTTAAGGCATACATGTAACTTCATTGTGAATATTTTACCTAGGATGAAAAGTGTTTCAAATAATAGTGTTCGTTTTTAAAATTAGTAAATAGTTTAAATTAGTTTGTGAAGTTACACCAAGGTACACACAAAGTGTTTCGGCACGTACCGACATGAAAAGTAATGAATTTATCAATACTTGTACCTTTATTAAAGATTAGCTATGTTTTAACATTTTAACATTTTCATCTGTATATATTTCTAGAATTTAGTGCTTGTGCATAATAAAGCGGACTTATCTTGCTCGAAATCCCACTTACATCTCATCGTTGGTGAGCAGGGGACTAAGACTAACGGAATGAGTACTTATTCTTGTAAATAATTGAACAAGTTATAAATAAATAAGTATTAATACCTGTATTTTACTTGAGTTTACCTGTCAAAAAAATGCGCGCAATTGTAATCAAAAGCTGCGCGCAAACGTAAGGATTTTTGCGCGCAAATGTAATGGTAATGCGCGCAAACGTAATACACCGAAATGATCTTATGTGTAATCTCCGACATAGTGATATAAACATGTTGATAAAATTGGACTGGGTCATTTTTACAGTTCGAATTGTGATTTAAATACACAATGACATGTATTTTGCAATTGAAAAGGCATATATTAACAAAAGAACCAAAATCAATCTGAAATGTATTCTCTTACTAGTATTTAAATTCAACTGCTGGAAAGCGCCGCAGCCAACTCTCTCCAACTTCCTTTTTTTTTAAATGTTAATAAGCAATTGGCTGTCTGTGAAGATATCTTTTTTTAAAAGAAAAACTATGAATATGAGCGAAGTTTCCTATGGACGGGTTTTTACTGAAACTGAAAAAACAACGAAAGGAATTATTCCAGCTCTTAACGGTACTCAACTTATAAGAGTCGTTTATTATTATAAGTTTTTCATATTGACCGGTACCAATATTACAAATACAATTTTAAAATCTTGATTATCGTACTAGTAATCGAGATACGAATAAAAGAAGATTATTTTGATAAAACAATAACTAAACAACACAAATAACCAAAAAAAAAAGAAAAAGAAAAAAAGAAACAACATGTAGAGGTCAACGTACAACCTTCAATTACAGATGGGTTTTAAACAAGTTGTGAACGAATTAAACCGAAAGTATAAAGATATGCAATAAAATAATGAATTTAAAATTGAGTCTTTCGGGTTGCTGTCTCATTGACCTTTAATACCTCACACCTGCCTCTATTCGTAATAATACTCAATTAGAAAAGGGTACTTGCCAATTCAATTTTAAAGATATTGTTAAAATTCAACATACGCATCATGATTGTCTTATCTATCTACAATCCCAGCCGTCCTGTTTCCTCGAATGTGACCTACCGAATTGGACTCATTACCAGGTTTGTACTTACATGTGCAACACGAATGTGGATCAAAATCTTCTTACCCTCACGGAACACCTGAGACCACACCCGTTAGTTGGCGGGTTCATGACCCCCCTCAATAAAAATAAAATAAAATTCCCGAACACAATCGGTCTTCATCTTTCACCAAATCTACGAATTTGGAGAAAGTGTAAAATGTGTAATAAATACGCTTTCTGAGAAAACTGGATATTTTAATTTAATTTTATAACGACTATTATTTCCAAATAAGGAGAAACAACTCAGATAACCTTGCTTACTTTTACTAACAAACAGGTTTGATTAATTACACAACTTTAGTATGTTGTTCTATTTATAAATAGTAATAGACTTGTTATCAGAGAGAAAAACAAATGTGTTGCAAATTGTTGCAGGTTGTTCATCAAATTGACTAGAACACAACATTAAGATTTGACATGAGACACCGCTTATACGGCAATGATTCCTTTTTAAATTTCGGATAGTGGCGAAAGAAAGGGTACAGAAAAAGAATATATATATATAAAAAAAAATTACAGAAGGGTAACAATGGCATAAAAGCAAAAGACAGTACACAAGTGAACAAATAATAATTATGATAAATACTCTAAACAATAATCGCCGTTTCTGAAAGAAGGCTGAATTACCGTATGGCATTCACCAATGAGCAAAGCCCATATACCCCATAATCAGCTATAAAATGTCCAGACATGACAAAAGGTAAAATAATTCAAACAAGAAATCTAACAGCCTAACTTATGTACAAAAAAATGAAAAACAAATATGAAACACAGTAACAAAAGACAACCACAGGCTCCTGAATTATGACAGGCAATTTCATACAGAATGTGATGACGGAGTTAAGCATATTAGCGGGATTCCAGTCCTCTTTCAGACTGGGACAGTGGTGTTACAGAACAACATAAAAGCGAACTATAAAAATCCGTTGAAAAAAGCTTAACCCATCAGATGGATACAAATAGAAATACATCAGACAAACACACAAAAAGGACGTAACCGGGTACTTGTACTTCCCAACCGAACCAAAAGACACTAAGTACAGATATTAGAGTACTCACAGTTACTGACCGCTAGTTCAAAGCCAACAAGTAATAAAAAAAAATCATGCATGTCAGACGAAATTTAGTTTGAATTGTTTCACATTTTGTCATGTCGGGACCTTTTATATATTTGTGTACGGTACGGGCTACGTCATTTGATCTCTCTTTGGTAATGATACCCCATCTTATTTTTACAACATAGAAACAACCTTTAGCGAATACATTAGAGAAAGTTCAAGATAAAAGCTTAAGGAAAACGATACACCTCAATGGTAGAATTATTTTGCATCTGAACTGACTCCTCGCCTTGATACAGCGTGTGTGAAATGGAAATATATGAATATATATATATAAACTTCCATTTGATGGGCATATAAATCCCTTAAAAGATAATACTCAAAATCCGTTTAGCCGAAAAAAAGGCCACCACATTTTACGATTGAATGTTATACGCCTATCAATGATAAGTTATTGGAATTAGAAAGTCAAAGATGAGGAGATATGTAAACACATGGAGAGGATTTACCAAAAATCAAATGAAAACTGGCAATCGTTTATTTTGGTTAATGGGCAAGCATAGTGGCAAAAACATGAACAAAGAACAATGAAACTTGAGGAGCAACTTTAAAAAAAAAGCTTGTCAAGCGATCTTCTCTTTTACAATTGTGATTGTACTAAAACGTGCAAATACATTTTACCTTTTTAGACGATATACGTACATTGCATATATGTACATTATAAATCATAGTATATGGTTTCTAACTGTTTAAGTCAAATTCTTGTATTCATCAACTGTCAATTTTGCTAAAAAAAATAATAAATATTGTAGATGGAGGAGGGTACACGTTTTGTGTAATCAACCTGTTATACAGTTTTAAGCCAATACCCTGAAACTTTACAGGAAGTTGGCACATATATTGAAGTTTTGCATCTTCTATAATGGAATTATTCGAGATTTCTTTTCTCATTTTCCCAGACAATGGAACTTGGCAAAATTTAGCTACACATGTAGTTACCACACATATTGCAACGCTGCCATTGGAGACTTTGATCTTTTTTATTTTTTCAGAGATGGTTATAGGGCAACTATGCATTTGATACCCTTAGTGCCAGAAAACATTTTGTGGATTGACTATCCATTTTCATTTGTAACTTCGCATGCTTATTTTTCTCTACTCTTTCTTTACGCTTTTGAACACAATTAGTTCCTGCGGTTTGTGTTGCAGAATTCGCATTTTCAACTTGTCTTGTGCATTTATCTTCAGCTAGTACCAAGCAAGGATATCTTCTACCGAAATCATCATGCTCTCGTTTCTAGAAATTCAAATAGTCGTCCCCTAATTGGTAACATTTGAAGAATATGGAAAATTATATATGCTATAATGCAACCAAATATTGTTTTATAGTTTTAAAGGAATTTGGCAAATGATTTTATACATAAAATTTTGAATGGAAACGGGAAATGTGTCAAAGAGACTCGACCAAAGAGCAGAAAGCCGAAGGCCACCAACGGTTCTTCAACACGGCGAGGAATTCACGCACCAGGAGGCCTTACTCAGATGGCCCCTAAACAAATATATAAATCCTTGAATTACTAGTATACAGCAACACCATCACGGTCGAATGTGGTAGGTCAAAATTTTGCAGGTATGGTAATCCAAGTTGTTAATTACAGGAAATAATAGTTAATCACAAAATCTGGTGGTTTTTGATATCATGTATCATTGAGTTAAATAAAATAAAAATATTGTCTTGTGTTTCTTACCTAACACCTTGCATATGGTTTCCCATAATTAATTAAGATGTGAATCGTTTATAAAAAGGATATGAAGTCATGTAATTAATCTTTTCATGATTTGACATCGCACATTATAACTTGTATTTAAGAAGGAAAACCCCATCAGCAATCCACTTGTTGTCAAAACGTTATCTCCAATGACCTTAAAAAGCAAGGTAAGTAAATTAATGTAAGCATTTAACATTACGTGGATATTAAATACTGAACATACTGGCTTCATTTTTGAAGGTTTCTTAGGACTTAGACATTTCCTAAAATGTTTGAAAGACATATATTCAAAGTATTTTTAATTCTAGGAACATGTATATTCTAACATGTAAGTTAGGACACAATAACACATCACTTGAGAGGGACTCGGGACGATCATAACAACCATATCGACAAAACCTTGGATTCACTTCGCGAATCCTTTTCATGTGATTTCGGTTTTTAAAGGCTATATATTTATTGTATTAATTGGAAAAACGATTTTTACTCATGTCAACGGGAATTTATAAGATATTTATTTTTCCGAGTATCAAATTGTTTCCGGCACTACTAAGAATTAATTGTATAAGGCGCATAGGCGTACATGTATTGTTTACAATAATACCTGTCTAACGCCCAATTTATGTCACAGTTCAACATAGAATGTCACATTTTAATGTAATTAACAGTTGTTACCACTAATTGTCGTAAAAAAAGCTTTCATAAGAATTTACTACACTTCATATTTGAACATGACTACATGTAAAATTATTCAACTAATTATCTACCAGAGTCTGAGAGCTTTGATACTAAAACAAGACTTTTCCAAATTGCATACATAAATTGCACCAAAACACTTCAAATATCATGTATTATTCATTATGAATACTTTCTACTAAAATCTAATTATTTGATGTAACACGTCTTCTGATTGGATGAAAGATTTTTGTCTATCAGCTCAGACATAATTTTGGTGGACAGTTTACACTGGTTTTCTGTCTGGATGTTAGATTCTTACTTGAAGTGTTATAGATATATTTTGAAATTCCGAATTTGCAAAATAGGAAATATAACAGTATAACTGCAATTAGCGGGACGTGTGTAAGAAATATCTTACCTCAAGGAAAACCCTTTTTTCGTTTTTTTTTAAAATAATTATTGAGGATGTTCGCCAGTTGCTATCTCAAAAGTTTCTGAAGGAAAAAAAGGCGAATATATTATCACGAGCATGTCTTTCCATAACTAAAAACTATATCTTGTTCATTTTATTGCACCACATCAATAGCGGGGTTATTTTTTAATCACTATGTCTATCCACCGTTACCTTTTAAGTGCAACTCATAAGCCTGAAAGAATTGTGGACTTACATGTATGTTCTATTTTGATTATTTGTAGGATTTACCAATCAATGATAGTTTTGCGTGCGCCATGGCATATAATTTCAAAGATAACTTTTTTTAAAACATGTTCAGTATAGAAAAACTATCTATAAAAATTGAATAGCTGCGATGAAGTAAAAAAAAATACATTCTATTTCAAATATACAGGATATTTACCTAGATCATTTCATGAGTGTCCTTATATTACAGAAATATTTGGTTCACAAAAAAATGCATTCACTGAGTGTGTAAGTAAAAGTAATAACTTTGGTTAGCTTGATTGCTGGCTGAACTGTGCAGTTATTATTAGTTTAAATACATTTACTACCCTCCTTTCGGAGTAGTCTAGTCCGACACACAGCTAGATAGAGAGATTATCTGTCTAACTACTTCCAAAGGAGAGGAGGTAGTATATCTAAATAAGTTCAAAGCAGAAAAAAGGTTCAATATTTGATTCAAAAGGCTCTTGACAAGGGATCAATTTGAAACTGGTATTAAAGTAAAAATGTCTAGATTTAATGAGCACAGGAAGACATTCGAATAAGTATGTACAACGTCTGAACTCTTTTATTCTTTTTATTATTTGAATAGAGTCCTAAAATAAAAATGTCAAGACATACTGACGACGTTTAAATTTCGTTCTTTTTCTTGTTTGAATTGTTTTACATTTGTAAATTCGGGGCTTTATATGGCTGACTATGTGGATTGGTTTTTGTTCATTGTTGAAGGTCGTTCGGTGACCTATAGTTGTTAATTTCTGTGTCATCTGGTCTCTTATTAAGAGTGGTCTCATAGGCAGTCACGTTACATCTTCTTATTTGAATTGTAAGTGCTATAAAATGTACTAGTAGTTGTTTTTAAGTTGTCTTCTTTCCTCGACATACTCATATATGTCGAAGTATATGAACAACTGATAAATGACTGTGTACTGACTTTTGAAGAGCCTGTAGCACCCCTATGTTATTACATCCTAATTTTCTGTCAACACTAGATACATGTGTATCTTAAGAAAATAATTTAGTTCCCCCAAACCCCCACCCCCACCTCGAGTTGGGAATACCTGTGCGAACAAAATCTGCGACTAAAAATGACGGACTTTACTTTGATAGCTTGTAAAGGTTATATGTATAAATGACTCTGATCTTCGGACTTTGATAATAAACTATGTTAAAATTAAGCAGACTAAGCCAACAGTCACCGTCCTTTTTATTTGTTTTGTTGATGACGGAAAAAATGCCCTAAGACGGCCTTTTCAATTACGTAAAGGTTAAATTTGTTTACATGTTTAAGGAAATTTACCTTTAAATGGGTGTCACTTATTTGTCAGATTAACATACGTTGTCGCTTATGTTTATAAGGCCAAGGACAACCTTGACGTGTATTTTGCAACAAAATGCGGATATGTTTTAGCAAAACAATGCAATAAAAATACTTTTATTTTATAAAAAGCTATGCTCTTTTAAAGCTTCATACACTCTTGGAAAAAAGTGTTTCTCCAATTTTTCTTATTTGTTTGTTCGGACAACGTCAAAAATGTTTGCACTTTTTGATAGGACAATTGAGCATTTTACATGTAGAATGAAATTCATAACAGTGTGGTCGACGGTAAAACGTTTATTAGTAATTGTACTGAAAAGTTTACCTATAACTTGTTTGTCGTGGGCGATGATTTTATGCTAACTCAGTCTATCGGAAGCCTTCAAGTGGGGATTTAAATAATCATTTGTTACACATTTTGATACATAAAATGAAACTTTCTTTTCACAAATCATTTAAGGAATTTATTTTAAATAATTGTTATACCATCACTTACAACAGTTTCACTTTTAAGAATATTAATGTCCAGAGCTGATATCAATAAATAATAATAAAAAAAAAAGTTTATTCATGGTAAAAAAAAAACAAAAAAACTTTTAAGTTTATGGGGACCCGCGTTATTTCAGAAAATATCTTATTGATTAAGAGAACAAAATCTTCTACGTTGTGATCATTTAAGAGTGGCCTTCTATTTATTCTATGCTAACCATGTGGGCTTTGTTTGTTTTTTTTATATACCATAAATCGATTCGTTCATTCAGATATTTGTCCGTTTGCCTTGGCTCTTCAAGTCCAACACACAACTTCTCACGAAATTGGTATTTTTCTTACAAAAATTACATCTATGTGATGTATTCTTTTCATGGAGAATGAATGTTGCACCTTATTTTTTATTGTTATCGTTTTTTTGTGTGTGTATCATTGACGTATAAGACAACCTGAATCTTCTTTATTCAAATTTAAAATATACGAGATGGCAATTATGACACAAAATAACTAAATTAAACTTACAGCAGAAGAAAGATAATGAACATCGCTTTTATAGTCTTCTAAATATCGAAGACACGTGGTCTTTTTAAAAATGATGTAAATTTATAAGGAAACAACAAACAAAATAGTTCGAATATTTATATTGGAAAAAGTTACGGTGGGTAAATCATAACAATTATTTTATTTCAATGAAAATCAAACTGTTGAATTTTTCCGCTGCGAGCAAATTTTTAATTTTGGTCGCATTTTTAAAATAAATAAATCTTGTATTTTTGTTGGAAGCTGCACTGTGTAGTTTATACTCGTTTTTTTTTAATGCCACACAAATCCAACACAGACAAAAAAAATGGTAGGTTCAAGAAATAATTGATGCAAACTATACTTTATTGTAGTTTTAACATGGGTAGGCATTATATTCGTGATTATTTTTGCCCGAGCGATATCGAAAATCTATTATAAAAAGTGTCCTAGTTCAGTGAAAATGTACGTCATACTTATTTCCTAAACAAAAAAATAAACAAACATTAATTAATTAACATACAACACTACCAAAGGCCAGAGACTCCTTACTTGTATGATTTTGTAAAAAAATGCATCTTTTTAAAATAGTCGAAAACAAAATTGTCTGTCCAATGGAAAAGTCGAAGCCCAAAAAAGATGAACAGTGCATTATAGAAACATAGAAGCTGGTTGCAAAAGTTGACGACAAGATCTATTTTATAACTTGAGTATGGCCTTATACTATTAACCTGAAATAAATATATTTATAGCAATTCCCTTGATACGAAAGATCTACATGTTGCCTTGGGTTTTTTTCCTCTTTTTTTTTTGCTCTTTGGTTGGGTTTTTGTCTCAATGACAATTCAATTTTCATTGTTATCATAGATATAACTGCATGTTAAAATAAGAATATGTAGTGTGATAGACAATCAGACACATTTTTTCCAGGGACCAACAGGCGTTATCAAGCTATAGGTCCCCGTATGGCCTTCGACCATTAGCAAAATACACACTTTATAGAATGAAAGCTCCAAGCGGTCTTGGCATGAACAAAACAAACATAAAAGATGAGCGAGAAAAAAATAGGGATACCGCATGGAAATTGGACAATGGTCCGCAACATTAATTTAGTCAACTCACTTAGTTGAAATAAAAGACCTGGCGAATTTTAGCCTTTTGCAATTGATGTGATGTATGTTTAAAAAAAAATCATGGTTTGTTTGGACATTTTTATAAATCAAGTCTTAGTTTTAAATTATTTGCAAGTAAGTTTTAAGTAGTGAACAAATAATCACTCACAGAAAGACGTCAAATCCATCAACAAAAGAAAAAAATTAATAGACGCTGGTGACCGACAACGCACAGAATATCATGTATGTGTTCCGGACCATATGAGTATTTGGACCATACGCATATATCATGACCATAAGGGTATACTAATATGGTCCAACCATACACGTATGGTCCGACCGTACGCGAATGACGGGTATGGTCATGCGCGTATGGTCCAAATACTCATAAGGTCCGGAACATATTTTATTTGCGATCACAAATGCACGAAGACGTCCATTTCTATGTAAATTGGGTCGATTTTTTATATAGATAAGATGAATGCGTTTCTGTTGCCAAGTGTTTTTCACAAGTATAGTAGCAGTATAGCAGAACGGTTTAAGTTTCCTATATACACCAAATGATACATTTTGCCAATACAATAACGTAAATGCATGCACATTTCACAAGGTTTAATCCAAATAGCTTTCTTACTATCCAATAACTTTCAAGTACGAAAAAGACAGGGCAGAAGTATATTTTGTCTTTATGTTTCATATTTGCACAACTTTTGAAAGTGGATTATGCATTCGTTCTAAAAAAAGATTACATAACTCGACAATCGCAATTGTTAAATCGCTTTGACATCCGAAAAAGATAATCAATCAATACATGCATTGCAACTTTTAAAGCCAGTAAGTCATTCTTTTTTCTGAAAGAACATGGCTTTGCGATATCTTATTATGAAAATTGATTGTCGAAACATAACAAAAACACAAGTAAAGGACGTTTAATTAATCAATATAAATCAAAACACAAATTCCTGATTAGTATTTCGAATTATTTTATATAGGCGTTGAAAACCTTTGGTTTAAATGTTTACATTAAGGACGTCGTGAGCAATGGGCGTTATAGACGAACGTTCACTTAATCTGTCCCAGTCAATGGGATATTAAAGTGCGCCAATCAATGTCCACAGCCACACTGTTATGAATTCGATTCTAACAAAAACACAATAGTAAAGGACGTTTAATTAATCAATATAAATCAAAACACAAATTCCTGATTAGTATTTCGAATTATTTTATATAGGCGTTGAAAACCTTTGGTGACCCCATGGTTTAAATGTTTACATTAAGGACGTCGTGAGCAATGGGCGTTATAGACGAACGTTCACTTAATCTGTCCCAGTCAATGGGATATTAAAGTGCGCCAATCAATGTCCACAGCCACACTGTTATGAATTCGATTCTATATCTAGGCGCTTTTTTTTTTTTTTTTTACAAAAGTTATACTTTAAAATGATTGTGTTCATTCCGGAATAAATAAATTCTATTGAAAGTCAAGTTATACATCTTCTAATTTTAAATACGACCCAATAATTAATAATTTGTAGGACTCGGAACCGCGATGGTACTCTGAATCGCGATGCTCACGCTGAAGTGCGAGGGTCTACGCTGAAGTGCGATGGTTAACACGCTGAAGTGCGATGGTAACATTGTGACGCTAACTTGTTGATATTTACGCTGAAGTGCGATGGCCAACTTAAGACTTTGAGTAAAAGCAAAATGAACATGGGCTGTTGTAATAAAATAACACCATTAAAATTTGGCTGCTAGCCTCTTATTTGGAAGATGTTTTAACTTCTGTTTAGATCAAACCAAAGACTTTAATTTTTGTTTTAATCTAAGGGAGCTACCATTTGATTTTTATGGGGAAAGGGGGGGGGGGGGGGGGGCTAGGATGAAAAATTTTGTCCTGCCTTTTTTTTAGCTGTAATCTCTGTCCTGCCTTTTTATTTTTCACTCTGTTCGGTCCTGCCTTTTTTTTTTTTTAGTTTATCCTGACTTTTTTTTACCTAAATTGTCGTCCTGACTTTTTGTTTTTTGCAAGTGTCTCATCCTGCCTTTTTTTTTTACTCAAAACTCCTGTCCTGCCTATTTTTTCAAATTTCATCCTACCCCCCCCCCCCCCCCCCCCCCCCCCCCCCCCCATAAAAATCAAATGGTAGCTCCCTAATTTTCCAAGTCTCCAATTATTCTTTTAGCACGCAAGAATATGGAATAAGGTGTTCAAAGGAGAAATAAAAAAAGATTCAGAGTGTATGTATAATAGTACTAAGAAGTGTCCATCTCATTTACTTAAATATTATGATAAAACTTAGTTATAATTGCTCACATTCTTCTTCAATTTATATATACATGTTGTTCCTTAAATGTCGGAACGGGATCCACGAAGTAAAAATACCGACAAGTAAATGTATGCTTTACTAATAGCGAAGCTTGTCAATTATTTCACGAAAAACAAAGATGAGGATGATAAATTGGGAAGTACACGTAGGGTTTAGTCAAGTTAATTTCTGTCTGACATGTTTTAGATGAAACCATAAAAAACCAAGTGCGACGGTGATCTTTCAAAACAAAACAAAAATATCTCGGGAATAAAACAACATTATACGAACTTGATATAGCAAAATCATTGACACATGATTGCTAATACTATCATATTTTCAAATTGCCCACATAAAATCATGTGACGCTTACCGTAAGATAAATTAAGATTAATATTTATATTAGTATACTGTATTTATCGTACAAAAAGTCTGCGGCATAATTCAGAATACTGGTTAGCCCATTTGGTGACCAAGTTCATCTTTCAGCCGCTTTGCTGCCTAAAATGGTTTAACATATTTTTTTAACCTCAACATGTAATGCTTAAAACTGTTCAGGAATTGAATTGTTTGTTTCTTTCTTATTTCCTTACTTTTCTTTGTTAACATGAAACCTTCATCTACAAAACCCTATTCTCCTGCCTGCGAATCCCTGTTGTATTTTGAAGACGTCATATTATCCAAACACCATACACAAAACCATCGCACTTCAGCGAAAGGACCATCGTACTTCGGCGTGGACCATCGCACTTCAGCGTCCCCATCGCACCTTCGAGTCCTACTTTGATGTTAAAGTTATACTTTAAAATGATTGGGTTCATTCCGGAATAAATAAATTCTATTGAAAGTCAAGTTATACATCTAATTTCAAATACGACTCAATAATTAATAATTTATATTCTTTTTTTTTTTTTTTAAATACGCGCCATGTACAATTTGGAAGTTTTTTCCCTGCATAGTCATTAGATATTAGCCATTTATATATTGAGACATTTATTTTATTTTAACAGTCATATCATCAAGGTACATAAACATCATGTATATAGGCAAATGAAACTTTGATGTTAAAGTTACTTGTAGATATTGAAAAGTTTCTTAAGCCTGGTATTCAGTCCGTTAAGTTTTTTCAATTTTCCAATATAGGTAAATAAAAAATCATCCTTTTTCGAATACAAGGGGGAAATGCCCCCTAAAAAAACTCCCCATGCAGTTGACCCCTCAGGCTAAGTTTGCCGATTGGAACCTCTCAGTCTTCGTATTTATTCCTCTTTTATGATCATAATATTAGGATGAAGGTTTACTTAATACACGAAATGATCATTGAACGTAGCAATTTTTTTTTAATTTAAAGCATACAATTTTGAAAACTGATTGGCTCAGCACCAACGTCTTATTTAAAACAGTGATTTATGATTATGTCATGAAATTGAAAAATTGTCTTTTCCAATTATTCTTGCCTTATTCCTAAACTCTTATAACCTTTGACCGAATGTTTTCATGTAAAGGAAAGTGTTTAGGATTGGACAGAATAACAAAAAAGCAAATAATTACAACGGTTGTTCCTTATCATTTATGAACTATAAAATGTATTGTCTATATTGTTTATATCCATATAACTACACATTAATCCTTTAAGGTAAGACCATCGTCATGTCACAATTTGCATTTATTATACTTAATTATAATTTGCGTTTATCCGTAGGAACTTTTGCATCAATCATATTATTTCAGAGGGAGGGATTCATGGGATTTTTAAGTTGAGATTTTTTTTTCAATGCCAGCGCGAATGTATTTCGTCAGTAGCAAATATGAATTGAGTACAATGTAGTTTTATCAGGGGCACATATGCATAAATATACGGAAGCGTATTGGGGAAATAGTAAAAATAACAGTTTGAAAATTTATATTCAGAAACGTTTTTTATTTTTTTTTTTATTAAATTACCATGATATGGATGAGCATTAGATAGTTTTCTTTGAAAATAACACCCATTTTGACAGTTGTTTCCTCGTATTCCATATTTTGGTTTCACAACACTGTCATATGATCGTCAGATCTGAATACGTTTTGCTTCCCTTATTTTATGGGTGGTTTTAAATGCCTGCTTGGTTTCCCCAAAACAATTAGTTACTAGTTTTTGCTTCGCTGACACTTTGGCAAAACAAGTAGCAAATATTCAGCTTTGTCTTTATATATTAGACTGGTGAATAAAAGATCAGCGTAATATAGGTGTGTCGGAATAATGGGGCTGCAATGAACCGCATATCTGAAGTCCAGACTTAAACTTGAAACTATCCCGGGAATTTAGATACGATCCTGGGGCCGGTAACAAGAAATTTTATTAAGAAAGGTCGTAAGTATTGAGTTAAGGGGAAGATAAGATCATTCTAAGATCATTCAAAGAGTGTAAATCAAAACTCCCTCAGGTTGTTCGTAGATCGGTATTATTTTCCCCTTAAGTTGCATCGTAATAGTTTTCAAGTTACGAGTTCTTAATAATTTTCTGGCGTCTCCGTTTTGGTTCCTTGCATAGAAATTAGAATCACCTTAAATGAATCATAAAAACGTTTTAATGGACGATAAAATGCGGATAACAATCAACTACCCATTTAACCCAAAGAAAACAATTCTGGCCTCAGACCACCATTATTCATTCTTCCCCTTTTTAAATAAAATTGTCAAATTGAATTAAAATATTTGCACCGCTTTAAACATGAAATTAATTCAACTGCTTATAGACCATTATTATTTTAATAAAAATATGCTTGTCTCAGGACAATCCATCTACTTTTTCTTTTGAGTGCCCTATTATTCACCAGGCTAATGGTAGGATTTAAATCTTGTATAAATGACGTAGGCTTATTTGTCTATCCTACTTTCATTTCGGTCAAATCACTACTATAATGGTTTACTTTTATAAATTGTTCTTTGGATGGAGAGTTGGCTCATTGACACTCATACCACATCTTCCTATATTTTTTCACTTTATAACAATATTTGTTTTCTTTGAAAGCCTTTTTACAAAAAATAAAATCACAAAAATACTTAACTCCGAGGAAAATTCAAAACGGAAAGTCCCTAACCAAATGGCAAAATCAAATGATAAAACACATCAAACAAATTGGCGACACTTCTCATATTCCTGACTTGTTACAGGCATTTCCAAACCGTAAAAAAAATGATGGATTGAACCTGGTTTAAAGAGCTGAAACTCTCACTTGTATGACATTCTTATCAAATTCCATTATATTGATAACGATGCGTGGACAAAACAGACTCAATAGGCAAAAATGTCAAAAATAGGTGTATAACAGCAACACGAAACCCGCTATGGGAATGATTTCAGATGATCCGGAAGGGTAAGCAGATCCTGTTCCACGTGTGGCGCTCATTGTGTTGCTCATTATGTTACAAAGCCGTTAAATAGTCTAATTCGTTAGGTCACATTCGTGAAAAAGGAATGGAAATGAACATATCCGATATCATCTGTATAACGGATATTCCATATTGGTTAACCAACTCATGATGGCTTCCGTAAAATTTAAGAAGTGGTGATTTAAACTTCACCATTTGGAACTCTTGGTATAAAATTGAAAAAGGTCACAAATTTCTTTTTGCTTTATGTTTAACACTTCTGTCAACAAGCCAACATTGTAATGATTTACAATAAAGAGAAACTATCATATATATATCCTCCACACACATGGCCAAGAAAACACTGATATATAATTTCCTATTCAGATGAATTAATAATTAGAATAAAAAAGTTCTAAGGTTCACGTATTAACTTTTTTAAGCAACTTGTTCTATTATAAACAAGTGAATGTACAACTAAGAGTAGTCGGGACCACTCTTACACAAATATCAAGTAAAGCTATTGCGAATTGTTCTTGGTACACCCCTAAGTTGCTAAGTTTGTTTTAAGAACACTTAATAACTGACCAAAATTTAAGAATGATTTTGTGTTACCGGAATTAGTAAGATCGCTTTAAGGTAGGCGTAAGAATCGTTCTTAAATCATGCACTTTTTCAAAACATTAAGCCTAAGGGCTGTCAATCATTCTAAGATAGGTCTGAGGTTGGGTCTTGTTACATTCTTGAATCTTAAGACGCCCTTTAGGCTTTCGTTAGACATAAGAATGTTTCTTGTTACCGGCCCCTGGTAAACTTATCAATTGTTCAATCAAACCATTCTTAAAGTGTACGTATTCGGTGGGACTATTATACTAACGGGACTGGAAACCTTATCAATCTGTTGAAATATCATTGTCGCGATAGCGGGATTATTGTTTTTTTTGTTAGTATAATAATCCCAGGTGTTCAACACTGTAATTAAATCTTTGAATATTGTGTTCTTTGGAGTAAATATTGATTTTGTTATCAGTAAATTAAATCCATACTAAATATTACACATTTGTACTTTTAATATGTATTATACAATCTATTGATACCTATTATAGTTTGCATTGCACAAGGTCATGTTTTTCTCTGACTTTTAATGGCGTCTTTTACACTAAATTCATCGGATGTTGGATGTCTACTGATTGGTCTTAGATGATTTTTTTAGGTTGTTATTGGCTTTGAACTAGCTGTCGGTAACTTTCAGAACTCTCAGATATGAACTAAATGTCGTTTTGTTGTGTGGATGTATAAGTACTCGTACAAACCACTCTGTGTTTTGTAAGATGTATTTTTATGTGCATCTTTACTATTAAACGAGAAGAACTCATTTTGTGTGTCGCTTCTCTTCCTTCCACGATGGATTAATCAGCATGCCTCTTTGTTCTATAGGTAACTTGCATAGTCGCATTTGTCATCCATTCTTATGATTATTCAGATTGAGCTATTTTTGTAGAAAAACGCCAAAAAAGTAGTCCGGATTTTGATTCTGTCATCAGACTGACTTTTAGTCATTGATCAGACTTCCGGTTTGAAACATGCACAAGTACGAAACCAATCGTATGATTGATAACAAACTGAAAAAATAAATAAGCCAATCAGAGCGTTCTCCATATTATGGTGTTTAGATCGCAATAACCACACCTATTATACCTCCTTAGAGAGGACAATTATTTTTCACGTTTACCTACGTACATGTAAACAATGATTATACAACTTTAATATATAGACTCTCTGTATTCTGTCTACTGTTTTCTTTGAAATGTTTACCATTTAGGGGGTCATACCAGTTGCATATATATTAAAATAAGTAAAACATGTGGAAACAAGAATGTGTCCATAGTACACGGATGCCACATCGGCACTATATTTACTAAGTTTCGAGTTGATTGGAATTCAACTTAATCAAAAACTACCTCGATCAAAAACTTTGACCTGAAGCGGGACAGACGAACGGACGGACGGAAGAACAAACGAACGAACGAACCAACCAACCAACGAACGACCGAACGAACGAACGAACGCACGGATGCACAGACTAGAAAACATAATGCCTATAAATGGGGCATAAACATTTATTGTTTAAAGTAAATTAAAAGAAGTAATGATTTGGCAAAAAATGAAATTAGGGTAGAGATAAAGGGACGCAGGACCTTTTTCGGGATTTTTGGGATCCTTGCGGGATCCGGGAATATATTTTTGGATTTCGGGATAAGAATTTCTTTAAATTCTGCAATTCGGGATTTCATGTTTTTAAGGCCCGGATCTCAGGATCAGGACCCCTCCGACCACCCCATTAAATTAGCCTTAGTCGGTCTTAGTTTTTTACACAAGATTCATATCCTACCATTGGTGTGTTAATAAGGCTCTCAAAAGAAAAATCACTGCTGGATTGTCCGAGAAGCATATTTTATTACACTAATAATGGTCTATTTATAAGCAGTTACATTTATTTCATGTTTGAAGCGGTGATTTTTTTTAATTTAATTTGACTTTTACCAAAAGATTCATTAATATTGTAGCAAAGGAGAAGAATAATTGTGGTCTGAGGCCAGAAACACGAAAATATTTGAAACTAACAGAAAGGAAACAAATATCGGACTTTGGAAAAAGGGACAGAGCTTTTGATACCTTATACTGAAATTCTCCATACATTATATATTTTACAAAAATATATTCTACAACAGTTCACAAGCCTTAGGGACGACATCAAAAGTTCAATGAAGGATAAAAAACTTAATTTTCATAGTTTTTTCACTGACCCCCACACCCCCCCCTCTTAACTTAATTTGGGAAAAATTGATTGACCAATAGGGATATATGTGAAATCGATTTTAGATTAACAAAACTTGCAGCAATGTTGACCCCCCCCCACCCCCAAACTATTTGATTTAAGTTTTTTTATCCTACATTGATCTTTTGATGTCGTCCCTTATATGCCCGCGATTTCGCGGGTGCGTTCTAGACCATTTAATGAGTGGAGTCCGTTTCTACTGATTTTTTATAGTGTACGGTGGTTTGTAATTATGTTGTACTGCAACATCAATGTCCCAAGTCAGAGACAGCTTTCGGTAAACAACATCTCCGAGGATGTGCGGCGTTCTATCCCGTTCGAAAGAAGTTTTATTCAGTCACATATATCTATTGAAGAATTTAGTAATGGTTTTACGTAATTTGTTGTACCGGAATCTCTGACTTAATAATTTACCAGTAATACTACTACATTGCGTACATTAAAATCCAAATCTCACTAAAGGCACGGACATAGCAAACGATTTGTGATATTTACATCCCAGCTCCTTTGTTCTAACAGGGGTGATCTGAGCCGGATCATACCTACCAGATCACCCCAGTTTGAGTTTCTTTGTTATGCATGCTTTCCTTTGTTCTGTAACATTTTGGCGGGAAGGTCAAATCCACTATAAAACTTATAATTAATTATACGGAAAAGACTATCTATCAAAATTCACGTAGAAAAAATCCAGTGTATATGCTGGGATTCGCACTCAAGACCTTTAGCATATCAAGCCGCGACACATACCACTACACCAGGAGGACTGGATACGAAATAACAGTAATTTGATATACTTAAAGGAAGCAAGATCTTTTTATAAGTGGGGCGAGTTGTCAGACCTTTATTCAGTGGGGTTTTAACCTTTTTCGTTAATTAATGAGTTTTCAGACTGATTGTTCAACATGTTCAATTTGATTTTACACTTTTTCAAAGTGAGCAAGTCGGTAAACAAGAGTGGGACGATATTTTTATAAAGTGGCGATATAGTGTGGGCCGATTGGCAAGTGGGGCGAGTTGACACTGTTTGATATCTACTCATCGTGTTTGGGGGTCAAAAAGGGTATACATCATATACATGATATAGTAATATATAAAGTATATTGTTATGGTTGTGTGGCGTTCTAATCTAGATTTTATGAATTGTAAATGGTTTTTAGTCTAATATAAAACAGCTGGGATGTAAAATAGTTATCCCAGTCGGACTTGGTGTGTCAGTGTAAGATCACCCTCTACACTGACACACCGCGTCCTTATGGGATAACTATTAAATAAACACCGTTAGATGGTGTCAAATGAACATCATCATATAAAAAAGATTATTAACAAAGAGCCGAGGGAGCGAAAAATCGTATCTATTGCTGTTAATTTTAGTGTAGAGTTTCACATATAACATTTAAATTTTTAAATCTAGGAAAAGACAGATATCATCATTTGTATTTTATTTATTTTAAGTAAAAATCTTAGTTCCTTTGGGTAAATTTTGGAAATATTTTTAGAAAATTTTTGATGATTTAATGAACAAATATCACGATAACGGTTATTGTTGTTGGATTTATCAATAAAATGCAATTTAGATGTGTCTTTACTGAATTTGGTCATAATATAAACCATAATTCATAACAATACAATGGACAAGTCTGATTTTACAGGGGCGCAATTGGTGTCCATTTGAATACCTACAACCTGTGTATTATAATTTAGTTGCCGAAACATACATTAATATCATCAAGGAGAAAAATGACAGCTTCAAGCATCTTATCACATCTCCTGTTAACATATCTATTCTAGCACATTTACCTAAAGAAGGCTTTAAATGATTTGCAGCAAATATATTTGCATTCAGATTTACCAAACGACCATTTAATTAAATAGGAAAACTTTTGTTTGATAAAATTGTGTGGAAGTGTAGTGTAAAGAACTGAAAAGATAAAACTGTCAAAAGAACCAAAAGACCAAGATGAAACGAAATGTTCTAGGTTTTTGTGTTGTTTATGAAACAAATACATAATCGGGTTCTTCAAATGTGTGGGATATGTTTTAAGCTGTGATGTGGTTATAATATGATTTTTCACTATATAAGAACTATATGTGGAGCACACCGACCTGATTAAGAAGAATCAAGATATATTTTATCAGACTTAACGCGTTTTCACAAATGTCTTTCAAATTCGTAAACAATTTTCCTGGATTCGTATCTATGATGAGTTAATGTTACTTCTAAAATGCCACTGTGTAAAATGCATAGAAACCTGTGACAAGACAATGATTTATTTACTCAATTAACTATATTTCAGAGTTTAACTATGTTATCAAATTGTCGATACATCTTTGTCGTCCTTGTTTGTGTAACTCAAATGTCGGACAGTCAAGTTTATTACGATGGCCAAAGAGGAGGACCTGGAAGACCAGGAAGACCTGGTCGCCCAGGTAGAGGCGGGGGAGTACGAAGAGGTGGACGAGGGGGAGTAATAGGAGGTGAGGGTGGAGGAGGAGGCGGAGGTGGTGGCGGTGGTGGCGGACGTGATGGAGAACCGGGAAGACCCGGTGGATACAGTTGGAGCTATTCTGACGGTGGAAATGGTGGTGGAGGAGGAGGTTGGTTTGATGGAGGAGGCAGAGGAGGAAATGGGGGGATGGTGGGTGGTATGGCGGCGGTGGTGGAGGACTTGGAGGAGGGAACGGAGGGGGAGGAGGTTGGTACAGCGGCGGTGG
Source organism: Mytilus edulis (assembly GCA_019925275.1). NCBI lineage: Eukaryota > Metazoa > Mollusca > Bivalvia > Mytilida > Mytilidae > Mytilus > Mytilus edulis. Next base: position 53,639,455 of record CM034350.1, on the reverse strand, counting down.
AGGCACAGGTGGAAGAGGTGGTGATGGAGGTTGGTATTATGGCGGGGGAGGAGGCAATGGAGGATCCGGTGGTGGTTGGTATGGAGGCGGAGGAGGAAGAGGTGGGGGTGGCGGTTTAGATGGAATGCCAGGAGAACCAGGTGGAGAGTATTACTATGATACGTACGGTCCAGATACATATTGGTATGATTATGATTATGGCAGTCCATTAGGATCTCCTGGTAAACCTGGCAGACCTGGTAAGCCTGGCAATCCATCAGGATCTGGTAGACCTGGTAAACCTGGAAGGCCTGGAAAACCGGGTGGATTATCAAAAAGTAGACGCAATAAACAGAGAAAATCTGGAACACGAAATGGTGATGGAGTGGTTTTTCTAGAATCTAGTGGTAATTCTGGTAACCCAGGGAATCCTGGTGCTCCTGCAGGAGGTCCGCCAAACCGAGGTGCTTCAGGTGGAAAAGCAAAGGAAAATAGTCTACGAAAATCATCTGGCCAACAAGTTTCTACACGTCGTGGAAAGGCTGTTTAAATGCCTTAGAAGATATATGATCTCAAGAATATGGAAACATTTTTTAGGTAACATTTTGATATTTAACTACATGTAAAATGTTTAATTCTATAAGGGTTTTCCTTTTTGCTAAAAAATTATGAATATGGTCATAAAAGAATATTGAAAACTATGTATTCCGCTTAATAATCTTAAGACCGAAAGAGGTATGGCCATTTTCCCCTCAATTCTTTTCATTCGATAAGATAGGTAAATCATGTTTTAAATAGCCCGATAGATGCTAATTATAGTACATTAAAATACGTCACATCATCTATTTTCATACCTTGAACAGGTATTCCTACAAAAAACAAGGCCAAGACTATTGATTTTTTATATTGATTTTATCTAATTGTTAACACCCTTTATGGGCATAAGTACCATACCACGTAACTTGTCAAGAAGCCAAATAATATTGATCAAATTCAAATGGGATGGTGTTCTCATTCTGAATATATGTATATCTGTATTTGTCCTGGTCTTTAAATGTTTTATCGTCTATAAGATAAGATAATATATATATTAACCGGAGAACATCTTACATCAGCTGGCCATAGAACACCTTGTGTTACTTACACATGTTATATGGCCTTTTCTGGCATTTTAACAAATCGGCCCTTCGTTGTGATACAGATGCAACGCTTCTTGATGTTTTACCTATACAATCACGATTTGTAGTGTAATTGATTTGTTCTGTGGTGTTGTCTTATTTTCTGATGACTTAGATACCGTTGTAGGGACGGTGGTAAGAATTTCAGTACTAGTATCTACACAGTTAGTGAATTGTCGACATAACTGATTGCTGTTGACTGCATTTGTTACATATTATACCATGTTCAAAAAAAGTTTCGAAAAATTGTTAGTGTTGTTTTGAAACTTGTATACAATGGCCTTATTTTATGTTATGTTATATTACACATGCAACATTTGGGATTCATTGCTTTAGAATCAATTCTCGTGTTGTTGGTTATGTATAGGCACCTACTTCAGTCTGACGGCAGACGGCAGTTGTTCCTTGCATATATGTTATCAATGTAAACACATGAATAAATTGAAAGTAAGTCAAGAGTATAGACAGTCATAGGAATGCACACAATAAGCGATACAGTATTTTTTTAAATAAAATGATTTATACTATATAGTCAAAATGAACCAGAATGACTCTATGAATTAAGCAAACATCAGAAAAAATATGATAGAAACATTAAAAGTAATATAACAACACAAAAAATGCAAAATGTCTGAGCGAGATTTGAACCCTAGCTTGAAAACAATATTTCATTTGTAGTTCTATGCTCTTTTTTTTTTTTTTTTTTTTTTTCTTTTTTTATCTTTTTTCAATTCTTCAACATATATATATAACAGATATATTAAATATTACACAAAACTATCACAAGGCAATGATTTTAAGTAAAATGACATATATAATCAGCACAATAATTAGGAATTAAATGTTATGACACCTTCGGTTTCTTGTACCAGAATATTATTCTTTAAAAAGTGTTTCTCAAAAACATTTCTCATACATCTTGCATCACACAAATATTCATACAGGTAAGTTACATAGTGTTTTACAGTGTATATAAATAGTCTAATAAGATCAACATTACTGTTTAAATATTTAAGTAAATTCCTTCTTCCGAAGATACAATATTTCGCTATAGATAACATGAAATTGACAAAACTTACATTTACGCCTTTGATAGATCCAAATAAACTAAACATAAATACCTCTTCATAAACTAAATTATCAATTTTGTCAGAATCAACAGTATCAAATAAAACTGACAACTTTTGTTGCATAAACAGATGAAATTGTACTTATTCAGAACATAATAGAAATAAATGAGTAATATTTTCTACTTCCTTTTCACATACATCACATACATTGTAATTTATAAGTTTCATAGTCATAAGTTTAGAATTTGTGAAAATACAACAATGTGCTACTTTGAAATCTAGATCCAATAATATAGATGGTTTCCAATAAAAATTAACGTTTTTCCATACTTTACAAAGATCATTCTCTTCAATCTCAAAAACTTCCGTCCACTTATTATAGCAAATAGGATGCTGACATAGTTTACCAGTAAGTAATAAATACAATTCTTTTGTCGAACACATAGAAAACTCTGACAATTTGTCTTTGAAAATGACATTAATATTTATAGAGCGAGAAACATTTCTCCTACGAATATTTTTATGAATAATTTCTGTCCATTCTTTAGGCAATACATCTTTTAAAGTATCATATCTTTTTACAATACTGTTAATATCACAATGATTAGTTACATTTTGTATCATCTCAACTAAAGCCATTTCTGGTAAAAAAAAACTCTATAACTTCATAACATATATCTTTTACTTGAACAAATCCAGCATTTATAAAATCATACCATATAACAGTTTTTCCATTGAACAACACATTTGGATAACAAAATAAGGGTTGATCGTATACATTTTCAGTGCTAAGATCAAATTCAATATCATCTCTTAAGAGATCAAAACCTTTAAACATTTCTTTGTAAACATTAGCAATGCACTTCAAGTTTCTGGTAAAGAGATGAATATTATTTCTTCTGATAAGTTCATATTTAAAATTTTTGAAATAAAATATTTAAATGTAGACTTCCATAGCACTTTATAATTCTTGTCTAAAAACCTGGCCAAAAATTTTAACATAAATGCATAAATCTTTGATTCAATATCAGGTAACTGTAAACCTCCATTACACTTTTGATCAATGATGGTGTTATATTTTATTAAGTGCGCACCTTTATTCCACACAAAATTAACACATGTATGCATTTTTCATATCTCGTAAAACATGATCTGGCATCGATGTTACAAACAAAGAATACCATAATCTTGACATAAATAATGAGGAAATAACATTCACTCTACCCCACATGTATTGTCAATTGCCTCTGCATCCACATATTTAATAAGGACTTAATTTTACTAACTTTGCCACTCCAATTTAAATGATCACAAACAGTTTTGTCTTTGCCAACATACACTCCTAACAATAAAATATAGTTTTCGCAAACTTGCAAATTATATTTGTTTTTTTCATTATAAATCAGTTATTCTACCTTTGCCAATTGGCAATATCTCTGATTTTTGCCTAGTATTTATTTTGTAGTTCTATACTCTACTGATTGAGCCACCGCGATACTTGACCATCATATTCTTAATAAGGAGGTTTATCGGTACAATTTAGAGATGTTGTTTTTTATATAATAAGGACACACTAAACCAATTTCATTTTGACGGAAAATCTAGTATAAATTGCCACAGTCACGAAAAACATAACTTTTTTTTTGGTTTGAAATGTCCTTCTTGGGGATTCCCTGTTTTTTCCACCTAAAACACCATAAATTCCGCTAATGGACTTTCATCATGGCCTTTTTGAGGTTTAATTAAATATTTATCACACATATCATAATATATGTAAATCGAGATATTGATCAAAAAGCATTTTTTTTATTTTTTGTTTTTATAGTAAATTTTATTCTGTTGGCACTTTTTGAAATTGGCCCTTCTGTGAAAAAAAATCCAGACAAATTGGCCCTACCTCTTTAATTATTAATATCAAGTATTTTAGATTTACTTATTGTTAAACCCGCTTCATCGGTTAATTTGTTTAGAATTAACACCATGAAAAGCATTTGAAACTCATATGTACCTTGACCTATATTGGTTTTCTTTTATAAATTGTAACTTGGGTGGAGAGTTGTCTCATTGGCATTCATACCACATCTTCCTATATCTATAAAATTTGTCAGATACAAATTAGCTTATTCAGACAGCATAATTATGTTGAGTGTAGTTATGTACTATTTTGAATTTATGTTATTATAAATTATTGCTCCCTCGGTATCTTTACTTTCTTTTTATTTATTTTCAGATATGCTACATCCTTCAAACTGGTTTTAACAAACAGACAAAGTTCTAGCATTGAAGAATCTGTGTTTGACTAAATGAAGCTTTAACTTGTAATCATTTCGATATGATAAAGACTATATGTAGTTTTAGTGAATTTTTATTAAATTTTGTTTTCTCGTATTGATTGTAAATTCATAAATTAGTATAGTGCAATGAATTGAGTTTGTCAATGAACTCTATCGAAAATAGTCGCTGTGGTTTATTTTGAAAAAGAATTTGAAATTGAATTATCGGCCTTCGTTTATATTTGCCACTGACTATTTGTTTAGGAAACGAAACGTGTCAACACAGATATTTGAGAGTAATTAATATTTTTTGGGGCAAAAATGTAGCAAAACCAAAATTATATTATAATAATACATATTTTAAATCAACATTTTTAATCGCCAAATCGTCTTAATAGATTTTAAGCATGCAACTTGTACATCATTATTAAATATGTATATACATCTACTTATTTTTAAATCGGTGCATGTTGTTAGCACATTTTTCAATAACCATTATCCTTTAATGCACTACACTAACGGGTATTGTCACTCTACACACACATGCATATATATTATCAGATTATTACATGGCATTTTTCATATCGCATGTATTATCAGCCCTAGGTTCAATATCAGCCCAAGAGCCGCATGGCTCGAGGGCTGATATTGACCGAGGGCTGATAAAACATGCGATATGAAAAATGCCATGTTATGATCTTTTTATCATATGCTTCAACAGTAAAGAAAAATAACAGATTCATATAATGATCCTTTTCGAAAAGAAGTTCAAAGAGTGAAAAGTTCAGGGACGTCGGACCCAAATTTTGGTACATTCGATATGAGTCTTTCTAACATATGCCTCAACAGAGAAAAAATAACATTTTAACATGGACAAATCGACAAAAAAAAAATAATTCAACAATATACATAATGAACATTGTTTGGAAAAGTCAACCTTTTTTAAAGTAACTTTCTAAATTATGTTTGAAACTTTTAAAAAATGCATTTATTAAATAATTTTTTTTTTTTTTTTTTTTTTTTTTATATTATTTTACACAATATATTTTCCAGTATCCAAATAATTGTTTTGTACACTACTTTGTAATGTTTTTCAAACGTAGTATTGAGGTGTATTTTCCGGAATTTGCCGAGTATCACCGGAATGCCATGTGATAACGTTACGGAAAGGCATGTGATAACAATCGAAGCATGTGATAAACTTTTCATATCAGCCCGCTAAGCACTAATTGGAAAAAATATGAAATATACGTTAATTTAATGCTATTATCATACGGTAAAATTCATATGTTATTTAGTCTAAGTATATGATAATTTAGTATACAGTATCGTTTATTTTATCCTGTTATATTGACCAATAGACGTCGCATACTTTAACCACCACTTTTGTAATTTAATAAATAAATTTAATTTCATCCAAATATTGAATTATCTACAAGGCAGCGAAATTCATATACAATGAGCTGCAAAGGATATTTTTTTTTTATCTATATCGGATTTTATCTGGATAATTGCACACTCAATGAAACAAGTTTGTCTAGCGAAATATTGCGGTTTTTTTTTGTTGGTTTTTTTTTTTATCTTTTATCGTAATGTAAATATTTTTACATTTTAATATCAACATATTATATATTATGTTAAAATTACATTGTTACATAATTCTTCTAAATAACAGCCTAACAATGTTAAATTTGTAAATTTGCGGAGGCTTATTCTTCCCTGTCTTGGATTCGAACTCATGCTACTGAGATATCGTTGCATCAAATCGTCTTCCACTATGCCTATAAGAAAACTATCGGCCTTATTTACAAGAGATCTCGACCACCTAGGCTCGACAAAAATCAAGCTTTTAGAGGCCGGATGTTATCTTTCCTCTTCAGTTTTTATCTATCGTGATAACACAGTACATGCTATATAAGGCAAGAAGATTTAATATTACAGATCAGTTGAATTATCTATTACAGAGGATCTTCACATTAATTTAGGATGCCGTCTATATATATATATGATATTATCATATACTTAGACTAAATAACATATGAATTTTACCGTATGATAATAGCATTAAATTAACGTATATTTCATATTTTTTCCAATTAGTGCTTAGCGGGCTGATATGAAAAGTTTATCACATGCTTCGATTGTTATCACATGCCTTTCCGTAACGTTATCACATGGCATTCCGGTGATACTCGGCAAATTCCGGAAAATACACCTCAATACTACGTTTGAAAAACATTACAAAGTAGTGTACAAAACAATTATTTGGATACTGGAAAATATATTGTGTAAAATAATATAAAAAAAAAAAAAAAAAAAAAAAAAATTATTTAATAAATGCATTTTTTAAAAGTTTCAAACATAATTTAGAAAGTTACTTTAAAAAAGGTTGACTTTTCCAAACAATGTTCATTATGTATATTGTTGAATTATTTTTTTTTTGTCGATTTGTCCATGTTAAAATGTTATTTTTCTCTGTTGAGGCATATGTTAGAAAGACTCATATCGAATGTACCAAAATTTGGGTCCGACGTCCCTGAACTTTTCACTCTTTGAACTTCTTTTCGAAAAGGATCATTATATGAATCTGTTATTTTTCTTTACTGTTGAAGCATATGATAAAAAGATCATAACATGGCGTTTTTCATATCGCATGTTTTATCAGCCCACGGTCAATATCAGCCCTCGAGCCATGCGGCTCTTGGGCTGATATTGAACCTAGGGCTGATAATACATGCGATATGAAAAATGCCATGTAATAATCTGATATTATTCTTTATCTTTCCTGTATCTTTCCTCGTCTTTTTTTCATTCAGCCTGTCAGGTTTCTGGTGGATCCAAAAATGTTCTCGTTTCCGTCTCGCCGTGGTGTCACATTCAGTGGTGTTGACTTGTATGATTTAGAAAGTATGGCACTGAATGGGACACCACGGCGAGAAGGATAAGAGATTTTATGAATCCACCGGCTCCACACTTATGAATATATTGGGCTAAAGACTGTAGTAGAATTCTTATTAAACACTGGATATCTCATTCAAATTTTGAAGTGATGTTGTGCATAATGCCAGTAAAATTAAACATGATCCATGCAAAATAATTGATCTTTTGAATACATTGATTCTTAAAGATTATCAATTTGATACAGTGACACTAATAAATTCTTCAAATATTATTTTATCGGTACTGACATTTATTTTGTTTATGAAAATAAAACAAAACTAAATTGCTTTATATGTACAGTTATAATTACTAATGATCCATTATCTTGGTTAGGTGAGGGTTGAGCGCTCACAAATATGTTAAACTCCGCCACATAAGTCTTTATGTGCTAACCCAAGTCAGGAGCCTTTATTACAGTATTTGTCTTGTGTCTGTCATTATCTTTTTGCGTAAATTGTTTTGATGTGAATAAGGCCGCTAGTTTTCTTATTTTTAACTTCTTCATGTCTGGGACTTTTATAGCAAACCATACGGTATATGTTTTTCTCATTGTTGAAGACCGTAAGATGGCCTATAATTGCTTACTTTCACTTAATTCATTTTAACGCTGGTTGATATCTGTTTTATTTGCAATCATACCACGTCTCTTCATTTTTAAATGAATGTAATACATCATGTCAGTTCCAAGGAAAGAATAGCATTGTTCTGTTTCTAGCTAAAGGTTTGTGGAAATCTAACATTGAAGTAATAGTTAAAAAGTTGTATGGTTTTCTGTATTCAATTTGTTTAGTTGAGAATAGTACAATATGAACGTGCAAAGTGGTTTGATGCATATGTGTTTTCCGAAATTCAAAAGCCTCAAAACTTTTGATAGGTAGGAAATGTGAGAAATATCTGGCGAATGAGCAAATTATACGCATATAATTTTGTAAAAGAAGCGAGGTCGAATGTTTTTAAAGAAAACTTCCAAAAGATTGCAAAGGTACCATTTGCGGGGGATTATTATTATAGCTATTTGTAGGATATTACTTGATTAGCAGTAGAAACAGAAAATCACTCAAGCACTCATTCATCTGAGTTCAAGTAAACTACTGTAACATTTCATACAGGAAAAAAAAACAGGGGACAGTTGCTACAGTACAGGTATTTCAAATTGAGTACTCTCCCTTTGATAACTGTTTGAGTATTTATTAAAGTTTTCTCTGGACATTGTCAGATGCCAACATAATCAATGACTCAAAACCGAAGCCAATATTCTACCAATTTTAACAAGATACAAAATTGTTTTGTCATTGCTCTGACATTGTTTTCTTATTTTATTGTCCAAAAACATTGACAATAGGATTAGACACAAGTTTTGCAACTTAGAACGTCTTCTCCTTCAGACATTGTTTTCTTTTAAAAGATTCTATATTGAGATTACCATTGTTTAATTTACTTTCACTGGATCAAATGTTCGAAACAGGGACTTCAAGTTGTATTCTCTCTTTAACACTGCATCAGATTCACAAATGAATTCCATTTTTCATAAGGTTGTAACTCATTAAAGTAAAGTTGACACGGTTTTTTTGGTTATTTTGTTTTTCATATTATTAAGTGTTGTAGATATATACTTTTTATTTCGTGTGTACTTGATGACGGTTGCATCAATAATACATCATGTGAACATTGAAAATTATGCAAACCTAATTTCTTGACACGAATGAATCTGGGATTGTTGGAGCAAGATAAACATCCGCGTTCATCCTTATTTGGGGAGGCATTTTTTGTTAAATCAGTAGTTTGTGTGTGTTATTTCATATGATCATGGTGTTGTATTTTATGCTTCGACTTTTCGACTTTTAAATTGAGATTGGTTTTTTTTTATGTATCGTTGTATATTCTTCATTTCGAGACATTGTCAGTCAAACCATGGAAGTAATATTTATAACTTTCTATCTAGCACTTCTTCTAGATGATCTGCACACTGTATGCCAGATAGGTATGACTTTAGATCGTACACCGCTTCTTTCTCGAAGATCTCGTTAGGAATTTAGTATTTAATTCTAAATTTGTCCTACCGGTACCTAAATTTCTTGAATTGATCATTGTTTAGTTTTAGCATTGCGTATAGTTTCATTTAAAACCAGATGCTCCACAGGGCGCATCTTTATACGACCGCAGAGGTTGAACCCTGAACGGTTGGGGCAAGTATGGACACAACATTCAAGCTGGATTCAGCTCTAAATTTGGATTGTGATTAAATAGTTGACACAGTATAGGTTTCTGACACAGAATGAATGTGGTCTAATAAACTTAAAATTTGTTTTTGCCTTTGAACAATTCACTATGCTGTTGAATATTAATCCTCTCAAAAAAATGTTTGAAGAAATTTTCTTTTTATTTATGAAATCTGAAATGAGAAAAATTGAACCCCCCTTCAATTTTTTTTCACATCCCCCTTTCCCTTATTCCAAAACTGATCTCAATTCAAATTACTAATGGAGTTTGCAACAATAACTACTCATTTAAATACATCATAAAATATCAAAATGTAAAAAAAGTGCTTGTTATCACTGAATGGTAAAGATTGTTTTAATTTATCAGTTGGTAGTAAAAGTGAATATACATTGTATATTGTATAAAACAATGATTTAAGTTGATTCAACTACTATTCTGGACAAAGAAAGATAACTCCAATTGAAAATTTCTTGCTATTGCGCAATATTGTGCAATTAGATATTTCTTGCTATTGCGCAATACTGTGCAATTGAAAATACTTGCTATTGCAAAATACTGTGCAATTGAAGATTTCTTGCTATTGCGCAATACTGTGCAATTGAAAATTTCTTGCTATTGCACAATACTGTGCAATTGAAGATTTCTTGCTATTGCTGAATACTGTGCAATTGAAAATTTCTTGCTATTGCACAATACTTAATAAAATAATTTTGGATCCTGATTTGGACCAACTTGAAAACTGGGCCCATAATCAACAAGATGCTCCGCAGGGCGCACCTATATACGACCGCAGAGGTTGAACCCTGAACAGTTGGGGCAAGTATGGACACAACATTTAAGCTGGATTCAGCTCTAAATTTGGATTGTGATTAAATAGTTGACACAGCATAGGTTTCTGACACAGAATGAATGTGGTCTAATGAACTTAAAATATTTTTTTTGCCTTTGAGCAATTCACTATGCTGTTGAATATTAATCCTCTCAAAAAAATGTTTGAAGAAATTTTCTTTTTATTTATGAAATCTGAAATGAGAAAAATTTAACCCCCCCCTCCATTTTTTTTTCACATCCCCCTTTCCCTTTTTCCAAAACTGATCTCAATTCAAATTCCTAATGGAGTTTGCAACAATAACTACTCATTTAAATACATCATAAAATATTAAAATGTAAAATAAAGTGCTTGTTATCACTGAATGGTAAAGATTGTTTTAATTTATCAGTTGGTAGTAAAAGTGAATATACATTGTATATTGTATAAAACAATGATTTAAGTTGATTCAACTACTATTCTGGACTAAGAAAGATAACTCCAATTGAAAATTTCTTGCTATTGCACAATATTGTGCAATTAGATATTTCTTGCTATTGCGCAATACTGTGCAATTGAAAATATTTGCTATTGCACAATACTGTGCAATTGAAGATTTCTTGTTATTGCGCAATACTGTGCAATTGAAAATTGCTTGCTATTGCACAATACTGTGTGCAATTGAAGATTTCTTGCTATTGCTGAATATTGTGCAATTGAAAATTTCTTGCTATTGCACAATACTTAATATAATAATTTTGGATCCTGATTTGAACCAACTTGAAAACTGGGCCCATAATCAAAAATCTAAGTATATGTTTAGATTCAGCATATCAAAAAAGCCCAAGAATTCAATTTTGGACCCTTTGGACTTTAATGTAGACCAATTTGAAAACGGGACCAAAAAATTAAGAATCTACATACACAGTTAGATTCGGCATATCAAAGAACCCCAATTATTCAATTTTTGATGAAATCAAACAAAGTTCAATTTTGGACCCTTTGGGCCCCTTATTCCTAAACTGTTGGGACCAAACTTCCCAAAATCAAACCCAACCTTCCTTTTATGGTCATAAACCTTGTGTTTAAAATTCATAGATTTCTATTTACTTATACTAAAGTTATGGTGCGAAAACCAAGAATAATGCTTATTTGGGCCCCTTTTTAGCCCCTAATTCCTAAACTGTTGGGGCCAAAACTCCCAAAATCAATCCCAACCTACCTTTTGTGTTCATAAACCTTGTGTTTAAATTTCATTGATTTCTATTTACTTATACTAAAGTTATTGTACGAAAACCAAGAATAATGCTTCTTTGGGCCCTTTTTTGGTCCCTAATTCCTAAACTGTTAGTACCAAAACTACCAAAATCAATCCCAACCTTCCTTTTGTGGTCATAAATCTTGTGTCAAAATTTCATAGATTTCATTATACTTAAACTAAAGTTATAGTGCGAAAACCAAGAAAATGCTTATTTGGGCCCTTTTTGGCCCCTAATTCCTAAAATGTTGGGACCAAAACTCCCAAAATCAATCCCAACCTTCCTTTTGTGGTCATAAACCTTGTGTTAAAATTTCATAGATTTCTATTCACTTTTACTAAAGTTAGAGTGCGAAAACTAAAAGTATTCGGACGACGACGACGCCAACGTGATAGCAATATACGACGAAAAATTAAAATTTTTGCGGTCGTATAAAAATCTAAGTACATGTTTAGATTCAGCATATCAAAGAAACCCAAGAATTAAATTTTTGTTAAAATCAAACTTAGTTTAATTTTGGACCCTTTGGACTTTAATGTAGACCAATTTGAAAACGGGACCAAAAATTAAGAATCTACATACACAGTAAGATTTGGCATATCAAAGAACCCCAATTATTCAATTTTTGATGAAATCAAACAAAATTTAATTTTGGACCACGATTTGGACCAACTTGAAAACTGGGCCAATAATCAAAAATCTAAGTACATTTTTAGATTCCGCATATCAAAGAACCCCAAGGTTTCAATTTTTGTTAAAATCAAACTAAGTTTAATTTTGGACCCTTTGGACCTTAATGTAGACCAATTTGAAAACGGGACCAAAAATTAAGAATCTACATACACAGTTAGATTCGGCTTATCAAAGAACCCCAATTATTAAATTTTTGATGAAATCAAACAAAGTTTAATTTTGGACCCTTTGGGCCCCTTATTCCTAAACTGTTGGGACCAAAACTCCCAAAATCAATCCCAACCTTCTTTTATGGTCATAAACCTTGTGTTTAAATTTCATAGATTTCTATTTACTTATACTAAAGTTATGGTGCGAAAACCAAGAAAAATGCCTATTTGGGTCCCTTTTTGGTCCCTTATTCCTAAACTGCTGGGATCTCAACTCCCAAAATCAATCCCAACCTTCCTTTTGTGTTCATAAACCTTGTGTTTAAACATTGATTTCTATTTACTTATACTAAAGTTATTGTGCGAAAACCAAGAATAATGCTTATTTGGGCCCTTTTTTGGACCCTAATTCCTAAACAGTTGGAACCAAAACTCCCAAAATCAATCCCAACCTTCCTTTTGTAGTCATAAATCTTGTGTCAAAATTTCATAGATTCATATTTACTTAAACTAAAGTTATAGTGCGAAAACCAAAAAAATGCTTATTTGGGCCCTTTTTGGGCCCTTATTCCTAAACTGTTGGGACCAAAACTTCCAAAATCAATCCCAACCTTCCTTTTGTGGTCATAAACCTTGTGTTTAAATTTCATAGATTTCTATTTACTTAAACTAAAGTTATAGTGCAAAAAACCAAAAGTATTCGGACGATGACGACGACGACGACGACGACGACGCTGACGCTGACGCCAACGTGATACCAATATACGACCAAAATATTTTCAATTTTTGCGGTCGTATAAAAATATCTTCTTTTTGGGTATTTGGCAATAATCTGCCAATTGGCACGGATCAAATGGAAAAGGTAAGTAAAGGCGGGATTGTATGTTACTAGAATAAACAGAACTATTTCGTTTCGAACTCCCCAAATTATCCAAGATATCAAGCTTCATGTCTTTTCGGAGACCAGCAAGGACTTATTTGTGAGAGCTGATGTCTTCTCTAATATAAGCTCTGCTACTGCAGGATGGTGCAAATCGTGTAATAACAGACGATGTCTGACTTGTCAAAAATTACTGAATACTCAAACATCTAATTGCGACTCCACTGAGTCCGACACTATATACTGCAATGTACCTTGGAAAAAAACAGAATGTTGTATACCTTCTTCATAGTCGATGTGGCATGCAGTATCTTGGCGAGAAACAGAACAGCCTCTCAATTGATATTTTATCGTGTTTTTCTATGTTGTGATTTTATACTATTGTCTCAGTAAAAGGGAGAAGGTTTGGTACCATAAAACGTTTAATCCCGCTGCAAATGTTTGCACCTGTCCTAAGTCAGGAATCTGATGTACAGCAGTTGTCGTTGTTGATGTAATTTATACTTGTGTCTCGTTTTTTTTATATAGATAAGACCGTTGGTTTTCCCGTTTGAATGGGTTTATACTTGAAATTTTGGGGCCCTTTATAGCTTGTTGTTCGGTATGAGCAAGCCCAACAGTCCCAAAAATTAATATTGAAAAAATTACCAGCGTATTGATTCGTTATAATTTATATAACGATCAAGATCATTATTTCAGTCTGACTACCACAATTCAAGATAAAAAGATTGCATGCCTCATGAGGAGAGAATGTCACTCTCTGTTTATTGAAAACCCCTGCATAATATAGTGAGGGGTCTATAGGTGACCTGTTGCAAGGTTAAACCACGATATGTTCCTATCAAATATAAGCTCATTTTACCGAGGCATTGTAAATTTCCGTCAATCATGCAGATCGATCCTCTATTGCATGATTTACATATTGTATTTATTGTTTGTTTTTTCTCGTACTGGACATGTATGAAATATTTGCCAATGGACGTTAAGCAAACAACAAAATCAAACAATCAATCAATCAATCGAGATTTAAATTGTTCTAAGTATGACATAAAATACCTTGAATTTAATACTGAAAATATTTGAGGTAATAATAATAAAGATGAACACATAACGAAAACCAACAAATAGAAAATCTAAACTATTTATTTTGTTAAATTCACTATTACACAAAGCAGATCTATTATAATATATAGTTAGCATAATAATACTAATTGCATATATTTGGTCAAAGATTTAAAATCTTTTCAAAATTGCACTGTTCATAAAGCGTTAATATAAAAATAATTACAAACAAAGTTAATAATAACATGAAGTGAGGTATAATATGGATGGATAGTATGCAGTCAAAAAACTTTTGCAAGACAGGCACATTTTCAATAAAAACTTGAGCTTCCAAAAAATCTGTTATTAAAAAACAATAAAAGAGTCATAAATCTTATTAATTTCAAAATGTTATATTAAAAAATATAATACTCGCTTTCTGACCAATGACCTTTGACTTATGAGTCGATCTTGGTCAGTTTTAAAATCTTAAATATTTATAAAGAAAGCAGAGTCGACCATGAATGTAAATGCTGTAAATGCTGCCTATAAGCATATGAATATCATTATATTGCCCGTTTTTCAAAATTAGCAGTGTGTGGGACTATAGTTGTGTTTTTTGTCCTTCAGTTTCAGTGTGGACTGGATCACGTTTTTTCCGATATATCTATTCATAGACCTAATTCCACATTCCACTGTTTATTGTTTTGTTTTTATCTAAAGTCGGATAATATAACACTTCCCTCCCTGTGACCTATTATTTTAATTGTAAATACAATGTCTTTTTCTACTTATATCTTTAAATTGTTTTACTTAAAGGGGCACTAGCTGTCAAATTCATTGTAACCGATTTGACTCAAATTCTCATATTTGGTTTATAACAATGTAAAACATTTATCCAAACTATCAAAAGTCTAAAATAAACAGTTTACAGAGCATGGGGTAGATAATATATAGGTTCGTTTCGTGTGTATTTTAGTCCAGACGCCATCTAATTAACTATCGATTTGACCTCAGATGACCATATAAGCGATGTAAACAAAAATAAAGATACGAATAGATTAAACCAACACGTGCAATTGCATTTTTATAGGTCTGTTTGATTTTATTTTATAGATTAAAAATAGATGTTTCTCATTGTTTTTAACCATATAAGAATGATTTTATGTGCATCGAATTAGTAATCAAATGATTTACCGTAGTTTCACTTTCATTGTTGACATTCTTTTTCTTTAAATAACCAGTACACGTACAATGCATGCGTTGTCAATCTCTAGCTAGGGGTTAACTTGAAGTTCACATGAATACCGGTTAGAATGATGATGACGTTTTCACTTGCAAGTGAATCAGTCAAAAATTATGTTTAATCGCTTATTTCAACAAAATTAAAGGAAATTGATTGCTAAAAGCAAATTATTATTTCATTATTCCAATTTGATTAATGATTGATCTAAAAAAAATCATACTTTATTTTTTTATATATATCGTAGCTAGTGCCCCTTTCCTTTCTTTGTATTTCATATCCTCCGGGATTTTTTTAAACTAAAATGTCCTTAAAGTATATTTTTATTCATACAATGAATAACAAAACCCCATTAGAAAAATTGATTTAATCAACTTTTTTTTAGTGAACATGTGAAAAAGTTCACCACACTGTTTTATTTTCTGTGTTCACAAGGTTCAAGTGAAATGGCGATACCCACCTAATACCAGTTCGACTACGAGCTAGTGTCATCACCTGAGGGTGTTAGATAAACCATTATAACCCTATGCAACCCGGCTAAGGAGAGCCTCGCATGAATGTAAAAAAAAACCCCACCCAATTTTAAAATAGGAATAAATTCAATAATATTTTTAAAAGTACATCTAGTATATTGCATCTATGTTTCAAAACAGCGTCTGGTTATGATAGACATTTACATATTTAATATTTGTCTATTGTATCAAATGATTAAATCGTATTTTTATACAGCATCCATAAATCGATGTCTATATGCTATAATACCACCAGTTGTTGCCAAGGTTATCGCATTCTACATGTTAACTGAAACATGTCTTTATGAATCAATACCTGGGGCTCGATACAGGGTTAACGTTTTCTTATCGACACTCATCATTCATAGAAATGTCAAATGTAATTTGCATTTTCATTTTTTTTCCAAAGCTGATTCATTTCTAGTCATATGTAAATTAAGTTAAAACAATTATCAGGTAATCGTTTTTACATATAATGCATAGTTTATCGTATACATGTTGTTAGTTGTAGGCGTTAAAGCTTTCACATTATTTTCGTTATTTTCTCAGATTTGTAGCAAAAGATGTTGCGGTAAATAGGGTGGGTCAAATATATTTTGAGCTCGTATAAAACGTCCTTGAAATATTGCAAAATAACTTATGAATTTGACTGAAAAATCATACATCATCTAGAAGAGTTAAAAACTAAAAATGTTTGCAAGACACTATTAAAATCTTGCAGCTTATCTGACGGTGACAGTTCTTGTAGTTGTAACTGTTCGGACGGTGCTTGCGCCACCAGTAGTTGTTCGACCAATCACTATAATCCTCCGTTCAGGGATAAGAAGTATGCCAGCGATTACCGCCAGTATCCCAGCAATGACACAAAGATAGAAGGCCCAGCTTAGATTACTATCAAATTTAGACGCCCAGCAAATCACTCCTATAAACGCACAGGCAGCTGTAAATAAATCAATAAAAATTAAAAAAATTAAAACAGGTAATTCAGCAAGAGAAAATACATCGTATATAATCTTCAGAAAGTTTGAATGTTAAAACAGATTGAATGCGACGACATTAGCTTTCGTCGGATACTTTATTACGTCCGGACAACCCATGCATGCTTGCAAATTTTAGGGGGGGGGGGGGCGCACGCCCGCCACGCCCCCGCCTAAATCCGCCCCTGCTGAAGTTCTTATAATTACAGATTTGGTTTCCACAAAATCCTCTTTGTCATTTTATTATACTACAATGTTTGACCAATTGACCATTTACACCGTCAGTGTTTGGTCATTTACACCAAGATGTCGTTAAATAAAATTGGATACACTGCATTTATCAAATATTTTTATTAACAAATGGTAAAATCATCGAAATACCCGCCTCCTAATTTAATAAAGACTCATTCTGCTTTGACAACAAAATGTTGGCGTAAATAAGATACTAGTATATTGACACCACATCTACCTAGTGCCCTCATAATTGTATCTTAAACATGATACTTCTGGTTGGGAATCATATTTAATGGTTTTAGATTAAATCAACGTTTTACTCAAAAATATTCTAGTTAATTACCAGAATAATTTTATGTAAATTGCTGCCATTATACAGTATTATCCTTAATATACATGTCTTACATTTATGGATTAAGCTATTAAAATAACAGTCTAAAAATATTTCCAACAACATAAAATGAAGTTGACATAATGATAAGATTAACTGACAGTAGATTAATAATAAAAAAAAACCTAACTAAGAAGGAGGTTACCATATCGATCCGAGTTCACATTTTACTGCAATAACATAGTTTCTATAAATGAATGAATAGATATACAGATGTACATGTAAAGTGTGCCAGAATGATTGTTAAAAGTTTTGTGATAATCACAAAATTGGCACTTCAGCGCATAGACTAAAGTGGAATAAACACACTTTTGTAACGCATTTTCTAGAATAGAAGAAAAATACAAAGATTACAACAAAAAGGAAATTTTGCATGTAAATGAATTGTAAAATGCATTTAAGGATGATAAACTCAAATGAACAAAATATCAACAAAACAAATTATTGATTGCTAATTTTTTTATTGTGTTTTATCATAATATCAAGGGTTTAGAAGCCGGTGTCCACTTTTTAAAAAATGTATGCCCCCCCCCCCCCCCCCTAAAAAATTTAACTAACTTCATGACCATAAGGCTAAAGTTAAGGGTTTCTCTTCTTTTTTTTGCTGGTCACTTTCAGAAGTTTAACAGCTACGCAACAGCACTATTGAAACGCATTAGCTAAGTTAATGTCATTCAGTAATGAAGTTATTCTCCCATAATACTCCAGCGACAAAGAATTTCCTGTTTAAAAGTTCCTTTCAGATGGATTTTACATAAAGTACATATAAAAAATCAAAAACATTTTGCCATTATTTTTTGCCTAATTAATATTGCTTTTTACCACTGTAAAAATAATGGCAAAATGTTTTTGATTTTTTATATGTACTTTATGTAAAATCCATCTGAAAGGAACTTTTAACCAGGAAATTCATGATGATTAGTCTTTTGCTATATGAACATATAAATGATATATGCAAGCTGTCAAATGTGAAAATTCATTATTTTGGAACCATAAACTAGGGACAATTTCACTCTTTTCTTTAGACTTTAAATAAACTTGCTAAACTATTTACCATTTGAATGTAATAATCAAAACCATTCAATAATTAGTTGAATTAGAAATATTACTATTTTGATTTATATCTATATAGAGGTTATTTTTTATTTCAGAAAATTGAAAACTACAGATTAAAACTGAGAAACAAATTAATGCTGTGGACATAATCCTTCTTTGTGTATTTATCATAATTTGACTTGTATTGTGATTTATTTTTCTGTATAACACTTTAAAACTGAAAATGTTATAATTAAAACATCGTCTGCTACTATAAACATATTGTTTGTGTTACATATGTTATCAGCAACAGAGGTACAGCTTATCTCAGTATGGGTCACATTCCTAGTGCAATTATAATTGTCAATCAAGAAGGGTGATCATTTTGATCAACAAACCAGAGCTTTGTCGCTGGAGTATACAGGAATGTTACACATCAGCTGTTACTGAATATGATGATATAGTTATTCAACATTGTGTTTGTTATAACCGTTGCCATGGGAACATAGGGTGAAGTAGAGTATTTTTAAGTGGATACACAGCTGCTCTCTTGATAGCTTTTGCTGGTACATTGGTGTTAGTAGGCACGGGTTGTACCATACAAGTCCTTGGGAAAAAGATACAAATAATTCGAAAATTAATAATTACCATAAATAAGTAAAGTTAACCCTTCTCTCAAAACCTTGCGGGAAAATATACAGAAAGAGGGCACGTTGGGCAATGTTGGATAGAGAACAAACATTTTGACTTGCAACCTCCCAATTCGGACCCTCGAAAGTTGTTGCAAGGAATGTTTTTAACACGCCGACTTTTCAGTCAGCCATAATTATATATATATACCCGACTCTTGGTGCTTTCTGCAGATAAGTCATATTAAATATCCTTTATTAAATAAACTTGTAGTATACCTCATAGTCAAATGTGGGAGTGCTTAATTGCTTTGTTTTTTATTGGGTTCTTTTTGTATTTTTTTGTATTTTTTTTTTTTATATATTGACATTTCTCCGCACAAACTACTAATGCCTCATGTTTGTCTTCTCAAAGTGAAGATACACTTACCGGGTGCACTTGAGTCATTTTCAACATAGTATTCATTGAATAATAATACATTGCTACTATTTTGTTGAGTGTATTTTCTGTGTTATATTATTTTATTTTATTATTTTTATAACACTTGTTACATATCTTTACTGTGTGTGTATTGCATATGTTATTGTTTATAATAATATTGTCTGTATCATATGCCCTCCTGGGGCCCTAATTTGGTAAATAAAAATATTCTATTCTATTCTATTCTATTCTATTCTATATGTTTTTTTTTCAGTTCATTTAAATATGTTTTGGAGTTTAGTAAGAAGTCCATTTTCACAAGAACCCCACTTTTTCTAACACTTATTTATTAATTATTAATAACTGAACACAGTTGAAAGCAAGGTATTAGCAGTGGTATTAAATGGTAAAATACAAATTTATATAAATAGGAACTTTTTGGAAGTCATCTAGTCTTGCATGTATGGAGGTTACTTTAAAAAAAAAATATAAATCATGTACTTTAATTCCTTTTCCTAAGATGATGACATTATTTTTGTCTTACCCTCACATAGCTTATGTTGATAACCAGACCGTGAACACGTTGAAACAATTTATCTAATTGTAATGTGACAAATTTGAAAGTCGTACAATAAAGAGACAAATTAAAGATTGAAGGATGTTCGCTTGTCACGTTTTGGATTTTTTTGTCAGATTTTCGGAATCCTCTGGTTAGATTTTCGGAATCCTCTGGTTTTATCTATTTGAATGCCTTAACAATTTTTGCCCATTCACCCCTTTTTTCTTTTTATAAATCTTTTACTTGTATAAATATAAGCCATCTGTAAAAAAAACTTGTAAAATCGTTTAATAGTTTTTGAGAACCTAAACTTGTCAATGATAAAGCTATGACAATTCAAGAGAGACCATTTTCCCGCCAAAAAAATCAATGGCTAATTTTTTATGTCACCCCCCCCCCCCCCCCTTTTTTAAGGTTTGCATTAAGGTTTTTTTATTGTCAATCATAGGTCAGTCATTTGAACAAACACCAACATCAATATAACATGTAAGTTGTTTTTTTATGGTGGAAATTGTCTTGTATGATCACAGGCGCTGATATTTTTTTTTTTGTTGTCGATTAAAATATTAAATTTTCTATTTCTATTATACATATCTATCACTTATGTGCATGTCTCACCTAGTTTCGAGTGATTTAAACGACTCAGAGAAAACACCCAATTTTACCATTCATAGATCACACCGTGGACATTGACACCAATATTATACCACCCACATTAAGTATAACTTACCCGTGATAAAACTGATGATGATGCATGCCAGAATGAGATCAGACCGTGGACATTGACACCAATATCATACTGACCACCCAGTATTAAGTTTAACTTACCCTTGATAAAACTGATGATGATGCATGCCAGAATGAGATCAGACAGTGGACATTGACACCAATATTATACCAACCACAGTATTAACATTACTTACCCGTGATAAAACTGATGATGATGCATGCCAGAATGAGATCGGACCGTGGATATTGACACCAATATATTACCAACTACAGTATTAAGTATAACTTACCCGTGACATTGGCACCAATATTATACCACCCACAGTATTAAGGGACAACATCAAAAGTTCAACGTAGGATAAACCAGATGCTCCGCAGGGCGCAGCTTTATACGACCGCAGAGTTCTAACCCTGAACAGTTGGGGCAAGTATGGACACAACATTCAAGCTTGATACAGCTCTGAATTTGGATTGTGATTAAATAGTTGACACAACATAGGTTTCTGACACAGAATGAATGTGGTCTAAGAACTTAAACTTAAAAACTTAAAAATTTTAAATTGGACATTTACCTATTATGGTCCAATATCCAAAATCTAAATACATGGTTAGATTCAGCGTATCAAAGAACCCCAAGAATTCAGTTTTTGATGAAATCAAATAAGTTCAATTTTGGACCATTTAGACCTCAATGTGGACCAATTCGATAACAGGGCCCAAATATAAAAAATCTAAATACATGGTTAGATTCAGCATATATCAAAGAACCACATATATTCAATTTTTGTTGAAATCAAACAAAGTTTAATTTTGGACCCGATTTGGACCAACTTGAAAACTGGGCCTAAAATCAAAAATCTAAATACATGTTTAGATTCAGCATATCAAAGAACCCCAAGGATTCAATTTTTGTTGATATCAAACAAAGTTTAATTTTGGACCACGATTTAGACCAACTTGAAAACTGGCCCCATAAGCAAAAATTTTAATACATGTTTAGATTCAGCATATCAAAGAAACCCAGAGAATTCAGTTTTTGTTTAATTTTGGACGCCGATTTGGACCAACTTGAAAACTGGGCCCATAATCAAAAATCTAAGTACATGTTTAGATTCAGCATATCAAAGAACCCCAAGAATTCAATTTTTGTCAAAATCAAACTAAGTTTAATTTTGGACCCTTTGGACCTTAATGTAGACCAATTTGAAAACAGGTCCTACCAGATGCTCCGCAGGGCGCAGCTTTATACGACCGCATATGTTGAACCCTGAACGGTTGGGGCAAGTATGGACACAACATTCAAGCTGGATTCAGCTCTAAATTTGGATTGTGATTAAATAGTTGACACAGCATAGGTTTTGGACACAGAATGAATGTGGTCTAATGAACTTAAAATAATTTTTTTGTCTTTGAGCAATCACTATGCTGTTGAATATTAATCCTCTCAAAAAAATGTTTGAAGAAATTTTCTTTTTATTTATGAAATCTGAAATGAGAAAAATTAACCCCCCCCCCCCCACCATTTTTTTTCACATCCCCCTTTCCCTTTTTTCAAAACTGATCTCAATTCAAATTTCTAATGGAGTTTGCAACAATAACTACTCATTTAAATACATCATAAAATATTAAAATGTAACAAAAAGTGCTTGTTATCACTGAATGGTAAAGAGTGTTTTAATTTATCAGTTGGTAGTAAAAGTGAATATACATTGTGCATTGTATAAAACAATGATTTAAGTTGATTCAACTACTATTCTGGAGAAAGAAAGATAACTCCAATCAATTGAAAATTTCTTGCTATTGCACAATATTGTGCAATTAGATATTTCTTGCTATTGCGCAATACTGTGCAATTGAAAATATTTGCTATTGCACAATACTGTGCAATTGAAGATTTCTTGCTATTGCACAATACTGTGCAATTGAACATTTTTTGCTATTGCACAATACTGTGCAATTGAAGATTTCTTGCTATTGCTGAATACTGTGCAATTGAAAATTTCTTGCTATTGCACAATACTTAATATAATAATTTTGGATCCTGATTTGAACCAACTTGAAAACTGGGCCCATAATCAAAAATCTAAGTACATGATTAAATTCAGCATGTCAAAAAAGCCAAAGAATTCAATTTTTATTAAAATCAAACTTAGTTTAATTTTGGACCCTTTGGTATTTAATGTAGACCAATTTGAAAACGGGACTAAAAATTAAGAATCTACATACACAGTTAGATTTGGCATATCAAAGAACCCCAATTATTCAATTTTTGATGAAATCAAACAAAGTTTAATTTTGGACCCCGATTTGGACCAACTTGAAAACTGGGCCAATAATCAAAAATCTAAGTACATTTTTAGATTCAGCATATCTAAGAACCCCAAGGATTCAATTTTTGTTAAAATCAAACTAAGTTTAATTTTGGACCCTTTGGACCTTAATGTAGACCAATTGGAAAACGGGACCAAAAATTAAGAATCTACATACACAGTTAGATCCGGCATATCAAAGAACCCCAATTATTCAATTTTTGATGAAATCAAACAAAGTTCAATTTTGGACCCTTTGGGCCCCTTATTCCTAAAAACCTGTTGGGACCAAAACTCCCAAAATCAAACCCAACCTTCCTTTTCTGGTCATAAACCTTGTGTTTAAATTTCAAAGATTTCTATTTACTTATACTAAAGTTATGGTGCGAAAACCAAGAATAATGCTTACTTGGGCCCTTTTTTGGCTCTTAACTCCTAAACTGTTCAGACCTCAACTCCCAAAATCAATCCCAACCTTCCTTTTGTGGTCATAAACCTTGTGTTTAAATTTCATTGATTTCTATTTACTTATACTAAAGTTATTGTGCGAAAACCAAGAATGATGCTTATTTGGGCCCTTTTTTGGCCCCTAATTCCTAAACTGTTTGAACTAAAACTCCCAAAATCAATCCCAACCTTCCTTTTGTGGTCATAAACCTTGTGTCAAAATTTCATAGATTTCTATTTACTTAAACTAAAGTTATAGTGCGAAAACCAAGAACATGCTTATTTGGGCCCTTTTTGGCCCCTAATTCCTAAAATTTTTGGACCAAAACTCCCAAAATCAATCCCAACCTTCCTTTTGTGGTTATAAACCTTGTGTTTAAATTTCATATATTTCTATTCACTTTTACTAAACAGGGCCGTAACTACCTGAATTTTCTACACAATTTTTTTTTTTTAAGTAAAAAAATAAAATATTGACAATATGTACACGAAGAACTTTATATTATAAACAACACAAGTTAACAGTTTTAACAGTGTAATCATGATACGTGATATGTCTGTCATTTTTCGGATTTTTGATCGAAAGTAAACCGTTTCAGTATTTGTTTTATTTTCTTTTTCGTGTGGCCGTCCGTCTGTTATTCAGTATTGAGAGGGGGTAGTATTCGTATGAGAACACATATGAAACTATGCTTTCGATAATTTTGAATGAAAACTTAACTATTCACATTTATTTGAGGCTCAATTATTTAAGCAGAGGAAGTTCCTTTTGTGTTGTGAATCTTTTAAGATATCGGAAATTCGTTACCGGCTGAATCATGATCAGCTGTTGGATCGTTTTTTTTTTAAGTTTCCCGATCGTACGAGAACATTATGGTCAATGCCTTAGTAGGTGAACACTCCCATTCGTTGTAGCAGGGACTTTCTATACTAAGTATATACTAGACTAGTATAGAAAGTGCCTGGTTGTAGTTATATACGTCTGTTCAACTTTCAACATTATTGAAATTCAAGATCCTCGATAAAAAAAAAATATCTTGCGTTTTATAATCTTGCTTTATATGTTTTTTTGAACTTACCAGCTTCTAAAAAAATATCTTTAAATACAGAAAATACAGATAATTGTTTGCATGAATATTGCTCCAAGGATCCAGCAAGCCAAAACTGATCTTTCTTAAAGTAAGGAAATCGAAGGAAAACGGGTAATTTTAGTCATATCATTTGAGAAAAAAATCCACAGTCACAATGTATTTAATGTTAACAATTATAGGTCAAAGTACAGCCTTCAAGACGGAACTAGCCTTGGCTCACCCCGAACAGCAATCTCAGCTTGTTTTTGCATAAAAGTTGCTTCCAGGTTCAAGCACTTTCTTATAGTAAGGAAATCGAAGGAAACGGGTAATTTTAGCCAATGACTGAGAGAAAAAAAATCGGCGGGGGCTGCGCCCCCTACCCTCTATCAAAGGGGCTCAATCAGCGGCCCCCAAACCCCTGCCTCCCCTGAATTCGAACCCTAGTTACGGCCCTGCTAAAGTTAGAGTGCGAAAACTAAAAGTATTCGGACGACGACGACGACGCAAGACGCAAGACGACGACGCCAACGTGATAGCAATATACGACGAAAAATTAAAATTTTTGCGGTCGTATAAAAATTAAGAATCTACATACACAGTTAGATTCGGCATATATATCAAAGAACCACAATTATTCAATTTTGATGAAATCAAACAAAGTTTAATTTTGGACCCTTTGGGCCCTTAATTCCTAAACTGTTGGGACTAAAACTCCCAAAATCAATCCCAACCTTCCTTTTGTGTTCATAAACCTTGTGTTTAAATTTCATAGATTTCTATTTACTTATACTAAAGTTGTTGTGCGAAAACCAAGAAAAATGCTTATTTGGGCCCCTTTTTGGCCCCAAATTCCTAAACTGTTTGGACCAAAACTCCCAAAATCAATCCCAACCTTCCTTTTGTGTTCATAAACCTTGTGTTTAAATTTCATAGATTTCTATTTACTTATACTAAAGTTATTGTGCGAAAACCAAGAAAAATGCTTATTTGGGCCCTTTTTTGTCCCCTAATTCCTAAACTGTTGGGATCAAAACTCCCAAAATCAATCCCAACCTTCCTTTTGTGGTCATAAACCTTGTGTTTAAATTTCATAGATTTCTATTAACTTGAACTAAAGTTATAGTGCGAAAACCAATGTGTCTTCGGACGACGACGACGACGACGCCAACGTCATACCAATATACGACCGCAAAATTTTTTTGCGGTCGTATAAAAACTTAATTCACATAGTTTTTTCACTGACCCCCTCTTAACTTAATTTGGGAAAAATTGATTGACCAATAGGAATACATGTAAAAATCGATTTTAGATATACAAAACTTGCAGAATATTACCCCCCCCCCCCCCCCACCCCAACCCCCACGCCCAAAACTATTTGATTTAAGTTTTTTTTTATCCTACATCGATCTTTTGATGTCGTCACTAAGTATTACTTACCCGTGATAAAACTGATGATGATACAAGCTAGAATGAGGTCAGACCGTGGACACTGACACCAGTATATCACCAACCACAGTATTAAGTATAACTTACCCGTGATAAAACTGATGATGATACATGCCAGAATGAGATCAGACCGTGGACACTGACACCAGTATATCACCAACCACAGTATTAAGTATAACTTACCCGTGATAAAACTGATGATGATACATGCCAGAATGAGATCAGACCGTGGACACTGACACCAGTATATCACCAACCACAGTATTAAGTATTACTTACCCGTGATAAAACTGATGATGATACAAGCTAGAATGAGGTCAGATCGTGGACACTGACACCAGTATATCACCAACCACAGTATTAAGTATAACTTACCCGTGATAAAACTGATGATGATACATGCCAGAATGAGATCAGACCGTGGACACTGACACCAGTATATCACCAACCACAGTATTAAGTATAACTTACCCGTGATAAAACTGATGATGATACATGCCAGAATGAGATCAGACCGTGGACATTGACACCAGTATATCACCAACCACAGTATTAAGTATAACTTACCCGTGATAAAACTGATGATGATACATGCCAGAATGAGATCAGACCGTGGACATTGACACCAGTATATCACCAACCACAGTATTAAGTATAACTTACCCGTGATAAAACTGATGATGATACATGCTAGAATGAGATCAGACCGTGGACATTGACACCAGTATATCAACAACAGAATCAGCAGGACAACAAACAGAATCACTGCTATGGCAGAAAATGCTCTTGCAGCCCCAACTGCTGTACCTGTAAAAACAAAATTGTTCGTTAAAATAATCATTATTTAATTACGTTTATTCTACAGCAGTGGCGGATCCAGGGGGGGGGGGGGTTTCCGGGGGTCGTAACCCCCCTTTTTTTTGGCCGATCAATGCATTTGAATGGGGACATTTGGTTGGAACCCCCCTTTATCCTGGGTTGGACACCCCTTTTTAAAATGGCTGGATCCGCCCTGTACAGTACAACGATAGGCCACTTTTTTCAATGCTCTTTTTTATGAATAGCTTGAACAGCTATACCTGGGTAACTGATGTTGAAGTTGGTATATAATATAGCCAGTGTTGTAGGATTGTAATCAGTCATGCATATGCAAATTCACAATAAAACTGCGAAATAATCACACCGTTGTGAAAGTAAATGGGGATTATTTTTTCAAAATAAATTTCAAACCTTTGAATAAACAGCTGCTGTTAGAACACGTGCTACGCCCTTATTGTGCATATTGAAATTGTTGCAAGAACAAAATAGGATATTTCGAATGCATTTAATTTATAAGCAAATAAAATGCCGGCTCTGTAGGAAAACATGCCTGATATCGTTTAGATCAAACAAAAGTTTCAACTATATCAATCCAAGCAAACAGAAGTTATGGTACTCACAATAATGTGATAAAAGTTTGGGAGAAATAATTTTAGGAATGCTTGAGTACACGATTTGTAAAAAAATGCGAAGGATCAAAGTTCCATAACTCTGGAATGGCAGTCAAAAATAAAAAAAAAAAGAAAAGAAAGGGAGCTTTCTTCCGTTAATTCCAATTTTGTGTAAAAGTTATATGACAATTGGTTAAAGATCGTTAAAGTGAATTTGAGATATCGTTCGAAGTGTTGACGGACGGACAGGTCTACATTGTTTTACCATAATGTACAATTATGACCAGGAAGTGAACCCTGAACAGTTGGGGCAAGTTAAAACACAATATTCAAGCTTGATAATCTCTGAATTGGGATTGTAATAAAAATTTGACATAATATAGGTTTTAGACACAAAATAAATGTGGTCAAAGATCTTAAAAATTTGAAATGGGACATTTATTTACCGTCTGATATCCAAAATCTAACATCATGGTTAGATTCAGCAAATAAAAAACACCAACAATTTAATTTTAGTTGAAATCAAACTAATATTAATGTTGGACCCATCGAACCTTAATATGGACTCATTTGAAAACAGGGCCCAAAAATAAAAATATCTTAATGCACAATAAGATTCAGTATAAAAATTATCATAGGTCCGCAATAATTTTTAAAAAGTTTTAATTTTGAACTCATTGGACCTCAATTGTAGACAAATTTAAAAATGGGGCCCCAATATCCAAAATAGTAATACAAGGTAAGAAGCCCCAAAAATTAAAGACTTTAAATGAATCCCATTGAAGTTGGTTTAAAAAATTATATCTATTTTCAATTGAAGATTTCTTGCGATTGCGCAATACTGTTCTGTTGCACAATACTTAGTTCATCTGTTTGGATTATAGAATAATTTACACACCCTATTTGGTGTGTATCTCCTGCCATATCAGTACGTGTTGCTTTATTTATAATAAATAATAAATAATAAATGGAAAAATTTGGGGGAAAAAAACAAAAAATTATGGGAAAAAAAATTTGTCCCCCCAAAACAATATTTTTTGAAATATTTTGAAGAAAAAAAATTTAAACCACCCAAAAAATCTGAACCCCCAATTTTTTTTTGGATATTTTGAAGATTATTTCCTTTACAAAAAATGTACAATTTCAGAGAATTCCATAATCTTTAACACATTATATTATCTGGAAACTAGAAAAATGTTTGTTTTTAGCCCTTTTTTGAACCTTAGTTTATTAACGTTTGGGACAACTACCACCAAACTCAACCCCAGCCTTCCCTTTGTGGTATGGAATCTTGTAGTACAATTCCAGATAGATCCATACACTTAAACACAGTTATTGTCTGAAAACTAGAAAAATGCTTGTTTTCACTCCCCTTTTTGCTCTTAATTCCTGAAAGATCGGATCAATTACCCTCAAACTCACCCCTGCCTTCTCTTTGAGATATTGAACCTTGTGGTACAATTTCAGAGAGATCCATTCACTTACACTCAAGTTTTTGTCCGGAAACTACAAAAACACTTGTTTTTTTTGCCCCCTTTTGGTCCCTAATTCCTACACTATTGGTACCATAACCCCCACAATCAATCCCAACCTACCTTTTTTTTATTGAACCTTCTGGTAAAATTATATAGAGATCCATTCATTTAAACTCAAGTTATTGGCCGGAAACCGACTGTGTCTTCGGACGCGACGCCGACGCCAACGACGACATCATAGCATTAGAAGAACGTATTTTTTTTGCGGTCATATATAAAAATTATTATAGGGTATGCAGTACCCAATTACAGGTAAATTAATAGTGTTGAACAGACTGCATTTTTCACACAGAGTTTTCAAAATCGTTGCATTCATCTGTCACTTACGAAAGATTTTGCCTCCTGCTTGTTCAATGAAAATGAGAATTAAACTTCAAGGGTTATTAATACTATTCGTTGGTGGTTTTCTTTTTCTTTCGAGGCATGGATGTGTGCATTAGAGGCGGATTTAGACGGGATAGGGGGTCCGGGTCCCCCTTTTGTGGGAAAATTTTGGTTGGTTATATAGATAATCACTGAAGCGTGACGGCAGCGGGCCCCCCCCCCCCCCCACCCCTCTTAGGCAGTCAGTCTGGATCCGTCACTGTGCACAGTTGCATATTAAGGTTTATGTACCCTTCTGTAGCCATTTTTGTACGAACTTTTCAAACTTCAATTGTATCAAAACTACAGATATTATGAATAATAGAGATAGGCCATTTTGTACATATTCCAAGGGGAAACTTGATGCAAAGCATTATTTTTTACTGTTCCATTGCATTTAATAGAAAAAGAGGACTTTTTGGCAAATAAATCAAGATTTTTATAGAAAATCCACAGCCTTTATCCTTGTACTCTCATATTTGGCAATTTGATGACTGATAGATATAGGATTATTACATGCAGTGCTAGCATTGATTTCCTTAAAACAAGTTTATAAATGTAGTTATTGGTTAAGACAAGTATAAATATGGCCAAAATCAAGTACACCTTTTAGGGTGCGCTCGACTTTAGTGACTCAGCACGAGGTGTTTTGGAATTTACAGGTTACTTAGAACTTTTTGTAAAAAATAAACACTAGCACATCATAGAAAATCAAGTGAGTAATTTATGTTTCAAATTTTATAACAAAAATCTCTGTATTAAAGGCTGTGGATTTTCTATAAAAATCTTGATTTATTTGCCACAAAGTCCTCTTTTTCTATCAAATGCAATGAAACAGTAAAAAATAATGCTTTGCATCAAGTTTCCCCTTGGAACATGTACTAAATGGCCTATCTCTATTATTTATTATATCTTTAGTTTTGATACATTTGAGGTTTGAAAAATTCGTACAAAAATGGCTACAGAAGGGTACATAAACCTTAAAGCAACGAGGTAACATAAGGATGCTAAGTAAAACAATAGTGGTCTGTTTTAAATATTATATTACAATATAAATGCAAATCTTACTTATACGGCCGTATTTGTAGCATCGATCACCAGTGCGTGCTTCATAATTGTCACTGCAAGTCTGCCACAAACCAGTATTTACATCTCCATATCTGTTATCCCACGATTGCCAGTACGGAGAGGCAAATCCAATAACTTCGAATACTAATCCAACACAAATAAGTGCAAAAGCAACTTTAAAATACACCGAAACAATAAACATTTTGTAATTTAACTTTCAAATTAATATCGAAGACTTGTTGCACACAACACAAATGCTCCAAGAAAGATGAATAAATTATGCAGCTTTTGTGGGACGCTGAGCAAGATGCTATCGAGGCACAACACAGGAAACACTGTGTCTTAAATGTTTGTCAAACAAAAAGTGTCGTCTGCTAGTAAATTGATTAATGTAACACCTATGTTGTCGGGAAAGAAAAATGTCGCTATATTTCAAAATAATATTTCATGGATGTATGAATATGTGTATGTTCTATCAAAGATAGGTGGAAAAAATAAAATACAGCTTTGAAGCATATTTAAATATCGAGGCACATTAAGGGTTAATCTATCATCAAACGCCCTAAAATGTTTGATGTATGACTAACAAAAACAGTTCATTCACACTATTACGGAAAATAAAGTGTAGTTGTTAATATTTTCTGACGCCCATGTCATACACTTATATTAGTATGTAATCTGAAGAAGAAAAAATGCTTCGTTGGATAGTGTTTCTAATTTGTAATTTCTAGTTACTTAAGTTTTAGAGAAGCAATTATTGAAATTTTAGTTTCTTTTTACTTTATTTTCTCAAAATTTAATATTTTATTATAACCTGAAATATTAAGCTGGAAAACAAAGTACTTAATTAAGAACAAATACTTGTATTCCATGACAAATTTATACTTGTTTTGCCAATCTGTGCAAGAATCAGGCAGAGGTAAACACATGACAAACAAAAACCCACTCAGGTTGAAAATCATTGATTTATAATAAATTGTAAAATTGTACAAACATATAATATTCGTTTCCTTCTCCTGTTCTGGTAATTCAAGATATAATTTGGTTGAAATGAACTAGAAATGAACAATTAATTCCGTAATTTTCTATCATTCCAACCAAAAGTTATCAAGAGATTTCTAGAACTACGTACCTGACCACCAGAAAAGAAAGACCTACGATTTCTAACTTGGGACGAGGATAACTTCAAAATTGGATAGTACGGTCGGTGTTTTTTTTTTTGTCATGTGTGTTTTGAAAGTTTTCTAAATAACTTGATTCTTACAAAAAGACTGGCACTTTAAAACAATGATACATTGATGCTGCCTGTAGTAGTGTTTAATCACTATTATTACTATTTTCAAATTAAAAAAAATATGTACTAGATGTCATCCATTTATATATTTAGGTGATTTCAAATTGTAAGTTTTATAAAGTCCTAACTGTTTTTAAAAACTTTATGACCAAACTCAAAACTCATCGATAAAATACAACATTTACATTATCTCTCCTTTAACCTTCAAGTTGCTTCACAAATAATTATCTGATTATTCTACATACAATATTAGTCCTTCGAACATTGGCGTATTATGGTTACGGGTACGGGGTATAGCTATGTCCGTCCGTCCATTCGTCAACACTCCATACGTAATAACTCAAATAAGCTTTAACCAATTCTCATACAACTTAAACAGAACATTGGAATTGACGAAGATCAACTCCCTTTCGATTTTTCAAATGTTTTTCTATTAGTTTTTCGCTGAGTTAAGGACCTTTGACCCTAAGATTCATGGCAACGTTTAACAAATCGCTCACGAACTTAGTCATCCTCTAAACGTTACATTTGTATGGCGATTGATAAATTCGAAAGGAAGCTCCATATTTTATTTTTATTTTTGTTTCGGTTTGTAGTTCCAAAATAACGGAACTTAAACTGTTATATACAGGTTATTTTGCAATTAAACGCGCACTCATTACAGTATTCCTGGATTGATTTCCTAAAAACTTTAATTACTTTATTGAGGAGATTTTTTTTGGATTTTTATAAACTCTCCGATTTGTCGCTGTAGAGTTATGGGACTTGAAATGCAAAATCTAAGTAAATTTGTTTGATTGATTCAGTATTGTTCGATTGGGTCAATATATGATTAAATGTCTTCAAAAAATCCTATTTTATTCTTGCGACACTAGGGGTGGATCATGTGGTCTTTGCACACCTGTAAATTGTGATTGTGGTCATGTTTACCTGAAAAAAAAAATATGGAAAATTCCGCGGAAAAAATAAGCATGCGTAGCAAAATATTAATACGTATTGGACAAAAGTATGGACAATTTATTATAGTACATTTGAGATGATAAGGGTATTGCTCGTCGTGCAGTTTCCTATTGTGGATAGTGGTCTCATTCTAGTCATTGGCAATCATACCTCATATCAATAATTTTGCGATATAAATTTCTGAAATACGAATCAATAAAAACGAGCCTATTGGGAAATACGGTTTATTCCCGATTGTCCGACTTTTTAAAATTTTGGAGTTTTGATTGTCCCACATAAAAAGTTCTGATTGTCCCACATTAAGTAAAATGTTCTTAGATAAGGTTTACTCCTGGTTTGCCCACTTTTAATTCTATCAATTATTTATTAGTAAAGAAAACAAAAAAGACAAAAGGTTTAATGAGCATACAATTGTATAGTCTGTTCCAACTTAAGTATAATAATAGTTTGTAAGTGTTTTCTATATATTCAGGTTTTTTTTTTTTTTTTTTTTTTTTTTTACAGAGGATGACCTTGAGGTCACTCCGATGTATTGTTATCGCTTAAATTTCCGTCATGCATACATTAGTCAAATTAGTTTTGGGTTTTCAACACCAGTGAAAAAAGTGCATTTTCATACCTGCTATTTCTGTTCTCCCGTTTTACGATGCTTCGACAAAATATGGGATCATTTCAGTTGTTGATTTAGCTTGGAGAAAATTTGACTGATTATATCTTAACAAATACGGTTTTATATGTTTAATTGGTGTTTAGGAAAGAGGTCAGGTGCTCTTGTTCATTCATAAAATTATCGTTCATTCATAAATTTATCGTAAAATCAAAATCACTACACAGCTTATACCGTGTAGTGTAAATGACTGTAATCTAAAAATAGCGGTCTCACAAATAACGACAAGAAGAATTTTAGCGACAAGAAGCGTCAAGAACGGACAAGAAGAATAAATTTAGCGACAAGAAGCGTCAAGAACGGACAAGAAGAATAAATTTAGCGACAAGAAGACTATTTAGCGACATGAAAACTTCTCGTATCGCATGAGGATGATACATATCAAATGAACAATTATGTGTGGGACTTAGTTTTAAGAAATGATGTCAAAGTAACACTATGAAAATATATTTAGTAAGCTGAAATATATATTTATTTTTTACATGTTAATGTCTTGTAAGATATTTTATTTCTGTCCCAGTTTTCAACATTAGCGTCTCGAAAGGTGAAATGTTTTAACTGAATGGTTAATTTAAATTAATTATGAAAATTGTTGAAATTAAACCAATAAAAGTAATTAGTGCCCAGTTATAAACACTACCAGGGGATAATCCATAATAAACCCCAACTTTAGCCTGGTAAACTTGTTGTCTCCTTGTGAAATATAAAACATATTAAAAATGATTTTCTGCTTAAGTCTTTTATTGATATAAAGTCAAAACCTTCTTGCTTTTCACTAGACTATATATAACAACAAACCAGTGTATTCTCTACGACTATTATTATATAAGTATAATAGTCCAAGGTATACTGATTTCTTGCACTACAATATAATAGTTATTACGGTGAGGTTGAATTTCCGGTAATTTATTCATCATCCAAGCACGAACTTGTATCAGAAAAAAAATTCTCTGTAAATTAACCCCAGTTTCAGGTACTGTTGACCATCCACAAGAACCTTCGGTCATCCGATGTTCAGTACTTCAGTACTTTGATTTATATAGTGGGCAAACTAGGATGACACCCTTAGATAAACAAGGTAACTGTTGTTTGTTTTGCTAAATAAACAAGAATTAATTATTGAACATTAAATCTTAATTTTAAAAGATATAAAATAATATTTTCATAAAACTATAAAGTATTAATTTTATAAAAGAATATAGAAACAAATCATGGTTTTTTTCAAATCATTAGATAAAAACACTTTTAATTTAAAACTAATATTATATCTCTGATTTATGAAATATATAGATACAATGTAACGTTATTTATAAAACGAATGCCAATACCATTATTTTAATAACATTTTCTCTGTAAAGTTTTCAAAGAAATATAGAAATAATGCATGCAATTTTAAAATGCATGCAATTTAAAAAGGTATACACTCATTTACATTCTACTCTCTATCTGGGAACAGTATATCTAACAGTCAATGTATATGTTCCTGTCTCTATGCCAAATTGTTGATGGAGAAATGTTTCCACTAGTACCTTTTCAATTTTACTAGAGAAGTCAGAGGACATTTTTACAACATTCTCTGTGCTATTGAAGACTGCTAACACCTAATGTTAGATTCGCATGACCCATGCAACAACTTTCTTTATTGATAACGAAGCTGTCGTCTAGATTTGTACCAGATTTGTCTTTCAAATAATCATTATATTAGAGATTGTTTTACCAATATTCCTATTGTCTTTGCCATAAAGTGCAATCAACAAGACCCATCACCAACTATATAAAGAAGAACCAGACTACAATAAAAAATAAGAAGATGTAGTATGATTTCGAATGAGACAACTCTTCATCAGAGACCAAATGACACAAAAATTAACAATTGTAGGTCACCATACGACCGTCAATAATGAGCAAAAACTAACGACCTAAATTATGTACTAAATAATGATCGAAAAACAAATATGTTACGCAGCAACAAACTACAACTACCAAATTACAGGCACCTGACTTAGGACAGGCAAATACAGATTGTAGCGGATTTAAACATATTTGAAGGCCCCGAACCTCCCAATAAACCGCAACAGTTTTAAAACAGTACAACATAAGAATTAACTATATAACTCAGTTGAAAAGGGCTTATCTCTTCAGATGGGTACACACAGTAATGCATGTAACCAAAATACAGAGTGGACGTGGACGGCCGCACTAATACAACAAAGACACTACATGTATATAAGTACATATCTGAGAATACTCGCATTTTCTGACAGCTAGTTCAAAGCCAATAATAACTATTTTTTTTTAAATTATGCATCTAAGACTCAAATAATTATGTAGATAATTTTTTTTTTTCTCTCAATATTTTATAAGTTACATGAACTTATAAATTATTTAAAACAGAATTTAAGGTAGAAAATTACATTTGTAAAACTATTGCAGAGAAATATAGAAGTGCTTTTGCAAAATTTCGCTGTGGTGTTGCGCCCTAAAAGTTGAAACGGGCCGGTTTTTGAATAAAAAATAAGAGTATTAATATTGCAGAAGGAATTATCTGTCATTGCTCTAAATTGCTTATCAGACAGATTATTTTTAATGCTCATTCAATGATGTCCATTAAAAAGCTACATATTTGAGTTGCAATTGATTTTTTACAATACATTTTAATATATAATAGTGTTATACATGCTTAGTTTATTTCCCACCAGTTTTAATGATGACTTTAATGGCTTTAAAAATGCAAGTTACAAATTATAGCAATAAAGGAAAGAAATATTTCCGATTTTGACAAAAATTCTCAACGGTCGGGTCATTTTTTATGCAAACACAACTTTTATTATTTTT
Organism: Mytilus edulis; assembly: GCA_019925275.1. Lineage (NCBI taxonomy): Eukaryota > Metazoa > Mollusca > Bivalvia > Mytilida > Mytilidae > Mytilus > Mytilus edulis. The sequence goes on along the minus strand of CM034350.1, from coordinate 53,602,808 downwards.
TTTCAAATCTATATAAATGATTTATGCTTTTTGATAGGACATTTTTCCTTTTTTCAATGGACATTTGCGTTTTTATAAAGAGACATTTGCGCTTTTCTATATGACATTTGCGCGCTAGAAACATCAGATATAATGTATGTGTTTTTTAAGGTGGTACATGACACTACGGACGGCTATCTCTGTAAAATAATCGCCTTTTAAGCTTCTCAATAGTCAACAATCAAATTTGTGTGTTTCAATTAGGAAGCTACCTTTTGATTTTTTATAACTTCAATAAAGTGTGTGGTTTAAGTTTTTTTTAAAACTTTTTATATTATTGTCAAAGGGTCAAAGTAAATATTTTGTCAAGAGTTTAAGTTCAGTCTAGGTGGACGAGTGGTCTAGAGCGATGAGTTGCGGATCCAGAACTTTTCATAAGGGGGTGACCTAAGGGGGGCTCGCTCCAGTCATGCTTGAGTGATTCCCTAAATAACCGACCAATTTTTCCCTACGAAAGGAGATGGGGCCCGGCCCCTCAGGGCCCCCTGGATCGGCCTATGAATCGCGGGCACAATGCAGGATGTGTTGTCTCGATATCCCAATAGCTCGAATCTCGAGAAGGGAAGAACAAAAATTTGCTTCCGCAAGTTTTCAGATTTAATATTGTTCTGCTGATATTTAGAGTAGTTAATAGAGACAATTTAAGGAAAATAAAATTTCACATCTGGCACCTAGAGTGTCCGAATTACAGAATCTTTGGCCGTCATGTTTTTGTCAGATGACAACGCTTTAAAAGAGGAGGATGGAAGTAAATTCCTTTAACAACTATGACGCTTTCATCGGAGTCAACCCGAAAAGTAGGTACATAAATTTAATTCATTAAAAATAAAATTTCGGTTTGAATCATATTCAAGTTGAAATCATCAAAAATAAGTTTTTACAATTATTTAGGCAGTAGATAAACACAAGAGAAGAATAGTTTTCCATATTTCTCAATAATGGTATATTTTTAAATTGAATTTTAGAGCATCATTTCTTTGTTCCATCATTATAAATGTCTTTTTATCTATTGTTCAATTGAATACTAGTAAAGCACAACTCTATTTTTATCTGTACGGGATTACTTCAAAAGAATGTGTAAACATCTTCTTTTGAGTTAGGTAAGTAAGTTATTAACAGGTACCCTATCACAGATCAAAAGCGCTTGTGTTCATCGTGTTAGGAGCGCAAATGCCCTTTCGTTACTAATCAGTATGAGCGCAAATGCTCTATCGTTTACTGATCAATATGAGCGCAAATTCCCTTTCGTTTACTGATCAATATGAGCGCAAATGCCCTTTCATTACTGATCAATATGAGCGCAAATGCCCTTTCATTACTGATCAATATGAGCGCAAATGCCCTATCGCTTACTGATAATAAAAAAGCACACACGTCTTGCACCCTTTGATATACAGCTGAATATGGTATAATAAAAGTTTCTGCTGTGTTTAAGCAAAATTTTCTAAAAAATTGCAACGAAACATATAAACTAATGCCACACTACGATTTCTCTTTTCAATGTTATTTAATTTTTTTTCTTAATGAATTTCTTCTACATTTTGTACCAAAGATATCTTTATGTAACCTTTCGTCAATGACCTTTTGTGCGACCTTGAATAAATCAAACTGAGGAATTGAGCAGGCGTATGTTCGTTTATCCGCCTAGTGGTAGTTGTCATCTCTACATATTGTCGATAGTTATTGTTGTCATTGTAATGAGTACTAAATAGTCATAATTTCCTCATAATGTAAATGAATTTTCAGCCTTAATCCGTTGGAGATGTACAGATTGATATTTCAGATAAAAACCCATGGCCTATTTATTAGCTGACATGGGGCATGGCATTAGCTTTCAGTAATAGATACACTTACATCGGTACATTTTGTGTCGTTTTTATAAAATAAGGAAATGCGGTTTTATATGATTGACGATGATACAATTTCAAACAAAGTCTAAATAACATGAATTTTTATGGTTTATCTTGTGATCGTTATGTTTTCAGGATCTGACGATTAGTCATCTGATTTTTACAGATTTATATGTAGTTTATTTTTGTGTCTTTCTGTTGCACCTCTGTGACAAAAAAGCAAAAAAAGAACGGTCACAAATGTGTTTTTAAAACTACACTATATTCTCTCTGTTCTGGTATCACACGTAGGACGTTACAATAAACAGTTAGGAATGTGGTTTTTCACATTGAGTTACAATTATTGTACAATAAAATAAACACAGCTAGCTTAAACGTAGATATATGATTCGGAACATCAATATTGATTTTTCATGTTTATTAGGTTATTTTCACATCGCGATGACCTTGAGGTCATTCCGATGTATTGCTATCGCCTAGATTTCCATTATGTAAATTGATTTTGGGATTGTAACCGATCTATAAACATGATAAATACGCGCACATAAACAAGTGCAACATAACATTCCTTATCGTTTGATATAAATACATCTCTTCAATGAATACTGATAAAAATATTTTTGTTTACAACATAAATTAATAATATGAAAATGTTTTTTAGTTAGATATAAGTAAAACATGATTGACAATATCAATGCACACGTACCAAATAATTGTGTTAAAGCATGCGGAAGAATATCTCAAAGAACGTTTCGCGACAATACCGGCAAGGACCGGTAACTCTGTAATTATTTTTGCGGAAAAATGTGAATGCCTACTCGTATCCAATCTTTTAGAAAAATCGAGTTTTTACAGAAAAGTGTCCACCATGCACTTGCATTGCACTATTATAAGAATAGTAGAATAGAATGGTATACAAATGGATGGAAATCATATATACATGTAACTGTTATTTTAATATAATATATAACAACAAATTAGTGTATACTGATTTGTATCACTACAATATAATAGTTATTACGGTGAAGTTGAATTTCGTGTCATTCATTCATCATCCACGCACGAAGTTGTCGCAGAAAAAAATATATCTATGTACATTAACCTCAGTTTCAGGTAAAGAGATATGTGATTTTGTTTACCTTCCACAAGTACTTGTGGTCATCCGATGTTCAGTACTTCAGTACTTTGATTGTCTGAGTCAAAGTCCGTATGTTTATACCCGTACTGGTCATATGTCCAGAAAATATTTCGCTCGCGTTTGTCGATGTAATTGAATGATAGAAATTAGTTGAAACATATCTGGTTTTTATTTGATATCTTGATAGAAAAATGCCACTGGTTTTGGAAAAGTTGTCACTCAAATGGATTGCAATTCTACTATGGACCTAACCTTGAGAACACTTATGATATTTTCATCTCTATTTTGACTATACTTTGCATCAAATAAATCCAGATTGTTGCCATGGACTGGTTACACGAAAAAAAGGAGATTATATTTGAATAAAACACATGACACAAGCAATAAGCTTATAATTTGTTAGAAAGCAAGGAAAGAGTTAAGGTGGTTTAACATTATGAGTGCTACCTTAATTCAGGAGCCTGTGGTCCATACGTTTTTGATGTACTAAAACGACCGTCAGACTTCAGAACAATCTCGAATTACTGGACATTCTTCGTTTGCTAGTTTTTTTTTCTATTTGAAACCATACCTTATCAATTTCATTTTTTGAACACTTAGCTAGTTCAAATCGGTATAGGTTTCCCTTAAATAACGTCAACAACATTTCTTTGAAAGTTACTTTATCAAGGAATATTTTTTTTCTTCCGGTAAACTCTTGGTTTATAGATTATTTGATTATATCTGTTTCTATTTGTGATTTACAAACGTACCAAAATGAATTATTTCAAGCTTTCTGGCGTTCGTTGGGAAATATGTCATTCAAATTTATACTATTGAAAAGCTCTGAAATTATGTCCAAAGCTCACAGCAAATTTCTACATTTCTTCCAGGGCCTTAGGGTCGAATACTAGGAGTCGAAGTAGTCCAACTTATTTTTATCACTACTGAGGTTACGAATTCGAATCACCAACGTGACAGGTGAACTCGAATACAATCTTATAATAATATTTGATTAAATTTACTAGTTTTCCTACCAAAGGTCTGTGGTTCTCTCCGGGCACTCTGACTTTCTCCGTAAAAATAAATCCGCAACTGCCGTGAAAAACCCAATACAATATGGCTGAAAGTAGATCTAAAAATACCTTTCAATCAATCAATCAACATTTCTTTCGTATTTAATGTATGGCCATCGGTATTTTACAATACATATTTGCAAAACTATAAAGAAACGGATTTTATTTTCATTTTCGAGAGCTCAGACAACTCGTTTTTATGCTGTAAGTCGACAGTGACGAGTGTTGGTGCAGTCAAATTGCATTGACTGTATTTTCCATTGGTATATATACAGCTATTCATCGTATATCGCCTTGTTGTGGAGAGTTCATTACTGACGTCATTAGAGACTGCAGGTTCGCGAAACTTTTTAAAACGTCTTCAACATGAAATTAAAAATGATGGGTTTCACAAAAATATGTTTCACTGGAACAGTTGTAACAGTTGCAATATATATATATATATATTATATATAGAGAGAATAATCAAACGTTGTCTCAAATATACATTCTATTTTTATTCGGCTAGTACAGGATAGAACTGGGAAGCTGATCAAGTTTGATCCCGTTTCTTACAGTAACATTGAAAGTCATGTGACCACCATATTTGGTCTTGTTTTGGGGCCATTTTTCTTCAAATGAGACGAGCTGTATCAACTCAAATCATGTTATACGTTATACACAACTGCGTGTATTTCATGCCGCAACTAGGGAAAATATTTTTTTCGGTCTGTTCGTCCGGTCTTTCGTTCGTCCGTATGTCCTGTTTCGGTTAAAGTTTTTGGTCAAGGTAGTTTTTATGGAGTTGCAGTCAAATTAACTTAGTACACATGTTCCCGATGATATGATCTTCTACTTTTATTGCCAAATTAAAGTTTTCACCCCCAATTTCACAGTTCACTGAATATAGAAAATTAATGTGCGCGTGGGGCATCTGTATACTTTGAACATATTCTTATTTTTTAAAACTAAACGGAAAAATTGTGTTGGTAAATCTATCAAGCCAAATTATATTTTAATATTATATTTCAAGGAACATTGCTTAAAGTTTTAACCAAAATAAATAAGACAACTTTAAAAGCTAATACTTTTTATTTATTGGTGTATTGATGTACGGCGAAAATTTCTGCTCCTTTTCGTCATTACTTGTCTCCCAGTGCTAGTCTAACTTTCACAAGATACTACTGTCGTGGATCTGCTCGTCTATGGAAATTGAGCACCCATCATTGAATATATCAAATTATTTTACTGTTGCTGGTGTTGAAAACAATAAAGAAACAAAATTTCAGAGTTAAGCCTTGTCAAAACTTCTTCTTTGTCAGTCAATATGATATGATTATACATGACGATTATACGTGATGATACCATGCATGTAAAGTAAAGTTGATACAAGTACTAGTAGTCTTTACTTCTCGAACCTTTATAGTATTGGATGGTTGAATAAATTATAAACTGGGAACTTTTCAAAAGCATTTTTTACAAATATTACACATGTGTTTATTATATCAAATCTATAGTTTTCTCTGGTTGTGATAAACTGTCCCTTCGTATTTTCTCTACTTGGGTGATTCTTTCTATCACAAGACACCAAATAGATAATATTGGGAATATCAGCGAGATAACTACTAGAGCGAATGATAGTGACAAGTTATGCTGCACAGTTGTTCCACATCCAGTCGCCCAGCATAGAATACCAACTACAGATGTCACAACTGAAAACAAATAAATTATATTCTCATTTGATTATTAATATTATTTTATTTAATTAACAAAAAAGTAAATTAAAGAAATATATTCGGCTACAAGTAACAAAGCATCTTAAATATAAAACATAATACGACCCTCTTCGTTGTCAATTATTACAAATATAACATTTAAATAATGAACTATCAGAATAATTTGATGAAAAAAAGATTTTTGAATCAGAAAATAATAATCTTTCGGGACCCCTGATAACAAAAATGGTACTTTTCTTACTGAAATACCTGTTGTAACAATTGCTGCGACGTTAGCAATAAATATCCTGGTGCCGTACACTGGGAACTGGTGGTATACAATAAACAGCACTATACTGGTTACATATCCAAATAATGATAAACACTCAAATAACCGGACTACTGCAAAACCACTGTACGCTGAAATAAACAATAAACAGCACTATACTGGTTACATATCCAACTAATGATAAACACTCAAATAACCGGACTACTGTAAAACCACTGTACGCTGAAATAAACAATAAACAGCACTATACTGGTTACATATCCAACTAATGATAAACACTCAAATAACCGGACTACTGTAAAACCACTGTACGCTGAAATAAACAATAAACAGCACTATACTGGTTACATATCCAACTAATGATAAACACTCAAATAACCGGACTACTGTAAAACCACTGTACGCTGAAATAAACAGCACTATACTGGTTACATATCCAACTAATGATAAACACTCAAATAACCGGACTACTGTAAAACCACTGTACGCTGAAATAAACAGCACTATACTGGTTACATATCCAACTAATGATAAACATTCAAATAACCGGACTACTGTAAAACCACTGTACGCTGAAATAAACAGCACTATACTGGTTACATATCCAACTAATGATAAACACTCAAATAACCGGACTACTGTAAAACCACTGTACGCTGAAATAAACAAAAACACATGTCATGCTATGAACTGACCTTAGTCTAGACAAGATGTAAGTAAAGTAAGTCAGTCTTAGTTCACGGAATGCCAATCATTTTATCCATCAGACAACAATAAAAACAAATGATTAAATAGCTTCTAAGTCTGGACAGTCGTATTATAAATGGCCAAGTCACACTAGTTTCGTGAGAAATGGCCAATTTACACTGTTTTCGTGAAAATGACAAAGAAACATAGATTATGTGAAAAATGGCCAAAATTAAACTGATTTCGTGAAAAGGCAACCTGTATTAATCTGAAATTGTCTATTATTCGATGTAAATACCGGTTCATTGTTATTTCATCTGCCGAAAACTACATTTTTTTGTTTTATATATATGCCCCAAAAATTTACAATGTCTTAGGTCCGAGACCACAATGATTTCGTTGTTATTATATATTGGACAAAGTTCATTATTTTTGAATTTTCAAGAAATCGTGATGGCTTGAACGAGCCTACACATAGAACAGTACCGTCAAAAAGTAATCATTATAATACCGTTCGCACATAAAAAGATCAGGACTCAATGAAAAGATATTAGCGAAAAAATAGTAAACCGAAACTTAAAAAAAACGTATATCCAAGAATCTGAAATAAACAGTAAAACAATGCATTTGCTCGATAAAATATATCAGAATTACGTGTGTATTTTCGTCTAGACGCCATCTTATAAACTATCGAGATGACTTCCGAAGACTGTCGACGGTCACATAACCCCATATAAACATAAATAAAAGAAGATAGCGACCTTGTGCAGTCGGATTTGTCTAAGTCTGTTTGGTTTTATGTTATTGATTAAAAGTTTATTAACGTTTTTACCTGTATAAAATTATTTTAAATGATTTACCTTTAGTTCACTTTCAATGTTGACATGACTGTCATTTTAATTACTGAATACGAGCAATACATGAACAACCAATATCTTGAAACAAACAATATCCGTTTTCTATTTTTTTCATATTTCGTAGCTAATTCCACTTTAAGATACGACTAATTACAACCACTGTCTAAAGATAGAATTCTTGGTGCGCGCATGTCATCAATTGACTTGGTCAGATTATATGAACTTTTGTCCGTAACACCCATTTGTCATATCACATTGAAACTCTGGGGTGGCCAACGGTTATAAACGCCTAAATGAATTAATACGAAAAACTAGCAGAGGACTCAACTTTGTGTGTTGAATTATATGTTGAAAACTTAAACCTTCTTTTTTTCTCGTGCACCTGCATCTACTTTACTTTTTAATTATATCTAAATCCACAGTGGCAGACTGAGTAAGTATAGAATCACTGTTATTGATAGACGATGACAAACACAAGGTTAAGATAAATGATTCAGTATAATTACCAGCATAATCATTTCGGTTGTCCACGCTGTAATGAAAATGATTCTACTTGACGTATGCATAAACTTGCCATGTGGCGGGTTACACTATTTAAAAAGAACGGTTTTCGAAAGGTCATTACTGCAGCACTTGTTATGTTTACTAGTAAACTTAAAGCTGTACAAAGATATATATAATAAAACAAAAACAGGAAAAAGCACGAAACTCTATGACGACGGTTTAAATCAAAGTACACACAAAACAAATAGAACAAACAATACTGTTTCGATGTATAGATATAGGAAGATATGGCATGAGTGCCAATATGAGACAACTCTCCATCCAAATGACAATTTATAAAAATAAATCATTATAGGCCAAGGTACGGCCTTCAACACTTCTTACATCGAATAGCAAGTTAAAAAGGGCCCCAAACATTGCTAGTGTAAAACCATTCCAACAGAAAATCAACGGTCTAATCTATATAAAAACGAGAAACACGTATGATCTACATAAACAGACGACAACTATTGTACATCAGATTCCTGACTAATAGGACAGGTGCAAACATTTGTAGCGGGATTAAACATTTTAATCATATCAAACCTTCTCCCTTTTCTGAAACAATAGTATAACATAACAATATAGAAAAACACACTATAAAATATCAATTGGAAGGCTAAACTCAATAAAAAAACAAATACGCTTATGGTCCGGAACATTATAGATATAATTGATATATTAAAGAAGACTTTAAAATTTGAACTCTTATCTGACTCACTTAAAATGTTTGTAAGTTGTATAATGTTTCCGCTGAATACTTAAAACGTAAAATGACAAGTGCGGAAGACGTTTTTGATTGTTCACCAAAGACATAATTATATACAATACACAGGAAGAACTTGGGTGTAAATGTTGATGACTCCTCCTAAAACAATGAACACTAACTAGACTTTAATTTAGTATCTATATCTAGGTTTTTTTTTATTCCATCAATGAAGTGGAGTTTTATGGCGACCGATCCTTTAGTTTTAATTTCGTCTCATTGAAAAAGCTTCATTGAAAGTTGTCTTTGTTACAATTTTTTAGTGGGTTAAGAAATATGATGATGTGGTCAGTATAAAACAAAAGAGAAGACGATTTTTGTGACTTATCATGGAATTCATGACTAATCTGAATATGATGGCTGTATTTGAGAGGTCTATAAATTATCTATGTTATTGTTTGTCCTGTAAACTTTTCTTAATGACATACATTTTTTTTGCAGAATCTGTGATGACGTTCATCGGACGGGGATTTCTTTTACTCTTACAATTCATCAACTATTCAATATTCTATTTTTTTTTCAATTTATCACTCAAAACGCTCTTCTTGTTTTTAACAGGAGACATGGCTATAGTATAACAGAAAGGTTGGTATTTGTCCAATTAGACACCAATCATACAATATTTGAAACGTGCTGGTTTTACTGTATGTTTTGCTAGAATTCTTTTTCCAAGTTAAGGATAGCGTTAATGTCATATCATATTGTTTACCAATACGTCTATCAAGCCTATTACATCAAAACTTCGTAGAGGTAATATGTTTACCAAACTTTTCATATATATGGATAAGTATTCTAACAATTATTATGATAACAGTATAAAAAGTATAATAATTGAAAAGAAAAGTGTATGTACAAAGGTATATGGTCTGAGTACACAGTTATCGTATGGTCACTAGTGTGGACGGTGTGTTGAGTAATTACTTACTAGTACCATTTTTTTGTATACCCCTTCCAAATTTATTTCTCCATGTTTTACTTTTATGCGTTAAATGTCAATGAGGGTATGAATAACACTGCATAAAATTTGGGTCATGAATTTTAAAGTAAAAGTAGTGATTTGGCCCAGCCGAAAAAAGGTTAAAACTAGCACTTCTGAAAGTGTCAAAAGATTTCAAGACCCCCTTAACATAAAATTGTCTATATTTTGAGTTGGAGCTGATGAGGTTTTCTATAATTTTGAAATAATTTGTCCGAAAAGAAGTACAACAAATCGTAAAATACTATTTTAGATACGAAATAACTGTGCACACTCGGAACGAGTAAATGAGACAGTAATTGAACAAAACAGAAAATACGACAAAACTCCTATATTTAAGTTGTGTTTGATTCTGGCAATATATTTGAAAACCTTCTTGTGCATGGGTTATTTTTCTCAGTCCGATTTTTTCTAATACAAAGGAAGTGTTTACCTGTGTATCCTTGGCACCAGTATTTGTCTCCCATTTTAAAACAAGCTTGCCATATACCTATACTTATTAGTCTAAAAGATTGTGTCCCCATCAAGTCGTTTTCCTCAAAGAAGTTCCAAAAAGGCATAGCGAAAGCAGCAAAGTGAATCAGAAATCCTACTATCAGAAATCCAAGACAGAATTTAAGATTTTTTGTTATCTCGATCATTATGAACATTTAAAAAAATATTTATGTATATTATAAACGGATATTGCTACAAAAGGTCAATAAAACTGCGGTTACTGTTCTAGATGTTTTAAGAGTAAAAAGAAAAGAGGATTAAGGTTCATAAATATGTTCTATATTTAGTTGTTCCTTCTGAACTAAAAATAAATATAATTTTTATTGTGTCGTCGCTATTCAACATCAATGTTGGAATCATTCAAATAAATTATTTTTACACTTTAATTCAATTCTGTGGCCCAATCACTATTTCAGATAGAAAGGTCTAGTTTCGAATTTAATCAGTAGAAAAGGGAAAATAACAGATAGATCCAGAGAGAAGAGGCACATATCAGGACATAATATTACCATTTAAATTACTAATTTTGTAAAGAGCAATGCGTATAGTGGCGATTAGAAATATATGATAAAGAGGCAACTATTGTTTGAAAGTCATAGCTTTTTCTATTGTAAATTATCAAATTGGATATTTCTAAGTGGTGTTGTAGAAAAATGAAGAAAAAGGTATGATTTACAAGACTTGTTGCACTTTATAAACAACTACCTGAATTAAGTGTTATTACACTAGTCAGGATAAACATGTACAGTATAAAACATACATATTTAAATAATCAGATGTGTGGTGGATACACACCCAAGTGTCAAGAGCATTTACATGTACATCATTGACAAAGTAAACATTTAAAGAAAATGAGCAAGACTTAAAAAATGGTCGAAGAGCAAATAAAATGACAAGATGATATCAGTTGTCTTAGACCACTTTATGTATATGTCGTGTACAAGTTGCGATTTTGTACAGGTTAAAACATGTACAAAAATATTGTACATGTTATAATTTGTATAATGCAAAAATACAAGTTATAACATGTACAAAAGTACCTCATACATGTTATAACCTGTACAAAATATTGCTTAAAAATGGTTCTAACTTGTACAAAATTTAAGATAAATCTTAATGAAGTAAAATACACATTTAAATTCATCAATGCATAAAGAACAACAACAAATAGGCCAGAACGTGTCTCTTTCTGTAGAGGACAATGATCACAAAGTTACAGAAATATATGTTTCATGACTTATGTTGGCAAAATGTGTTTTCATGTGATTGAATGTTTTATGTAGTTCATCATGGCTTAAATAAGTGTGACACTATTTACTAAAAGCTTGCATTTCCTCAATGACAATTACATTAGATACGAGTACATGTAACTAAATTCTTCCCAAAATTTTAAGAACGATGCCTAATAATTTTGGGTAATACTCCTCCCTCTCGTTTTATAGCATGCAAAGACTAAAACAATGTTTTATATGCTTACTCTGTAAAAGCAAGAGATAGTTTTCATTGGACCACGTTTCATTTTTAGATATCTTTGGATCTACTCTTCAACATTTTTGGCCTTCAGCATGACCTGTGTAAATTTATAACTCATTTTTTTTTATAAACTATAAGATTATTTCATTAAGCGAATGTCATTTTTATGTTTTAAATATATATCCTCTACTTTGAAAGCATGTATTTGTGTCCTTTGGATGTTGTCTGCTCCATTGGGCGGGTTGTTATCTTTAAGACACATACCCCATTTCCATTCCCAATTTTATTTGTAGACACATCTGTCCTAGCTATCCTCTTATGTCTTTTAGTGTCAACTAGAATGAAAGTATTTTACTATTGCCTGCAAAGTGGACACTCACATTTAAAATTCATCAAATAAAGATATGTTCATAGAAAGTCATAAGAGAATCCTTAGACACGTCCTAAGATATACATGTATCTTATGACAAGTCTTAGGAATGCTTCGTAATATCGACCCCTGAACATTAACTGTATCAAAAAAAGGATAAAACACACTAACATGATGGAGTAATTAAAAAGTTATGCAAATATTATTGATGTCAATAACATCTGTTGCGATCATAGAATCATATCCTTATTTTTCAATTTTGTACAAGTTAAAACCATTTTTAAGCAATATTTTGTACAGGTTATAACATGTATGAGGTACTTTTGTACATGTTATAACTTGTATTTTTGCATTATACAAGTTATAACATGTACAATATTTTTGAACATGTTATAACCTGTACAAAATCGCAACTTGTACACGACATATATATGACAGTCCATTAACTTCAAACATTCTAAATTCCAAAACGATAGCATGTACAGGGACGTAGCAGTTATCTACGTTCTTAGATTATCTTATCGCTCTCTCTTTCTCCCACATTAATAAAAAACAAAAATAAAATTACAAAAAGAATCTCAGAGACAGAGAGAAAATACTTTACAGCTGAAACATGGGTTTGATTGTGAATAATACCACTAAAATAACAATATTGTGAAAATTCCTAGATTGACCAAGAGTTGTCTGCGCTTAGATACTAACTAGATTACAATTATTGTCAATGCAAGGTAATCTGAGTTATCTCCAATTGTTCAAGGCCATCTTTATTTTCAAACCAAGGGGAAAATTTAGAATGAATTCCTAATTTCAGTTGTAAGAAGGGTACTTTTCAGTTTTGATAAGGTATTTATAGCAAATTGAATTGTACAATATACTTATAACAATTCGTGAGATTATTGTACATCTGCCATTTCAAATCACCAGTCGTATACAATTTCAAACATAAAAGAACCAAAACAAAAAAATATAACATATTACTTTTTTCACTGAAATCAATTCCTTAAAATTTTACAGATTTGCTTGAAAATATAAACAAGCATATTCATGGGTGAGATTATCTGTCAGTCCCTTGTTTGTTCTCAGAGTAAAATGCCCCAAACAAGGACTAGAAAACAAAAACGATTAATCATTTTTTGTGCATTCATTTTTATATTATTTACATTTAAGTAATGGAAGACTTCTTGTATCTAATTAACTCACATACGTTAGTTCCCAAAATACATATTTACATATAGTTTTGACTTTCATGTATTGATAGTTCAAGAACCAACATTGATAGCAGTGTTATGTTTAGTAGACACAAGAGAACATGATGCTGATTTCAATAGGACTGTGTAAATGCATACTATATTATCCGAACACGTTCTAACTTAAGTCAAAAACTTATAACAATTTGTGTAATTTGATAATAGAGTTTCTCATGGATATTTACATATCATTTTTATGAAAAACGGGACGACACATCCCCGTTTCTATCGTAACCTTTCCTTTGCCTTTATTGGATGATGATGATGTTGCTATAGGTTCTACTTATGGATTGTATAAAAAAGGCAACAGTAGTATACCGCTGTATATTTCTCATTTGGTCCGGTATTCGTGTGGTTGAAGTGAAGTCGCAGATACATTGTTTTTATTCAGAAAATGCTTTACAGCAGGGACACAATTATTCGTTTATCATAAATTTGTTAATATTTAATTTTAAATCAAGGGATTTATTGAAGAAGCATGATTCCACGTGGAAGAATTAAATAATCATTTGGATATTCGAGTCCAACTTTTGATAGATGTAATGTCAAAAACTGGGTATGAAGCATGTCTTTTGAATTCCGACATTTTCTCAATATACTGCTGAAATTTACCCCTAGGAACTTCCTTTAAATAAATCAAATTTAAACAATAATGAGTGTCCTTTCCTAGATTTAGATATTTCGATTTTAAACAGGAAACACCTTATTAAGATTTACGACAAAAGGGTTGATTTTAAACGGGAAACACCTTATTAAGATTTACGACAAAAGGGACGATTTTCGTTCCCTATTGTTAATTTTCCAGTTTTAGATGGTGATATCCTTTGACACCATCTTACGGTGTTTATTTTTCACCACTCGTTCGCTTTGCCCGTGTCTGTTGTGACGTTTTTGATTTTAACGAACGTAATCTATGTATTACTGGAAAATTATTTAGCCAGGGATTTCGTTACCATAAAAAAAAATTTACTAAATTTTTCCAGAGATATAAAGATTTGGTTTTGAAGTTTGGTTGAACCTGTAGAAAACTTATTTCAAACGAGACAACACATCCTGATTTCTTAGACAATGTTGTTAACCGCGTCCGGAAATTTAGAAATGATCCTGATAAACTAATTGCTTCTTTAAACAAACTTATTCTAAAAGGTTACAATTTCAACACTGTATTAAGATCATTGAATATTTTTGGGTATAAAAATTGATTTTGTTATCAGTAAATTAAAAGCTAACTAAAAACTAAAATATTACTAGTATGTGAAATACATAACCACATTCATGGATCAACAATCTGTCGATACCTGTATCTTGTTATTGCACAAGGTCATGTTTTTCTCTGACTGTATATGACGTATTTACACTAAATTGGATGTTGGATGTGTACAAATTGATAATTTATTATTAGATGCATGAATTTTTTATTAGTTGTTTGTGGTTTTGAACTAGCTGCCAGTAAACTTCATGTACTCTTAGATCTGCATCTAGTGTCTTTTGTTGTTGGGATGTCCAAATACCCGGCCACGTCCACTTGTATTTTTGTCCATCTGATGAGTTAAGCCTTTTTCAACTGATTTTTATAGTTCGTTCTTATGTTCTACTGCTATACCACTGACCAGGTATGGGGAGGGTTGGCATCCCGCTAACATGTTTTACCCCGCCACATTATGTATGTATCTGCCTGTTCCAAGTCAGAAGCCTGTAATTCACTGGTTGTCGTTTGTTTATGTGTTACCTTTTTGTTTTTCGTTCTTTTGTTTGTATACAAATAAGGCCGTTCGTTTTCTCGGTTGAATTGTTTTACATTGTCATTAAGAACATTTTATAGCTGACTCTGCGGTATGAGCTTTTCTCATGGTTAAAGTCCGTACGATGATGAGCTCTAAACACCAAGTGTTAGCACACATTTGGTCAGCAAGGTTGGATCCTAAAAAATCTTGGAAGTGTAAAAAGTTTTTCTTTACATATTTTCGCGCGCGTTCAAAGTGTGACAATATATTTGCACTGATGTTGAATATATGACCACAATTCTTTTTCCTTATAATGTTAGTCTGTATTGGTTTTCGTTTTTTTTTTTGGCATACCTTTTATAATTTTACAGGACGAATTATTATTTATTTTATTTTTGAACTTTTTTTTGTACACTACTTTGCCTCATTTTTTTATTGAATAACTTGAATTACATGTACATCTATTGAAAATCACCTAAATACTATTTACCTTGTATTACCCAAGGTAGTATACACAAGGGACCCTGTGTTTACAATGATCCATCGTCCAGGGATAAACAGTGAACTCTAACATAAAACAAATCCAATTTCTTTTTTTTAGCAAATAAGTTATAATTACATCGAGAAAAAAAAATTCGTACAATAGTAGAATATATAATTAGTTATCAAAGGTACCAGGATTATAATTTAGTACGCCATACGCGCGTTTCGTCTACATAAGACCCATCAGTGACGCTCATATCAAAATATTTATAAAGCCAAACATGCAAACATGTAAAAAGTTGAAGAGCATTGAGGATCCAAAAATTCCAAAAAGTTGTGCAACATACGGCTAAGGTAATCTATGTCTGGGATAAGAAAATCCTTAGTTTTTTATCGAAAAATTCAAAGTTTTGTTAACTATCATTATTGTTTTTCGTTTTATATATATATATATATATAGCGGGACGGCTACAGTGCAGGCGATTTGGTGTCATGCGAAAGCAAATTTACAGATCTAACATTGTTGGGTTGATGTTTAGACGAGTTATATATATATATATATATTAGACCGTTGGTTTTCTCGTTTGAATGGTTTTACACTAGTAACTTTGGGGCCCTTTATAGCTTATTGTTCGGTGGGAGTCAAGGCTCCGTGTTGAAGGCCGTACATTTACCTACAATGGTTTACTTTTATACATTGTTATTTAAGTTGTCTCATTGGCACTCACACCACATCTTTCTATATATATATACATTATTGATATTCATGTCAACACCGAAGTGTTGACTACTTGGCTGGTGATACCCTCGGGGACGAAACGTCCACGAGCAGTGGCATCGACCCAGTGGTGTAAATAGTTATCAAAGGTACCAGGATTATAATTTAGTACGCCAGACGCGCGTTTCGTCTACATAAGACTCATCAGTGACGCTAATATCAAAATATTTATGAAGCCAAATAAGTAAAAAGTTGAAGAGCATTGAGGATCCGAAATTCCAAAAAGTTGTTCCAAATACGGCTAAGGTAATCTATGCCTTTACACACCTGAATTACATTATCACTGGATGTGTTGATCAGTGATTTTAACGTTGTTAAGGGGTCATCCATAATTGTCCTAGTACGTCTGTTTGTTGTGTTCACACAACGTTGTCAATATAGTGAAAATTTATGCAACTTCTATATAAGTAAAAGGTTGAGCTAGCTATAAACCCAGGTTTAATCAACCAGTTTCTACATAATAAAATGCCAGTACCATCTCAGGACTATGACAGTTGTTGTTCGTTCGTTTGCTGTGATTGAGCTTAAATTTTGATTTAGCCATTTGCGAAGAGACTTTAAAACCGCTTAGATTTTTCTTTGGAGTTCGATGTTTTTGTTGTTTTATCTATTTCTGTGAAATATAATATCGTGCTTTTCTTTGCATGTATTTGCTTGATCAGTTGCTCCGCAATTCTGGTATGTTTTATATTTCTATCTTTACTTATTGTTTGTACGGTATTTGGTATCACATCTATGTCGTCTGTCTTGTAAATACCGAACGTGCCTTCCGAATATAACTGTTTTGCAAAGTGTGAATCTGCATTTCTATACAACGTGTCTAGGTATTTATACATCCAACATTTATGATGTTTCTGTTGTAGTTTCTGTTGAATATTGTCTTAGTCTTATCGTTTGTGGTTTTAATTCGGTATTTTTGGTACAATTGTCAGTTTAGTCGAGTAAATTCCATTTTCCATGGATACAATTTTATGATAGACAATTATAGTCCAAATAATTAATACTTCGTTAATGCATGTATCTGAAAAAGTCTTCCAATACCATCATTATCATAATATTTTTTTGGACAAGTATTGTGAAAAACATAAGAATTTCAAGTTTATATATTCTTCACAATAATATGTCCCTGTTTGTGATTTCCGTACTGTCGTTGATGAAGATGTTAGTTGTTACTCTGCGGTTTACATGTTGTAACGTCTTTTCTATTTAATTTATTTATTTGCGCGTTTTTCTATGCGTACAGTTCTTGTGTTTGGTTGTGCTGTATTTCTGTCACGTAGCGGGTCATTTAAGCGATATTTTGTTTACATTTGGCTGGCCATTAAACCAGGTTCTATCCACTATTTTTTCTTCAGATGTCATTAACCAAGTCAGAAATATGGCAATAGGGCGTATCTATGTATGATGACGTTTTGGTTTATAGTTGCACTTCAGTGTTTCTGTTGTTTCGTTGTTTTCCTCTTAAAGTTACTACATTTCCCTCAGTTTCAGTTTGTAACCCGTCTTCTTTTTCTCTCAATCGATTTATAAATAATAAATAGCGGTACACTACTGTTGCCTTTATTTATGTGATCCAAAAAGAACACTCATACCACATCGTCATATATCTATCTACTTGTATAAATATTTTGATGATAACCAATTAAATATCATTTACTGTTTGACAATTTGAAAAAGCATTTGACAAACCACACTCATTGCCTCCGAATTAAAGGCCAAGAAAAGGCTATATTGTCTTGATAAAAGCTATCTACAATAATGGAGTAAAAATATGGAAAAAATATTCTAATAAGAAAGGTGCACAGTTCATAATCTTTAATCAAACAAATTTACAAAAAATTACTATAAATCAAAACTCTCCGACAGAGAGTGAAATTTGGCAGTAACTCACTTGTACTGATTTATTTATGCCCCTGTATAACTTGGCAAACTGGCGGAAATTTTCCTCCTGCAAATTTAATGAAACGTATGAATATCACTAAGAACCAAACATTTCAGACATAGACATACTCGGGTAGAGATTCACTTACTTTTGCAGAGTATAACTTGGCAATATGGCGGAAATTTTCCTATATGTCGTCTGTCTTGTAAATACCGAACGTGCCTTCCGAATATAACTGTTTGCAAAGTGTGAATCTGCATTTCTATACAACGTGTCTAGGTATTTATACATCCAACATTTATGTGATTATTTATGATGTTTCTGTTGTAGTTTCTGTTGGATATTGTCTTAGTCTTATCGTTTGTGGTTTAAATTCGGTATTTTTGGTACAATTGTCAGTTTAGTCGAGTAAATTCCATTTTCCATGGATACAATTTTATGATAGACAATTATAGTCCAAATAATTAATACTTCGTTAATGCATGTATCTGAAAAAGTCTTCCAATACCATCATTATCATAATATTTTTTTGGACAAGTATTGTGAAAAACGTAAGAATTTCAAGTTTATATATTCTTCACAATAATATGTCCCTGTTTGTGATTTCCGTACTGTCGTTGATGAAGATGTTAGTTGTTACTCTGCGGTTTACATGTTGTAACGTCTTTTCTATTTAATTTATTTATTTGCGCGTTTTTCTATGCGTACAGTTCTTGTGTTTGGTTGTGCTGTATTTCTGTCACGTAGCGGGGTCATTTAAGCGATATTTTGTTTACATTTGGCTGGCCATTAAACCAGGTTCTATCCACTATTTTTTCTTCAGATGTCATTAACCAAGTCAGAAATATGGCAATAGGGCGTATCTATGTATGATGACGTTTTGGTTTATAGTTGCACTTCAATGTTTCTGTTGTTTCGTTGTTTTCCTCTTAAAGTTACTACATTTCCCTCAGTTTCAGTTTGTAACCCGTCTTCTTTTTCTCTCAATCGATTTATAAATAATAAATAGCGGTACACTACTGTTGCCTTTATTTATGTGATCCAAAAAGAACACTCATACCACATCGTCATATATCTATCTACTTGTATAAATATTTTGATGATAACCAATTAAATATCATTTACTGTTTGACAATTTGAAAAAGCATTTGACAAACCAAACTCATTGCATCCGAATTAAAGGCCAAGAAAAGGCTATATTGTCTTGATAAAAGCTATCTACAATAATGGAGTAAAAATATGGAAAAAATATTCTAATAAGAAAGGTGCACAGTTCATAATCTTTAATCAAACAAATTTACAAAAAAATACTATAAATCAAAACTCTCCGACAGAGAGTGAAATTTGGCAGTAACTCACTTGTACTGATTTATTTATGCCCCTGTATAACTTGGCAAACTGGCGGAAATTTTCCTCCTGCAAATTTAATGAAACGTATGAATATCACTAAGAACCAAACATCTCAGACATAGACATACTCGGGTAGAGATTCACTTACTTTTGCAGAGTATAACTTGGCAAGCTGGCGGAAATTTTCCTCCTGCAAATTTTACGAAACGCATACACATTGTTAAAGGGGCCCCGCGGGTATAGATTTTTTTTAAATATAGGACTTCTCTATTTTTTTACATCCTTTATCCTATACTTAATAGAAAAAATAATTAAAAATATGATGTCACCGTTCATTTAAGCTCACAATCTGCCTTTGAAAGAAGCATGCATTTTTGTAAAGGTCCTTTTTCAATGATGAACTAATAGAAGAAATAAAGGTATTATCGAAGAAATTAATTACAGAAACCAAATAAGTTTTACAACTGTTAGTTTATATACAGCTTATTTGAAGAAAAAAAATAATAAAAAAAATAAGTCACCGATGATTTGAAAAAAATATTTCAATGATATAAAAAAAATTAAGTCATCTGGGTCTTAAACAAATTGATTATTTTTGTTGATTTTTGTACCAAATCGCATAGTAACAACAAATTGTGTAATTATAAAATTTTAATGATGAAAAATCTTTAAACTTTTGCTGATTTTTTTTGTACCCTCGAATCTCTTTAAGAAGCAAAAATCACCTTCAGATTTTCAATTTGGACCATGAGTCACCTACTGTTTAAAAATTATGCACCTATGTTACTTTGAAAATGGCTATATTTTTTAGTTTCCGCACTGCAAACTAGGTTTGCCTACTGCAAAAGATTTTGAGTTCGAATTTGTCATTATTTTAGTTTTAGAGAAATACTCTTTATAAATTTGAAAACTGCAAAATTTATATATGGACAATTTTAGAATTGTTTGTTAAATATCATGTCAGTTCCGATGTAATGATCACTATGCTGATGATACCTTTAGGAATTGATACTCTTCAAACTTAGTACTGTAAAAACAGAAAACAACATGTTAATTATTTCATGCGTCTTTGTTTATCTTTACCAGGAAAGCTTTAAGCCGAATATTTGAAATCAAAGGATGTATGAGACCCTAATCAGTTGATTAGTTATATGATAAAAAACATAATGAACACGCCAAATCTATTCAAGGTAAATTTTGCTATACATGGAAAATATTTTGACTTAGAAATTAAATAGAAGCGAGAGGGGTGGCCGCGACAGTCTTACTTCAATTTGCAATTTCAATCAAAAGACAAATTCCGAAAAAAATGATTTCGAAATTGCCGAACCGTAAAACATTTGTCTTGTAATCATTCGCCTTAAAAAAATATTCAAATAAATAAGGAAAGAAAGAGTTTTAATCAGACCATCAGATAACAAAACAATTATAAGCATATCATCTTCAAAACATAGTGAAAAAATAGGTTTCATAATTAGCAAAACCATGAAAAATAACTCGAGTCGATCTTATCACAGGTAAACAGTCAAATAACAAAAATACAAAACTCCAAGGAAAAATCAAAACGGAAAGTCCCTAATGAAATGTCAAAATCAAATGTTCTAACACATCAAACGAATGGACATCAACTGTGATAGTTACGACTTTGGTACAGACATTCGTGTTTTTACGTGATTTAATGCCATTGAAAGTTAAGGCCAAAATCTGTGTGAAAAAGACCTTATTTCTTTCATCTTTCATCACGTTCAATTTAGATTATAACCACACTATTCTTGGATAATTTTTAAAAGTCCAATCAACTTAAAATTACAACACATGTTCCCTACGATATGATATTTCAAATTTTAATGCCAAATTTGAGTATTGACCCAAATTACACGGTTCACTGAATATAGAAAATGAAAGTGCGGGTGGGGCATCTGTGTACTATAGACACATTCTTATTATGCAGGAAAAGGCCGGGACATAGAATATATAAAAAAGAAGATGTCTATATCAAAACAGACCGTGGTAATTGTTTATAAACATAGAATATAACAATCCATTATATATTAAAACACCGTGGCAATTGTTTATAAACCTAAAATAAAACAATCCATTATATATCAAAACAGACCGTGGCAATTGTTTATAAAACATAGAATATAACAATCCATTATATATCAAAACAGACCGTGGCAATTGTTTATAAACCTAGAATATAACAATCCATTATATATCAAAACAGACCGTGGTAATTGTTTATAAACATAGAATATAACAATCCATTATATATCAAAAAAGACCGTGGCAATTGTTTATAAACCTAAAAAAAACCAATCCATTATATATCAAAACAGACCATGGTAAATGTTTATAAAACATAGAATATAACAATCCATTAAATATCAAAACAGACCGTGGCAATTGTTTATAAACCTGAACTAAAACAATCCATTATATATCAAAACAGACCGTGGTAATTGTTTATAAAACATAGAATATAACAATCCATTATATATGAAAACAGACCGTGGTAATTGTTTATAAACCTAGAATATAACAATCCAGTATATATCACAACAGACTGTGGTAATTGTTTATAAACCTAGAATATAACAATCTATTATATGAAAACAGACCGTGGTAATTGTTCATAAACCTAGAATATAACAATCCAGTATATATCACAACAGACCGTGGTAATTTTTTATAAACTTAGAATAAACCAATCCATTATTTATCAAAACAGACCGTGGTAATTGTTTATTTACTTAGGAATATAACAATCCATGATGTATCAAAACAGACCGTGGTAATTATTTATAAACCTAGAATATAACAATCCATTATATATATCAAAACAGACCGTGGTAATTGTTTATAAACATAGAATATAACAATCTATTATATATATCAAAACAGACCGTGGTAATTGTTTATAAACCTAGAATATAACAATCCATTATATATCAAAACAGACCGTGGTAATTGTTTATAAACATAGAATATAACAATCCATTATATATCAAAAAAGACCGTGGCAATTGTTTATAAACCTAAAAAAAACCCAATCCATTATATATCAAAACAGACCGTGGTAAATGTTTATAAAACATAGAATATAACAATCCATTAAATATCAAAACAGACCGTGGCAATTGTTTATAAACCTGAACTAAAACAATCCATTATATATCAAAACAGACCGTGGTAATTGTTTATAAAACATAGAATATAACAATCCATTATATATGAAAACAGACCGTGGTAATTGTTTATAAACCTAGAATATAACAATCCAGTATATATCACAACAGACTGTGGTAATTGTTTATAAACCTAGAATATAACAATCTATTATATGAAAACAGACCGTGGTAATTGTTTATAAACCTAGAATATAACAATCCAGTATATATCACAACATACCGTGGTAATTTTTTATAAACTTAGAATAAACCAATCCATTATTTATCAAAACAGACCGTGGTAATTGTTTATTTACTTAGGAATATAACAATCCATGATGTATCAAAACAGACCGTGGTAATTGTTTATAAACCTAGAATATAACAATCCATTATATATATCAAAACAGACCGTGGTAATTGTTTATAAACATAGAATATAACAATCTATTATATATATCAAAACAGACCGTGGTAATTGTTTATAAACCTAGAATATAACAATCCATTATTTATCAAAACAGACCGTGGTAATTGTTTATAAACATAGACTATAATAATCCATTATTTATCAAAAGAAACCGTGGTAATTGTTTATAAACATAGAATATAACAATACATAATTGTATATCAAAACAGATCATGGTAATTGTTTATAAACTTAGAATATAACAATCCATTATTTATCAAAACAGACCGTGGTAATTGTTTATTAACTTAGGAATATAACAATCCATGATATATCAAAACAGAGCGTGGAAAAATGGCGTCCGATGTGAATGGACGTACATGTATGTCGACAGGTGTTGAATTGTCTGATACAAGTATTATTTCTGATGTAGGAGCTGATAAAAGTGGTAACGTAGATTCCCTATACAATATGAATGACACTTTCAAGCAATACTCCCACAGAATAGTCAAATAGTGCATATATTAACAGAAATCGGCACCCCTGTCCGCCAAAATGTAAACATTGATGACTCCATTGTTGATAGCCAAGATTTTCAAGACTGTAGTCAAGGGACACATTTTATACCTTACCAAGATTTTATTGCGAAGTTAGATCTTGAATTGATAGACCTTCCAAGAGACTCATATATCGTAAAATTAATTGAATTAACGAATGATTCTGATGATACTATTACATGGTATAGGAGTATGTTGACCAGTCGAGCCAAGTCAATACAGGGGTGTCCGTTAGGGAAATTAATCACGAGGAAAAGTACAAACAGAGGTTCATCCTCACAAAAGTATGCAAAAGACTGTTACTTATTACAACAGTTTATTTCTGGCGACCCGTCTAGTATTGATGAAGTTTTTCGTAAGGACGAGCCTAAATCTGTTAGCGAACCTAATACATTACCACTGAATTGCCATCTTATCGAATTAAGAACAACTCTTCATTTGACTATTGATAGGTTAAACGAAGTTGAAAAGCTGGGTAAAGCTAACCGTACATTGATTGAAAAATTACAAACTGATAATGAGAAGTTAAGACGAGAATTAGAAGACTCAAACGAGAGACTGTGTAAACATTAAGTATTCAGCGAACGTAAATACACACAATATGAAGCAAACTTAAAATTACTAAATCAACAATCAAAAGCAATTGGTGAATTTAATTTCGACATGTATTCGGAAAAAATTAAACAGATAGACAGTGAACAGATACGACATAGCAAATTACTTTTAAGTGCACAAAAAAGTTTCAACGAACTAAAAATGTCGTGTCAACAGTCGTACGCAACAAAAGTGAACCCACACATTACCCCAGATAGCATACCGGTCAGTTCTACTGATAGTACAACTCATAGTTATAGTTTACAAATGCGATCACCCGAATCGGAGATTTATAACGGTACAGTTAAAGACTCACAACAAACACATGACACACTCCGTACAAATGTCCTTGCAAATATAGACGACAGTCATAAAAATGATGAACCAACGACGTTCAAAATACCCGTTCGCTTGCAGGGTGCCACTGCTGCAGTTCAGTCCACTGATGACAATTTCTTTACTGGTGTCTCACGGAAAAGGTCCGCAAGGTATTACTTATCAGGAATTGATTCAAAGTCAACCCGTTCCGGAATCATGACATATTTAGAGAGTAGAAACGTGCAAGTGACATACTTGAGATTGTTTCAATCGCGGAATAGCTTGCGCTATGTGTCTGCTAAGTTGAATGTATCCGAAAACTGTGCTAATATTATTGAAGGTGAAAACTTTTGGCCAAATGGCGTGCGTTGTAGGTGCTGGCTCAGTGACCAGGCGTGGTATCAACGAGGTTCCGAGGCCCCAAGCGACCATAAACAAGGCGAAAAATAAAACAAACCTTTAATAATGAATAGAACTAGTATTTCAACTGTTGTAGTATTCATGAATGTATTTCTCATTTTGTTTTTTATGTCTAGTATTAAGTTAGTAGCATGGAACGTCAGGGGTATCATGTCCTCTACTATTTGTCTTAGTAATTTGTTAAAGGACACTGATTGTGATATTTGTATTATATCTGAACATAAATTAAAAGAAAGGTCTTTACATTATTTATCTACTATAGAAAAAGGGTACAACTGTATAAGTAAAGCTGATGCATTACCCATAGGGTATAACGCTTATCATGGTAAGGGTGGTATTGCCATATTATACAAAACCTCACTTCAGTTTTCTGTAAATGAAATTAGTGACATTAACTCCAGTAGAATAGCTGGTATTGAACTTAAAAACCAGTCTTATGGTTCACTTTTTATCCTTGGTGCGTACTTACCATCTGATGACTCTATTGAAAATTACAAGAGTGAATTGAGTATACTAGATAGTTTATATACATACTATAGTGTTTATGGTAATTGTATAATTGCAGGTGATTTAAATGCTAGCTGCTTACATAAAGACAGATCTATCTCAAATATTTATAAATCAAAAGAGTTATTAAATTTTGTATCTAGGCATCATTTGTTGTATGCTGGTGGTAAAATACAAAGTAAAGGGCCAAAGTATACGTATGTAACTACAAACTATGTTAGATTATATCTTGTGTAATGAAATTATATATAGAAAACTAAGGTACTATGAAATCCTTGATGAAGGGGCAATAAGTAGCACATCCGATCATTTGCCAGAAGTGATTGAGTTTGAGGCGGACTCCACCCCACATCGTGTTATTATCTCCAGCGACAAATTACCAGCTTGGCATAAGGTAACTGACGCACAGATCAATCAATACCAAAAACTATTGTCTGACCCCGTGGAAATATTAATTGATAAAATGAACTCTTATTCTTTTGCTGATATTGACACTATATATGACGACTTCGTTAGCACATTGCATAATGCTGCGAACATCGCAATTCCGAAATGCGGATTTAATCCACTCACCAAACCGTATTGGAACGCAGATGTGAAACGAGCACACGACAATGAAAGGTCAATGCGTAAACTTTGGGTTCTAGATGGTCAACCTCGAGGAATGCATTTTGACTCTTATCGATTATACAAAAGAGCAAAGTCCGAATTTAGACGTGTACAGCAAGCGGCTAATGAACAGTATATGCAAAAGTGTTATGATGATCTAAATGAAACCGCAGAGTGCGATATACGGTTGTTTTGGAAACACATAAAACGTTTTAAAGGTCGTTCCTCCAAGATATACCCCGAGATTGTGTATGAAAATAAAGTCTACAGTTCTCCGGAGTCTGTAGCAAACTGTTTTGCTGAGTATTTTCATGAGCTGTACCAACCAAAAGAAAGTGATAATTTTGACAATGAGTTTAAGTGTTCGATTGAGAGCGTATACAAAGACATTATTAAAACCTGTGGTGATGAAGGTGGATACTTACCTGGTGGATTGATCACTGAACAAGAAGTTTCTAAATTGATAGGTCAGCTAAAATATAGAAAAGCTGCCGGACATGACAGAGTACAAAACGAACATTTGCGTCACGGAGGTAGCCCTGTTGTGAAGTGTATAACGGTCTTATGCAATCTCATCGTCAGATTAGGACGTATACCAAAGAACTGGAAACTAGGCCTCCTTGTTCCCATCTTCAAAGGTGGAAATAAGTGCAAAACTTCACCCGATAATTACAGACCAGGTAGTTTACTGTCCGGTGTTCTGAAACTATTTGAAAGTATTATTAAAGCTCGGTTAATTGAATTCGTGTTGTATGACAAGAACATGCCGAATCTCCAACAACAAGGATTTCAAAAGTACCTTAGTTGCTTAACTGCATCGTTTAATTTACATGAAACAATTTATCATAACCTAGAACTATTCAGTAAAATTTTTGTTGCCTTTTTAGACAGTAAGAAAGCTTTTGACACTGTCTGGAGAATTGGTCTTATGTATAAATTGTATAAAATAGGTGTAACAGGCAAATTATGGTCAGTTATTAATGACTGTCATATTGATACTATGAGTTCAGTAATTGTAAACCAGTGTCAGTCTGAGTTCTTTCCTGTATTACAAGGGGTTAGACAAGGAGGGGTTTTATCTGGTTTATTATATTTAGTATTTATAAACGATATGTTGGTTGATCTTGAAAAATGTAATAAGAAAACTGGTGTTTATCACATAGCTAGCTGCTCTCCTGCTCTCGCTGACGATATTTCATGTATTGGCACAACTCCGTTGTGTCTCCAGCGTATGTTAGATATATGTTCTGACTATGCCCATAGATGGAGGTTCTGCTTCAACGCGAAAAAGTCCTGCGTTATGCAATTTTCCTTAAACCCACGAGAAGTTCGAGTAACATACGACTGGCATATTGCGAACAGTGTTCTACCGGTAGCCGAAGAATACACTCACTTAGGCATTGCGCTAAATTCCAAATTCAGATCGACAGAAAGAACATCAAATGCATGTAGAAAAGGCAAGAACTCTTACTTTGCGCTCAACGGTGTTTGCGACAAGTCAACACATCCATGCGTTCTACTTAAACTGTTTAAATCTATAGTGTTACCTACTGTTCTGTATGGTTGTGAAATGTGGACTAGTTTAAAGTCAAACGACATTGCTGCGTTGAATCGATTTCAGCACTTTATAGTCAAGCGTATTTTGGACTTGAAAACGTCTACGAGATCAGATATGTGCCAAAGTATACTTGGACTTCATACTATTACCTCGTCTATAGAGACTAAGAAGTTATATTTCTTGCAAACACTGTGTAGTCTTGATGACAACTTCCTAACGAAGAAAATATTTCTTGTGCGTCTGTTTACCTATTTAATTGACAATGAACGCAATCATCATGGGTTCATTCCTGATATTATGAACATTTTGTATAAATATAGCCTTCATTCCTATATGCTTGACTTTTTGCGAGAGGGAGTTTTTCCAACGAAGCAATCTTGGAAAGCTATAGTGAAAAATACAGTTGACAAAGTACAAACTGACGAATGGACTCGGCGTTTACATATTGATAACAACTTTTCTCGTTTTAGAAGTGTTCACCTATCGGTTAGGGTTCCAGATTTCTGGAAAAGTTCTAAATCATCCAGAGAAATCGTAAACTCCTATTATATTACAAAACTGCTAACCGACATTCCAAATACCACTGGAGGTACATGTGAATTATGTAACACTCAGTTTTTAGATGTATATGTACATGCATGTTGTAGCTGTAGCGGGACTCATTTAATCAGAGATATGTGGTGGGAGTTTATAATGGAAAAATTTCCATTGCATTTATTTGTGGAACTTTATTCATACGACGATGAAGAGTTATATTGCATTCTCTTGGGGAAGCACATAACAACAAGCAATATAGACACCGACAGTTTCCATAATCTTTGTCATGTGCACGTTGCACACTGTGTCGCTGCTTATAGTAGATTACTGAGAACAACGATTAGTTAATGTGCCAGTGCATGAACCGTCGTTAGTGAGAGCAATTTTTGTCAAAATTTTCTTCATTTATATAAATAAGCACAGAACTTTATTTTGTTATGTACATTGTAATGTTATATTGTGTATATATGTTTGAAATTAATTTGATGTTTATATGATGTCATGATTTATAGAGGAAAAGATATGCTGATATATGTGGTTAATATAATAAGATCTTATTTTAAAACGAAGTGAATGTTTTATGACTAATATCATTAATTTATAATAGAGGAAAAATAAATAATATAAATGTATGAAATAATGAATGAATTGTTTATATACTTAGAATATAACAATCCATTATTTATCAAAACAGACCGTGGTAATTGTTTATTAACTTAGGACTATAACAATCCATATATATCAAAGAAACGTGGTAATTGTTTATAACATAGAATATAACAATACATTTTATATCAAACAAATCATGGTAATTGGTTTTTAAACATTAGAATATAACAATCTCATTATATTATCAAAACAGACCGTGGTAATTTGTTTATTAACTAGGAATATAACAATCCATGATTTTATCAAACAAGCGTGGTAATTGTTTATATACCTAGAATATAACAATCCATATTTATATATAAAAAAACAAAAAACCGTGGTAATTGGTTATAAACATAGAATATAACAATACATAATTATATCAAAACAGACGTGGTATTTGTTTATAAACTAAGAATATAACAAATCCATTGAATTATTATCAAACCACAGAACGTGGTAATTGTTTATATACCTAGAATATAACAATCCATTATTTGAAAACAGACCGTGGTAATTGTAATAAACTAGAATAAAACATTCCATTAGTAATGTAAACAGACTGTGGTATTTGTTTATAAACATAGAATATAACAATACATAATTGTATATCAAAACAGACATGGTAATTGTTTATAAACTTAGAATATAACAATCCATTATTTATCAAAACAGACCGTGGTAATTGTTAATAAACTAGAATATAAAAAATCCATTGATATAGTCAAACAGAGCTGGTAATTGTTTATAAACCTAGAATATAACAATCCATTATATATATCAAAACAGACCGTGGTAATTGGTTTATAAACATAGAATATAACAATCTATTATATATATCAAAACAGACGTGGTAATTGTTATAAACTAAGAATATAACAATCCAGTATTTATTAAAACAGACCGTGGTTAATTGTTTATAAACCTAGAATATAACAATCCATTATATACAAACAGACCGTGGTAATTTGTTATAAACTAGAATAAAACAATCCATTATTTATGTAAACAGACGTGGTAATTGTTTATAACTTAGGAATATAACAATCCATATAGTATATCAAAACAGACCGTGGTAATTGTTTATAACCTAGAATATACCAATCCATTATATATCAAAAACAGACAGAGGTAATTGCTTTATAAACTAAGAATATAACAATCCTATTATATATCAAAACAGACCGTGGTAATTGTTTATAAACTAGAATATAACATACAGTATATCACAACAGACCGTGGTAATTTTTATAAACTTAGAATATAACAATCCATTATTTATCAAAACAGACCGTGGTAATTGTTTATTACTTAGGAATATAACAATCCATGATGTATCAAAACAGACGTGGTAATTGTTTATAAACCTAGAATATAACAATCCATTATTATATCAAAACAGACCGTGGTAATTGTTTTAAACATTTGAATATAACAATCTATTATTATATCAAAAAGACCGTGGTAATTGTTTATAAACATAGAATATAACAATACATAATTGTATATCAAAACAGATCATGGTAATTGTTTATAAACTAAGATATAACAATCCATTATTTATCAAAACAGACCGTGGTAATTGTTTATTAACTCAGGAATATAACAATCCATGATATATCAAAACAGAGCGTGGTAATTGTTTATATACCTAGAATATAACAATCCATTATTTATATCAAAACAGATCGTGGTAATTGTTATAAACATAGACTATAAAATCCATTATTTATCAAAAGAACCGTGGTATTGTTTATAAACAAGAATATAACAATACATATTTATCAAAACAGATCTGGTAATTGTTTATAAACTAAGATTATAACAATCCATTATTTATCAAAACAGACCGTGGTAATTGTTTATTAACTTAGGAATAAACAATCCATTGATATGTAAACAGAGCGTGGTAATTGTTTATAACCTAGAATATAACAATCCATTATATATATCAAAACAGACCGTGGTAATTGGTTTATAACATAGAATATACAATCTATTATATATATCAAAACAGACCGAGGTATTGTTATAAACTAAGAATATAACAATCCATTATTTATCAAAACAGACCGTGGTAATTGTTTATAAACCTAGAATATAACAATCCATTATATATCAAAACAGACCGTGGTAATTGTTTATAAACCTAGAATAAAACAATCCATTATAATAAACAGACGTGGTGTAATTGTTTATAAACTAGAATATAACAATCCATTATATATATCAAAACAGACCGTGGTATATTGTTTATAAGCTAGAATATAACAATCCATTATATTCAAAACAGACAGAGGTAATTGCTTATAAACTAAGAATATAACAATCCATTATATATCAAAACAGACCGTGGTAATTGTTATAAACTAAAAATATAACAATCCATGATGTATCAACTCGTGGTAATTGTTTATAAACCTAGAATATAACAATCCATTATATATATCAAAACAGACCGTGGTAATTGTTTATAACATAGAATATAACAATCTATTATATATATCAAAACAGACAGTGGTATTTGTTATAAACTAAGAATATAACAATCCAGTATTATAAAACAGACCGTGGTTATTGTTTATAAACCTAGAATATAACAATCCATTATATATCAAAACAGACCGTGGTAATTTTTATAAACTTAGAATTAACAACATCCATTGTATGTGAACAGACTGTGGTAATTGTTTATAAACCTAGAATATAACAATCCATTATATATATCAAAACAGACCGTGGTAATTGTTTATAACCTAGAATATACCAATCCATTATATATCAAAACAGACAGAGGTAATTGCTTATAAACTAAGAATATAACAATCCATTATATATCAAAAAGACCGTGGTAATTGTTTATAAACTAAAATATAACAACCATGATGTATCAAACATACCGTGGTAATTGTTTATAAACCTAGAATATAACAATCCATTATATATCAAAAGAGACCATGGTAATTGTTTATAAACTAAGATTATAACAATCCATAATATATCAAAACAGATCGTGGTAATTGTTTATAAACAAAGAATATAACAATGCATAATTTACCAAAACAGACCGTGGTAATTGTTTATAAACCTAGAATATAACAATCCATTATTTGAAAACAGACCGTGGTAATTGTTTTTAAACCTAGAATATAACAATCCATTATATATCAAAACAGACCGTGGTATTGTTTATACACTAAGAATATAACAATCCATTATTTATCAAACAGACCGTGGTAATTGTTTATAAAGTAAGAATATAACAATCCATTATTTATCAAAACAGACCGTGGTAATTGTTTATAAACATAGAATATAACAATCCATTATATATCAAAAAAGACCATGGTAATTGTTTATAAACCTAGAATATAACAATCCATGATATATCAAAACAGACCGTGGTAATTGTTTATAAACAAAGAATATAACAATCCATTTTTTATCAAAACAG
This sequence comes from Mytilus edulis, assembly GCA_019925275.1. Classification (NCBI taxonomy): domain Eukaryota; kingdom Metazoa; phylum Mollusca; class Bivalvia; order Mytilida; family Mytilidae; genus Mytilus; species Mytilus edulis. The sequence continues at coordinate 53,570,331 of CM034350.1, read as the reverse complement.
ACCGTGGTATAATTGTTAATTCGACCTGTTGATACTGTTTATAATGATTTTTTGTTATCTTTTATTGATATGGATCTTGTATGTACACCAGCTTTGATAATTTGTAATATCTTCAATTTTTCACTTATTCTTACTCCATTTGTATAAACTTCAAGATTATAATTATTTTTTTTAAAAACCGGTTTTTTTCTAAAGTGAATTTTGATTGGTTAAATATTTCTCAGTGATGTCCTGCCATGGTTTTGTTTGAATTTGTTTGTTAGCTTGTTGGTCATGAATGTTTGTCTCTAATATTTAATTAACTGTGCATTTGAATTCAGATATCGCAGATGAAATTTATTCGTTCATTGTGTAATCATACGTTTTTTGATTGAGTTAAGTATGCCAATTGATATTTATCGTGTGTTTTTCTATGTTGTGATGTTATGCTATTGTTTCAGAAAAAGGGAGAAGGTTTTGATCCATTAAAACGTTTAATCGCGCTGCTACTGTTTGCACCTGTCCGAAGTCAGGAATCTGATGTACAGTAGTTGTCGTTTGTTTATGTAATATATACGTGTTTCTGGTTTCTCGTTTTGTTTATATAGATTAGACCGTTGGTTTTCCCGTTTGAATGGTTTTACACTAGTAATTTTGGGGCCCTTTATAGCTTGTTGTTCGGTGTGAGCCAAGGCTCTGTGTTGAAGGCCGTACTTTAACCTATAATGGTTTACTTTTTTAATTGTTACTTGGATGGAGAGTTGTCTCATTGACACTCATACCACATCTTCCTTTTTCTAAAGAATATAACAATATATTATTTATCAAAACAGACCGTGGTAATTGTTTATAAATATAGAATATAATAATCCATTATTTATCAAAACAGACCGTTGTAATTGTTTATAAACCTAGAATATAACGATCCATTATTTATCAAAACAGACCGTGGTAATTTATCAAAACAGACCGTGGTAATTGTTAAAAAACATAGAATATAATAATCCATTATTTATCAAAACAGACCGTAGTAATTGTTTATAAACATAGAATGTAATAATCCATTATTTATCAAAACAGACCGCGGTAATTGTTTATAAACATAGAATATAACAATCCATAGTTGTATATCAAAACAGATCATGGCAATGTTTTATAAACTAAGAATATAACAATCCATTATGTATCAAAACATACCGTGGTAATTGTTTATAAACATAGAATATAACAATCCATTATATACGAAAACAGACCGTGGTAATTGTTTATAAACTTAGAATATAACAATTCATTATTTATCAAAACAGACCGTGGTAATTGTTTATAAACTAAGAATATAACAATCCATGATGTATCAAAACAGACCGTGGTAATTGTTTATTCACTTAGGAATATAACAATCCATGATGTATAAAAACAGACCGTGGTAATTGTTTATAAACCTAGAATATAACAATCCATTATATATATCAAAACAGACCGTGGTAATTGTTTATAAACATAGAATATAACAATCTATTATATATATCAAAACAGACCGTGGTAATTGTTTATAAACCTAAAATATAACAATCCATTATTTATCAAAACAGACCGTGGTAATTGTTTATAAACATAGAATATAACAATCTATTATATATATCAAAACAGACCGTGGTAATTGTTTATAAACCTAAAATATAACAATCCATTATTTATCAAAACAGACCGTGGTAATTGTTTATAAACCTAAAATATAACAATCCATTATTTATCAAAACAGACCGTGGTAATTGTTTATAAACTAAGATTATAACAATATATAATTGTATATCAAAACAGATCGTGGTAATTGTTTATAAACAAAGAATATAACAATGCATTATTTACCAAAACAGACCGTGGTAATTTTTTATAAACCTAGAATATAACAATCTATTATTTATCAAAACAGACCGCGGCAATTGTTTATAAACATAGAATATAACAATCCATAATTGTATATCAAAACAGATCATGGTAATGTTTTATAAACTTAGAATATAACAATCCATTATTCATCAAAACAGACCGTGGTAATTGTTTATAAACATAGACTATAATAATCCATTATTTATCAAAAGAAATCGTGGTAATTGTTTATAAACATAGAATATAACAATACATAATTGTATATCAAAACAGATCGTGGTAATTGTTTATAAACAAAGAATATAACAATCCATTATTTACCAAAACAGACCGTGGTAATTTTTTATAAACCTAGAATATAACAATCCATTATTTGAAAACAGACCGTGGTAATTGTTTATAAACCTAGAATACAACTATCCATTATTTATCAAAACAGACCGTGGTAATTGATTATAAACCTAGAATATAACAATCCATTATTTATCAAAACAGACCGCGGCAATTGTTTATAAACATAGAATATAACAATCCATAATTGTATATCAAAACAAATCATGGTAATGTTTTATAAACTTAGAATATAACAATCCATTATGTATCAAAACATACCGTGATAATTGTTTATAAACTAAGAATATGACAATCCATGATGTATCAAAACAGACCGTGGTAATTGTTTATAAACATAGAATATAACAATCCATGATTTGTCAAAACAGACCGTGGTAAATGATTATAAACCTAGAATATAACAATCCATTATTTATCAAAACAGACCGCGGTAATTGTTTATAAACATAGAATATAACAATCCATAATTGTATATTAAAACAGATCATGGTAATGTTTTATAAACCTAGAATATAACAATTCATTATTCATCAAAACAGACCGTGGTAATTGTTTGTAAACTAAGAATATAACAATCCATTATGATCAAAACATACGTGGTAATTGTTTATAAACATAGACTATAATAATCCATATTATCAAAAGAACCGTGGTAATTGTTTATAAACCTAGAATATAACAATCCATTATTTGAAAACAGACCGTGGTAATTGTTTATAAACCTAGAATATAACAATCCATTATTTATCAAAACAGACCGTGGTAATTGATTATAAACTAGAATGTAACAATCCATTATTTATCAAAACAGACCGCGGTAATTGTTTATAAACATAGAATATAACAATCCATAATTGATATCAAAACAGATCATGGTAATGTTTATAAACTTAGAATATAACAATCCATTATTCATCAAAACAGACCGTGGTAATTGTTTATAAACTAAGAATATAACAATCCATTATGTATCAAAACAACCGTGGTAATTGTTTATAAACATAGAATATAACAATCCATTATTGATGAAAACAGACCGTGGTAATTGTTTATAAACTTAGAATATAACAATTCATTATTTATCAAAACAGACCGTGGTAATTGTTTATAAACTAAGAATATGACAATCCATGATGTATCAAAACAGACCGTGGTAATTGTTTATAAACATAGAATATAACAATCCATGATTTGTCAAAACAGACCGTGGTAAATGTTTAAAACCTAGAATATAACAATCCATTATATATCAAAACAGACCGTGGTAATTGTTTATAAACAAAGAATATAACAATCCATTATTTATCAAAACAGACCGTAGTAATTGTTTATAAACATAGAATATAACAATCCATTATATATCAAAACAGACCGGGGTAATTGTTTATAAACCTAGAATATAACAATCCATTATATATCAAAACAGACCGTGGTAATGGTTTATAAACTTAGAATATAACAATCCATTATATATCAAAACAGACCGTGGTAATTGTTTATAAACCTAGAATATAACAATCCATTATTTATCAAAACAGACCGTGGTAATTGTTTATAAACATAGAATATAACAATCCATTATATATATCAAAACAGACCGTGGTAATTGTTTATAAACATAGAATATAACAATCCATTATATATCAAAACAGACCGGGGTAATTGTTTATAAACCTAGAATATAACAATCCATTATATATCAAAACAGACCGTGGTAATGGTTTATAAACTTAGAATATAACAATCCATTATATATCAAAACAGACCGTGGTAATTGTTTATAAACCTAGAATATAACAATCCATTATTTATCAAAACAGACCGTGGTAATTGTTTATAAACATAGAATATAACAATCCATTATATATATCAAAACAGACCGTGGTAATTGTTTATAATTACATTAGATGTAAGTTTCATTATAATACGTTATTCTGATTGGCTAACATGTTATTCCGTAAACAATTGCACCAGACAATAACATTTATTATGCATGATGACACGAGGTCCAACAAAAAAGTGCACAGGTGAATTAAATAAAACTGGATAAAAATCGAGTTTTCATGATTTTAGCTAAAAAAATGTAATTATAAGTATTGAATACTTCTTTTTGAAACTTCATAGGGTTGTAAAAGCGTTGACCGTGCGTACATTTTTAGAATGAAGCGCTCCCGCGCTTCATACAAAATGTACTTCGGTCAACGCTTTTACCACCCAATAAATTTACAAAAAGAAGCATTCAATTCTTAAATAAACAAAGAATATAACAATCCATTGTATATTAAATCACAGGGTTCAGAGGATGTTTAAAATTTAGAACTAGATTTTCGTCGATTGACCTAATACGATCTGATGGAGAATTAAAATAATGAAATAGGGTCAAAATCATTTACAAAAAATAGGAAATATCGGTTTTTATATATGTATCTTCATGAAATATTTCCTTGAATAAGATATGTTTTGTCCATAGATATAAAAAAAAATGAAAAAAAGAGTGCCTGATTTCTTTTTAACATTTTGGATTTTTATTTACGCTGGTCTTTTGTACCAAGACACTGAAGGAAGACGTTGCAAATCACCGGACGGGTATGTAACCTATACTTACTTACCGCTTTTTTTTTATTGTACCATCGTTATTCAAATACTTCTTTCACAATTCTTTAAAGTATTCCCATTGTTTTGTTTTCTTTTTTTTTAATGTGTTTCTCCTAATAAATCATAAAAAATACAAATACCTGATATTATCCTTTAAAATTACGTTAAGTTATTTTAGATTAACATTCAAAATGGTTTTGTTTGACACGAAAACATTTTCATTGAAACATATTTTTATGTATCAAATTTTACTTGCTGCACAAATTTTCGGTTTTATGAATGCTATGCTACTTTGTGTTGTTACTATTATTGTTTTTTTGGCATAAAAAAAAACAAGGAAAAAACAGGAAAACAAATGTTTTTAAATCAATTTTTCTTTTAAGACCAGCTGATTTTTTTTTATCAGTGAGGAAAGTGATATTTTCATTTCGGGATATGTTGATGGGAGGTCTAAAACCGTACGGGAAGCTCAATTTAGACGTAGCGATATTTTATTTGTAGGTTTTTAGGAACATTATGGCCAAATTAGAAGGAGCGATACAGAGCATATAAAAAACACAAGGGTAATTTGGATAAAGAATTTTCTGATCAAACAATACACTTTGTCTGCTCCACCTAATTTTCTTATTTACTCAAAGTAAACATTTATGAAGGATAGCTTTGTATCGATCGGCGAAACTTGACAATAGAGACCGTTAATAGAGAATTCGAATTTGTGAAACTCAAATGAATGAGAAATAAATAAACTCATCATAGATACCAGGACTAAATTTAGTATAAATATTTTTTTGGTTTGAATGATGCTTATTTAAACAGTTCAAGTTTAATTTGAAATAAAAACGCAAATGGTTTCATCATTTTTTTTCATGTGTCGATAAATACAATATACAAATCCAAAAGTGTGCCTTGATTTTAAATATTAAACAATACTTATTGTGATGGATATTTGGTTAAATCAGCTGAACAATGATCGACGGGAACCGATGTCTACAAGTAAAGAAGACATATAGTTGCAGGAATAGGATAGTTTTGTATTTGCAATTAGACCAGATGTCTTCTTATAAAATTGAGAATGATGAATGTGTCAAAAAGACAACAGCCGAAGGCTACCAAGGCTACCTGCAGCGACAATATGCCGATAATATGCAATTTAAGAAACAAAAAATCTTAAAAAACATATAAAATCTCCAGCACATTAACAGGGAAGTCATGTCTCAATAAACATCGGTTTTACGGGAAACAGTTTATGATGTAAAGTCGCCCATGTAAACAAAAATGACGCCTAATCGACAAGGGAAATACAGAATTTCGATGTGACCAAGTACTAATACTGTCGACGATTCAACGAAATAAATAGAACACCGACTCTGTTCTTCCTGGGATTTAAAACACAACTATTTACATTTATTTAACGATAAAATGTGTCATCGGGATGATGTACATCTACCGTCGATAGGTTATGGAAAGGAATATATTGCGGATTTCATTGCATTCTATTTCTCAAAATTTAAATATAAAAAGTAAGAAACAGCTGATAAATAATTTGATTTCAAGTTTACAAACGTGGTCAGCTTTGGATAAGCAGCTTGAACGAATTTGAAATACAAATATAGAAGAGTCATCATTTATATAAAAATACTTAGCACTAACTATTTATTGGTTACTATTGAAGTTGATATATTGTAGACAGATATCTTTATTCTTTCTTAACAATTTACAATGTTTACGATGTCCACAAATGAAAACTCAATATATATTTTTTATTACAATATTATGAAAATTTTAAGTCTTGATATGAATCATAAAAATTAATTATTCTCAAGAAACAGACCAACAAAATAGTAGAACATGTATAAAAAGTAAAATCACAAAAGTACTGAACTCCGAGAGGAAATTTAAAAAAAAGAAAGCCCTTTGTAAATGGCAAAATTAAAATCTCAAACACACCAAACGAATGGATGACAGCTGTCATATTCCTGATTGGTACAGGCATTTTCTGATGTGTAAAAATGTTGGATTGAATCTTGTTTTATAGCAAGCTAAACTTCTCACTTACAAAACAGTCGCATCAAATTCCATTACTTTGACAACGATGTGTGAACAAAACAAACAGACACAATAGGTAAAACTGTCAAAAATAGGGGTATAACAGTCAACATTGTGTTATCATCTTGATCACTATAAAAACAAACAAATGTAACAAAGAAGCATAAAAAGGCAAACTTAAAATTTAACAAACTCATTTTGCTTCTTTATTATACGCTTTTATTTATCTATGTAAAATCAACTGTCCCGTTTAGCGCTACAGTTTCAAATATTATTCTGTTAGAAATATCTCATCTTACTGCTGTTATTAAACTTTATGAGTCTTTTTTGACGAAACGCGGGTCTGGCGTATATACACAAATTTGGTCCTGGTATCTATGATGAGTATATTTACAACCACTGGGACGATGCCACTGCTGGTGGATATTTATTTCCCCCAGGGTATCACCAGCCTAGTAGTTAGAACTTTTTGGGCTGACATGAATTATCATTGATATGGTCATATTTATAAATTAACTGTTTACAAAATTTAGAATTTTTGAAATACTTCAGCTTTTCTACCTCAGGCAAAAATTACCTTAGCTCGATTTGGCATTTTAGTCCTCATTGCTCTTCAACTTCGTACTTTATTTGGCCTTTTTAAAATTTTTGGATTCGAGCGTCACTGATGAGCCTTTTGTAGACGAAACTCGCGTCTTGCGTATATACAAAAATTTATTCCTGGTATCTATGATGAGTATATTTTTATGATATAACTTAGTAAGATTGGATTATAACTGGTTATACAATATGTCCTGAAAAACAATTAAATTTCAATCATCTTCTGTACATGAATCATTGAAAGAAAAAAAAAAACGAAATAATACAAAATTACGCCTAGGCTTTCGTTCTGTTAGTTATGAGACAACATAGCTTTTACAGACATTTTTGATCAAACAGCAAATCATTAGATTCATTATTCGAATTCATTTTTCTTGACATAAAACAAATAATTTGAGGTACATGCACACGAGTCTAATGCATATTCAATGCCAGTAACAAATGTTATTTAATCTTCATTTAAAATTGACAATACAAAGTATAAGTAAATAAAAAATACAAACAAAAAAGCCTCTAACTTGTCAAAACTAGTTTATAAAGCACAGTATCATACTAGTATACAAATACTGCATACAGGTATAATTGCATGTAAAACACTGTCATAAATGTATATGTCATGGATCAATTACACCAAGTGGTAATGAAATTCCACTTCTCCGTACTCTTTCTTTAGCAAGGATAAGTTACTTTTGTTCTAAAAAAATAAAGATTATGCCTTTAACTTGCAGTTCTAGAAATATACATATTTCAAGCGTATTTCGTTTGGAGGACATGTTTTTCAACAATACATCAGCATTCCTAAAATCAGAGAATGTGATCCTGTTCTTCCCGACTTGTTCATATATTTATATGAGACAAGAGGTTCTGCATAAGCTTCTAAAAGGTTTACGTTTCGCTATATAATGTACTTTTTTGAACTTGATACGTCTATTACATTAAAAAGTATTTTTTTCATATTTTGACCTGCATCGCGAAATTGACAATGAATGTATTGTGTTGCAAAACTTTACGACAAAAACGTTGATTTTAGTTGCTTTTCATTTCCTTGTGACAATATATTAATAGTACGTGTATGTGGAGTAAACTTCCCAGTTGAAACATCATTCAAGAGCAAAAATATCAAATTATGATTTCCCTGATGGAGGTTGCTGTTTACAAGAAAGCGACTGAACGAAGTATTTTTGGTGATAAAAGAAAAGTTATCTCTTCGAAAATTTCGGACGCCGAGAGTTAATTGAACAAAATATCATACAAGGATTACAGATGACGGCGGATAGGTTTTAAATGTCGTTGTCACAGCCATGACAACCCCGTCTTCTATTTTGACATGTGTTTATTCTCCCTTTGGTATCTCCACACTGTTATGGAAACAAACAATGTTTGACATGTTTTCTCTCACACCGTAGTTATAGCCCTCTTACAAATTTAGATTTTCACATTTGAATAAAACAGAAACAATTATCTGCCGTGTTAACCATTTTTTTTTTTACATTAATTGAACATCATCAAGATAGTCTTACGACATTGTATGATAAGGTCCTTGACTTGGATTAGTAAGATGGAAACCTGACGGGGTTGAATTGCCATTTCCTCATATTCCCGTTTGAATCTCGATTATTAGATAAAACAAACGTACATTAAAGCGGACACTATTTTAAACCAATGCAGCTTATAAAATCGATGTATGATAGGTAAAAAAAGAAGGAGGATTAAAATAATGAAATAAGGTCAAAATCATTTACAAAAAATAGGAAATGTTTTATTTATGTATCTTCGTGAAATATTTCCTTGAAATAGACATAAAAAAATAAAATGTGTTTGCACATGCGAAAATTGACTGCTGCAGAATAATGAATTTTATCAAATTGGCATATGCCTTTCCATATATTTCTTTAACTTAAAACACTTCCAAACTCTTTTGTTTGTCTGTTTGTCCTTTTCATTTTTAGCCATGGCGTTTTCAGTTTGTTTTCGATTTTTGAGTTTGACTGTTCCTCTGGTATCTTTCGTCCCTCTTTTAAATGATGCACATGTTTTTACTAATTATATTAATTTATTATGACCGGAATGTGTTGCAATTCGAAATTAACATATTTGACCTAGATACGACAACCGTTCATGCTGGCTGTTCAAAACTCCTCCCTGTGAAAAATCACATCGTTTGCTTGTTTACAATAAATAAAAAAGGAGGTTCATATAGACGAGACTACACAAACGCTGTGCACTTATACGCATTGGAATATCGCTCGGGCAAAAATAATCACGAATATAATGCCTACCCATGTTAAAACTTCAATAAAGTATAGCTTGCATCAATCATTTCTTATTTTTTTCATGTTTCAATCATTTAAGTATACAAAACCAAATTTGGGCTAAATTATCAGATATTATAATTCTTGTGAGTAATATTTGTTTTATCATATACTAATAGAAAATAATGGCATGATTGTACCCCATGATTTATTTTTCCGGAATTTGCCGAATGTCACCCAGTAATGTTACAACATGCGATAACAACCGGAGGCAGTTGATATAAACCGGAAGCAGTTGATAACAAAAGTCATATCACACGGCTAAGGCAATTTTTCAAATTTAATGAATAACTTTATGTACAAATAAGTTTTATCAGGGGGTACAATTATACCATTATTTTCTAAAAGTATATGGTAAATGCAAGTAAACAAGACGTCGTATTGCAGGACTAGTATAGTCTTGCGTTTTCAAGCAGACCACATGTGTACTAATAATTGGTTGCAGAGCCATAATCTTGCCGATTTATGTTGCAAATATTTAAAAAAAAACCCAACATCTTAGAGTCGCGGGCGCCAGCATATTCATGGTGAAGTCAAGTCGTCATACACACCGGTTAAAGGGAAGCAGACGGTCTTTTTTTCTGACTGTTTATGACGTCTTAACACTAAATCCACCGGATGTTGGATGTGTACGGATTGATAGTTTAGTCTTAGATGCATTATTATTTTTATTAGTTGTTAGTGGCTTTGAACTAATTGTCAGATAATTGCGACTACTCTCAGATATGTTCCTACTGTCTTTTTGTTGTCGGGATGTATAAGTACCCGGCCACGTCTACTTGTGTTTTTGTCCATCTGAATAGTTAAGTCTATTTCAACTGATTTTTATAGTTCGTTCTGCCACTGTCCCAGGTTTGGGGGAGGGTAGGGATCCTGCTAACATGATTAACCCCGCCACATTATTTATCTGTGTGCCTGTCCCAAGTCAGAAGCCTGCGATTCAGTGGTTGTCGTTTGTTTATGTGTTACATATTTGTTTTTCGTTCATTTTTTTCATATAAATAAGGCCGTTAGTTTTTCTCGTTTGAATTGTTTTACATTCTCACAGGTCTTATCGGGGACTTTTATAGCTGACTATGCGGTATGGGCTTTTCTTATTGTTGAAGGCCGTACGGTAGTTGTTAATGTTTGTGTCATTTTGGTCTCTTGTGGACAGTTGTCTCATTGGCAATCATACCACATCTTCTTTTTTATATGATGTAAAAGTCGCCCATATAAACAAAATGACGACTTATTAACAAGGAAAATATAGAACTTCGGTGTGACCAAATATTAATACTGTTGATGATACAATGAATTGAATTGAACAACGACTTTGGCCTTCCCGGGTTACAAATATTAAACAATTAACACGAAAAACCAAACATTTTTATTATTTTTCGATGTTTTGTGTCATCAGGATGCGGTTAATCATTCAGCTGATTTATTTAAGTTTTTACGAGACTTAGGTAAGGTTTGGAATGGAATTTTTTGCGGATTGTTTGACATTATATTTTCAAAAATTAGGATATAAAAAGTAAGAAACAGCTGATGAATTATTCAAGTTAACGTACGACGAGTGGTCAGCCTTGGATCAGCAACTTGTTTTGTTGCCACGACCAAACTGGAAATACAAACGTAGAAGAGACATACTATATATAATAAATTAAACACTAATAAATTAAACACTAACTATTTCCATTCACAATCTTATTTTCATTAGTTACAATGGTAGGTAATATATTGTTGTCAGAAATCTTCGCGTGAATTTTTTTTTTTTTAACCATGTCCACAAATGAAAACTCTTTAGAAAATTATGAAAAATAACAATTTGTGATATAAATTGAATTACTCAATTTTTCTAAACAGCAGATCCCGTTTTACGTAACAGTTTCAAAACATAATTCTACTAGAAATGATTTATAAGTAATCTTACTGCTGGTATTGAACTTTAAATGATATTAGTTGGATTGGATTATAAGTGGTCGAACGATACGTTAAAAAAATCAACCAAAGTTTCATCATCTTCAGTCTGTACATCAATCATTTTTAAACCGAAATGAAGCAAAATTAAGTATAAGCTTAAAAGTTCTTTTAGTTATGGCACAAGCTAGCTTGTTCAGAAAACTGTAGGCATTGTAACATACATCAGTTTAACACGCTAAAAGCCAGGCAGTTCTTGAGCAAACAGCACATCCTTAGATTCATTCTAGGTGTACGTTTTATTTTGACACAAAAAAATAAATTGAGGTACATTTTGTAGATGTACATGAGTCTAATGAGTACCAGTAATCCAGTAACACCAATGAACACATTTAATTCAATCTTTATTCAAAGTTAAAAATGAAAAAAAAAAAAGGTATTTTGTCAAATCTGTCATAATCTTTCTCGGCTCCCTGAAATGTTCCAACAGGGTTGAGTTTAATATCGTAGTGCTACTCAGATTTTGACTATTGAACGTGTAGCTATAGACTATTTGCTACATACATTGATAGCAGCTACGTAGCCGCTACGATATTGAACTCAACCCTGGTGTTAATGAAATTGACAACTTCGTGGAAAGTGAAAGTCACTCAAAGGGGATTTTGTCATTAGATAAACATAGTAACGCGTGGATTATTTCGATGCTCGGACTTTAAAATTGATAATTTAACTATTTAGATTGGATAAATCCTAAAATCCACTTGTATCAATGTAATAATCTATATTTAATAAATGTATATGTCATGGATAAATTACACGTCCGAATGGTTATGATATTTCACTTCTTCAAGAATTTTAACACTTTTCCATACTCTCTCCGTGAAGCTTAAGTTACTTCCCTTTCTAAAAAATCCATGATTATTTTTTTAACTTGTCCCAACCCTAAAAATATACTCATCCATTGTATACTTCGTTAAAAAGACACGTATTTCAACACACAAACGGCATTGCTATAGACACAGACTTTGCTGCTGTTCTTGGCGACTTGTTCGACTCGAACGGAAATTATTACAAATGTTAACCATTAACCATTTTGTGTTGCAAATTTGTATGAAAACATGCTTTCAATTTTCTACTTCCCCCGTGTTCACAAAATGACTTATATTGAATGCATTATCAAAATTGTGTGACTTTTTTCTCTCTGAAAAACTAAAAGCGTTTTAGTTGTAATTTTGTTTTAATGATGTACTACATACGGCAAGATTTATATTGTGTTGTATACAGTTGTATGTGACAAGTTTAAAGCTCATTTTAAAGTAAAAATGCTTTTTCCTATATCGTCGGATTTTCAAACAACAACATGTCAATTACTATATCAAATAGAATCAATTTATTACAAAAGATAAGAAAATATTTACCTATGCATATACGTATTATCTATTTTAAAGCTTATATTCTGCCATTATTTGATTATTGTTGCAATATATGGGGAAGTTGTTGTGAAAGTGGAATAAATAAACTTAATAAGTAATAATTAAAGAAATCTGCAAGGGTTATAGTAGAAGCTGACAAAATGACATCATCCAGTTTATTGTTTAATAGTTTACCCTGGTTAGATGTGGAAAAACTAATTCAATACCAAAAGGCAATACTTGTATTTAAATCAATTAATGGCATGGTTCCTAACTATTTAGAAGAAAATTTTCATTTTACTGATAATCAAAACTATAACTTACGTTCAGCTGATGAAAAACTATTAATTCTTCCAAAACCAAAAACAATTTTTTTTAAAGAAAACATTTACATATTCAGGTTCTCAAATATGGAACAGTTTACCAAATGAAATCAAAATGAGTGATACATTTGTATCTTTTAAAACAAAATGTTACAAATTTTTCATCAATTGTGCAAATTAATATGCCTTTTCATTATTATTTCAATACAATTGTATATTGTGTATAAAATAACTTTATAATACTGTTTGTACTTATTACTATGTTATTATTATTTTGAGGACTCTCAGGAAGATTAGTTTTTTAACTAATGGGATCATCCTCTTGAAATGAAGCTTATTTATTTATTTATTTATTTATTTAACATGACCGTTGGTAATCTTTTGTTCTCATGCTTAAATTCTTTGATTAAACTAAAATTTTGTTACTTTAGTCTAGTAAATTTATTGAACAAAATTTTTCTTGTTTACAGAGACATCTGCTATGCCCACTTCTACGAAAATGCCGAAAAAGAATGCATAGGTGAGAAAACATATAGGTACAAATGTATAAAGATTCTTCATAGCTATTTATAAAACGTTTTTTTTTTGCATTATTGAAGTACTTTTTCTGTTAATTGAATTGCAAACATTCAAAAGCTTTCTTGAATAAGATGTGGTAAGAGTATCAATGAGACAATTATCCATGCAAGTAACAATGTGTAAAAATTAAACCATTAAAGGTCAAAATATGGACTTTAGCACGGAACCTCGGCTCACAACGAACAGCAAGCTATAAGAGGTCCAAAAAAAAATAGTGCTAGTTGGTAATAATATCACACACTTATGTTATCCCAAACGTCATACGCATATTCAAGTAACGCTTTAACAAAAAGTCAGTCCAACAATTAGTTGTTAACAAGACATAGAAAAGTCTTACAGATGTTTATATCGATTTGGTACAAGTTTGTTTTTCTTATCATCTTTTAGACTTTAGATATTTTGCAAAACTAAATAAATAAAATTTAAGGTTACCATATTTTAACTCTATCCCTAATATTTTGGCTGTCGTTGTAAAAAGTTATTTTGACACAATATATCTTAATATGTAAATGAGTAGCTAGGCATTGCATATCAGTGTTAGTAAGTCTGCAGCACATATATAAACTCATCATAGATACATGGATTGGAAATTTGTATTTAACTTATTACTAGAAATTGTGTGATAGATGGCCATTTTTGGTCAAATTGGTCAATCTCAACATGTAAATGTTCTCAACATGCGTAATGTTTTGATGCTTTAAAGTGTTACTTCACTTCTATTATCTATCATTGAAACACAGTAATGATTTCCATATTCAAGGTGAGGAAACGATTCAGATTTTCGTGAACATCTAATTGATACACTAAGCAGAGATGCTCATAACATAAATAAAGACATTTGAATGTACTTAGAAAATAAAGTACATATTATGTATTATCTAAGTAAATAGCTGCTGGGCTTGATTTTTTTAAAGATCGTTACATGAATGACGTTTAGGATAATATGATTGTGGGTTATTACAAAATATTTGGTGATAAATTTATGTTGTTCCTAAATATAAAGCACACAACTGTTGAAGTGTGAGTCTAGGAAAAGAATCAATGGTAAAAGTCTGCAGATTTCTCGACAGCAATCGTACCTCAATAATCGTCAATTAAGATCTTTAACTCCAATAAGGACTTAACTTCTGCTTAAGTTTTTTTTAAGCTGTAGAACTTGTCTTGCACATCATTTATGTTGTTTAAGATTTCACTCTATATAATACATACTCAAGATTTAGGCAAAACCAAACCCGACACAAAGGGATTATAAGGACGTTGGGGACGTCAGTTTTTATGGTGGAGGAAGCTGAACCACCGGGCTTCTCGATGAAAATATACACACCGAAGAAGTATCTTCATGCTGATCTTAATGTCAAAGCCGGGATCGACGCGAAAAAAACCGAGGCCCACAAAGTATCCTTTCTAGTTTGGGTCTGGGTTCTAGATTAAGCCGGCAGAAAATTGCAAAACATGACTTTTAAAAGCAAGCTTTTATATAGCTAAGATGACCGATTGTTGAAGGGTTGTGATGCAGTCGTTATAGCTTAACTTCAGAATTAGAATCATGCAAAGAGAAAAGCACATATATGTAACATTGTTGTGCTGACCACGTAAAGGGTATAACTCATCCATTTATTATTAAAAAAATCCAACCAATAATGTAACAAACAGTTTTTAATAAGTGTTTTATAAAACTCACGCGACAGATACATAATTACAATACGACAACGTCACAGAACAGAATTATACAACATTGGTGGTTCGTGTTGTTGCATGTTTATCGACTTTTATAAGTTTTATCTAAAAAACTGAAGGAAGATTTTGCATTTTAGAATGCGACATTGGATATACTTCCGAAAATGGATCAGCGTGTTACAAATGTCCACAGCAGTTTTATGGAAAGCACTGTTCTTACAAATGTAGTTGCAATAATGATCAAATGTGAGTAATGAGAGGATAACTTCCAAAGAAGAAAATATGTTAACAACAATAAAAAATAAAAAAAAGAACAAATCACACATAAATAGAGACCGAAGTCCACTCCAACATCTTCCTATTTTCATATGCTTATGATAATATTCATTCTATAGTAATAAAAAAAGGAATTTTTCTTTTCTCTTGTTAATGTTTCTATTCTTTATGGTTATATTCTATTGTCTACGTATTATGCAGTATACAATTCTAAGGTTTATATGCGCGTGATTGCAGTAATATCTAAGATTTCCGTGAACGTAACATTTGTTCATATGAAGAAAAAAATACAAAGTATTATATAAATCAGACCAAACTTTTCCTAATGTTACCATAACTATTGGGAGGTATTGTGGAAGTATCAATCCTCTTGTGTACGTGGATAATTGACAAAAACGGTGTTTTGTCTTCTTAAAGTAACATAGTTTAAGAAACCTAACAAGTATAAGAATTACCCGTACACAACTTTCTCTCTTGGATTAATATTATAGACTAACTGTTAAACGTTATGATAAAAAATCTTTCTCACCTACTATGTTTTGTATTCGATATTTGCTTATTTGAAACATTACGTGTGCACTGGGGTAAAGCTGATGACCGTAACTGCATTCACGGTCATCCCAAGATGTCGGATGAAAAATTAGGTCAGTATTTTTATTGCCTGTTAAGGTGTTTCTACATCATTTTCTTTACAAAGCATACTTTGATACGATGTAAATATATAAAAGATTCACACGGAAGTCACAAATCTCTACCGAGGAACGTGTATAAAACGGGAATTTGGATTTGAAAAATTCGCGAGGATGACCGTAAATCGTAATCGAGATGACCGTAACAGGATTAGCGATTCATAACAAGGCTGACCGTAATTGGTTAAAAGATGACCGTAAATTGTTAAGGATGACCGTAATTTATAAAGAATGACTAAATTTAAGAGGATGACCATCAATTGAAAGAAATATCTATATTTGTATGCATTGTTTTTTATTGAGTTTGTCGCAATAGGGGCTCGGTTAGTTCTTTTTAACTATTTGGCTTGTAGTTGGATGCTACATATGACGAACCATGTATTTGAAGCATGTCTTATTTTTGTCTACCTTTAGGATAATGTTGTCTTTGTTAGACCTTTTTATAACAAATGATGCTCACATAATAAATTACTGTGGAGTCGGGCCACCTTTATTAGACCAAATACGTTTTCACTGTCCTATAATTAGTCTTTTGAACTTTACAAAATGTCGTCAAAAAACTTTTAAGTGGAAAATTTGGCTATGAGATCGAGGAGACTATGACAGATATCGTAACATTTTATCTGAAAAAAATTGGGATTCCGTAATTAACTTAAATAACGTTGAACAATTTACAACCGAAATAACAAAACTATCATAGAAGCTGCTGAAAATTGTATTCCAAATAAAATAATAACTGTTCGCAAAAATTAACCTCCATGGCTAACAAATGATGTAAAAAAAAACTAGAAAAAAAATAGAATCCACAGAAAGGCTTTAAAATATAATAACCCATCGGAGTGGTCAAAATTTAAGAAAATACGAAATGAAGTTACTAGTTTAATAAGAAAATCGAAAGATGATTATAAAAACAATTTAATTAAAAATATCACGAACAGTAACCCGTCCATTACTAACTGGTGGAGACGGTTAAACAAATATCCGGATTAAAAACAAACGACGCAAGTGTACCCCCATTAATGGTTAAAGTCATAAGAAACGAGTGACCGGTGAAAAATAATGTTCTTCCAATTCTTAAACCAATGCATACAAACATCAAAAACTTAGTCTTCTGTGCTCGAATTTATCATTTTTTTCGTGTAAATTTCGTATAATCGTCAATTTTTTTTTCAATCGGTCAGTGTTGTGAAAATATGGCAGATAATTAAAGTTCGTGTTTTGAAGCCGAAGTTTATCGATTGTTACCTGTTTGTCAACAATTGACGAAAAATAAACAAAAAAGCATGGAAATTGAGCACGTGTTTAACATGTAAATTCAGATAATAGTTTATTTTAAGGACATCCATGCGTATTGCGGTCACCGGATTTTTACGAGATGGGTCACACTGAGGTCACCTTGCATACGGAAAATATATCGGGCTAATTGCTTGCTGGAAGGAAGCAATTCAAATAAAGTAAACCTCTTCTAAATATGAATAAATTAAAGAATTTTCTTCAGAAAAAAGTATACTACATAAGTTTTACAATGAAAACTATCCGTTGAGTTATAAAAAACATATGCATTATTTTTTTTTGATTTGAGGTTTCTTATGACTTTAATAACAACTTAACATATAATAAAATCGAAAAGGCAAATGAATTTAATCGATTTTTTTCTTCCCAGTCAAATATTGATGATTCAAGTGCTGTGTTACCTGAAGAACTTCATAATATTAGTGATGACATTAGTTATATAGAGCTTACTGTTACTGAAGTTGAAGATATATTGAAAATTGTTAATCCTACAAAAGCTTCTGGCCCAGACCTCATAAGTCCCAAATTGTTAAAAGAAGCATCTTCTGTTTTAAAGTATCCACTATGTAAACTATTTAACTTATCGTTCAGTACGTTTTCTTTTCCAGATCAATGGAAAAGAGCAAATGTTACCCCAGTTTATAAAAATAGTAAACCGATTGACGTTAAAAACTGTAGACTTATTTTCTTGTTGAGTGTAATATCAAAGTGTATGGAACGATGTGTATATAAACATGTTTACAATCACTTTATGCGCAATAATATTTTAACGAAAAATCAGTCGAGCTTTACACGGGGGGATTCAGTAGTTAATCAATTAATTAACATTTCGAATGATTTTGGGAAGGCTTTAGATAGCGGTAAAGAAATAAAGGTTGTATTCTGTGATATAAGTATTAAGCGTTTGATCGAGTCTGGCATAAGGGACTGCTATTTAAACTTCAACAAGCGGGCATAATGGGTTCTTTACTAAGGTGGTTTGAAAATTATCTTACAAATAGAGTCCAGCGGGTGGTTATTAACGGTTCAAGTTCCGAATGGTTACCTGTAAATGCAGGCGTCCAACAAGGATCCATTCTAGGCCCTCTCCTTTTTTGATATTTATAAACGATATTGTAGAAGACATTCAAGCTCAAATTAAGCTATTCGCAGATGACACTTTATTATATATTATGGTTGACAATCCAACAGAAACAGCTAAAATTTTAAATGACGATCTAGATAAGATTTATAATTGGTAAAAAAAAATGGCTTCTTAATTTTAATGCCAAAAAAATTGAAAGTATGATAATTTCAAAATAAATAAATAGACCCTTTCATTCTCCATTAAATATGAACACCCAAGAGCTACAAACAGTAAGTAAACACAAACATCTAGGTGTCTTTTTTTTTCTAACAACGGATCCTAGAACGACCATATTGAATATATAGTTTCTAAATCTTACAAAAGAATAAATATAATGAGAAAAATGAAAAATGTTCTTCATAGATTTTGACTTGAAAAAATTTCGCCCAATTCTTGAATATGCCTGATTCAGTAGGCAGTGGGCATGATCATAATACAAGACAGAGAAATAATGTTTCACAAGTCAACACACGGACCCGTTTATATTCTGAATATTTCATCCCTGCAACAACAAAACTATGGGACACTCTTAACTTAAACATAAGAAAATACGAATCTTTATCATTATTCAAAAAACAAGTAAGTACCCAAAATAGTATGATCCCAGCGTATTATTATATAGGACATCGTTTTGGTCAAATTTTTCATGCACGCTTAAGAATGGATTCAAGCTCAATGAATTCTCACCTTTTCCTTCGTTAACTAGTAGACTCTCCAATTTGTCGTTGTGGTGATGTAGAAAAAAATTCTCACTTCCTGTTATCTTGTCCTATATATTCTAATTTAAGAAAAGAACTATTGGATTCTGTTTCAGTTCTTCCTGTCCAAGTTAACACAAAAACTTTGCTTTTTGGATCAACGGTACTCTCAGATGAGTAAAAATTTTATTTAGTTTGGTGCAGAAATCTATTATTAAAAGTTAACGTTTTAACCCTTGATGTTAATGCTTCATCACTATAGGAACCAAAGCATTTCACATTTTACATTACAATAATTCATGTTTATTTTTTATTTTATTTTTCTCATTAAATTTTTTCTTCTTTTTCTCCTTTCACCTTTTTCATATTCATATATTTATTACAGAGCATGCCAGTATTTATATTTATGTATTGTTCAATAAGTGTATTATTTTTGTAAAGGAGACAGATTTGTAAAAGCAAATAGCTTGTTTCTGAATCCTGAATATTATTTCCTTTGTATAATATCGTATCATGATGAATTATCTGAATAAATATTGTTAAAACAAATGTTGTCTTATAAATACGTCTTTCATCAACACGATTAATTATTTGATACAAAAAAGGTAATACAAATACGGATATTTCTTAGAAAGGACGGTTATACTATGAAAGGTACGGTGATCCTTTATAAATTACGGTCATCCTTTCGAAATTACGGTCATCATTTTACCAATCACGGTCATCCTTATTATATGTTACGGTCATCTTTAAAATATTTTAAAGGTGATTTACGGTCATCTTGGCGAATTTTTCAAATCCAATTTCCCGTTCTATACACGTTCCTCGGTAGAGATTTGTGACTTCCATGTGAATCTTTTATAAATTTACATCGTACCAATGTATGCTTTGTAAAGAAAATGATGTAGAAACACCTTAACAGACAATAAAAATACTGACCTAATTTTTCGTCCGACATCTTGGGATGACCGTGAATGCAGTTACGGTCATCAGCTTTACCCCAGTGGTGTGGTTCTCTGTATATTTTTTTTGGTATAAAAAAATACCATCTTTTGTATTTTCTTATGACGGTGCAAGCTCAGCGATTCAGTCACCGGTTATATTATTGATTCGTCATCCTAAATCTTTTTTTTTATTTGAAAGTATGGTCATTATTAAAGTTAACACAGTGTAGGTACTAGTCTTAACTACACTACAATAATAACAAACACAAAGCAATGCATTTAGCCGTGCAGACTAACAGAGCCGGCGTTTAATGTATATTTTATATTATAAATCATGACATATATGAAATACAAATACATTCCAAATGAGGTACACAGAAAGAATAAACATCTGAAACAAGTTTACTCTGTATCAATAAGAGCCCATATCTCTATGTATGGACGGCTGCAGTGCAGGCGATTTGGTGTCACGATATCACAGTAGCATGGGTTCGAATCCCGGCGAGGGAAGAACCAAAAATTTGCGAAGGCAAAATTTACAGATCTAACATTGTTGGGTTGATGTTTAGACGAGTTGTATGTATGTATATATATCCGTCTTTAACGTAACCTCGCCGCCCAGGAAAAACCATCAAAAAACTTTATTAAAGAAAATTGATTTGGAAACATGTGTTCGGAGCAAGTGCAAGGCACGCCTCGGGACATTGATGCCAAACTCCATCAAGAAAAAACAGCAAAATACTATACAATATCAAATATTATGAAACATTGAAGTTTAGTGTTGAACGTCTGCGGCTAGAATGATTTCAAACCCAAGAACATTTAAAACCCGCTTTCACCTCATTAACATAAGAATACTTATTTACACAATCCAAATGATTGGTCCACGTATCCACGTGTACAACTACACATAACAAAACCCGCTAAAAAATATATACCGTTCTTATAAAACGTTCCTTTTAGACAACATTTTCCCGCTATACTCCGAAACGCGGGAAAATACATTTCTGTACGCTATATGGAGGTCGCGATTTTCGAAGCGATGATTTCCATCTGGCTAACAGGACGGTTTTGCCTACGGTGACTTTCTCATCATTTGTTTACTCCTATATCTATAAAGTGATTTGAACATCTTCAAGGTATGTATAGCATCATAAATATGAGTAACAGTAAAAAAAAACATGAATTAGAATATAAAATATACGTGTGCATCACACCAACTTGATAGAAAAAAGTGAAATAGATGGACAATTTTTATCTCGTAGTACAAAGCAAATAATCTTTTATTGCAAATATTTGCATCAGTGTACAGTTAAATATATACTGTTTCAATATTCTTTCCGTATTCAAGTAGAATATTCGTATTTCCCATTAAAAATATGTTTTCCTTGAGGATCCCAAAATAAATTAATGTACGATCAGTCTATAACTGACTGTATTCTAGAAGCGATTTCAGATTTTGTGCCTGTATGACCAGTCGTGATTTTGAAGAAAAAAAACACCACAAAACAACGGCAATTTGAAGGTATATACGTGTCTATGTGATATTATGAACTGTCCAGGGAACTATAAAGTGTAATGTCTTTCATCAGACAACAGAAATATATTTCTGATGATTTTTGTAGATAGCAAAATAATTGTATTTTTGTTCCGTCAGTCCTATTTGAAAATCAAATGACATGATTCGCTTGTGGACTTTGTAATACTGTATCGTTGCAGTTATCTGTTTAGCTATATATATTACATTTTAAAGACTATTTACACCGTCCGCCGTACAATACAGTCATTATCATTTATGATAAGGAATCCGAGAAAGATTAAGGAATAGTTATATCATTGACGGATAAAAAAAAAAGGTGTTCGGCGGTTAAAACGCTATTTTTAACTATTAATGCATTTGTTTAAAATCCCCTTTTCTCCTGGATTGGACCCCCTCTCCATTTAAAAATGGCTGGAACCCTCAATGTATATTAAGTGGTTTATGAGGGGATGCGCTTACAAAAACCAGCGAAACATATTGTACTGGTCCAACGGACGAACGGAAAGACTTACTTCATTATCACTATAAACCCCCGCTTTACAAAGTGGTGTACAATTGCGTGTCAAAGAGACAGCTCTACATCCAAAACAAAGTGAAGGAACTGTGATCAATTATAGGCTACAGTCCGGCCTCGAATGTGTGTAAATACATGCATTTTTATATAACAATTAAATCGGTGTATTTGTACAATTTTAAGTATAAAGGAGAACATTTCTGAAACTTATATATACAACAAACCTAGAACATGTTTCATAAGTTTTCAAGATGTGAATTTATTTAAATATATTTGTGTTATTTAGAAAAATGCCACCTTCTAATGTATCATAAATAACTTTAAAATCACCACTAGAATACAGTGAAATAAAGACTGATCATACAGTTTCAAAATATACAAGCGAGACTGATCGTACAAACAAATGTAATTTTCTTATTTCTGGCTTCAAAGATCTGGTTGAAACTTTTACCACCACTTGAAATATACTTCATTTAGTTAATTAAATTTGATGTTTACGTTAATTTGTACACTAAGATAGGTAAAACGAATGTTTTTATGTTCACCGACTAATTTTCCTTCGTGATGCACTTGACAATCTCTTAATTAAGGCAAATACACGAATAATGAATGTGCTGAATTTAATTCTAAACCATTTGAGAATATCTATGTCAGCTGAATTAATCATTAAGCAGATGATCAACTTACCGTTTAATTCAGTATATCCATCAAATTTAAAATGTGATCCAAAAAGTTCTCGCTTCGAAAAATGCGACTTCCGGATAGCGTCCATAATAGTATCTACACTGTGGTTAATTTTCTTTTCCCTTTTTTTTCTTCCCCAAGAATTTTTATTTGTATAAACTACTTCCCCCATATGCAATGATAGGCGTATAAGTGGTAAGTAAGTGTTAAAAGACAAATGGATGCATTTGAATGTATCGATCTCTCGAACTATTCAATATGCATATTTCAATCTTGTATGTCAGAATGAGGCTGCTACATTATTTGTGCCAATAAGTCATATTGCCGTACAAGTGTAACCAGCATTTTTAAATATTTATTCACAAACTGCATGAAAGTGAACTAAACTAAACTAAGAATAGTAACATGAGATTGTCTGTTTACTTCAAATGACAAAGAAGGCATGCAGATATGTGACGTTCTAGCCAACCCTACAATACAGACGTTTTTTCGCCTTCTTTACTTATTTTTTTAATTTACTTCTTTACACAGAAAACAAAACTTTCCTGTATGCATACTTGTCACAGTTCTAATAGCTTATACACAACATCTATAAAAATATCATCCTTTATAATTATTTACTCATAAAATTGTCATATATACATTTTTACATTGGTTTTAGTTGCTGTTTCTGTATGCATGAAAGTCTGTAATTTTAGGAGTTGTTAAGCAGCAATCTTGATAATTTAAAAGAAAAAATAAACTAGCACTGGCGTAATAGCAGGGATGCAACAGGGCATCACTCTTTAAAAAATGACAGAAATAAAATTGAGAAAGGAAATGGGGAATGGTGTCAAAGAGACAACAACTACATTTGTTTTAATGAAAAAATAAAACAGTGGTCTAGTACAACGAATAAATCAAATTCAAATCGCATTAACATGTTTTCGTCTTGAATATGCATCTCGAAATATGCATTTATTATATCAGCTGGACTTTAAACAGCAGTCCATCCATCCATCAATATTAATTCACTGACTGTTATTAGTGACAGAAATACGTTTTTTTCTTCTTAAATTCTTTCTGCTTTCCGGTGTAAGATAAATATGTATATTCTTGCTTTCTGACCTCCGTATATGACAGAAAACACAATAACACGTGGCGTTGTCGTTATACTTAATATTCAATGAACATTAAAATTAAAACGCCAATGTTCTTTTAAAAGGCAAACACGGTTGGCATATACGATTTTTTTTCCTGCAATGTAGTCTTTGACTTATGCTTTCTGATCTACAAATGACCTCTGATTGTTGAAACATACATTGTCACGTCGTTCCTGTGCATAGATGAACGATATCAAAGGAATATATATCCAATATAGATCTAACATTGGTGGGTTGGTGTTTAGACGAGTTGTATATATACCGGAAATATTGAATTTATTAGTAATATGAGTCTGAAAGATTGTGTAACAATATCGATAAATAGATGAAAAACAAAACATTAAAAAGTGTTGAATATCATCGCACAAAGATGGAAAATCTGAACAGATGAAAATCGTACAAAGATGGAAAAACTGAACAGATGAGTTTTTCCATCTTTGTGCGATGATATTCAACACTTTTTAGTGTTTTGTATTCCATCTATTTATCGGTATTGTTACACAATATTTCAGACTCATATTACTAATAAATCCAATATTTCCGGTATGAATAGTTTTAATTCATTAGTACTTTCATGTTTAAATAACAATCTTCAGGTGAAACTTTACATATAGCTACCTGTTTAAATGGTCGATTATGGTTTAAAAGTAATCAATGGTCATGAGTTTATGTTTTTTTGTGTTATTTGTTTTGCAGATGCGACCATATAACCGGCTGTTATGGTGGAAGTAAGTTAGTCTATTGATAATTATTGCCTTATCGTTTCTGCAGAAGATATACATTTAGAATGAAATTCAAAACAGTGTGGCTGTGGCTATTGATTGACACATTAAATTCATCCATTGACTAGGACAATTTAGGTGAACGTTTGTGTGTAACGACCACTGCTCACTATGCACTTTTAAAAGACTCTTTAACTATGGGGTCACCAAAGGTTTTCAACACCTAAATAAAG
Organism: Mytilus edulis; assembly: GCA_019925275.1. NCBI lineage: Eukaryota > Metazoa > Mollusca > Bivalvia > Mytilida > Mytilidae > Mytilus > Mytilus edulis. Next base: position 53,544,801 of record CM034350.1, on the reverse strand, counting down.
AAATTCGAAAAATTAATCAGAAATTACACGATGTTTTGATTTATATCAATTATATAAATAAAAAAATAAAGATAATTCCTGATTAATTTTTCGAATTATTTTATTATTAAAGGCGTTTAGAAACCTTTGGTGACCCCACAGTTTAAATGTCTATCGTAGGTACGTCGTGAACAGTGGTCGTTACAGACATACGTTCATGTAAATTGTCCCAGTCAATGGATGAATTTAATCTGTCAATCAATAGCCACAGCCACACTGTTTTGAATTTCATTCTATTTAGTAAGAAAGAAAGAAAGAAAGAAAGAAAGAAAGAAAGAAAGAAAGAAAGAAAGAAAGAAAAAAAAAAGAATGTTTGTGAATGTCAGTATTTGCTGATAAAACATACAGCTGTTTTTTATTTGAAGTTCTTGATGGCTTGTTATTAGGTTCATAAGAAACGAGTGACAAGATAAAAATATTGTTAATCCAAGTTTGGAACCATAGCATGCATATATCATAAACCTTGTCTTCTTAGCATGATCCTATAATTTTATTCGCATCCATATCTTATAATCGTCAAAAAATATTTCACTAATTTGGTGTTATTGTGAATAAAGGGCAGCTAATTAATGGTCTTGTTTTGAAATTAAACTAAAGTTTACCGATTTTCACCTTTGTAAACAATGTCAGATAACTGCATACAGAAAACATGTTGGCAAATTGTTGGCTGAAAGGTAACAAATGAAAAAAAGTAATTTTCTTCAGAAAAAGTACATGTACAGATTTTGTTTTTATAATAAAAAAATAGCCATTAAGTTAAAACCTATGAAGTTTCATGCCTTTAAAATCAATGAGAATGTCTACCAGGTAGTTCACTTTTTTCGGAAACTCAACATATACCCTCACGGCACTTACCAAAGAGGAAATCATGGAGAATCAAAGGTCTGTTCTATGTTCCTTTGAAATTTCAACCAAATATGAAGAACTGGATCTTCCATCACTGTATTGGATACATAAACTACATCAGTGTCCTTACAAACAACGGTATAGTGCAGGGTCTTCCAAATGCTCCATGAAACCTCTTTCTAAATTATTAACATCTATTTTATCAGCAATCAAAGAATGGCTTCAAAGTTATTATGAAACTGCCTATTCTAGAGGTGGTGTGCATCAGATGTGGATACTTAAAATTTCCAAAGATCTTTTAGAGTACATACAATCTAACTCTCTTTCATCTTGTAATAGTATTACAACATTTGACTTTTCTACTCTTTACACGAGTATTCCACATTTCAAACTAAAAGACAAATTGAAAGAGTTGGTATTGCTTTGCTTCATAAAAAAGAATGGCCAACGTAGATACAAGTATCTTGTCTTGGGGAGGGACAAATCATACTTTGTAAAGGATAACTATGAATTCAAACAAAAATTTCTCTGAAACTGATATTATCATGATGCTTGATTTCTTGATAGACAACATATTTGTTACGTTCGTAGCACGTGTTTTTCAACAGACTGTCAGCATTCAAATGGGAAAAAATTGTGCCCGTCTACTTACCGACTTGTTTCTTTATTATTATGAGGCTGACTTCATGTAGGAACTTCTTAGGAAGAAAGATAAGAAGTTAGCGATATCCTTTAATTTTACTTTCCGCTATATAGATGATGTTCCTTCACTAAATAATTCAAAATTTGCTGACTATGTGGAACGCATCTATTCCATCGAACTAGAGATAAGGATACAACAGACACAGTTAAGTCGGCCTCATATCTTGACTTACATCTAAAATTGACAATGAGGGTCGGTTGAAAACAAAACTCTACGACAGAAGAGATGATTTCAGCTTTCCAATTGTGAATTTTCCATTTCTAAGTCGCAACATTCCAGCAGCACCTGCATTTGGGGTATATATCTCCCAATTGATACGATATTCCCGTGCTTGCATTTCCTATCATGATTTTCTTGATCAAGCGTTGCTTTTCACAAAAAAGCTATTAATCCAAGAGTTCCGAATGGTGAAGTCGAAATCATCCCTTCGTAAATTTTACGAGTCACGAGTTGGTTGACCGTTATTGAATAACCGTTTCACAAATGATATCGGGTATGTTCCTCACGTCGTAACTACAATCCTCTTCCCTTTTATGAATTCGACCTACCGAATTAGACTATTTACTGGATTTGTAATAATATAAGCAACACGACGGGTGACACATGTGGAGCAGGATCTGCTTACCCTTCCGGAGCACCTGAGATCACCCCTAGTTTTTGGTGCGGTTCGTGTTGTTTATTCTTTAGTTTTCTATGTTGTGTCATGTGTACTATTGTTTGTCTGTTTGTCTTTTTCATTTTTAGCCATGGTGTTGTCAGTTTATTTTCGATTTATGAGTTTGACTGTCCCTTTGGTATCTTTCGTCCCTCTTTTAAAAGGTTTGAATTCTGTATGGAAAACAATTAGTAGCATGCTTTGGTCAGATAATATCAGGGAATGTAATACATGGCTTTACAAGGACGTCACCAGTTACTAGAATAACAAGTGAATGGTCACCATATGGTCTACAATAGAGTACTCCGATTTCGAAGACATTTATATCATGTATAATTCTGATACAAATTTTAGTCCTGATATCTATGATTAGTCTATTTTCTGTTTGTAATTAGTATGGATATAAGGAGCAATTAACATGTTCATTGTTGTCCAACTATACCATAAATACAAATTTAAGACATAGCTGATGCTTTTAGGGCGAAGGAACCAAGCATTTACACAGGTGTTCTAGAAGTTTTTGTCCTAAATTACAGGACATGAAACAGCAAAAGCTTACTAATCTCGGTCCTCTATATACAATCCAATATAATACTTACAGAATGGCACAAATATATTTGAAACCGGGTTAGTTGACCTAACAAGCAGAATTTGTTGACCGATATAATGTGTTTGTGAGTGCATTACCCGCTATGCAAATCTTAAATCTTTCAAATTGTCACGAAAGGGTATAAGAAAAAAAAACCCAATTAATGGACTATATGACTACCGGTATCTTGATATATACAGAAAAAAAAACCACATCTCTAATGACGTGACAGGCAGCCCGTCTCGTTTTTTTTTAGTTCATGCGTTTCGTCAGTTTTGAATTCTCCCTTGATTTGTATGTTCTCTATAAATTGAGATTTGAAATCGGTTAACTACTGATGCTTGTTATCTACTACAACAAGTCGACAAAACAATATTTGAGCTGGATTGTGAACTTATTCTGTGTATATTTCAGTCGTTCTATCTCATAATCGTGCATACATCTTCGTCACTTAAGTACACTTCTCTAAATAAAGTTTGCATAATGTGACCATGAACTCCAGGGACAAATCATTTAATATAATTGTTTTGGATCCTCAATGCTATTCAACTTTGCATTTTTTGGCTTTATAAATATTTTTTCTATATGAGCGTCACTGATAATTCTAATGTAGACGAAACACTAACTGGCGTACTAAATTAATTACCCTGATACCTTTGATTACTATTTACACCACTGGGTCGATGTCATTGCTGGTGCGTTTCGTCCCCGAGAGTATCACTAGCCCAGTGGTCCGGTTTACTAAATTTTTCGAAATAGTAAGGATTTTCTTATCCCACGCATAGATTACCTTAGCCTTATTTCATAACAGTGGGGACTATTTCTTTGCGCGCTCAGGTCATCAATAAACTCGGTCAGATAAGTTGAAACGTTCGTCTGTAACGCCCTCTTATTACGTCATGCTTATTATATACATTTATTCTGTTGTGTCATCAAAGGTTCTCAGCGCTTAAATAAAAAAAAAAATGAAAAAAAAACCCTTTACTATTGAATGTGATCTACCGAATAAGACTATTTACCGGATTTGTAATCACATAAGCAACACGACGGGTGCCACATGTGGAGAAGGATCTACTTACCCTTCCAGAGCACCTGAGATCACTTTATTCTTTAGTTTTCTATGTTATGCCATGTGTTCTATTGTTTTTCTGTTTGTCTTTTTCATTTTTAGCCATGGCGTTGTCAGTTTGTTTTAGATTTATGAGTTTGACTGTCCCTTTGGTATCTTTTGTCCCTCTTTTACTATTAATATTAAATATTCCAACATACTATACTGTTGTGTTTATTGATTTTAAATATCATTTTTTTAAACTTTGAAAGATACAATGTATGTGTTGACTATGATCTCTTTCGGACGTCATAGTTGTGGTTGTCTTATCATTTCACTAAGTATCTTTTAACTTTTATCTTGCATGATCAACCTACAATAGTTGTGTAAGTACAAAACATAGACTGTATGTACGATACGGAACAACCATTCAACTTAAAAACATATTCATGATTTAGATATGAGAAGGTCTGGTATGGGTGCAAATGAGACAGCTCAAAGTACGGTCTTCAACACGACTGTTGCTGATATATTTCAACAAATTACATTACACCAGAATGCCATTAGTTATATTCACTGTGAATACACGGGTATAATCCAAGTAAGACGACAAATAACATGCATATAGAATAGTGCTTCAGTTACTGAAAGCAACCTGTTTATCTGAATTTCTATCATTCCTACATTTTATACTGCTACTTTACAAAGACAAGTTTCGTCACATCAACATCGAAGCAAGTGAATTAACGCTTTCGATTTCGTTAATTGGCTACACAGATAACACAACAAGGTTTATAAGAGTGAAGGTAATGATTTTCAAACTTCGAAACTCATATTGTTAGTCTTTTGTGTTTTTGTATGCCCATAAATAGGCAAAAATCCCCAACTTAGCTTAAAAGATGATAAAGTCACAACTTCTCACACGTATTACAACTAAGTCAAATTTAAGTATTAATATGATTATTGGGGGTACAACTTGATTTTTATGGGGGAGGGGCTAGGATGAAATTGGAAAAAATAGGCAGGACAGGAGTTTTGAGTAAAAAAAAAGGCAGAATGAGACACTTGCAAAAAAAAAGTCAGGACGACAATGTAGGTAAAAAAAAGTCAGGATAAACTAAAAAAAACAAACAGGACCGAACAGAGTGAAAAATAAAAAGGCAGGACAGAGATTACAGCTAAAACAAATGCAGGACAAAATTTTTCATCCTAGCCCCCCCCCCCCCCCCCCCGAATAAAAATCAAATGGTAGCTCCCTAACTGATAACTACTTGTCTATCATTACATGGTAGACATATAAGACAATCGGGTTCAAATATGGTATAGATTTTGTTCCGAAATGTCACAAAAAGAAATCCAGTTTGGGACATGCCAAATGCATATTTTTACGCTTTATTAAAACATTTTTTTTCCACTTCCAAAACTAGATAAACTAAATGTGTTTCATCCACTGCTTTTTTATTTTCGAGTTTCATTTTGTTTTCTTTCTTTCTGTTTTCTTTCTTTTTTGTTGTTGATGTAAAATGAGTTTTTTAATTTATGACTCAGTACCTTTCTGAGGGACTTTTTAAGTATAAACTGTGTTTACCTTTAACATTCATCAACTTTCATCTTTAAAGTACATTTAAAGCTTTAATCGATTATTGAACGAATGTTATTTATGTTACCGCTATTTTTGGTCAATGACTAATGAAAATCACTGAAACACTTTCTGCGATATGACAGAACCAATAACAGAAGGTGGAGTTATCTAGTTGTATCAATAATATATTTAATATAATGCTCTATTTTGTATTATCATCTAGATTGTCCTATTGGTTCAATTTCCGATGCTGATCAAATCTGTAAAAAATGTCCAATTGGATTTTACGGAAAGAATTGCATTGAAGAATGTATTTGTCGACATAACAAGCGGTATGTTCATTTAAAAAAAAGGCACTAGCTGTCAAATTTATCCTCACCGATTTGACTCAAATTCTCATATCAAATTTGTAATAATGCAAAACATTTATCCAAATTATTAAAGGTCTAAAATAAACTATTTGCACGCACTGACTCGATAATATGTAGCTTTGTTTCGTGTGTATTTAAATCTAGACGCCTTCTAGTTTACTATCGAGACTAACCCAAAAACAAGCGACGGTCACATAACATGGCATTAACATAAGTAAAAAAATATATATACATAGATATATGGATCTAAAGGTCCTTAATGTTAAACCAAAAAAAAAGTTAGTTTTCGATTTTACCTGTATAAGAATGATTTTTTTGGTGGATCGAATCAGTCAATCAAATTGGTTTACCTTTGTTTCCCTTTCAATGTTGACATTTTTCTTTAACATAATACGAATCAATCATGCATAATCCATCTCTAGCTAAGTGGTTAAATTAAAGTTCACATGAATACGGATTAAATGAGGTAAATTATTAACTTGTAAGTGAAAAAATCATGATGTGTCTTTGCTTATTTTGACAAAATTGAACCATACTGCCTACCAATAGGGATTTAGTATTTCACTATTTCACTTTCATCAATGATTGAACAAACAACAATCATATTTTTTTAATGTAAATCGTATCTAGTGACCCTTTATAACTGCATACAAATTAATGGCAACACTAAGTTTATATACAAAATTGCAAATTAAGGTAGATCACAAGTATATATTTTTTGAGACAGAATTTTTATAAATTTGTCAAAATTAAGATTTTACTATGCTTTTTTCAAAAATTTAATAAAAAGTATGGGTCACCGTGCTATTTTTCAAGCTATGAGTCGTTGAAAATTGCAAAAATTTTGATAGTTTGTTCATGAAAAAAACACATTAGAGTGCTTAAAAAAAAATTTATGAGATAGAATTTTGAAATAAATTGTGAGAAGAAAGGTTTCATAATAATTTTTAAGAAAATATAAAGAAAACATGGTGTCACCGAACTTGTTTTCTTGCTAGAAGTAAAAAAATTCGACCAGTAATAAATTTTGTACTTAAAGAGTTATCTCCCTTAAATGGCTCATTTGAAAAAAAATATCAAAAAAAGAAAAAATGATATTTGTTAAACTATTTTGTATAATACGATTAATTAACAAGTCTTCTTTAAATAGAAAAAAACCCCAGTCTAACCATTGAATTGCAAATCTGTCTCCAAATTGCAGATTTAGGCAAATAACTATACCGATTTTGTAGCGTAATTGTACAATCCAAGATGGCGGTATACCATGAATCTACCTTAAATATAAACGGGAAATAAAAAAAAATCGATATAATGAGTTCATTTGGTCAGTAATGGTGGAGGACGTACTATCAGTCCAAGAATTAAGGAGAATGCATACTTCTTTTTACAAAAAAACATTCTTTAGGCATGAAAAGACAATTTTTCTGTCAGATATATTTATTTGTGTAAGACTTAGGAATATTTAAATTTTCATTTTTAGTTGTGATAATATACAAGGCTGTATTGAATCAACATTTTGCACTTCAGGCAAAGGTAAGATCGTTCGCTATACATATTCTGCAGGGAAAAAAAACCGTCTTGCATATCAGGTCAATTATAAATGGCAAGTATTAGATATCAGAAAAAAGTAGCTCTCCTTCACATTGCATATTCAATAGTCTAGAAACAGCATTACTCGCATCGTTATATGTCTAGGGAGTAAGCGAGAAACTAACAAACGCCAATAAGTCAGTCGCAGAAACACCGTCTTCTTCCGTTTCATTTCACATGCAGACACACATTGAGAAATAATGCGGTTAATATTACATATTGAAGAATTACTTTATGACGCCAACACAAGATTATCGAAAATTAATTTAAACGACAGGTTTGCGTCTACTGCGATGCAAATAAAAGTAACATTAAAATCGTAGTTTTTTTGCATTAGTATCTTTTAGGACAAATGATGACTGTCTCAAATGGAATTATATATGCATGCAAACGCATATGGTGATGAATTGCGGTTACTATTGCATATTGGATAATAACGTTATGACGTCAACATAAGATAGACGAAAATTCGTCTCAACGATATTTTTGCGTTTAATGCGTCGCAAAGATAAGTAACCTTGGATTGTGCCTTTTTTCATATGTATTACAAATAATGACTGTCTTAAATCGAATTAAATAAAACAACTCAGATGTTTTTAAAAGTTGTAGTGGGGTTACACGAAAAAAGACAAAAAATTACTCAAATAATTTTGTTGAGGGTTCATTTTATGTGTATACACCTTTGAAAGAAGATAATTTCTTAATTACTGGTATATTTATCATATTCACAAGTTCATAGGTGTTCAGGTTTCCCTAAGGGTTATTTGTGTAAATGTTTGTTTTTTTATTCGCTTTGTTTGTGTTAGAAAAGTCAGTGTTCCTCTCTGTTTTAGTTTGTAACCCGGATTTGTTTCCGCTCAATCGATGTATGACCTTTGAACAGCGTTATACTACTGTTGCCTTTATTGAGCACTTATTCCTGTTTTTCTGTTTCCATGTTCTGCATTTATAGATCTAATGTCGGAATTTTGATGCAATTTAGTAGTTCAGTTTGAGTATTTAAGAATGCATTAATATATCGCAAACGGTTAAGCTACATGGTTTATCTTTCAAAACTGAACGTTCAATTCATGAAAGGCCTAAAGAACAAGTCTAAGCATCTTCATCAATAATTTTTCGAGCTTTCAATGAATATATATAGAAGCTTACTGTTTGATAGAATGGAAGTATATTAAGCTTCATTCCTTATTTTTTTTCCTTTTGTCACTGATATAGGAACTTTGTTCAGTGTAACAATTTAATGCAGTTTTACATTAATTTTTTTTATACAACCATATCTTTGTTATAACTTCGTAAAATTTTATGTTTCAGTGATAACAGCTAAAACATTTTTTATAATCTTTTATCATTTATACTGATGAATGAATTTTGATTTAAAACTGCAGTTAAAAATACATACAGCGTAAAGACACTTTTTTTTTTTTTTATGTATGTCAATTATATCATGTGAATCACATCATAATGATATGATACATGACCGCTTCATTTAATATCTTTAATTCTCATTTTATACAAAGATTTGGTAAAAATGAATGGCATCATTTGCCCTTAGTTTTACGAGAGACAAGGAGCGACGACATTCCGTACTACACAATTCAAACTTATATTTAGTTATAGATTTAAAGAATAACATCATTAAAATTGATACGTCTGATTTACACAAATTGTAATAGGGAAAAAATTTCCTATCCTTTAATGATACCAATGAAAAGTTGAGAGTAGAATGGGTAATGTGTCAAAAAGACAACCCGACTTCAAATAACAGCCCAAGGCTATTTATGGTTTTAAACACAGCGAGAAAATTTCGTGCCCAGAGGCGGGCTTCATTATAAGACGAGGTACGAATATATTTGCCAAAAAAAAAAGACATACCATGGCTAACAAAAACAATACTAATCAAAACCCAGAAAACCAAACAACGATTACTAATGTAACTCTGAATACTTAAGATTAAACAAAACCAAACGGAGTTGTGTACCCGTTTGCTCCTGATGGGTAAGCAGTCCCTTCTTGACTAGAAACCACTTTTGATGAAATTCTATAAAAAAAGTCGCAATCAGTCGTATATTGAACAATGAATTAAATATTTACGACATGCAAAATAGTTGTATAGCATCAGGTGCATTTTTTTTTTATTAAAAAATTATTAAAGATATTAGAATATTATTTTATCGTTGACTATTATTTTTGTTCAAGGGAAAGATGATATCAGTAAGGTCCCATTTTACGCTGGCGGTGCTGGTTTGTTAGTAGTAGGTATTTTTATTGGAACGCTTCTAACTGTAGTCACGAATAAATGTTGTTCTCGTCAACAAAGAGTGTCCAAACAGAGAGGTGACAAAGGACAATATCTAGCAAAGGAGTCAAGTGAAATGAATAGATACGAATATATTGATGAAGAACTCATGACACATCAACACCAAGGTACTGTTCCTCCTAGGTTGCCAGTTCTGAGAAAAGTCGACCAACATCAGTGTAAGAAAGCTTCTGATAACAGTTACACAGATGTAATAGATGGTCAAAATGGTAATCGAATTGATGATGAAGGGTATCTTAATCCTTACCAACCGATACAACAGGCGAATATTTACCAACACGAATACAGAGCGATTGATGCTAAAATTGCCAAAAATAAACAAATTGACGAATACTTACATCCATACAACTCTCTGGTAAAACATGGAATGTCCGAAGGTCATGAATACAAAGATTTAAGAAACGCAAACATTAAATCGGAGTTGAAAAACTCTGGAAGTAATAAATTTCAGTCTTATGTGTAAACAAAAGAATTTAAAAAGAACAAAAGAAAAAGTTGTTTTTGAATATGTTTCAGCACTTGCATTTTACTTGATTTTGAAGATAATATATATTTTTATTTACTTATTTGATTGTGTTGCAGGACCAATTGCATGTGTGTTGATGCTTTTGTATCCTTAAATTGTTTCCTGGAGAACACCTCGTCAAAATATATTGACCAAGTAAAACATTTCAATCCGCAATGAATTTATCTGAACTCGAATTATATAACATGAAAACCACTTATAGTGGCGTGACAAATCGGGAAAAGTCGCTTATTTAAAGAGTTAAATGGACCGAAATACCTCACGGCTGAAAATTTGCATGAAGATAGAGTAAACATTATACTTTCATTTTAGCCCTGTCGTAGTTTTCCCAAGGTGCAGTTTTATTTGTAAAATCGCGTTAAAGTGTGATTTTCGGATTTTTTTCTTTTTCGTTTTCAAACACGGGAACGCTTATAATAAATTCCCGAATGAAGATATCATCAAAAAATTGGTATCAGAGGAAAGAGTGAGTTATCAGCTTTTATTTGACATAAAAATTTAATATCATATGAACATATAAATTGAGTGAATTGAACGATTTTCAAATGTATGTAATATTTTTTTCAATCTTACCGTCTGTCAAAGTATATTACATTTATAATATATATCACCAATAGTAAATTTTCACACAAAAAAGTGGCACAACCAATACTTAAAGAAGTTTTGATATATAAAAGTTTGATAGAACATACAAATCAACTTTTACAAGCAGTTTTATAAAACTCATCACATAACAGTATTACTGCTCAATTTTCACCCCAATAAGTCATGTAACGTTCCCCTTTCCTATTCCCCCTGTCATATGAAATTTATTTTCTAAAGTTTTACAAAAAAGAATATATATTTGTAACAATAGTTGTGTATATGTGCTTGAATAAGTACAGATGCTAAGATTTAATAACTTTTGAGGTGCTTTTATTCTTGTTTTTCGAAAAGACTAATTTTAAACCACATGGGAACAACTCCAAAAAAAATCCGGAAAATTATTGTCAGTACTAATTCCATTTATTACGAACGAGTAAAGTAGTTTAGATCGTGCTATTAGGCCTTTACATGTCAAAGAAGAAAATATTTTCATACTTTTGAATTAGCAAAAAAAAATAAACATACGTGTAACGATGAATCAACTTTCGTTAAATCACGCTTCATGACATTACCATGATTACCATGACTAGTAAAAAATGTCTATTCAATAGGCAAAACTCATACAAGCTAAGCAATTAAGTCATGTCGAGTCATTTGAGCGTGCAAATATTGTTTTAAATGACGCAAATTATCAGGCAGGCCATCCAGTGGAGAGTTTACTCTTCACAATTAACTGCAAGAACAAGCCGTTTCAACATTCAGCATGCATTGTTAACTACTTGATGAAATTAAAAATAATTTGCCTCTGATGCTTCAAATTAATCGGGGCATTATGTTGCTTTCTAAATACTAATAGAAAGTTTACATGATGATCTGTTTACAAAAGAAAGGGAAAAAAAACAAACTTTTCGTTGTCGTATAGTTTGCCAGCTACATTTGTTTACAGATATAGCGGCATTTTGCAAAAAAAATATTGTGAAAAGCTGTTAACGATCATTCAAAATTTCAAATTATTTCTATCTTCACAATGTATTCCAAACTCTCTGATAAATATTCTGCCTGGTTAGTAGATGACAATTATTTTCAAATGGATAATGATTACAATGCTCTCTCATTTAATACTGAACGGAAATGTATACTTTAGCTGAGTGTGTGATATTCCTTTAAGAAAAACCAGTACGCCCCTGATCAGATAGATAGTATTGGTATTGTCCAAAGTCTTTATGTAAAATGGTACAACAGTTATTGAGATTTGGCCAGTGACTGCTTTAAAACTATAATAAAAAAGTATGTGGTATGATTGCCAATAAGGCAAATCTCCACAAAAGACCAAATATTACACATACATTTACAACTATATGTCATCGTACGGCCTTCAACAATAAGCAAAGCCCTTACCGCATAGTCAGCAATAAAAGGCCCGCATTGACAAATATAAAATATTTCAAACGAGAAAAACAACGGCTTATTTAATGTACAAAATAATAAACGTAACAACAACAAATGACAACCACTGAATAACAGGCTCCTGACTTGGGACAGCCACATACAGAATGCGGCAAGGTTAAAGATGTCAGCGTGACCAAAACCCTCCCCTTACATCGAACATTGGTGTATATAAAAAGCAGATGTCAATGGAACAACTCTTCACAAGAGACCAAATGACACAGATATTTACAACTATAGGTTACTGCACGACCTTCAACAATGAGAAAATCCCATACCACATAATCATCTATTAAAGGTGTCAAAGAAGAGGGACGAAAGATGTCAAAGGGACAATAAGGTTTATTTCAAATGTTGGTAGATTCAAATGGTTCTTCAAGTCATTGAATGCAGACCAATTAGAGATTATAAGTAATGTCTTTGTGCACCTGCAAATAAACATGGGTTAATAAGATTTGTAGGTACATTGTAACTATGCACTATCGCACTACAATGAATTTGTTTGTCAGAACACTTTTCCTTAGATGTCAAACATGATGAATTGTGATTTTAGACTGGAGGCGTTTCTTCGACCAAAGCCACAAAACAGTTTTTACCTATTCACGACATATGCAACTTTTTAGTTATTGGACCCATGATGTCTGGCACACCAACAGCAGCTCGCTCTCTTACAGGATGCGACACGTCTTCTCTAATCGAAATTGGCGGGAAAAACATGCATGTATCAAAATTTGTCATTTTAGTTGGTTCTTATATTCATACATATGTTGCAATGAAAATCAGTTCACCGCGGATCAAAATAACCCCGGAAGCAATGGTCAATAAGTACATGGTGGTCTGAATAAACTCATATTGTAGACGCCATACAATGACATCCATTTTTTTTCTCTCTAGTATTCCGTAACCTTTTTAAATTGATGTGCATATGTAACAGTAAATTTGGTCCGGTAGTAAAATTTGTTCGCCAGACATTTTATCCTAGTTAATCAAGTCCATGTCCATGATTTTACTAGGAATATAAGTCCTAGGACAAATGTTCCTAGGAAAATAGTCCATAGCTAGTAAAATATGTCTGGCAATTATTTTCCTAGGAAAAATTGTCCCAAGACTTGTTTTTCTAATAGTTTTATTACATCATAAAAAAACCCATTCAAAATAGAAAAAAAACTATTAAAACAAAGGACATTTCCTTTATAACCTAATTAAAACATGAATATTGAGTTTCCATTGCTTATAACATTTTCCTTTTATAATAAAACACATGGACATTTTTACCTAGGAATACTCATGACATGGACATGATTTCCTAGGAAAATAAGTCTGGGAACATAAATAATATTTAAAAAATTGATACACAACTCTTTAACAATATTAAAATATAACATTAATATTCACCTTTTGAAATTAAGGGCATGCACATTTTAACCAAGAACTATTATTAATGACATGGACATGATTTCCTAGGAAAATTGGTCTAGAGACAAATTTTATTAAAAATATTGATACACAACTCTTTCATTTTGTCTTTAACAATTTTAAAACATACATTTATCAGCTGGGGACATAAATTTTATTAAAAATATAACTATGGAACTTTTAAAACATAACATGAAACATAAAATTTCCATGGTTTAAATTATTTGAATGTATTTTGGATTATAGGACATGATTACCTAGGAAAATTAGTCTGGGGACATATATTACTAACATCGGACTAAATTTACTAGTAAATTCTGTAACCTTGGACTTTTTATACTAGTAATATTTGTCCGCCCAGACATATTTTACCAGGACAAATTTATCACTTACACATATTGATGTCTAGTGTTAGTGTAATGTAATTTATTATAACATAGATTAGACAGCAACTTTTGAAGCGTAATATCCCTGTGAATCTTTGTTTGTAGTTCACATATATATATATGCAATGCAATGCAATATATATATATATATATATATATCTATCGGGCTTTCAAGTCTGCTGTATATTCCATTGTTTATAGATATAAGAAGATGTGGTATGAGTTCCAATGAGACAACTCGCCATCCAGGTCATAATTGGTAAAAGTTACCCATTAAAGGTCAAAGTACGGTCTTCAAAACGGAGCTTTGGCTCACACTGAACAGTAAGGGCTCCAAAAATTATTAGTGTAAAACCATTGCCACGGTCTAATCAATACAAAAAACGAGAAACGAGAAACATTTAGGAACCACACCAACAAAGACAACCATGTCTGTCGTTGTTTTATAAAAAGGGGGACACATCTTCTCAATGTGCTATTGGTCTAGCACTGATTTATTTATTAATATAAAAACAAACTGCATATACTAAAGTGCCATGAACATTAAGACATTTTTTATAGTTATAACATCCTTTTAAGTTTAAATAATCAGCCAATAATTTTCATCAGTTTTTTGTCATAAAATCATGGACCGGGTGTTAATTTTACAGTTCTTATTTCTCCTTTGTACTTTATGGCATTTTAACAAAACTTCCCAAAAATATCTTTATAGGTGGCCATATATTATTGCATAGCTAAATCTTAGTTATGAATATTTTTTGTCGATAATTTCCGTAGATAAAGATATTTGTTACATCTCTTACATGTTCCAAGCGAGGGTATGTATCACTAATATCTGGTAATCAGACATAAATATAACTAGCTGTATTTGTGGAGCATTCCTAGCGCATGCTTCCATCGAAAAAAAATCTGATTTAACATGAGAGATTACCGAAAAATTGTTCAAAATGTCTAACATGTTCGATTTTTTTAAATCCCCCATTTTGACCTTTGACCGCAGTTTTCAAAAATCTGCACCACTTTGACACTCTACGACATGTATTAATCAAAGGATATTATATTTATCTACAAAATAAGACCAAAATAAGCCGTGAGGTATTTCGGTCCATTAAATTTTCAAATTTACCTTATTTGTCACCGTACTATTAGGACTATTGTAAAAATATCACAAAAAGAGTTACCCCACTGTTTGCTATTTACATTTATTTCAGCCATGATGGATGAAGTAAGCTGTATTTTTCTCCTTTGCAATATTTATGTACGTTTTCGCAATAAAAATGAATAGATATGGAGGTAGCCATTCCTCTTGGCATTAGTTACGCCCCTTTAAATAGCCGACTTTTCCCTATATTATTGTGAATCACAAACTATGGCCAAATTCAGTAAAAATTCGACTAAGTTGCATTTTATTCATAATTCAAACAACACTTACCGTTATTGTGATGTAATTGATCGTGGAACAATGAAGAATTCCCTATATAAACTGCCAAAATCAACACATGGAACTTACTTAAGATAAATAAAATATACGGTAGTAAATGTCCTTTCCAAGATTTAGACACTTCAGTTTTATCCAGGGAACTGTACTCAACCAATTTCGACAAAAGACTTTCATTCGCTATTTTTCTTTTTTCTTTTTTGACCGGTGACGATCCTTTGGAATCATCTTACGGTATTTTTGTATCAAAACTTATTTGCTCTGCAAATGTGTGTCAGGGATTTACTTACCACAAGTTACTTAAAGGGACATTAGCTGACAAGTTCATGTTAACCGATTAGAGTCAAATTCTCATATGTCTACATTAAAAAACGTTTGTAATAAACCATTAACAATTGATATACTCGGTAATGTGTATTTTGGTCAAGATGTCATAAAATTAACCAATTAGAAGGCTGCAAAAGACTGCAGACGGTCTAATTACCCGACAGAAACATAAATACAATAGGTTGTGTAGGTCTGTTTGACTATTTATTGTAACCTGTGTCTTGGAATTGAACACTGTTAATGACGTCTTAACAATTAACCCATTGAATTTTATATACGTACTAATTGATTTTTTAGACTAGATGTATGATTTTTTATTATTTGTTATCTACTTTAAACTAGCTGTCAGTAACTGCGAGTATTCTCCAATCTGTATGGGCTTTTTTGTTCTTGGGGTGTACAAATACCCTGCCATGCATATGTCCAGTCTGTTTTTGTTGTTGTTAGATGTTTATATGTCGCAAATTTCAAATCCGCGAAATCAGTTATAATTCTCATTTAAATACTAGTTCAAACGACATTTCTCAATTTTTTGTTGTTGCTTTCCATCAACAAGAATGAGTAATGTAATACTAACTGGTAATATGCAAAAAGTGAGATAAATACCAAACTCCGAGGAAATTCAAATCAGAAAATATATAGTTAAATGGCAAAAATCAAAAGCTCAAACACATCAAACGCAAGGATAACAGGTGTCATATTCCTGACTTTGTACAATTCTGGTATCTATAATAAGGTTTATTTACAACCATCGGGTCAATTGAACTGCTGGTGGAGTTTTTATTCCCCGATGTCATCACCAGTTCAGTAGTAAGCACTCATGGGATGAAATAAATCGTCATTGATATGGTCATAATTATAAATCATCTGTTTACAAAACATTTTGAAATAGTAAGGCTTGTACACCTCAGGAAAAGATTACTGTAGCAAAACATTTAAAACTTTTTGGTCCTCAATGCTCTTCAACTTTGTACTTCATTTGACCTTTTAATACTTTTTTTATTCGAGCCACACTGATGATGATGATTTGATTTTCATGTGCGATCAGGATTTATCTGTATACTTTGTCAGAATATGAATTATTTTGGGTTTTTTATTATTATTTTTTTTTATTGGATTGTTATCTAAGCTGTCTGATTTAAATTTCAAAGAAGAGGATATATAATAGATATGTTGTCCAAATATTCATCAGGTAAAATCGGGCGGCTGTAAAAATTGATATTTACAGAATAAAGATGACAATTATATTGATACAGCCTTTTTAACCTACATTTATACAGGTCGAGATTTCTAGATTTTCTGACGTCAGAATATATTTGCATATTAATTTCCCAAACACAAGGCCAATATGGCCTTGAAAAACTGACCAATCGACTCAATGAACTACAATGCATTGTGGGCTACTACGAGTAAACTACTACTTAAAACACGTGGAATTAGTTGGAAAACAGTCAACTTATATATTGTCTGGGACTCTCATTACCAATGTTTTTATTCTGCAAATACATTTAATGTAAAAATATATAACATAATCTTCAATTTGCATGCTCAGATTAAAAAAATATTGTTTACTGGCTTCACGATTCGACTTTCTTTTTCGCCTTGCAAAAGTAGCTGAACCGGTTTTGTGCAGTGTTATGAATTGAACCTGCATTAATTTCACGACATAAAACAGTGAAATATCCAATTAAGTGGTCCGAGACCACAATTGTCGTCCCTTGATTTTCGTTGTTCTTCGTTGTTCACGAATATAGTCCCTAGTGTTAACAGTGGGTTACTTGCCAATAATTTTTATACCCCTTCCAAATTTATTTCTCCGAGTTTAATGCCTCAAATTGTAAGTAGGGGGGTGAAATTACACTGTAAAAAAATTTGGGTCCAGAATTTTACAGGAAAGTAGTGATTTGGTCCAGCTGAAAAAGGTTAAAAATTAGCACTTCGGAAGCTGTCAAAAGATTTCAAGACACCCTAAACACAAAATTGTCCATATTTTGAGTTAGAGGCGATGAAGTTTTCTATAATTTTGATATAATTTGTCCCAAAAGTAGTACAACACACTGTAAAAGTTTCATTGGGAAAGCGCAGGTGGGATTTTTTTTATTTTCATTTATGTTCTAAAAGAAATGCACTACGAATTAATTGTGTTCTCGGACCAAGTGACCACTGTCCAGTATAAGAAAATCATTTGAGCTCTTTTAAACCGGTATAATGTCATTCCAAAATCATTTCTGCCTAGAAAAACACGAAACTTTCATTGAAACACTTCTTTCTGTACTGAATGTGTAATTTTTTTTTATCAGGACCTGAACTAAAAGTAAGAACATCATAATATTCAGTATGCTAAAAATAAGTGTTATGAAAGCGGCAGGGGCGGATCCAGCCATTTTAAAAGGGTGGGTCCTAACCCTTGACAAAAGAGGAGGGGTTACAACTACATGTCCCCATCCAAATACACTGATCGTCCGAAAAAGGGGGGTCCATCCCCGGAACCCTCTCCCTCCTGGAGCGGGTACGGTATATAGCTCAATACATTTTTATGCAGTTAAGCTGTATTATGCGAGCACCCTAGATTTATGGTCTACCCAATAAATGCTGAAATACTTGCCATTGTTATTATCTAGCTGGCTACTATGTTATATGTAACTAATTGAACACTTTTTTAATACTTTTAATTTTGGATTACAAAAAATATGACCAGAAAAACCTTAAATGATCGTCGAATCACCCAAAAGTTTTGAAGTTGCACATAGGAAGTAGTGCTAATTAGGAATCCTTATGTAGTTTATTATCGCCTGTGCTTTTGGCTAAGATGTCAAAGAACAATTGTATGAAATATTTAATCGCCGAAAATCTTTAAAGACAAGTAGTTTAGATTTCCCAAATGGCAAAAGTCGTAGGAATATTGTTTGTCGGTAATACGTAGAACTACGTCAGTAGTCTATTATATAATAAGTTCAACTGTTCATGCTGTTGGCGGCAATTTCAAATTAGAAGACGAAATTTTCGTATCTTTCAATTTGGAGGCAGGGGTTCAAATTAGCGGTAGTCCGATGTCCGCGACCTTCCACTTTCGATTTGGTTACAAGCCATGCCCGAAGGTCTTCCACTCTAAGACAACTATAACACAGTTATAGTAGTCTCAGTTCCACTTGAAAGAAAATAAAAAATAACTTTGCAAACCTTTTCGCCAAAGTCTCCAAATAAACGATCTCAAAACTTATTTTAATCATTATTATTCATGACAGCGATATCCATTTTGTTCAACCACTAGCTAATTCAGAAAATTGCCGACAAAAAACCTGGTAATTCGAGTAAAATCGTAACTGACTGACAAAAACAACATTGTAAACACAATGACAATGGCTGCCGTGAAGAAGACAATTACAATATCGGATCCGATTCCGGCAGCGGATAAGGGTAATTCCGGGTTTTAACTCCCCAAAAAAAAAAATCCATGCAGGTGACAAAATACATCTATGCATGGTAAATGAATATAAACACTAGAATTGAAAACCAAAAGATATATGTTAAAGAAAGTAAAAGCAGAAAATATTTTATACAGAAACTCAAGATTACTTTTTGACAAATTTTAATGTCAAAATCCTATACAAATTGACAGCTGGGAACAGTATATTTAACAATATATATGTTCCATGTCACAATATAAATTTTCTTTATCAGTGAATAATGTTGATAATGCATGTAAGATGCTTTTAAAGTGTAAACATATTACTGCAATTTTGAAGGGGTATTTTTTTCTCAATTTTGAAGGGTCAGTTATATCAGAAATATAGGGGGAGTCCCTGGAGTTGCCCCATCCCCTCCCGTTTGAGAACTTGGAAATGGTCGAGTTCCCGCCCCTAAAAAACCATACATACTCATGTATGGGACAATATAACTAATCAAATGAAATATAGGGGGAGTCCATGGGGTCACCAACCCCCTCCTGTTTGGGAACTTACGAAACGGTTGAGATCCGGCCACCCCTAAACACAATATATAATTCAAGTATGGGACAATATAATAAATAAAATGAAATATAGGGGGATTCCCTCGGGTCACTCTACCCCTCCTGTTTGAGAACTTGGAAACCGATGAGATCCCCACCCCTAAACCATATATATTCATGTATGGGACAATATAACAAATCAAAATGAAATATAGGGGAAGTCCCTGGGGTCACCCTACCCCTTCCTGTTTTAAAACTTGAAAAACCTCGAGATCCCCACCCCTAAACCATATAAATTCATGTATGGCACAATATAACTAATCATTTACATTTACTATGGGCAGGTCAGTCAGACCTCACCTTTGATTCTTGTAGTAGTGAACATTTGTCTGATTTGTATCTCATAACTTTTGTACTGTAGAACACAAACTCAGTTTTCTTTACTATTCATACTATTACATGTTCGTACTTAATCAACACGTACTACTAACAGTCAACTAAAACCAACGTTAACTACCAACTAGAACAACTGCAATCATTGCGAACTTGTACCACTGCAGACTCACCATAAAAAATATACATTGATATATGCATTGCTTTTGAAACCTTGATAACATATAAATTATTTGCCTTAATAATTAATTCACATAAATGTACAATATATGAATGTTTAATGTTGAAGCAACATTGCCACAGTTTTCATAATTACGTTTGCCTTAGTTTTTGGTTAACTGCCTTCAGCGCTTACAGCGCTTTGATTTTTTATAGTTTCATCCATCAATAATATCCGTTTGTTGCTAATTTTATCACAAAATATACCTCAGAGGTTTTTTATCGTTCGGCTGCTGTCCTGTTGACATATGTAAAATATCTCTAATATTAAAAGTCTCTGGATCATAGAGGGTGCCACATTACCTATTATTTTTTTCTTCTAAAACGTGCTTTGTATATAGAAATAAGAAGATGAGGTATGAGTGCCTAATGAGACATCTTTCCAACAAAGACATAATTCAGTAAAGTAAGCAGTCATAGGTTCAATGCTGAAAAGTATGCTATAAATGATCCAAATATTACTTGTGTAAAACAATCCCCCCCCCCCCCCCCAAAAAAAACCCCCGGCCCAATTAAATATATAAAAGGAGAAGAATCTATCCCATAAAAAAATATATTGTATAGGAGCTGTATTTCCGTGGTTGTCGTTTGTTTATGTGTTACATATTTGTTTTTCGTTCTTTTTTTTATATATAATTAAGGCCGTTAGTTTTCTCGTTTGAATTGTTTTACATTGTCATATTGGGGCCTTTTATAGTTGACTATGTGGTATGGGTTTTGCTAATTGTTGAAGGCCGTACGGTGATCTATAAATGTTAATTTCTGTGTCATTTTGGTCTCTTGTGGACAGCGGTCTCATAGGCAATCATACCACATCTTCTCTTTTATTATCGATCCAACTCTGCAATTTAATTTTCACAAAATATATCAAATTTTCCACCTTGTCGCACATACATATGGATAACATCATTACAGCTTATTTCCTAATGCATGTAGAGCAAAACTTTGGTTAGCTTGCTTGCTTTGTATATTGTACAAAATATAAAATATACGTTAAACTATGCCTATATATACAATGTATATTGTTTAAAGATGTCAATCTTATTTCAAAGATTTTATAAACAACTATACAAACAAAGCAAGCAAGTCAACCAAAGTTTTACTTTGCAGGTATACGAAATCAGCTGTAATGATTTATTCAGTTTGGCAAAAGTCCGAGCCTGTTAAAAAACGACCAATTTTATTATTTACCTCACTAATAGAAGAGGCTAGTTACGGCCCCGTACTACCTTCAAAACAAAGGGAACAGTTTGGAAGTCCCATATACTGAAATGTGACAAAAATAACTACTTATAGATTTTGTCAACGCTGCAATGTATGTAAATATTTCTTAGACTTTTTCACGAACACAAAATTCAAGGATCACACGTACATTTGCCTTTAATTATCTAAAATACGAAAATTGCTGTACTCGTGAATATCAGCACCGGCTGTTATCGACGGCTTACTTTACACTAGTAAGTTTGTCTCATGGTTAATTGTGTTTTTTCGCTGTTGTTTCGTTGCTGTCTGGTTGACAAATACACGAAATCTCTGTGCCATCGTCAAACATGCTAATGGCTGTATATCGGGTAATTCAAACCCTGTTTTCTTCGCATAGAAACAACTCTTCGTGAATCTGAGCATGGAAGTAATACTTTATATCACGAACTATAAATGAGGATACACAAAATTAAAAACTAAGCGAAATTGTGAATCCCGCATTGCACGAAAAAATGTGTTGTATTTCAGTGAATAACACGTGTTCTTGGTTGATTGTAAACATGTAGTAGTCCATCATGCATTGCGACTCATTTGGTGGATTGGTTAAAAACCTAGGTAAAAATAAATTGCGTCACATGTAAATAAACAATTACATGTGCGAGAGCCGATAAGTATGCTAATTTATGCATTTCCATATAAGGTAGTGGTCCCGACCTGTTATAGTAGAGTCTGAAGAACACATCGATCTCGAGCGTATCTAGTTATAGAAAAACAAATATCGATTCCACAAAAAATGATATGTTCGTGTTATATACGTAATAGAAACTATTCGGAAAATAAACTTATGTTTAAAATAAATTAAAATGACTAATGACTAAATATGGTATGGCTGTAGGCTTTATTAACAATCATATACAATGAGATCATGGTGCCCTCAATAAATAACAGGATTTTAAAAAACTTAGAATTGATTGTATATAGAAAGTCAATTCCGGTACGCTTTAAGTATTTCCTATTGGACTTTCAAAAACAATATTGATTTTATTACATTTCTAAATAAATTATTAGTTCACATTGACCTCAAATATTTCCTGTTCTGCCTTTGTTTTTAAATAAGCTATTGTACCGGATAATTGAATTTCTTAAAATCATAAATAAAATAGAACACAAATGCTCATTGACATATATATTTGTTTTCTTGTGTTTATTACATTTTCTTTTTTTTTTTGTATTCAAATTATTTTATTACATGTAGTTTTCCAATTAAAACTGTACTATTTCAAAACATTTTCAGGATGCCATATTTACAAGAAAGAAAAAATTTGGTCTTGTAGTATTCTCAAAATTCGATTATTTTTTCATAATGTTTTTTTTTATATTTGTTTTAAGAAATTTACTCATATCTTCTCGTTTCGTTTACTATATACCAACGTTATTTAACCAGTTTATTAACTTTATTCGTTTGGTTCATGACATATTAATTGTTTACTTATTGACAACACACAAATCACGAAAATGCAACTGCTTAATATCAATATCAGCACAAACTATTGTAACATATGAATAGAGACGTTAATAAGAAAATAACCTATCAACAATATAAAACACAAAAGACAATCAGTGGAAACCCCCGAGTTAAACCACATACACGTGTCTTTTAATCAAAGTAATAATATTCTATTTTAAGCAAATACAGCTATTTAGATTAACTGCATATGGCCATTTATAGATCGTCATTGGCAAAGACAAATTGTAAACAAATAACGGTGTCTGATAGAGCAAAAACACTTAGACATAAGCAGAGGTTGAATTTAACACTGTTGACAAAGTATCGTATCAAGGAATGGTCGAAATTGAAAAACAAGCTTGGATAATTTTGAGATGTTTTGATATAAACATCGTGTCTTTCTACACTAATTTTTGTACTGTTGTACCGAAGGATTTCATACGACAAAGGTAACACTAAAGGAAGACATGGCTTTTGCAATACAAAAATATATTAAAGATGTATTTAGATAGTGGTTTAAAATGAAAATAAATGATTGAAGTGAATCTCAACAAAGACAACATGCCCTAAAACACCAACTCGCTTCATCAATCATTTCGTCATTCTCATACGCTTTCATTTCACACATATTTGCAGTGCGTTAAAACTTGAGAAATGTGCTCACAAAGAAAAAACGAATAATGATAGATAAGGAATTTACCCTTTCGACATACATATTGGTATAGTACTTGTATGAGATCAATCATAATACAAGAAGTGACCAATTTGGATTTTGGATCCCATCTATAGTCAGGTAAATTTGGGATAAATACATTTCATTCATAAATTAACAAACTCATTGAGAGTGACTTAATCACATGCAGGAATGGTGGACTATCTACTAATAAAACAAAACATAAATTCATGATACTTCACCCTCCGCGAAATGAATTATGATTTTATAACTAAAACTCGGCAGAAAAAGCAAACTTTCCATAATCTGTATTTACATAATGGCTTGCAGTCGTATATACTATATTTTGTTAATATTACTAAATTTACTGCCTTTTGTGTAATATTTACATACAATTTGGTGATGACACGTACAAAAATCTTTAAAACAACACAATAATAAAATAGTAAAAAGTAAAGTAGTGAATAAACAGATAGGAAAGACGAGAAGAAACAAAATGATTATAAAAAAAAGGTTATGTCAGTGGATATATGCCAAATTAACTTCTGTAGATAAATATTTATAAAGCAGACGAAAACATTATTCAAATAGAAAGCAGTTGTACATTCTAGTTCAAAAATGTCTTCTTAAGGAAGGAGTTTGTTCTTATTAAGAAACAAATTTTTTTTCAAATATTATATCTTCTTAATTAGTAATTAGTTGGTCGAAAAATCAAAAACACAAAGTTGATGTAAAGGTTAGTAAATGTACATAATGTACAAGGGAAATACAAATAATATGCAAATGTATTTCATTCTCTGTGAGAAAAAAATGTTGTTGATACAATTAAACTTTATTATCTTGAAATGTGGAAAATTGAGTTCCATATACCGAACTTGAGTAACTGTCCTTTATCTTCTTTTGGACTCCGGAAGGTCGAGGTAAACCCATTAGGTGAAGGTGATTGTAACCATATGTGTTGTATTGGCCAAAGTTGTCCTCTGTTTCTATATCTGTTGTCTGTGGGAGAACTTGGGAGTCACGGATCACTGCATATGGATCCTCGTCCTCCTCGTTATCGCTGTCAAATTCATATTCGTCGACCTCTGTTCTCAATCTCTTTAACTGATAAGTACCATATATGTTGGTTTTACGTTCATTGGGTTTGTCTTTATCATCTAAATCAAACAAAAATATTAGAATTTGGATATGCTGACGATCGAATATCCAACACGTAATTTCTTCATAAAATGTACTTATATACTATATACCTTAATAGAGATTTCCAATAAAATGACATACGTACCTAACTCGACGTACGCACGTAACGGGACCGGTTATCGCTAACCAATTAATTTTGTTAAATGCGTTACTCAAGTTTTAACTAAGCATTCCTAAACTATGAAATCCATTCATAATAAATTTTATCAATATCAAATATTTCTAAGATGATGAAAAACGAAAGAAATCATGATTTTTATATATCACGTGATTATTGAGATTCCCGCCTAAACTTCACTGTCATAAGACCACGTATATATACGTATCTTTACCTATCATACGATTCATTTGAGTTGTCTTTCATGGTTTTGACAATGAGTTTGATTTTCAGATATACTTATCTTTGCAAAATTTAATGAACCTTTTATTATTTGATATTTGTATTGATTTTGTTTGTCGTTATCAGATAGATTCTTCTTTTCGATTTTTAATGTTTTATAATATTTAATTTCCGTGGGTATTAATTTATATAGATTTTGTCGTAATTTCAGAAAAAAATGAACTCAAAATGTTAATCAGAACGTGTCTCTGTTAAAGTTGATAACTGGGATTGCATCATACTTTATTAAGTATCATTTCAAACGTTCTCTTCTTCTGCACTTAATCTCCTCAATTTACAACTTCTAAAAAAAATTTCAACAGGAAAAACGTACGTCAACGGGAAGTGAATATTTAAAAACAAACATTAATACAGGTCATGTACTTCTTTAAATTTTAATAGTTGACATATACTTTTCTTTCAAATGAAAGTAAAAAAACATTAAAAAAAAGAAAATTGTAGTTGATAATAATGTGTGTAAATAATTGTGTACACCAATTCGTTATATATAGATTGTAATTTGGAAGGTGTACTTGATTAGCAAGTGATGACTAATAATCTGCATTGACCACTGTGGATAGTAAACTATCAACTTATCATAGTAAATAGTAATTGGCTAAAAATATCCTGTACCCAAGTATTTCTGATTAAAAGTGGATGAGAATGTCTATTTACATAGTTGTTACATTTTTGAGACAACTTTAATGTCACTTCAGTCTTTACGGGAATTTTCTTTTTACTCGTATTCATCCGATTAGAAGTAGATTCTAAAGCTATCGCATATATTGATTGAGTTAGCGAAAATTTTAAGTTTCAATTTTTGTCTCGCTTTTGAGGTATATATATATATATAAAAGTGACAACTATTCGACAGATCCAATGACAGGATCACCAGTGAAGGTGTTACACGACTGAAATTTTTTTTTTATATTCATGATTATATACTTGTATATGGGATTGACTGGTAGCAGGCTAGCCTCGAATACAAATTCAATTATTTTGTTGGACCCCCTGGTCGAATGACTTTAAGACTATATTTTTCGGCTTCTCCACCAAGCATGATGCATTCACGAGCAAGAGCAGGTATTGGTTTACTCGTAAAAAGACTAGTGTGTCTTGATAGTGGTTACACTCTCTTGTTACCTAGCATATGAAAATGCGACTCTTAATTGTCGGGCATGTTTAAAAAGGTATATGTATTTATCATTATAATTAATTTTCATCATTCTCAATATATATGTAATATTTGTCGCTGGATATAAGACATACATAAGTATCATCATCATCATAAGTACTATAGCTTGAGGCTTAATCTTCGTCGTAAGTACATGTATTATATAGAGCTGTAGGCTTCTTCGTCGTAAGTATAACGTGAGGCTTAATTCGTATCTAATATTTTAGCCAGATTATGTCGAGAACTTATTTTACGCATGCATCTCTATGATACATAGTTTTTATACGCCCGTCAAAATTTTGACGGGACGTATTATGGTATACAAATGTCCGGTGTCCGTCCGTCCGTCTGTCCGGCGTAAACATGTCGCACCGTAACTTGAGAACGACTTATCCAAATTTCATGAAACTTAATATAGTTGTTTCTTATGATGGTCAAATGATCTGTATACTTTTTGGTGAAAATAAGATTTAAACTTTTTGAGTTACGGCACTTTATAACTAAAACAGGGTTGTGTTTTTTTCACATGTCGCACTGTATCTCAAAAACGATTCTTGATTATGACTTAAAACTTTAAAACACTTCTTAGTTATATTAATCTCAATATCTGTATACTTTTTGGTGATGATTCAAAATTTCATTTTTGAGTTATTGAGTATTTTGTAAAAAAGGGGGAGGTTTTTTTTACATGTCGCGCCATATCTCAAAAACTATTTATGATTATTGCTTAAAACTTTACACATGTCTTTGTTATATTACTCTCAATATCTGTATACTTTTTGGTGATGATTCAAAATTTCATTTTTGAGTTATTAGTATTTTGTAAAAAAAGGGAGAGGTTTTTTTTTACATGTTGTGCCGTATCTCAAAAAAGATTTATGATTATTGCTTAAAACTTTACTCACTTCTTTGTTATATTAATCTAAAGATCTGTATACTTTTTGATGATTATTCAAAATTTTATTTTTGAGTTATTGAGTATTTTGTAAAACAGGGGAGGGTTTTTTACATGTCGCGCCGTATCTCAAAAATAAGTTATGATTATTGCTTAAAACTTTACACACTTCTTTGATATATTAATCTAAAGATCTGTATACTTTTTGGTTTTGATTCAAAATTTTATTTTGGTAATATTTAGTTTTTGTAAAAAAACCCAGGGTGGGGGGTTTCACATGTCCCGCCGTGTCTCTAAAACAATATATGGTTATTGCTTAAAACTTTCTCATAAACTATTTATGATTATTGCATAAGACTTCCACATAAGACGTCGGGCGTATCATGCGCTCATGGCGCAGCTGTTTATTATAAATATCCAAGTTTAAGCCAATGGAGATCGTTTATCAAATGATCATGTCACAATTAAAACAGATAGAAAGGGATTGACTCGTGAGACTGAAACGAAGCATAAAAACAGCTAGCCATTTCTAGTATTTCCAAATAAGCTCCATGTACCGAAATGATAGTATACACAGCTGCTGAACACTATCTTAAAAACAACTACAACTAATAAATAAAGAATAATTATCCCGTTTATAATATTGATCAACTATGTCGTACTGTTACACCATTGTCCTAGTATGGATGTGACTGTCCCAAGTCAGGAACCTTTAATTCAGTGCTTATCGTTTGTTTTTAATATTAATTTGGCTGTTAGTTTTAGTTGTTTTACATTTGTCATTTTGTGGCTTCTTATAGCTGACTATGCTGTATGGACTTTTCTCATTGTTGAAAGCCCTTCGTTGGACTATAGTTGTTAAAATTTCTGTGTCATTTGGTCTCTTGTGAAGAGTTGTCTCATTGACGATCATACTACATCTTGTTTTTTGTACATCACAAATTAAGAATAAAACATTCATAGACAGTCTAGAAAAGCGAGACCTTTTGTCATGTCAAAAGTACAGAGTATCTGTAGGACCATTAGTGGTCATAACTGTTTAGCAGATTTTATGTATTGCCCATGTGTCCATTAGATTACACGTCAGTATCACATGTCTGTGTTCAGTGAGCTACTAAATCACGGGAAAAAAATCCAATTCAGTATGTAGTCTTAAACTTTTAAATCACATGCGAGATGCCTAATGTTCAAACATTGTTGTTTTTAAAAAGTATTTATCAAAGTCAAACGACAATCATTGAAGGTTTTTTTCGTGCAATACAATTTGTGATCATGGCCGGATCCAAGATATTTGAAAGAGAGTGTAGTTTTCTATAATTGAATTTATACTGAAGAGCGGAGCGATGCAAAAAACAATTTGGACAATTATACCCAAAAAACGATATTGATTTTAAAAATTATTTAGCGATCGAAAAGGGGAGTACGCCCTCTACCCCTGTATCCTCGGATGCAAGTTTAGGTATACTTAAACAAAAACCTCGCCCCATAATTTGGTATAGGTAAAGACGAAAAAGTACTTTTGAAAAATATATCATTGATATGAATTTCTGCCCACATCAAATTATCTTCAATTAAATTATAGAAAAATATTATTTTGTTTTTAAAGTCGAGTACACCTTTTACATTCGGGTGTGTTGGAATCTACTTTAAACGTTAAATCTTTTTAAAACAATAAAAAGGCAACCTTTTCGCTTCGGAATTCGTTATTTTAATATTTGCATGCTAAATTTCGTCTTGGTAGTTTTTAAAATTCATAATTTGAGAAGAACTAAAATATGGGTCAAGTGAAATGACAAGAAATGATGGGTGTGTTTGATTACAAGTTGCTAATTTACTTGTTCCATTATATTATTTGTGTCAATAAAATCATTCAAAGTTTAATGACAAAATATTTAAAGAGTAAAACAATTAGTTGGGGTTGATTTTTACTGACGGTATATTCCAGCAAACAATGCGTGTTCAAAGAGCAAAACATGCATGCAGTGTATGCTCCCCTCCGTCATGCTTCAATGCAGTAGGACGAAATACGTTGAGTTAGGTCGGTTATGTCGAGTAAAGTCATTTTATTGGAAATCTCTATTAATATAACACTTAGTTACTTAACTTGTATTTAAAATAAAATATATAACCCGTCTCGAAATCCCGTTATATTACGATTTCTCAGGGTTTTTTTTTCTTTCGATTTGAATGGAAAAGTTATCTATGCCCGGAGTACGGAAAATCAACTAGTTTGGAGACTTAAGAAAAAAGCCCAACACATATTTGATTTAAATTAAAACCCCAACTGATTTGAGTCAAATTGACCTGAAAATATCTTTACACTCGAACAATTACATCACTAAAAAATTACAAAATGTTCGAATATGGCCCGATTTTTAAAGTATATTGGACATAATTTTTATATTTCTATTCAGACTCAATTCATTTTATCTTCCAACACATGCAAGTAATTCCATCGCGACCATACACGTGTCGGATGCACTGAAACCTTTATAAAATATAACAAACTGATGGACGGAATTATTAACCCTATTGACAGGATAGCAAAAAAATGTAAAACATACGTTTGCAAATTTCTTTCAAAGCACTCTTTGTTCCAATCATCTGACTTTTACTGTAAAACATAATATATTATGTTGATTATATATGATTATCGTCCTTTTACAAAACAAAAGTTCATCGGAAAAGTACCAAAAAGGATACTCACAAAAATACTGAACTCCAAGGAAAATTCAAAAAGGAAAGTTCCTTATCAAATGGCAAAATCAAAAGCTCAAAATAATGGATAACAACTGTCATATTCCTGACTGTGTACAGACATTTTCTTATGTAGAACTTGTTGATAAATATTCCGTATCAACTTTATGTCTTTTGCCTATATGCCTTTTTGTGTTTCTTTGATACAAATTTGTTTGTTTTATAGGGATTAAAATGATAACACAATGATGACTGCTGTACTCCTTTTCTTATATTTTTACCTATCGTGTATGTGTGTTTTGTAAACACAGCGTTGTCAATATAATTGAATTTCATGTGACCGTTATACAAGTGAGAGGTTTAGCTAGCTATAAAACCAGGTGTAATCCAATATTTTATACATAGGCAAATGTCTGTACTAAGTCAGGATATTTATAGTTGGTATCAATTCGTTTGGTGTGTTTGAGCATTTCATAAAGGACTTTTGAATTTCCTCGGACTTTTGTAATTTATTTTTTTTAGTAAAATTTGTAAAATATAATCAATATGGTTTAAGAAACAATTTACTTATATTTATTCTTTTCTATATTTCATTACATTCAAATGAATACAGAGCTCTGACGTTTTAGCCCAGTTACAAAGGAGAGTACTTTTTCAAACACATGTTTGATCATATTTTTATCCAAAGAATTTATTTACAAAAATAATAGAAAGGGAGTGTTTTATAATTAATTATAATTTCTCAGAAACAAACCATACCATTTGACAGCGACAATCACTACTACAATGATTAGAGAGAGAGCGGCTACTGAACTGCTAAGTATCATAGGCCATGTTTTCGACCTGCCTATAATATTCAAATAAATACAGTGTAATATAAAGAGGCTATTCAAATTGCATACATGTTGTAAAAATTCATAACCGCCTAATGGGTAGATCACTAATTATACAAATCTGGTTAAACAGAGGCATGTTTATCGAGCAGTTTAAGGATTTGGACATGTCCTATAGTAAGACAAATTTTGGACACAAATCTAAGTTTTGAGTGAGTTTATCAAACGTGTCGCAGTTCAGGATTTGTCAAGTTTAGTACATCAATTTGGTTGTCATAAGATATAGCTTCAGAATACATTTTATGATACTTAATTTGTATTGCAAGAACCATATGTGTTAATATTATAATGAGACAGAGCGTGGTCTGATTATTTTCAATGTAATTGATTGTATTTCAATTACTTTTTCAATTGTACAAAAAAAATGTAATCATGGCTAAATCTGAATACAATGCATTTAAAATAACCTATTTAAATAGTGTAAATAAATAAAGGGTTAATATAACTGTTGAATTTTTGGAGAAAGGATTTTATTTGTATATGTGAGTAAATGATAACTTCCAAGTTCATCAATTTGATAAACCACAAAGATTTACAACATATTTACATCAACATTATGTCACCGGTTATTACCCATAACACTTTATCATCATTAATTTCTTAATTATTTTGACTCAAATTAATTAAAGATTCATACAGGGGTTTAGTATTTGTCTTCTGACATCTTCAAGACTTTATATGTATTTTACGGTTCAGTCTCTGTAAGTTTAAAGATGGATGAAATAATTTACCAGTTAAAAATATATCTTCAGTTGTGAAAGTTTATGTTTACCGAAGTAAATAAATCAATTAACATACTTAGCACCTATTAAACGTTTGAACCAGCTGCATATGTTTGCACCTGTCATAAGCCAGGAATATGATGTTAAGAAGAAGTCGTTGTTGATGTGGTTCATACATATTTCTCGGTTCTTGTTTTTATGAAGATTATACCGCCGGTTTGGTTTTACACTAGTTATTTTTGTTGGGACCCTTTATAGCTCAATGGAACTCATACCATAATAAATTCTCATAATCATTATAATAATACTACTTATTTTTCTTTGAATTATTTTAACATTATTTAAATAATTTTATCATACCAGCTGTTTATTTTTAAGCACTTTTATTTTTATGTTTATATTTTTTGCTATTTGCCTTTACGTCAATACTTAGAACATCCATTTAAACATCCTTGATAAGATACATTAAATAAGAAAAGAGCTTCGATTTGCATGCTCAGATATGTCCTAATTACATTATAAACTTAAAAGGATGTCCTAAGATATGTATTAGGCTAAATCATGAGATAGCTTTGATAAACACGACCAAAATCAAACGTAAGTATACTGATATGTGTAAGACTTAAATTCAACTTGACTTTTAGATATTTAGCCCTGTCCTTCTCATATTCTGTTTTTAGAAAATATCAATATTTACCATAACTCACTACAAACATTTTCAGCGCGTCACACTTCACATGGTTTACATTTATCGTTTAAAATATGTTCAGATCTTTTTCGAGTGGAGAATTTTTTAACAGTCTCATATATAGTATTTTGAAGCAGCGCTTACATATACCAAAGCAGTTATTAACATTTCAAGTATAACCTAGGAGGTTCTATCCGATTGTGTTTTATTATTGCACTTACTAGTACCTGATTGTGTGTTATCTTTCTGATAAGAAATTTCAGCATCACCTGAAAAAGATAAGTACATACATTACACACTTCAGCTAATTACGAACCAATTCTACATTATTGTCACAAAGATCATTACAAATCCCTGTTTATTTTCTTATTCGTCCGTGGCTTTAAAAACAATTTCATGTGATGTGCTTTCATTGTTTTTAGTCTCTGATGCTTCATTTTTCTAATATTGGTTTGACTTTTAAAAAGCCTTCAGTATCTGCTACTCTGAAATACGCAATTTTAATGCATTTTTTTATTTAATGTTTACTTAATTTTTTTGTAGTATATCTCGTCTCACTTTTTTTAATACGTACTTCCTTAGATAAATTAAGTATTTAGCATGAAGATAAATTCAGTATTTAGCATGAAGATAAATTCAGTATTTAGCATGAAGATAAATTCAGTATTTAGCATGAAGATAAATTTTCAATTATGGTCTTTGAACAACAGATTTATTTATATTTCCGTAATCCTAACAACAAAATCAGTATATTAAATTTAACTTTGCACGTTATTTTATTTAACGCGAAATCTGAGATTATGTTTGGTTTACATTATTCAGCTGTTATTAGTCCTTTACTGAATTCCATATTCCATTTTCTGTTTCGGCGTAATCGATATCTTTAACATGAATGATGAATGGTAGAAATACTATAATCACTTTATCTAAGGTACGAAAGGTCGTAGAATTAGGAAAGTCTTTTAATGAATAACAAAAAACTTTGAGCTGATGCAAAGAAAACCTTTGGTGATGCTTTACAATTAAAAGGGTATTTCGTAGAAATGGTGAGATAAAATTCATGTGTACTTACTTTCACCATCAGTCGTTGGCCAATATTTAGTACAACCAATTGTATGGTCGCATCTAAAGAAAAAACATGAACTTATTCAAATATTTATCAAGCAAGCATCATTTGGTTTCTATGATATAATTTGTTTGTTGGCTGTTTAAGGTACACATAGTTTTCGCATATACATCAATTAGAATAGGATTTCAAATTGGAATATGTATCTAGAAAAAAAATTTGGGGACCACAAATCAGTTTTTCCCTGCCTAGATCCAGCTTAATTTTACCATTTGCTACGTTTTTTTCAAGTGTCTTCAACGTTTGATGATAAGATTAATACAACATTAAGGATTGTGGAGTCACTCCGTTGCTACGATTGCTAATCCAGCGCGAACAAAAAAGGATTTCCACCTTTGTGTGTTTTATTCCGGCATTTTGTTTCGCAGAACATCCATCTACATCCTGGCTAGGTTACAATTATAAGGCTATGACAATGATTTCTATTAAATCCTTCTGTCCCTCTTGAAAATCAAATAGTCTACCAATTTGTTTAGGTTATCGAACGAACATCAGACAATTAGCTTTATCATTTTCGTAGTACAACTTTCGTGTGCAACTACCTCTCTATTAATTTGATCGTATGATAATTTATGATGGTAAGACAGGTTAGGTAAAGTAATCCGAATTAAATTATTTCAAATATTTTGGTTATCGAAAAAAACTTTTACCAAATCCCATAAAGGCTTTATGGTAATCTAAATACTTTCTGCTCTGCACTATATTTTTGGTAATTTATTTTTTGTTCAGTACAAAATTCAAATTACTGTAAAACTGACGGCCTATAGTGATTTTAAAGATGTGAAGGACACGAGAGGTTATGGAGTTCACATGATTGAATTAACATACATTTTGTCAACATGGAGTAAAAATATATGTGTATGCTATTTTAAAATAATGTAGTAAATAGTTTGTAAATGTTGGGATGATGTTTTGAAAAATGAGTATTTTCATTATTTGCAATTTAATAGAATGAAATTCAAAACAGTGTAGCTGTGGCCATTGATTGACACATTAAAATCATCCATTGACTGGGACAATTTACGCGAACGTTTGTCTGTAACGACCACTGTTCACGACGTACCTACGATAGACATTTAAAATGTGGGGTCACCAAAGGTTTCTTAACGCCTTTAATTATAAAATAATTCGAAAAATTAATCAGGAATAACCTTTGTGTTTTGATTTGTTATAATTGATATAAATCGAAATATCGTGTTATTTCTGATTAATTTTTCGAATTACTTTATTTAGGTGTTGAGAACCTTTGGTGACCCCATAGTTTAAGTGTCTTTAAAAAGTACATAGTGAGCATTGGTCGTTACATACAAACGTTCACCTAAATTGTCCCAGTCAATGGATGATTTTAATGTGTCAATCAATGGCCCCAGCTACACTGTTTTGAATTTCATTCTAGATCCAGGTCATTGTTCATTTTTTAACGTGATATTATAGGAATCCGTATGTGTTGCTCCGAATAAAACGTAGAAGTTTCGAACTTTCTGATATTTCAACACGTCCTGTGAAGATAAAAATGCGGGAAACGCTGCCTATTTTGGAAAAAAATATAGTAAATGGGCTGTGTCACAAGTTAGGGTGACGTGAGAGTATCCAAATTGCACATATTATTTTACCTACGTTTATTTATGATCAAGACAATTGTTTCCATACTAATTTTTTTCAGATGTATCTTCATATAGTTTATAGTTCCATCAATTTAATTTAGAATCAAAGAGAAAGGGGTCCAAATGACCCATCATTCTGTAATGAGGAGTACCCAAAATGCTTCCATGCTTAAATTCACATCTGATGTTTTGTTTTCTCTTCTCCAAATAATTAGATTAATTTGACAGTAGTCCATGCTTATTATTCATTTAGCTCAAGAAATGTATACTAATTAAGACATATTATAATTGCTCATTTTAGTGGTATCCTTAAAAAAAAATCACTGGAGACTTCCTCATGGTATATATGATGTGACCGTTTAGTGTATATTAAAATATAGATTCTTACATTGATACCGGTGGATTATCGGATTTATATATAATCGAGATAGTTAGATTATTATCAAGTTCATGTCCGAGCCTCGTCATGAGTGTTCTAGCATGACGTGCTGAAATATAAAAAAATTCGGAACTTCTCTGTCTTATTCAGACAAACAAAACAAAAACAAATGTTTTGTTACATAATAAAATTCTTTGAAACAGATATTATGTTGGAGCTTTAGCGACACATAATGATTCACATAACACGAAGTATGATACGAAAAAGTGATTTCAAATAAAGGCAACAGTAGTATACCGCTGTTCAAACTCATAAATCCATGGACAAAAAACAAAATCGGGGTAACAAACTTAAAACTGATGGAAACGCATAAATATAAGAGTTAATTTGCGTTAATTTGATTTGCTTATTCAGAGGATATTACGACATTTCCATTGGCTATTCTTTGGGTCATAACTTTCAAAAGTATAAGACGATGTTCATTTGGTCCATGGTAAATTGACTTATATGATTTCAATAATACACAAAATACTCATAACTTTTACCTGAATATCTCCATTTTGTCAAATTTGATTACATTCTGAAGCGTGCAAAACAAATTAAAATGTCTGACATTAAAGTTTGACATCCGAACAGGACATTTTACGTCATACTGGTATGTGCAAGAGACTAGAAATATTTACAATTTACCTATATGCGGACAAATTGTTGATTCGACATAGCAATTGGCATATTGGCATTTTTATCAAAGGGGCACATATAATCCTATTGTAATTGGCTGCAGTCATGATTAGATAACATGACCTCTATTCAAATAAGCAAAGTACCTTTAATTTAGCTATATGATTGGTTAAAATTCTATTATGCCTGACGTCGAATTTTCTTGCTATCCTCTGAATTTGCTTTTGTGACGGCCTCGCGTTTTAAATATTTAAAATTTAACTGTCGAGAGTGGACAAATATCGAATTACACGAGATTTGGTGGTGGAATCTGTTTCTCTAATAATTTTTAAACAATACGCAGGCAA
Source organism: Mytilus edulis (assembly GCA_019925275.1). Classification (NCBI taxonomy): domain Eukaryota; kingdom Metazoa; phylum Mollusca; class Bivalvia; order Mytilida; family Mytilidae; genus Mytilus; species Mytilus edulis. Next base: position 53,508,208 of record CM034350.1, on the reverse strand, counting down.
GCTTTTTTAATGCCTTTTTTTTGTGCCGTCACAATAGGAAATTCAGAGGAAAGCAAGAAAATTCGACGTCATAATCGAATTTTAACCAATGAAGAACTGAGATCAAACGAACCACACGTTGATTAATTTTTTTTTATTAACCAGCTAAGTACATTATTGCCAAAAATGACTAGTTATTAAAAATAACATTTTTTCTGTAATGGCCCTGTTTTTCTGTAATGGCCCTGTTTTTTTCTGTAATGGCCCTGTTTTTCTGTAATGGCCCTGTATTAATGCCCGGTTTGTCTGTATAAAGCACAGTTAGGGTTTTTAATAAAGTTAACAAAATTAAGTTGTAAAGAGTATAATACGTTTTTGTATTTTATATAATTTAGTAACCAGCAACTAACATTAAAGAACCATATATAGGGATCACTGTTCCTCCTGTTTTTCAACACATAACTTCTGTCAACTTAATATCTTGGATATTTGGTATATTAACACATACACTTTTATTCAGTTGGTTAATAAATGTATTAAGAAATGGGTGTTTTTATAATGGCTCTGTTATATGTCCTCGGTCAGTAATAATGGCCTCGGATGTCTGTAATGGCCCTCAGAAACTGATATTCACTGAGGCCAACGGTCAAAAGTCAATTTAACCACATATTTACCGAAACAAAAGACAGTAATTGTTTATTCCATATTCCGAGAGAAATGAATGTAATGGAAATTATTTACCAAAACAAATTACACATCAATCGCTTTTTACCAAAATTATACACGTAAAAGCACGCGCCGTTTTGCGCAGTGAATATACTTTTTCAGTACGTGAATATGCTTATTTATTCAAAATCTCATTTATATAGAAAAAACTTTTAAGTTTTATCAATATGGAAAAACATGTGATATCCAATTCTCACTATAATAAGCAATGTTAAAAGACGTGAATAATGTCAAATCATAAAATATAAATTGTTTAGTTTGCGAGAAAACTTGATTTCCGCTGCTTTTATTGTTTGTTGCTAAGTGAGTGAAATTTATATACTTGGTGCAATTTGGGTACTGTGACGTAACAATTTTGCATTCAACTTTGGCTTGTTGAACTATTGTTTAAAACAATTTTTAATTTAATTAATTTATTCGTTTAATTTTCAGAGATATATATCCGAAGATGATTTGAATCGATACAGAAAAAAAAACAATGGATGTGGGTTATCCATCCACATCACAAAGAAGGCACATACAATTGGCAAAAACGTTCTCAGACATGTCTTAAAATCATAAAAATTCAAAACTTTGATTATAAATTGAAAAACTATGTAGTTGAAACTTATATTTCCGTTTTAACAATTTTAATAGATAATAGAGTCATCGACTTAAAATAAAAAGTGAGTTTATCTCATACCTTAATTACTGAAATACATACTACATAGCGTAAGATTTACACCTGGGCGTAGAAGCATTTTTTTTAAAATATGTACTTTCAACTATGTTCTTTTTTGACCGTGCCCGACTTACTAAGTCTATCCAATTTATTTTTGCAAAGAATTCCGCTAAAGTTCGTCCTTAACTTAGAACTAGGTGAGAGTTTTTTAAAAAAATTTAATTTTATTTTTGGGGGGTTTATTTGGGTCCGTGTTGAAGGCCTCACTGTGACTTTGAGGTGATGAACACACCCCCCCCCCCCCCCCCCCAAAAAAAACAACAACAAAAAAAACAAAAAAAACGCTGTTCCTTTACTTTATGTGTTTTTATTGTTGTGTGTGTACTTATTTTGTGTCATGGGTAGATACCACATATCTATTGTTTTCTTTTATTGTTCCATCTGTAGAAAGGTTTACATTTAACCATCGTTTGCTTTAAAATTATTGATAGACTTTTTACTTAAACACGTTTTGTAGTAAAATGTCTTTTCGGTTAAGCAGCTGCTACTATTAATGAACAGACATGGTTTTACCTACGAGTTAGACTTGCTACATGTCCCTTCCTAATTATTATTATTTTTTCAATTTTGCCCCTTTAATAATTTTACTGCTATAACTAGGAGATTACAATTATACTGACATCTGCAGGGCAATCAGTAGGCTGGCACTTATCAGTAAACATATAAATTAGTAAGAGAGAAATATTAGAAAGGGAATTGTAGCAAGTCTACCTACGAGTGTGTATTACTCTTTACTCACATTTCTTCATCCTTACAACTACATTTGTGAGCACAGTGGAATCCATAGTATGGCTGTGGACATTCGATACACGGTGAACCCTCTTCAGAAGTATATCCGTCGTCACATGCTGAAATATATTTAAAGCATCTCAATCCAAGTTAGGTTTTTTTTTCGATAAATTTCTAGCGTAAGATTTGATTTTTGTTTTATATAATTTGTAGTCGTACTGTTATAAAAAAAACTTGAAGGAAAAGAAATAAAAAGGGTTGTTCTGTAACACAATATTATCTCTCTCAAAGATCTGTAGTAAAGACAATTTAGATAGAGTTATCCCTCTTTTTATGGTACTTAGCTTAAATAAGTTAAAGGCCTTTTTATTTTAAATGCATACTTTCAAACAGATGTATGATACTACTATATGTTTATAAATGTAAACTTACACATTATTATAATAATGTTATAGATATATCACTATGCTTTAAAGCTGGTTTTCAGCCATATATTTCATATTGTATTTATAATGAATCAGAACTCATTAATTAAGCAACTAACTATATCTGCATGGAATATACATGGTCTTGGTGACAAATCAAATGATGATTTTTTTCTTAAAAGTATAAAAAGTGACATAAATATCTTATTAGAAACCTGGAAAGGAGAATGTAAAGAATATAATATCCCTGGCTTTAATACCTTTTCTAAAATAAGAAAAAAGAAGAAGAAAGCAAAAAGACATAGTGGTGGGATACTAGTATACTATAAAAAAATATACTCCAAAGGGATTTCCCATATTCAAGAAGGTACTAATTCACAAAACAGGCTATGGCTTAAATTAGACAAAAATTTCTTTGGCCTTACATATGACTTATACTTGTGTGCTGTTTATATCCCCCCTCTAAATTCCACTCATTATGAAAACGACTATACTCAGCTAGAAAAGGAAATAAGTACATATTCAAACAAAGGACAAATTGCCTTAATAGGAGATTTTAACTCCCGCACTAGCAGTCACCCAGATTTTATAGAAAATGATGACCCAGATCTATTTAATATACATTCTCAAAATATATTACCTCAAAATTATGATGTGGATCAATTTTTAAAAAGAAATAACCAAGATAAAATACTAAATGCACAGGGTAATAATCTTTTAGAATTATGCTCGTCATCAAGACTACGTATACTTAACGGCAGATACATTGGTGATTCTTTGGGATATTTTACATGTTTCACGCCCAATGGCTTGAGTACAGTAGATTATGCTATTGTAAGTAAGAGTCTCCTGACCTCAGTAATATACTTTAAAACTAATGAAATCAACTACCTTTCAGATCATGCACAAATTGAAATATTTCTTAAATGTAATATAAGTGAAAAACAGTCTCTGTTTCCAGAAGACAAATGGAAAACAATGAAATCTTATAAGTGGAACGATAACTCCAAAAATATATTAATTCAAACCCTATCTTCTGAAAATTTTATAAACGAAATTATAAACTTTGAATCAAAGAAATATAGTGAAAATCAAAATGGGATAGATCAGGCAGCTAGTGAGCTTGATTTAATTTTATGCAACTTAACAGAAAAAACTTGTACACTAAGACATGTAAGAGGTACCGGTATACCAAACTTTAAAAGAAACAAAAAAAAGAAACAAAAATGGTCAGATAATGAAGTATATGAATATAAAAAGTCAATAAATGCAGTTGGAAAAGAATTAAGACAAAATCCCTTTAACTGTTCACTGAAACATAAATATTTTTGTTTACTCAAATCATTTAGAAAGTTAACAAAACAGAAAAAAATAGAATATAAAAAGAAAATCTTTGATAAACTTTCAGATTCGATGAATAAAAATCCTCAGGAATACTGGAAAATACTAAAATCACTAGAAAACAAAAATACAGATGGAGATGATGATTTAAAAGAAATGTTAAAGGACAGTGAAAGCACAATTAAACATTTCCAAAATCAAGGAAAGTTTTCAAAAATAAATAATGATTTTCAAACCAAAATTGAGCAAAAGCTAAAAAATATTGAAGATACTATTTCTTTTAACCCGGAGACAGACAGGCCTATTACTTGCTCTGAAATTAAATGTATTTAAAAAAACTTAAAAAAATGGAAAAGCGAGCGGTCCAGATAGTGTGTTGAACGAGGTAATTAAATTTAGTAGTCCAGTAACTACCAAAGCATATGCTAAACTATTTAATCTTATGTTAAAAACAGGACACTATCCAACTTCATGGAATTCTGCATACATAACTTTAGTACATAAATCTGGTGACAAATGTAATCCAAGCAATTACAGAGGAATTTCTTTAATCAACTGTATATCCAAATTATTTAGAAGTATCTTAAATATAAGAATGATTAAAACTATGGAAAAAAAATTAACTAATTCCCAGTTTGGATTTAGAGTTAATCATAGAACTGCAGACAGTGTATTTATCCTTAAAACTTTGATTAATAAATATATTCATAAAAATAAAAGAAAACTTTATGTCTGTTTTGTAGATCTTAAAAAGGCTTTTGATTCCCTTTGGAGAATTGGAATGCTTTATAAATTAGCTAAAATGGGTGTAGGGAAACATATGTTTGAAATAATAAAACAACAGTTTATTCATACTGAAGCATCTATAAAATATAATGATAAACATTCTAGATTCTTTCCCATTGACCGAGGAGTAAAACAAGGGGACAGTATTAGTCCCACACTCTTCAATTTATTTATTAATGATATAGTTGAAAATTTTGACCATAAAGGTTCAAAACCCTTGAGAATATTAAATTCTGATATAGGAAGTCTTTTGTTTGCCGATGACCTTATAATTTTATCCGAAAGTAAAGAAGGTCTTCAAAATAGCTTAAATAACTTATCAAATTACTGTGAAAAATGGCAGTTATGTCTAAATACTAAAAAAACAAAAACAATGATCATTGAACAAAGAACTACAAAACTAGAACCATACATTGTAAGGTTCAATAATGAAAAAATTGATAACGTTACTGAGTATAAATTTCTGGGCACTCTGATAAAAAATAATGGAAATCTAAATGCAAGTTTAACAGATTTAGCCAAAAAAGCTAGGAAAGCTCTGTTTTCATTAAAAACACATGCAGCCTTTTTGGGAAATTTTCCTGTTAATGTATCCTGTAATCTTTTTGATTCTCTTATAAAACCAATTTTAACATATAATGCTGAAATATCATACATGGATACATATCAATCTTATTATAGAGCAAAAGGCAGATTAAAATCCCAAAACAAAGATATAGATAATTTCCAATATTTGGATAAGACTCCCTTCGAAAAGGTTCATGTTAATTTCTGTAAATATATTTTAGGTACTAAAAAAACATCTGCTAATTTAGGTGTTAAAGCTGAACTTGGTAGACAACCAATAGAAAAATATATAAAAACACAAACAATTCTTTATTGGGCTAGATTAAATACTGAAAACATTAACCCATTGCTAAAAGAAAGTTATACATTAAGTAAACACCTTGATTCACAAGGAGTTTATACTTGGTCCACTTTTATAAAAGATTCAACACAAGAAATGAATATTGATATACAAAAAGTAATGTCCTGTCAAAATATGGAACAAGTTAACAAACTAAAGACTTGGATTAAGAATATTACAAGTAAATTTTATTCAGAACTACTGGAAAATAAAATTAATGGTTTGAACGAAAATAACAAACTTTTTCTTTACAAAAATATTAAAGTCAAACAAGACCAAGAATTTTATCTAAAATATCACAATTTTGAAACTAGACGTTTATTTACAAAAATTAGAATTAGTGACCATAATTTGCTCATTGAGAAGGGCAGATATCTAAAAATACCTCGAGACAATAGAACATGTCCAACTTGTAAAACCTTAGAAGATGAAAATCACTTTCTCCTCCACTGTCAAATTAATAATGTTTTACGTATAAAACTTTTTAATGACATGGCAATAGATAATTCTATGTTTCCAAATCTATCTGATACTGAAAAACTAGTAGTCCTACTAAATCCTTCTAATATAAACCAAGTGAAAAAAACAGGTTCCTTTATAAAACAGTCTTTAGAGCTGAGGACAGGGGACTCTTTGTTACTTTTACTTGTATATATATAGATATGTGTGTGTTTAACTCAGTTATTTTATTGTTGCTGTTACTTTTGTTTATGTCACAAGTATAATGTTACTTATATGACAAATAAAGATTATAATTATTATTGTGATAATTTACAACTTCACGTCAAACCGTAAATAAGTCCTATATTGGCCTTTTATGACAAAATAACGGAAATATTCTTATTAAGAGTAAATGGAACCTAAAACTTTAGAATATAATAACGTGCATTTTGCTATTCATAGCCGTAAACGGATTGTAAACAGCACATTGCTAGAAAACAAAAAAATAGTGATGCCAACTTTAAAAACGTTAATAATGTAATACAAATAGACATGATATACGAAAATAGATTTAAAAATCATTGATAAACAAATTTTTAATCTGCTAACTGAGCCCCTGTGGTATTGTAGATTCAAAGGACATGTCTTAAAAATAACAGTTGGTCTCTTATAGAGAGTTGTATCATTTAGAATGAAATTCATAACAGTGTAGCTATGGCCATTCATTGACTGGGGAAAATTAGGTGAACGTTCGTCTGTAATGCCCACTGCTCACGACGTACTTATCATAGAAATTTAAACTGTGAGGTCACCAAAGGTTCTAAACGCCTAAATAAAATAATTAAAAATACTAATCAGGAATAACCTTTGTAATTTGAAAATAAATAAAAATGGCCTTCAACACGGAGTCTTGGCTCACACCGAACAGCAAGCTATAAAGGTTGAATACTTAATATTCTTTACTTGATTTTTTGTTATGGTTTGACCATCAATTTTCCTAATATGATATCGCACGTTCTTTCAGATTATTTTTTTTACTTAATTGGCTTTAAAAGTTACAATGCATGATGTCGTCTGTTTATGTAGTTCATATGTGTTTTTCGTTTCTCGTTGGTTTTCCCGTTTGAATGGTTTTACACTAGTAGTTTTGGGGCCCTGTATAACTTGCTGTTCGGTGTGAGCCAAGGCTCCGTGTTGCAGGTCGTACCTTGACCTATAATGGTTTACTTTTATGAACTATTACTTGGGAGGAGAGTTGTCTCATTGGCACTCATACCACATCTTCCTATATCTATCTATATCTATACATTTTTTTTTCGACAAAAGAATACATCACAAGAATATAAGTTTTGTAAGAAACGTGAGAAATTGTGTTGGACTTGAAGATAAGGCAAAGTGACAAATATCTGAAAGAATGAATCGTTTTATGGTATTAAACAAAGAAATCAAATGATTTTTTAATTATCCAGAACTCTTCACAAACAAAACCCACATGTGTACGCATTGAATAAATAGTAGGCCATTCTTAAATGATCACACCGTAGAAGTAGTTGTGCTCTTAATCAATGAGATATTTTGTGAATGAACCCCATCAACTTAATAGTTTTTTTTACAATGGATAAACCTATTTTTTTATTATTATTAAATAATATCATCTCTGAACATTATTATTCTTATAAATGACACGGTTGTATGTGATGATTATAATAAATATTTAAAACAAATTCCTTTCAAGCTTTGTAAAAAGAAAGTTTCATTTTATGTATCGGAATGTGTAACAAGTGAATATTTCAATCCCCACTGGAAGGCCTCTGACAGACTGGGTGAGCATAAAATCATAGCCGTTGACAAACAAGTTACAACCTACAAACGTTTTACTGTCGACCACACTGTTATGCAATTAATTCTATGTCATTGGCAATCAATACCACATCTTTTTATTTTTGTATTTGAATTTGTAATGAAAGCCCTTATTGTTTTCAACCTTGGTTTGAAATTTTCCATATGATTTACTATTCTGGATTATACACGTGTTCTATAAGAGGATTGCTAATTTAAAGAAATTACATTTCTAAAAAAATATTTCTGATTTTTGTCCCAATGAAACCGAAAATGTATTGTTGCCAGGCAGTTTTCAAATACAAGTAAGTGGTTGGTAGGCACTTTTCAAATTGATTGAATGGTTGCTAGACACTTTCCAATTTAAAAAAAATTGTTGCTAAACACTTTTCCTAACCGAGTACCTATGACAAGAACAAGACAATACGGAACACCATTGCAAGGCTCGCCTAGTATACAGTTGTTAAAAACAATTAAAACTAAACCTTATAAATTTTCTCGCTTTCATACTGTTTATGGCATATATGTGTATATGTATGCAATCAGTATTTTTCATTGTTGTGATACTCAATAGTTAAAATATATGCAATTTCATTTTGGTGAATCCGTGGCTTTGAGATGCTGTTATTTACTATAAACATTTTAGATAAGGCAAAAAAGGGTGAGAAGATGTCAACTATTTCCTCCAAATTTATTAAAAGTAGAATTTCAATCATTTGAGTGGTATAATCTTATATATATATAAATCTTTATTCTCACAAACCAAATAACAGAAAGGTATAGAGATAATTTTACATATTTCAATACAATTACATAAATATATAATGTACGAAAGTAGATACAGGCATTCACAATTGTTCACCCAGAAAAGTTCAATTTGTTATTGATCTCCTTTATAAGTTTACAAAGTTCGTTCAGTTCTGTACATTTTGGGGAATTCATTAAGTCATAAAACTTCAATGTGTTTGTTCTATTTCTATTGTAAAATGCAATACATTGTTTTCTACAATTATCGAAAGCTGAACAATTAAAAATGTAATGGTATTCATCACCAATGGCATCTGTTTTCTCTTTCTATGTTTTGCCATCTTCCAGTTTCTATTGGAGATTTCATGTTCAAAGTTCCAAATTTAAGAAATAAGGATATCTGCCATTCATCCAAAATAAATATTTCTCAAACTCCAAAGTAACTTTAAATAAACGATAATTTATTGCTTTTAGTGATTCCTGTTGGCTTAAGATGTGGAATAAAAGTATACTTTAAAACATAATTACTTGGACCAATAATCAAAGATATAAAATAATGGGTGAAAACTGTTAACTTTACTTCATTATTTATTTTGTTTAAAAAAAAACCAGAACTCATACAGATGCAAAAATAACTTATTACCTGTTCTAATAAAAAAAAAAACCACTGGTCAATTAACAGTTGATTAAAAAATGTTTGTACAGTATAATCCTTTGTTTGCACAAGTTTTCCTTCTATTCCCACATGAAATTTTACCTTTTCTTACCAGATTTATAAAAAGTGGGAATAGGAGGAAGACACCATTTGAGTGCCACCTTTTCTGACACTTTTTACTGACATATTCGTTTTCATATGGGTTGTGAAATTGCAACACTATATGTTCGTTTTTGAAAAGTTTTTGTAAACATTATAATTATTTCTGGATCTATGGACGGTCGAGATATGAAAATACGGGAAGTCAAACAGAAAAAATAACACCCCATAAAACAGGTAAAAATAATCTTTATGTTCCTATAAATCCACTTTTAAGTCATCAGCCGTCTTAAAATGATTTTTTGGCACAATTATTATAACCGTCTTATTTAAAAATTCACCGGGACCAAACATCAAAACTACACTCCTAACGGATTATTGTTATCTATATACACACTGTACTAAGAGGACGACCTATGTATTTTTTGGTTACGGTTGGGCTTTTGGACAATAGGTTTTGCGTGGAAAGAATAGTAAAGTTCACCCTTTATACTGATGGATTACTTATTGCATCTCTTTTTCGTCGAAATATTATTTTCCATTGTGTACATACATATTTAAAATTTCAAATGGTATGTAGCTAATGTGCATCTGAATATACAGAAAATTCCTTTTCTAGACACTATCACATTTATGTTATTTAGCATCCCCTTTCCCCATTATAAAATATTTAGTGGTCCTCGCCTAGTGTTCTGCAAAATTTTTCGGCTCACCTACTACATTTGACCAAGAGAGCTTTCATAATCACATGGTGTTGCGTCGTTAACTTTTGCAAAAAATCTTATCTTCTGAACCTTATGGGCCAAACTTAACAACAATAATCATTAGGGTATATAGTTTTTAAAATGTATCCAATAATTTGGCTTACCCATCAACAATCTCGATATTGCAAAAAAAAAAAAAAACAACATAGGGTTAAAATGCATGTTTTGTCTATCTTTTTTAAAACTGTTTTAAATATAGAAAATCTGTATTGCCCTTTAATGGCGATTCTATATAAAAAAAAATCCCTGATATCAAAAATATTATAAAAGATTTAATGAAACTTTAAATAACAAAAGTGACCAGCGAGAGAAGATCTACAAATTAATAAACATGGTTGAATTCGTCTGACGGCCCTTTGTCAGAGTTATAACATGTACCCTTTAATCGATTTCAGTAACAGTCATCATTTAGTGTTACATGTAGCATATTTTATCTAAGAATTTGGTCTGTATATAGTATAAATTCATGTACTCTTGTAAATAAATTTTAAAAAAGCATACCAGTAATTCAATAATTATGATAATAAACACGATCAGTGATCCTAGATAAATCCGTGTGCTTTAGTCGTCAATTAAGCCGGTGCATAACGAATATATATTCAATGAACAATTTTGGTCAACTTGATTATTGACTCATTATTAGTCTTTTTGATAATTTTTGATTCTTTTTTCATCTATCCTTAATAGCAATCAGAGGACAAAACGTTTGTAAAAGTTAACAGATGAAGACGACAACTAATGATAAGGGTTGAGAAATGCTCAATATGCTCTGAAGGCCTTTCGAGCAAAATAAAAATGAGTAAAAAATGTTTTAAAATCATTTTTACTTTTTTGTACCTTTCTATCTAAAAGATTTAAAGTAAAATAACTGTGACATTTACCAAAAGCTTACACTTGATATTACCCAGTTGGTCTGAAAATTTGACGATATATAAAATCCTGCTGATCATAATATTCCTGATTTGCCTCAACTGCTTTAGTTCTTGTAATTTAAAGCCAAGAACTTTCGTTATAAATGCAGTGCATTTTATTTGTATCAGTCACAAATTTAATCAGGACGCATTGGCGGATCCAGGAATTTTTATTTCAAAGAGGGACCTAGTGACTGCCTAAGAGGGGGTCTGCTTCATTCATGCTTCAGTGATTTCCTATATAATCAACCATTTTTTTTCTCATAAAGGGGGGTGGGTCGACCCGGACACACTAAAAAAAAATCTAAATCCGCCCCTGGGACGTAATCGAATAAGGGGCAGAATATATGCTATGCATTATCAATAACATTTGAATATGCAACGTCAAAGAGAAATATTGAAATGCATGACAAATCACAACATCATATCAATGACGAACGCCAAATGTTTGTATAACCACACAAAGCTCACAAGAGCAACACGAATTTAAAGGAAATGATACAAACTTACAGCTATTATTTCGGATATTGCGAGTCACGGACTTTTCAAAGCAGTTCCATATGGAAAAGATGAAAAAGAGGAAAGATCTTTTCTTAAATAAGCTTTCCCTTTTTAACAAACTAAGGTCTCGATGCCATCAACTTGGGCATATCCGTCATCATCAATTAGTTCACTCGAAAATACCTCCCTATTGTAAAGATAAGTCTGGAACTATCATTATTTATACCTATACCAAAACCAAAATGTTCAATTACAAACACGTGTAGCAGGATTTCAATATTGACAACTCTAAGTCTAAACCACCTGAATGAACCAGGTGATAGTTCCCCATTCATTTATAATCTGGCTTGTCACCTTATTACTGTAACACTTCTCTGCGAAATATGTTATCCAAAGGCTCGATTTATCGTATCAATTGAAAAAACAACTTCAAAATACTGATGGATTCAGTCGAGGATTATGCCAGGCAATGGGTCAAACGCGAGAAAAAAGACGTGCATACTCTTTCCGAATGAATTAAGACTGTTAATACAAATAAGAATTAAGAACTGAATGGGTCTTTTTATTCCCACGCTACTTGTTAAAGACCCAAAATGTTTCTAAGCACTTGTCCTACCTCCATTACAAATATGTTGTTATCCCAGCAGATAAAGCCCCAGACAACATCGTTTTGTGTTTTGATTTCATTGCATGAATTGCTTGATATATGAATATGGTACCGACAATTCACTTTGAACTCAACATTTACCCCCAAGACACTTAGTAAAGAGGAAATCTGGATGGAAATGTTCCTTTTGAATTTCAACCTAATGCGACAACTGGATCTTCAAAAACTGAACTATAACTACATGAGTGTTACAAACAACGGTATATTAAAAATATCTATCTATGTTAAACGAGACTAGCTAGCTATATAGGCTATCCAATCGACGTTTTTTATAACCATAAACTATCCGACACCGTGTTGGAATCCCTAGATGGATTTTGTTTACGATATCTAGAACTATGTAGCGCATATGTTAATGTTTTTTTTATACATACAGTAGTCGTAATAGCTAGGTATTGTGCGCACTCCTCCAGGATACAAAGTGACTGGCGATTAACTAAACTTTACATGAGTAAATCGACCATACGAGACCCTCGTAGGTATTCACAGTCGTTAAACACTTCCTAGTCGTACCATGAGTAGAATCATGTTAGTAAATCATAAATTACTTCGAGTACAAAATTTCTTTTCCCAAAAGAAATTCGAAACTATAATTGGTTGAATAAAATACAAGACCTAACTTCAAGTTTATAGATTTAAAATATAGGAACTTTACCTGAGAGGCAAAATATTGATGGTTGCTTTTCATATCTGTAGTTATTCATATTAATCGAAAGCCAAATATTTATGGTTATCAATTACTTTCATATCAAGTACATATGGTTGCTTAGAAACTTTGACATGACTTAACCTCTAGAATTTGTGTTAAAACCCAAATAAAAGCAATAATCGTTCTGAACATTTTCTAACTTCTGTATGTGTCTTTTTGTAAAATTTGTTTTAAAAATCTAACCTATGAACTTTGTGTCAAACGTCAGGTCATTCATTGCATGCACAATTGATGTTCATCCTATATATATGTTGCTGTGTATTATATATTTTAATATTCGGGTCAAAATTCTTTCACAAAAGATCAACAAGACGCCCATAAGAGCCTGATTCGCTGACCTGTAATGTTTTGCTTGTGTTGATTCAATGCTAAACATATGGAAATTTTATATAAAATAAACTGTCATATTTTCTTCAAAAGCAAATAAATGCATGTTACCCCTTTTTGTAATTAGCCGTAGTGGCTATGTTTCTTGACGTACAAGGAAATAAAATACAAAATGTATACTATTAGTTAATTCATTTGAGAAGATTGTTTAAGTAAGAAACCCTAATTGATAAACAAATTGTGAAAAATTGTCAGTTAAGAGCAATTATCCTTAAGGGGTTAGTTGATATTTTTTGTCATATAAACATTTTTGTAGAACATGTATTGCTGTTTACAGTTCATCTTTATCTTCAATAATATTCAAGATTGTAACCAAAAAATGCAAAATTTCCTTAAAATAACCAATATAGTGACAGCAACCCAACAAGGGGTTGTTTCATCTCCTCTAAAACTCTAAGTGCTTAAAAGTGTTGACTTATTGAACATGTTTACCCCATGTCAGATTTGCTCTGTATGCTTTAGTTTATAAAATATATTAAGCCAAAAATTATCATAATAACAAAAAAACTGCCACTTTTCCTTCAAATTACCAAATAATTTAAGCCCTGGTCACAACGAACCGGCGACACATCTATGGAGCGCCACGACAAGAAATTTTGTCAAATCGTGGGTCATCTGTGATCGTCGTACGACAGTCACGATATTTTGACAATCGTGGCGCTGTCGTGTGTCGTGGGACGAAAATTGAACATGCACCTTTTTTTGCTCTACGATCGTGTCATTGTCTTGTGGCTGTCGTGAGAGTGTCGTGGGTACCAACCTAAACCATTTAAAGAAAAAACCTTCGTACAAAAATCTCACGACTGTCGCAATACATTCGTGATACAGTTGCTCGATTGTCTCACGAATGCCAAATTTCGTACGATGCTCGCACAGCATTGATTGTCTGTCGTACGACAGTGGTATGTTCGTCGTGCAAAATATTTTCGTTTTATTTAGAAGAATCTAATTTGGCGGAAATGAATGTTTGAAAAACATACCGTCTGCCGTTTAAAGGAGGATGGGTATTCCATCAAAACGATTACGTTTGGCCCTGCTGAAAATGCGCCTTGCCGGACTCCAACAAGAGCAAAATATCATCCTTTTATTTTTCTTTTCGGGTGCATCCTGGTTTAAATTCGCTGAACAATTATAATATAAACAAAAACGAAAAACGTCGTTTACTTGGACCGAACTTATAATGACACTTAAAAATCAGGCCTTCTATATATACTAGTAGTTCCGTGCGAGTGACCCCCGATTGTTGTGTGACATACGGCAGTGGCATGACAGTGGCACGCGCATCCCATGACATGAAATCCTGAAAAATTGTCCCAAACAATCATGATTGTCGTACGACTGTCACACGACCGACTTGCGACAAATCCACGACAGTACAATTACATTTTTTTTCTTTCGTGTACCTATCGTGGAACTACCGTGGACATATCGTAGCTGATGTGACCACTCGAAATATTTTTTTGACATTTTCACGACAGTGCCACGACAACTATTTTATAGATCTTCGACAACAAAAATTCGTACGATCTGTTGTGACCGAGGCTAAGAGGCAGCAACCCATGAATTAGTTGTTCGATTCGTCTGGAAAATTTCAGGGCGGATAGATCATGACCTATTGAACAATTTACCCCATGTTAGATATGCTTTAAATGCTTTTGTTTTTGAGATATAAGCCAAAAACTCCAATTTATAAACACGATACCATAAGAAACATTTAGTTAAAAGTTTGATGATACTTGGACCAGTAGTTTCAGAGGAGAAAATTTTTGAAATAGATTTCGACGACGGACGCCAAGTGATGGTATAAGCTCACATGGGGCCCTTTAGTTAGAAATCATTACTAGACAACACTTCCGTGATTGTTTACATTACAAATCTCAATATAAATGGATGTGGATGCAAAAGTTTGAAATGAAATATCAGATATAAGGGATAACATCAAGCTCACTATTTATGAACATGTAACATTAAATAGTACAGGAGAAGGAGAGGGGACTCTTGCAGTATCAATTCTATTATGTATATTATTTATCTTACTCCCTCACCCCCCCCCCCCCCCCCCCATATTAAGACGGGACATGAAGATCATATTTGAAAGTTTTACACAATAAGGCAATGATAAAATACACTCAGACATATAGCTTATTTTGCAATAAATAGAATGAAATTCAAAACAGTGTAGCTGTGGCCATTGATTGACACATTAAAATCATCCATTGACTGGGACAATTTACGCGAACGTTTGTCTGTAACGACCACTGTTCACGACGTACCTACGATAAACATTTAAACTGTGGGGTCACCAAAGGTTTCTTAACGCCTGTAATTATAAAATAATTCGAAAAATTAATCAGGAATAACCTTTGTGTTTTGATTTATATAATTGATATAAATCAAAATATCGTGTTATTTCTGATTAATTTTTCGAATTACTTTATTTAGGTGTTGAGAACCTTTGGTGACCCCATAGTTTAAGTGTCTTTAAAAAGTACATAGTGAGCATTGGTCGTTACATACAAACGTTCACCTAAATTGTCCCAGTCAATGGATGATTTTAATGTGTCAATCAATGGCCACAGCTACACTGTTTTGAATTTCATTCTATATCACTTTTAAATTTGGCGAAAAAAGCTTGTTGGTCAATAAATGCAAAAACTAAGCAGTCTTTAGATTTTTAGGGTGTCTATTCCCGATCACAGTCACGTCCATATGCATGCCATTCAGGATCGAATGCGATCAATTACCGACGTTAATTGATATCAATACGCACTTACCTATGCATTCATTATCAGGACTTTCGTAGAAATGGGCACAACAGTGGTATCTGTATAAAACATAAACATTTTAAAATTATGTAAGAAAAGTTGTAATCTCTGTTTGTTTTATAATGTTCAGCACAAATATGATTTAAGATTAAGCCATCGTATGTTAAACTATTTTTAATCTAAGAAATCTATGACATACTGCAATGTTGTAAATGATTTTCAACACAAATGTAGCTGTAGTGCACATTCAAGAAGAATTCATCCCAAGTCTTTATCACAGAAAAAGTCTATATTAGTACTTGTCATAGTTAACAGGTTTGTCGGAATAAATGTGTATGACATTTATACTTTCGTGTTATAAACGCCAAGTATTCAAAAATCGTAAGCCATATGATGATGACATTAACATTATGATTACGAAAACTGAAGCCTTTGAATCAGTGGTATGAGCACAACTCCCCTTCATAAATTGGTTATGGTAAAAGGGTATTGAAAAAGTTGAAAACAAACAATCTGAAATTGGAATAAAGTTATCAATATCTTTAAATTAATGATGAATTACATAAAACACAAAAAACATAACCTCATATTTGTTGAGCATGCTTAAAGTCATATGATACTTCAAACTAAAAAAATAGCTAAATATATTTTATACATCATGTATACTTTAAAAATGGCTAAGTTTTACTATAGAACACTTGTACACTGACTTTTAAAACAAAATCCTTTATCTTATAAAAATCTTCAAATTTGTACTGCTATATATATATTTTTCCCTCTTATTCATAGGAAGCTTTTCCGTATGCAATAACCTCAACCACAAAATTTCTCGTTAGCATACTACAGCAACCATACACCACACAACGCAGGTAATAATGTGTGTAGGTAATTCTCTTCGTGTAGGACCAGTTTAACAACATAATCTGCCGTCATTCATCTCTTTATGCAAGATACGGAGACAACTGTTATCAATTTCTCTTCTTTCAAATTCACAATAAATCACAAATAATGTAAGAAAGCCTAAATTGAACAAAAACGCTCACATCGAAATTTTTAACAGTACATTTCTGCAAACAATGACATCGAAAGCACTATTTTGCGGGATGGCATCAGGTGCTCAGGAAGTTTTTTTTCTTTGGTAGGTTACATTCGGGGAAATGTAAGACAGGATTGTTGTTATGACGATTAGAACATTTAGTTTGTCATCTGTGAAACATGCTTCCGTAAACGTAACCCAACGCGGAATTTTGTCCGTAAATTTTCGATTGGATGATTTTAACGTCACAACTTGGAATTTCCGGTAAAATAGCACTCTTGCAAAATCATGATAGTGAACACAAGCCCTGGAATATCGTATCAACTGGGAGATATATACTCCATCTGCTGGCGCTGCTGAAAAGTTGTTACATAATAATGGAAAGTCAACAATTGTGAAGTTGAAATCATCTCTTTTGTCGCTAAGTTAAGAAATCATATGCTTAAATTCTAATATGACGTGCTTCTTTCGCTTTGTAAACAACACCGTGATAAAATTCTCAATATATCTATACTTAGCGCAGACTCCAAGATGTACACAAATGGCTGTTTAAATATGCCTCCCACGTAAATCCACATGTATCGTAACCTATGTGTAAACGGTTGTGGATTTCGCTGTGTTAACAATTACAATTGAATAAAACCCTACAGAACATTTATTCTGATTCTGATGCATAACAAAAAGAATTTACACATTAGAGAACGGAAAAATGGACAAAAACAAAACAAATTAAAATTCCGCGAAATTCCAGTAATGATTTTTGCGCATTAACGTCATTTCAAAACATGACGTCATACGAATGAAAACGTCAAAGCTGAAGGTTTTTCTATTGCGTTTACCTTCTAAACTCGGATACAATTGCATTAAAATAACGTATTGAGGTAGGTGTTGCTTGTTTTTTGTTCTATTGCAATATTCGCACATTTACTGATTTCAGCAAGTCAACATGGCGGCTCCTTGGTTACGACATGTAAACAGTGAATTTGACGGTAGCTTACGATAAAAAATGCAAATCTAAAATTGCAAATGTTGGGTTTACTGAGAAGTAAAAAAGTAATCACATTTTTTTCTAGCGGTTAGTTAAGAAATCATTCATGCAGGTTTATTAGATTTGTTTTACATTTATCGAACAGTGGGTAAAATAGAACAGCCACACACACGGTATACCCATCATCGCTTCAGTTTTTTAATGATCGTATTTGTCCTATTAGAATCGAAATAATTCATGGAAGCCATAGATTTGTTGGAAATTTACACATGGCCTGGGCCGTGATATTCGTTAATTTTATTCCTCGCTAACGCTCAGGATAACATTCGAATATCACGGCCCAGGCCATGTAAAAATTTCCAACAAATCTATGGCTTCCATGAATTATTTCTTAAATCATGTCATTGTTAAAAGATTTAGCTAGCAGGTTAAAGATACACTCGATAGCAAACATTCCGCAAGCAGTGGCATATACCAAGTGCTAGTACATGTAGATAAAATACTTTATAGCTTTACAAATTCGATGTGTCTACTAAACAATAGTAATTGAGACATTTCCTACTGTCTATCTTTGCTGTTTTCTGTGTTGTACTTGAAATGGTAGCTACAAAGTTTGTCTAATGAAGTCAAACATAAAGTACTTTTAGGAATTTTCGGTCCTCAGTGCTCTTCAACTTCGTACTCTATTTGGCCTTTTAAACATTTTTTTATTCAAGCGTCACTGATGCGTTTTTTGTAGACGAAACGCGCGTCTGGCGTAAATATGAAATTTTAATCCTGGTTTCTATGATCAGTTTATTTGCAACCAATGGGTCGATGCCACTGCTGGTGGAGATTTATTTCCCCGAGGGTATCACCACCCAAGTAGTCAGTACTTCTGTGTTGACTTGAGTTGTCATTGATATGTTCATAATTATAAATTAACTGTCAACAAAACTTTGATTTTTTTTTAAAACTAAGGCCTTTCTACCTCAGGAATAGATTACTTTAGCTGTATTTGGCAATAATTTTAGGAATTTTGTGTCCTCAATGCTCTTCAACTTCGTACTCTATTTGGTTTTTTTTACATTTTTTGATTCGAGCGTCACTGCTGAGTCTTTTGTAGACGAACCGCGTGTCTGGCGTAAATATGAAATTTTAATCCTGGTATCTATGATCAGTTTATTTGCAATCACTGGGTCTATGCAACTGCTGGTGGAGATTTATTTCCACGAGGGTATCACAAACTAAGTAGTCAACACAGCACTTCTGTGTTGACTTAAGTTATCATTGATATGTACGTAATTATAAATTACCTGTTAACAAAACTTATTTTTTTTAAACTAAGGCTTTTATGCCTCAGGAATAGATTACCTTAGCTGTATTTGGCAAAACTTTTAGGAATCTTTGGTCCTCAATGCTCTTCAACTTCGTACTCTTTTAGGCCTTTTAAACATTTTTTGATTCGAGCGACACTGATGAGTCTTTTGTAGACGAAATGCGCGTCTGGCGTAAATATGAAATTTTAATCCTGGTATCTATGATCAGTTTATTTACATACCAAACAAAAGAACATTTACTCATATGGATTGAAGTTGCAATAGCTCTCCCTACACGCCCAATGACTGGACGTAGCTGCGTATTTGTACTTTGTCCAAAGTTGGTTTTCCTACGATAACTTATAAAATGTGCAAATAACAAATACGGAACTATTTCGTAATACAATATCAAAAACTAGTTTCCTTCTATTCGCTCTTTAAAAACAGAGTCAGAATTAGGGGACCAGGGGAGGGGGCGTCCACCCCTAATGGAGCTACATATATTATAAATGCATTATACGTTTTACAAGCATCAGTCCAAACGTGGGTAACAAGGCCCCCGCCCTTTCAAATCTCTGGATCTGCATCTGAAAAATGTACCATTATTGAAGCCCCTCGTGGAGGTATCTAAGTGAAATATGCAGACGTATATTATACAAATATATCATGCTTACAAGGGGTATTTGCCAAAAATACCGGTTGAGAGGTAAACAAATTTCCAGAGCCGTTAGGCGAGGGAAATTTGTTTACCTCGAAACCGGTATTTTTGGCAAATACCCCTTGTAAGCATGATATAATTGTTTAATTCCACCGAATGTCCTTTGTTTCTATCTTGACCTCAGAATTGACCTCAAAACCGATATTTCTTAAAAATACCCCTCGTAAGCATGATATAATTGTTTAACTCCACCAAATGTTTTTTTTGTATGAGTATCAGTCTTGACTTCAGAATTTTTTTTTGTAATCAGGTCCTGCTAGACTGTTTAATATTTGCTACACCGAATGCTTTTTTTTTGTATCAGTATTAGTCTTGACTTCAGTTTTTTTGTAATCAGGTCCTGCTTGACTGTTTAATATTTGCTACACCGAATGCTTTTTTTTTGTATCAGTATTAGTCTTGACTTCATTTTTTTTGTAATCAGGTCCTGCTTGACTGTTTAATATTTGCTACACCAAATGCTTTTTTTTTGTATCAGTATTAGTCTTGACTTCAGTTTTTTTGTAATCAGGTCCTGCTTGACTGTTTAATATTTGCTACACCAAATGCTTTTTTTTGCATCAGTATAAGTCTTGACTTCAGTTTTTTTGTAATCAGGTCCTGCTTGACTGTTTAATATTTGCTACACCAAATTATTTTTTTTGTATCAGTATCAGTCTTGACCGCAGATATTTTTTGTAATCAGGTCCTGCTTGACTGTTTAATATTTGCTACTTGTATATGTATATATTGTAATCAGCTGTTCCGTGTTCCTCACTGTACAATAATCTTGTTTTTAAACTAAACTGTTAATAGTCTAGTAGTGTCAATGTATATTTGTTTCACCTAACAGAAGTTCCAATGGAAACTTTATTATAAACATTGCCATAATATCTATTCCTGTTGGAACAAATATTCTATACCATTTATTCCGTTTGGAACATATACTGTAATATTTATTCCTGTGGAAATAATATTCCAGAATATATTTTCCTTTTGGAACTTATATTATGAAGGAACTTCTATTCCGTGACAGTAGGAAGTTTTAATTATATTACAGAATGGATTTTTAGTGGGTCAAATAAAATAACACAGCTTATGACAAAGCCTGATAACCATCGTGACTTAAACAAATTAAACCTACTAACTACTGTGTGACAGGCTCAAATGACACAAAATCCTACCAACACAAAATGTGATTCAAGATGAAGAATAGCAAAAAAACCTTTAAAGAAATGAACAATATTTTCAGCTGGGGATAATATTTTGCAATTTCTGTTGGATATAGGTCCAAACTAACAGTGACATCTGGATGAAGAACAGCAATAAAAGATACATTCACGCCTTTCTTTGTATACGTTTTATGAGTAAATTCGAGTTGCAAAAGACGAAATTTGGACTTTCTGATTTCGAATTCATATCTTGACACTTAGGCACAATATAAGATATAACACAAATCATAATATATGTTTGATAATTGATATTAAATATTTCAAAATATTTTTAACAAATTAAAGTACATGTAACGAGTCAGTAACTTGTAAATGTAAAATTTAAAATTCCAACGATAAACTTTCAAATTAATGGCGCTTTAGGTCAATAAGCCAACAGACGCGTCGAAATGTTTATGGCTGAACCATATTAATGGTAACATTGCAGTCGTGAAACATGAAACCAGATCCTGTTGAATGAGGAGCAACTTTAGAGTCAATTTTCACCTGTTGATTTGTGTTTGGAATATTTGTGATATCCGTTAACGGTTGAAGCTCCACTTCTCCCTGCACTATTTCATCAATAATTTCATCAGTTTGTGAAGCGGAGAGAACCAATTCATCCTCCGTTACACTGTTGTCGAATTCTACAGTAAGATTTTCACTTTGAGTTTCAGTAACGGTGGTAAATTCAGACACAAATTTAGACATTTCTCGTTTCTGTTTGTTTGTTGTGTCACGGCAATAAGATTTGATACTTTCCTCACTACGGTGGCCAGATATAGTGATAATGTGGCGTCCTTCAAATCCTGCTTCATTCAAAAGCGTAATGCAAGTTGCACGAATACAATGGTTACTATAGACTTTGGACAAACTGGCAGCTTTAGAAATAGAAGTCATCATATCACCAAGTGTGTTTTTACCCAATGGCTTGTTTTGAAACCAACTATTACCATTCTCATCAAATTCATCCTTAGGTCTTTGCAATAGCGCAGAACAATTTGGGTTTCTTTTCTCTAAATATCTAACAAAAGATGCCAGTGGGCACATTGCAGTTTTTGTTTCATACATTCTACCCCCTTCGGGTTCAAATTCCTCAGTTTGGGCACCCTGATGATTTTTTGTTAACTCTGATGTAACTTTACTAACATAGCGCTTACCAGAATCATCGGTTAAAATGTCAAAATCGGACACTTTCAGGTCTCTCAAGTTTTCTTGTCCCCTACGACAAAAATACAGCATGACTTCAAAGAACACCTTGTTAAGCAGTCCAGTAGGTATGTTAGGATTAAATACACGAGGATGATTGTAAAGTTTGACTATATCACCTTTCTGAATACTTGGTTTATGTTGAATCTTTCCCTTTCCTTCTTGTCTCATTTTTTTACACATGGCTTTGAATGCATCGTTGGCATTATTGAAAGTAGAATCTGCCATGATATCAAAAGATTTACTAACTGGTGGATTTCTGAGAAACCTATTCAAGCTCTGACGAACCACTAAGAAACTGCTACGAGTATAGAGTTCTCCGTTATGGCGCCGCAAGTTGATATAAAATCCTTTCAAGAGTGTACACAATTCTGACACCGGCAAATTTTCAAATTCAACATCAAGTTCCTTTGCCAAACAATAATCCCGTAACAATTTCACTGCAAATTTTGTTGACTTTGCAGTATTCTTAGAATTAATGTTGGTTAAAAGATGATAAACGTCATCTTCAGATGCATCTCCAAAGCGATTTTGAGCTTGTCTTGTTGAAACGTCGTCTGCCATGTTTTCCATCGTGTGTATCATGCGTGTGTATGTGTACTTATCGATATTGCCATGTAAAGTCTAGAGGTCTTCGAAAGATGAGTTATATTTAGACAAGGTATTTTCCATCTGCCATGGTATTTGCTAGCAAATACCCCGGCACATGGAATTCCCTAAGGGCAAATTCCCCGGCAGAGGAAAAAAATCCCAATAAATAGAAAATTGGTGAAAAATACCATGGCTTTCATCCAATCAAAAGACAGCATTAATACATGAGGTGGAATTATATTAAAAAACACATTTAAAGTAGCAAATACAATTTTAACAAGTAATTTCTGCTTATTGTTCATTTTTTAGAGAATGAACGTGTGTCACAATCAGGTCTTACTAATTATTTTTTTCCACTTAATGAAACCTATTTCTATTTTTCACGTTGTAGTTCAAACAAGTTAGCCTCTTGTTTTATATTATATTATGTAGTTTTAAATAATATTGCTTTTGTTTTGATTTGTTTTGGTTAATTTTATTTCGTGACCTTCCATTCTCATTTCGTTTCGCACTTGTAACAGGTATCCACATTTAGTCCTCTCCCCCTTTCCTATATTTTTATCACAAATCTAAATAATCAAACTTTCAAAAATGATCAAAACTGAACGTTCAGTTTAATACTTTGAAAGATTGCTTAAATATCTAAACTATTAAATTTGAAAATGAAGTTTATAATTTTAAGATTTTAATTATTTGGCGAAATTAATTGAAAAAATATAAAAAATTGGAATTTTGATATTTTAAAACTTTGATCAAAAACCCCAAAAAATTAAAATTTGAAAACTTTTTAAAATTTTGAATTTGTTAAGTATTATACAGATCCAATACCTAATAGTCGAAAAATGATAAATTTGTCATGGTTATAGGTGATAATTTTACCCGTACCCACTTGGACACGAAAAAGCAGAACAAGTAGCAAACAAACAAAAATATTTTGAATTCATGTCAAAATTAAAAACATCTATAGTGATCCATACAGATCATTTAAGGTCGTCATTTAGAAGGTAAAAATATACACACGTTTGCTAGCTTTTTGAAGTTTAAAAGACGCGGTCTACCTAGTACAGACCATGTTCAAATGGAATAATAAAAAGGCTTAACGAAACTACAGAAAAAAACACCTATCCAAACTGTTTAAGTACAAATGTTAAACATTGCATTGGATGTTTCGATTGGGGTATTGATGGCTGCTTATAGAAGTATACCTCCCCGCCCATCTCCCACGTCAGTGATTCGTTACTCGTACATAAATGGAACATGATCCTGAACTACCATATATATTATTTGAGCCTTCCTGGTGAATGTATAATTATAAAAGCGCTGCGCTTTAGCTCAAAATATGCATTCTTACCAAGATCTTCACTACCGACTTTTCTGTTGAAATTTTTTAAACATAACAACTGTAATTGTGTAAAGATGCAACAGTTGTTTACAAATATTCAAGAAGAGGGGCGAAAGATTCCAGAGGGACGGTCAAACTCATAGATTGAGAATAAACTGACAACGCCATGGCTAAAAATAAAAATATAAACATACAAATAATAGTACAGAGAACACAACATAGAAAACTTAAGACTAAGCAACATGAATCTCACCAAAACTGGAGGGAATTTTGAGTGCTCCGGAAGGGTAAGCAGATCCTGCTCCACATGTGGCACCCGTCGTGTTACTTATGTTATTACAAATCCGGTAAATAGTGAAAAGGTAAAAGTATTGTAGTTACAACATAAGGATCATATCCGATATCATCTGTGAAACGGTAATTACATAACGGTTAACCAACTCTTGATGGCGTCCGTAAAATTTACGAAGGGATGATTCCAACTTTACCATTTGGAACTCTTGTTTTAATACCTTTCTTATGAGCAGCAATCATCTGTCAATGAAATCATGATAAGAAATACAAGACCAGGAATATCGTATCAATTTGGAGATATATACTCCGTATGCAGGCGCTGCTGGAATGTTGCTACATAGAAATGGAAAATTTACAATTGGGAAGCTGAAGTAATCTCTTTTGTCGTAAGGTTTTGTTTTCAACCGACCCTCATTGTCAATTTCTAGATGTAGTTCAAGATATGATACAGACTTAACTGTATTTGTATTATCCTTTATCTCTAGTTCGATGGGATAGATTCGTTCAACATGGTCACCAAATTTTGTATTATTTAGTGAGAGAACATCATCTATAGAGCGGGTTGTAAAGTTAAAGGATACTGCTAACCTCTCAGCTTTCTTCCTAAGAAGTTCCTGTATGAAGTCAGCCTCAGACTTATAAAGAAACAAGTCAGCAAGAAGAGGGGGGGGGGGGGGGCAATGTCATAGTCCATGTAAAAGAAGATACAAATTAAGGTAAAATAACAAATATTGAGGGATTCGCATGAACTACAAAAAGTACGTGACTTATAGTGCGTCGACAGGGTCTTCCGCTATATATGCCCATGTATGCGAATCAACACCTAGTCAAAACAAGAATATAGGAATATGGGACAATTTTTTACTTTACGGATAAGGCAACTATTATACGGTCTAAAGATCTGAGTTCGTGAGGGGAAAAAACTGCTGCTAATGAGTTAAGACACATAGGCATTGTATTGATATAGTTATCAACTGTAAGAGGAAAAAACAACAGAAACACAGAACTGGGTTATTTTAGTCAAATAAGGCTAGTAGCAGGAGAATAATTTTGCATTAACATTAGCTTTAATAAGAACAATAACAAATAAAAAGTAATAAGAACAAAAATAACTTGGATGATTAAGCTTTCGGTTTTTTTTGTTTTTTTTTCGAATTCAATAATGTTGATAATATAGAAACATCAACGCTGAGTGAATGACTTTCTTTGGTTAAGCATGACATGATTAAATTTTAGTGTTGTCAAATCGAATTGATTTGACTAACCGGTTACTCGGATAATCGTTCGATCGTTTAACCGGTCAACCGATAGTTTAAGTTGATGTTTGAAGACCTTATGTACGTCAGTTAAATATTATGATAAATTCAAATATGACGTGCTTCTTTCGCTTTGTGGACAAACCCATGCTCTAAATCCAATAAAATTTGTTTGCACGTGCGTATATTGACTTCTTCAGAATAAAGAATTTTATCAAATTATCATGCACTTCATATATTTCCTTAACTTTAAAACACTTTCAAACTCTTAAATGGTGCACATGATGTTACTAATTCATTTATTTTTGACTGTAATGTGTTGCATTCCGAAATTGACATATTTGACCTAGATACGACAACCGTTCATGCTGGCTGTTCAAACACCTCCCTTTGAAAAATCACATTTGCTTCTTTACAAACAAAAGAGGGAGGTTCATGGAATAGCCTACACAAACACTTTTTCACTTATAATTATCGGACATAGAAATTACCTTAAATCTTTACACTAAATCCATTGGATGATGGTTGTGTACGGATTGATAGTTTAGTCTTAGATGCATGATTTTTTTGTATTAGTTGTTAGTGACTTTGAACTAGCTGTCAGATAACTCTCAGATCTGTTCCTAGTGTCTTTTTGTTGTAGGGATGTACAAGTACCCGGCCACGTCAGCTTGTATTTTTGTCCTATTCAAAATCGAAATAATTGATGCAAGCTATACGTTATCGTAGTTTTAACATGGGTAGGCATTATATTCTTGTTATTTTAGCCCTCGATATCGCTCAGGCAAAAATAATCACGAATATAATGCCTACCCATGTTAAAACTACAATAAAGTATCATAGCTTGCATCAATTATTTCTTTTTTGAAGTTTTTCCTTTGGCATTGTCTGTGAGGATTCCTGGCGAAGTTTGACTTTTAATAATCTAATACTACCGTATCTGCTATGGCGTTTTTAATAACTTCAGATCGAAAAGATAAAAAAATAATTCTTGCCAATTGCAAGCGACCAATGCCTACCCATGTTGAAAATGTCTGAAACTGATGATTCGTTCATTATCTCTTGATTTTACAAAAATATATATATATAATGTGGAGTATTTTAAGATTAAACGTGTTACTCGTACCATCATGTATACATGTACATTAAGTACGTTCACGTTTATATGTATTTCACAATTTCTACAAATTAGTCATTTTGACAAAGCCTTGCGCGATGGAGGTCGCACATTCAGATTAAGTAAAATTGAGAATGGAAATGGGGAATGTGTCAAAGAGACATCAACCCGGTCATAGAATAGACAAAATCAGAAGGTCGCCAATAGGTCTTCAATGCAGCGAGAAACTCCCGCACCCGGAGGCGTCCTTCAGCTGTATACTAGTTCAGTGATAATGGACGTCATACAGTTACAGGGAAGGTAATGACGTTGCTAACGTAAAATTAAGAGATAACTGTATTGTATTTGAAGCTTTAAGGACGTCCATCGGTAGTTTTACTGTCGCAAATTTAGTTTACCTGGCGACGCTGTGCGGAGACAGGTAAACGGGTATTTGCGACAGTAAAACTACCGATGGACGTCCGCAAAGCTTCAAATACAATACAGTTATCTCTATTCTAATTCAAATCGAGTTCATAATTGAATTTCAATCATTATTTCAGTCTTAAACGTTCATTAAAGAAAATTCCGCGAAAAGATGTTATCTTCTTTGGTCCCTACACTAGGTGACGTCATAGGTATGCTTCCGGCGTCAAACATAAACACCGGGCGTTTTCTGGATTCTTTGCCGCTTCAGAATGTAATAAAATTTGATAAAAAGAAGATTTTTAGGTGCAACATGTGAGTTTTTTAGCTTATTATTGTAGAAACTACATGTCAATAAATTCAGCAATTCAAAATGTCGGCTTCCTTAGTTACAGACAAGGAGATAGAGAATTTTACGCTTATTGTCATCCAATCAGAACCATGGATACAAAATAATTGCATTAGAATGTTATTTTCGCGACGTCAAACTATGACATATCGGGAAAAGATGCATTTTTCGACTATTTTTTATCATTCAAACTGATTTAATTTGAAAACGAGTGCATGGACCCCTATTTTTTAAAACGACATTTTGTTTCATTTTGCAGGGAGATTATGTGGACCAAATTTTATAAAACTGTAAATAGAGGAATTTTTTTAATTTTGATAAATATACAGCAAAAAAATACGATTTTTTCTTAATTCATGACCATTTGATAAATATGAGTTATTTCTGAATAAAAAGTGCATAATTTTTTAGGATACTTATAATTAGACAATATACGTATAGTGTCTTGAAATATGAAATTTATTTGTATGAGGCTTAGAAACGGGAAAATGCGAGGTTCTACCGAGCATTTTCCCGTTTCGTGCCGAATACAAATAAATTTCATATTTCAAGACACTATACGTATATTGTTTTTATACTGAAATCGATAAAAAAAAATAAAAAATAATAAAAATATGAAACAAATATTATTAAAAAAAGTGTTTGGATTTCCCCTTTGGGGTACCATTTTGGGGTATTTCACTATGAGCGTAGTCTAGGCGGTAAGCAATGACAATTTAAGGAATTAGAAAGGGAAAATGAATTTAATTAATAACATTTGATAAACATGGTATATAAATTACCAATTTGAAGACATAACAGGTTTAAATTCATAAAAGTTTGACCATTGTTAGTACACGTTGTCATGGTTGTGACGTGACGTTGTAAGTAGGCGGGGCTTATAGGTGAGTTGAGGTCATTGACGTATAAAGCTAACGTTTATACGTATAGCTTTATCTGTATAGTAAAATAGCTGATTGCAGTATAAAATACAAAAATTAGAAATTATGTAACAAAAAACAATTTGTGTTTATCTTTTATAACAAAAAAGTTATGGCTTTCTTTCGAAAGATAAAATACGGCCGCAAATCCGAATTTTGAGCAAATATACAAAATTTCGACCTCATTTAACTCAAAAAGTAGCACATGAAGGTATATTTTTTATTACATATTTGATTTAAGCAGGCAAAAACTAGCCTTTATGGAAATTTTCATCAAACTGTAAATACAGGATCAAAACTGTATCGTATGCCCTTAAACTCTGAATTATACACAAGAAACTAAAATTAAAAATCATACAACGTAACAAGACTAACAAAGGCCAGAGACTCCTAACTGGGACAGGCGCAACAATGCGGCGGGGTTAAACATCTTTTGAGATCTCAACCCTTCTTCTATACCTCTAGTCAATGTAGAAAAGTAAACGCATAACAATACGCACATTAAATTCGGTTCAAGAGAAGTCCAAGTCCGATGTCAGAAGAGGTATAAAAAAAAGAAAATAAACAAAATGAAGGTCTACGGAATAAATAATTTACATTTGAATTTTGATGATACAAAGAATATATATTTTAAGCATCATAACTAACATACCCTTCGGTTGTGTTGCATCGTCTGCCGCCATGGCCATTGACCTGGTACAAAAATCCAACGTAAATAAAAATCCAAAATGTATAGAAAAAAACATGCTCTCTTTTATTCATTATTATTGTATATGCACACTATGGATGATTCAAGGAAATATTTCATCAAATTTTATTGACACAAGTACTTCCTATTTGTATATGATTAAATCCTCATTGTCAAAAGTAAATTTCCCCAATCTATTTTCATTTTTATTTTGCATTGGACATCAGTGATGACGCATTATTTAAAGAGAATCTTTTGACCTTGTTATGTAAATATATTGTAGATACAAGCTAGGTCACTGACCATTAATTAAATTTATCAAGTAACATAATATGAATGAATATTTCATTTGCAAAAGCATATAGAACATGCTATGGCAATACATAATATATACATAATGTGACAAAAAAGTCACAGTACTAAAAAATGAAATATATGGGCCAAGCGAAATACCTTTCTGATGAATCACAAAAACATCTAGTGGTGTGTTCGAATAGCAATTTTTTACTAAAAGTACTTGACGACAGACTTTTAAGTTGGATCTCAAAAATGTATATCTTCGAAAAAAAAAACTTTTTCTGTGTGATAATTAGGAGTTATAGTCTTTGAATTACTGAAATGTTTTATTCTGCCCTTCCACGAAATATTTAATTATATATTTTTTTTAAATGTTTACGAATAATCGAAAATTTCACCTCATCCAGACAACCGATCAGACAATAGTTTTAAGTTGACTGAATACAGACAAGTACATTAACTGATGCTCATTAGCTAGTAGATATATTTGTCTTTTAAAATACAACTGTCATATAAGGATCGTAGGGAAGCCGATAAGGATAAGGGCCATTCAAAAAAAAATTGTGTCGTTATTACGACATCGCTATGTCGTAATTTCGACATAACATGTCGTAATAACGACACCACAGCACTATGTCGTTAAAACGATTTAACGACATAGCTATGTCGTAATAAAAGAATATGTATTATGATTGCCAAGAGACTAAATGACACAGAAATTAACAACTATAGGTCATCATAATGCCCCCAATAATTAGAAAAGACCCCGAATAGTCAGCTATAAAAGAGAAGATACAAGAGGGAGAGTCCCCGAAATGTTGTGTGGCAGACAGTGTTATTAATTAATAATAAGCTCACTTGGTAAAACTCCAAATTTCATATTTAATGTATTTCATTGTTAAATAATTTACATGAAGCTTAATAAGTATATATTTGTTAATTGCATAGCTTTTGCTATTTGAGTTCATTGGTTAAAGATATTTATTTATATTGTAAAGCTTAATATTTGTATCGTCGCAAAATCTTTGGTTACCTTCTTTGGTTACCTTCTGTGAGAAACTAATATATTTTATAAATCCCATTTAAGTATAATAGGTTACCGACCGTGGAATGGCTGTATAGCCAGCCAAAGTCTATATTAATGTCAGTCATACCAAGGCACGCCAAGCTTTCCACCTCTCTTTAATTTAGCGCAAACTACATGCCTTCTTGTAATAGGGTGAATCGAAGTATTGATTGCTCTTTTTCTACTTTCAAACGTTGGACACGATGTTCCTACAACCCCTAGGATTTAAAACAGAATCTTCGAAATTTCATCCGTAAAACAAAATCAAAATGTTAGAAAACATGAACCAATATTAAAACAAATATTTGCCTCATTATTCGAGAGTTCAAATATTGCTGATTCAATAAAATCTTCTCTACACAGTCGTTTATCAAACGGTAGCCATTTTGTCCAAGTTGATATTTCATTTTTCAAAGCAGTTAACGCGTATTTTATATAACTGATAAAAACAAAAGTTAGATACACGAAGAGTAAAAAATGCCAAGATTCTTTTCTTATTAACTACATATTTGGGTCTTAAAATGCTTCCACACATTACAAAACGGTAGCCAATTTGTCCAAACGTCTGAAAACGTCTAAAATCCGAAAAACGCTAATTTCCGACGTTACATGTGCTAAAGTTTCAATTAAATGTTCATGATAATTAAAACAAATCGTGTTATGAAATTTGGAAAAAGAGGTTGATGATTGCTGCCGAACAAAAAGAATAGCGCATGTTGCTATAGACTCCGCCAGGGGACATAGGTTCGACACAGGTTAAATTTTGCAATTTTCATTAATCGTTTATAGCTTTTAACGATTTATTTAAAAGAATGGTGAAATGGGGAAAAAATCTCATTACATGAACTTCGTCCAACTTTTGCAAAGACAAATTGAAGACACCAAGACAGTCCTCTAAATGTAAAATGCGAATTGAAATTTATGTTGCGGAAGTACTCCGAAATAGATCATTTAAAGTCGTCACTTCAGTAAGGTGCAATCACCAATATTAAAAGACTTATACCAGTTCACGGAATGTTTTACTTCGCGATTTGTCCTGCTATTCATGTTATAACTGTCGTGATGAAAGTAATTTCTGTACTAGCGAAGCCGGAACTTTTCGTCAATATAAACTTGTGCATGAAATGGAGGTAATTGAAAGACGAATCCCAAACAGCGACGAAAACCGTTTCATCGAATTAATAAAAACCCGGGATTATATTTTCGCGGACGATCCAGGAGTAGATTACTATATTTTAAAATGTATATCAGAAGTTAAACACTATAGATGACTTGGGAAATAATTCTCAAGCCAAGGTTTTAAGTAATTATTATAATTTTTTTGAAGGGGTGTATTTCGACAATTTATGTGCCAGGAAAAATACAATACTATTCAAATTTAACCAAGGGTAAAAATGTTCGATTTACTTGCAGAGTGTCAGATATATTTGTATTGGGGTTGAATTAAGATATAGAAATTTTACAATGATATGCACCTTGAAAGTTAAACATCCTATGATAAAAGTTTTGTACATCCACTGTGCTTAAACGGCTGTGGGTAACCTAAGTTACCCACAGCCCAAGATGGCGGACTCTAAACTCGTTGATATTTAATTCATACAAAATGTACCTTTTGCGACGTTTTTCATGCAGAATGTAAATATTTATAGGATTATTGAATAAAGAAATGACTAACAATTACCATAAATTTGTTAATATAGAGTTCACTAAAGCGCAAGGTCAACTTAAAAAAATGCATAAGATGTCCGTAACTTTTTTATCGAAACTAAGCAGACTGTCCGTAACTTTATTTTTAGATGTGGGTAACTTTTGATTTAAAATTTTAAGAATTATAATTTCAACAATTAGAAGACAATTAACATCATATTTGTAACCTTCCCGGCCGTTTATACTACTCATTCACCAACAAATGTGATTTTATTAACGCATCATACTTACACCACAGAGTTTTATGTGGGGTTTGTGGTACTCCATCCTGGTTATGGTTTGAACTTTTATTTACTTTTATTTTATTTCGCTTGTCAGACCAAGGCTTTTCCATACTCTTTAATGTTTTGAGTTTAATTATATGTTTGCGGTTTACCTTCACCTCTGTTTCTTTCTATGTGTATTTTGATGAATACTCTTGGACGCGGCTCGGTATTTATACATCCCACCAGTTAGTTATAGTGTTATGATTTTTTGAATATGTTTCCTAGTATATTTTTTTTTCTCTCTTTGGATGTTATCAGGGGTTGTTAGACTATTAAATTACCCTGTTGTCCTACGTAGTTATTTATATTTTTATATACTATGTCGAATTGTTACACTATGTTGACTGCTCTTTTCCTTTTATTGTCACTGACTTTTACCTATTGTGTCTTTTAGTTTTATTCAGTTTAATGAGATTTAATGCAACTTGCATACACATGAAATATGCAGCTAGCTGTAAAACTAGGTTTATCCATTTATACAAAATGTCCTTTTTTTTAAGTTTTCCCATTTACTGTAAATCTTGGCCAGGGTGCCGCAATATCACCGTGCGCAACTTCCCAGTGTGTCCAGATTGACACCCCTTTTATTTTACTGTCAATGCTGATGGGATTTGTTTTTGTGGGGATGAGAGAAAAGTGTTTTTGGCTTTTTCAAAAAGACGGAAAAAGTTTGTGCACTTAAGTCTCGTATAGTCTATCCACTGCATGCCTGGGCAATTTGGGTTCCCCTCCAAAATCCCGGATTCACGCTACCCTTGTCGTTGCTGGCAGAAAATCAGTAAGTGTATACATGCTACATGTATGTGTAAAAAATACTTGTGTAGTCTACTTGTTCAAAAATAAAAACGAACAATGATGTTTCAACAGTTTATCTGCTATAATCGGAAACAACCCTCCGAACTAGGCGATTCGGGTACCCCGACGTTATACAAAATGAGACCCGAGTTTTGCGGATTTATCCTGATTTTTTTCATATTTACCCCAATTTTGTCTTCCATCGATACAATGAATTATATCATACTAGACATCTAATTTGTTTTGTGAATATGTATTCGATGCAATCTCTATCATCCGTTTAAACATTACATCCGCGTATGTCGATTCTTTGAAAGTTACGGACATCTCTATGGTATGATGAAAAAAGTTACGGACAAGTTGTTTTTTAAAATCGTGCTGTGATCGTTTATTTTGTAGAATTTAATCACCTTTCCAGTTTAGGGGTTTCCCTAAACGATTAATACAACTTTTAAATTCAGTTGTTTAATTGATGCATTCGTGGTATTGTTATTCTATAGAAGAAAAGTATCTAACCGACGCAAGGCGGCTCCATCTTGGGCTGTGGGTAACTTAAGTTACCCACAGCCGTTTAAGCACAGTGACATCTAAACAATTTTTTTTTATGGAAAACCGTACCACATCTTCCTATATCTACTTCCGTCCCATCATTTCTTCCTACATTGCTTGCGACAGTACTGCATTTTTAGTTGAAATAACTTAAAGGGTAAACATTAATAAATCGATTTCCACAACTTGAGGTAATTTATGATAAAATGAAATCACAAAACGAACAGAACCAGAATCAACCTACATATAAAAAAACGAATAAAACTTGCAAAAACTAATCGAGTCAAAAATCCTCTTTGACGCCGCATTTTTTAGTGTAACGTCGTGTTGTGGGAACATCGTGCCCAACGTTTGACAGTAGAAAAATAGCAATCAAAACTTTAATTCACCCTTATTACAAGAAGCCATGTACAGCCCGTAACAGAGAAGTGATTGGATTGATGTTTCTTTACCGTCAAAATTAGCTACGTTATCGACAAACTTAATTGAGAAGTGACCAAACTATTGGTACTTGAACGTTAAAAAGATTGACAATGCTGACAAACTTTCATGTGTCGATAATCAAGTTTAATACCGATAATATTGAAAATAATTCTAATAATATGAAACAAAATATGTCCATGCACCATTTCGATTGGGCGAAAAGTAGTCATTTCTTCAAAGTCAGAACAGAAAATAAAGATTTATGGAAGGACGTCTTGATAGTATTATTTCCTTTACAATTTTACCCAAAACTAAAAGAAATATACTGGTAAACAATTAAAAAGGTGTTTGAAAGGAATGAAGTCCTTTATTTTTTCGGACTACAATGTGTACCGTATGTGTGATGGATTTGAATTCAATCAATAACTTTGAAATGTTTTCTCATATAAAATTGAGAATGGAAATGGGGAATGTGCCAAAGAGACAACAACCCGACCATAGAAAAAAAACAACAACAGAAGGTCACCAACAGGTCTACAATGTAGCGAGAAATTCCCGAACCCGGAGGCGTCCTTCAACTGGCCCCTAAACAAATATATACTAGTTCAGTGATAATGAACGCCATACTAATTTCCAAATTGTACACAAGAAACTAAAATTAAAATAATACAAGACTAACAAAGGCCAGAGGCTCCTTACTTGGGACAGGCGCAAAAATGCGGCGGGGTTAAACATGTTTGTGAGATCTCAACCCTCCCCCTATACCTCTAGCCAATGTAGAAAAGTAAACGCATAACAATACGCACATTAAAATTCAGTTCAAGAGAAGTCCGAGTCTGATGTCAGAAGATGTAACCAAAGAAAATAAACAAAATGACAATAATACATAAATAACAACAGACTACTAGCAGTTAACTGACATGCACATGCACATATGTATACACAAAAGGGAGGACTGGTATTTGTACTTCTGTTAGAATATGTCTTCGTCCGTTTCACATGCCAAACTTTTTTCTAGTACAGTTTAAACGGGAAAATTTTGTTGAGATTTTTTTTAATATGACAAAATAACGAGCAAAACTATTTCTTGCAATGCCACACACGGAAAATATTTTTTTTAGTAAAAATCAGTAAAAACAAATTCTCCAAAATAAACCATGGCCAGGACCTGACAGTTTTTAGCAGTGTACAAATGAAAATCGTCCGGAAAACTGCGCTTGCTGTCATTTTGAGGGATCATGCAACATTTCACCTATTACCCATAAACAACATAGGTTCTCAATTACTAAAAAAAGTTCTAAAAGATAATTTCAAATCAGAGTAAACATATTAACTTCCTTATATCCAGTCGAATTTGTCTATAGGTTACACAAAGCTGGTTCTTAAAACGTTTGTATCAGGGAAAGTATTTTTCTTTGACTTTTAAAACATGTAGGGGAAACGGATTTCCTAACCATTCACATATAGTATTCCGTATTTCTGATTTTTTGTTCGATAACGTAAATTATACGACTTTTTTTTTATGACTACGTGAACTTGTGCCATTTATTTTTGCTGGTCTTATATTATCAAGAAAAAACACAAACTCATTTCAGTAAACGAACCATTGTTTTATTTATAAGGTCTCTCAATTTTCCCTTATACATAACCTTATAATTCTGTTTGGAAACAAAAATAAATTCCCAATATATAAATATACAATGTACATGTATGAATATACATGTATTATATGTCGTGTACATGATTGGATTTTGTAGATAATATAACTACCGCACAGAAAAAGTATCATGGATTTCGAGGCTATCAAATCTTGAGGTCTCCATAAGACCTTTAACAAGGTTGGAATCCCAATCAAATAGATAAACGTGTATGCGTAAAATTTACCTGCTCTTACCTGAATATTACTATACTGTACATGTAACAAAACATTCAACACAAAACAACAAAGACAAACCTATGACCACAATTCCTGACTTGGGACAGGCACATGACGTATGTGGTGGAGTTGAACAGTTTAGTGGTATGCCAACCCTCCCCCAACAAGTGGTCAAAGGAAAAATCAATGAAAACAAAAGCAGTAACAGACGAACTATAAAAATCACACAGAAATTCACACAGAAATTCACCCAATCTGCTTTTTGGTAAAGAAATATGGTTTAACAAATATTTGTCATTTCTAACTGAATATCCATTTATACATGGATGGTTAGACTGCACGCAATTGTATATCACAAAAGTAAAAACACCAAATACACCTAAAAAACTTTACCCAGTAGGAAAACCTTTTCAATTATCTTGATTCGAGCGTCACTGACGAGTCTTAAATAAAAGAAACGCATTGATGACTTACATTTAGCATTGCAAACTGACATCAGATTTTCATTGGCAAGAATAGGAACGAGAACGAAAATTGGGATTGGCTGGGGGAAGCTGTACATGTGGGGGAGACCAAACTTTTCATTCGTATAATCAAAGCTATATCGTTAGAACGAAACATTTTCATTGCTTAAAAACAGGTGTCAGGGGATCGCACTCCCATGTTCTAGGAAGTTTTGGCTACAAACAAAAACATGTATTTCATTAAACACAACATTGAAACATTGAAGACCTGTTGGTGACCCTCTGCTGTTGTTTTTTATTTGGTCGGGTTGTTGTCTCTTTGACACATTCCCCATTTCCATTCTCAATTTTATTTCATTAAACAAGTGCAGTCCTCTCAATAATAGTATACAGTTTGGTATTTTTATGCACAGAAATTTGGAAGATATGAATACTTGTTAAATGTTTGGAATAATTCATTGCATTGTACAGTGGAGATCACTTCTAACCTCTCATTAGAACTGTCATGGAACTGTTCTAACCTGTCCTAGAACACCTAGAACAGTTCTACCCTAGAACTGTTCTAAGTAGAACTGTCAGAATCAGTTCTAGGTAGAACTGACTAAATCAGTTCTAGGTAGAACTGTCAGGATCAGTTCTAGGTTAGAACTGTCTAAATCAGTTCTAGATAGAACTGTCCAAATCAGTTCTAACCGTAGAACTGTCAGCAGAACTGACTAAATTAGTCAGGACTGTAGAACAGTTCTAAACTGACGTCACTGCAGTAAGGGCACTTTAGAATTTAGAAGAAATAAATCACTTCCAATTACTTTGCTATATAATAGCAGATTTTCTATATTTCTTTCTGATCATACGTTACTGTACAAATACCGAAGTGAATAGGAGGTTATCCAACTCATCGGAGAAATATGTTTATAAGATTGCATAGGAAACATCATTGTTTACGTTTCTTCGTTCCCTGTATTGTGAACGAAAATCTATACAAGAATGGACCAGAACTGCAATTGTTATCTCCCTTGAACAAGCTTGTTGTTTCAATTTTATACTAATAATATTCAACTTAATATTTAATCATGATAAATTACACAACGATTAATAAAATAGTAGTATGTACAACTAAGTTTAGAAATTATTATCAACATTTGGTTATTGTTTGTCTTTTTTGAAATATATAAAGTTTTGATTCACCAAATTTTGGAACTTTTGATATTTTTATAGATAGTTTAGAATTTATTATACAGTAATAACATATCTCACCACTAAATTTTGTAAATGATAAAGGCCGTATGGTGACCTACAATTGTCACAGTGAATAACTGTGTCGTTGTGGTGACTGGTGGACAGATGTCTCAGTGGCAATCATACCACATCTTATTTTTTACATGTTTCGACTTAAGTCAAGCATGTCTAAACTGTCACTGATGTCGATACTTATAATATTACCGTACTTGCAAGACTCTCATGTGTAGTCAAGGTTGTTAAAAAAAAACTAGCATAGTTTTTACTTATTCATCAATCCATAAATTTCACACAGCTCTTATTCGTTTATAAGTATATCAGTGATGGTCTGGTTTATCTTAAATAACAAAACCGTTTCAACTAAACAGTATTACAGGACAGAACTCTTTAATGGAAGAAAAATGTATGTAATTGCATGTTTTAACACATGGTTTCAATATGTATTGAACAGTTTACCATACCACCTTCAACAATGGGAAAAATCCATACACTATAGTAAGCGATATGCCTTTAATTGATACTTGTAAAATGATTTATAAGAATGAAGAAAAGAACAAACCTGATTTATGTACAAAATAATAAATAAAAAGCAGATGTGATATACAACAACAAACGACACTTCCTTATTGACATTCTTCTTTATAATACAAGGTGCATTATAACATAATAGATCAAAGAAGATGTGGTATAAGTGCAAATGAGACAACTCTCTGTCAAAGTCACAATTTATAAAAGTAAACCATTATAGGTCAAGGTACGTTCTTCATCACAGAGTCTTGGCTCACACAGAACAATAAGCTATAAACATGATAAAGGGCCTTAGAATAGATATATTCTACCAGTATGTAAAAAAAAAAACTTCAGAATATAAGAGTCCTGACTTAGGACATGTGTATCATAAAAAAAGACAGTTGGGTTTCAATCATGTGATAAAATGTAGTAAAATATTTTTCAAATATAAAAAAAACCACACAATTAAGATTATTAAAATCATATTTTAATATTTCTTCAATCGATATTTAAAACAATCAATTTATATTGTTATCAATAAAATGTTACTTTAACTTTGCAGAACTACAATTCGAAGAAACAGACTATATAAGCAAAGTGTCATTCATTCCATGATATGAACAAAAACAAATTAGAGTTATCTCTCTTGGCTAAAACACTTTAAATGGAAAGTCTCTTTGATATCATATTTTTGGAAAGGGGAATTTAATAGTTTCAACAGACAACCAATCAAATTGCTTGGTGTTTTGAGACAGGTGAAGGTCATAAATTATTGAATATTTAGAAAAAATACATGGAAAGTTATCTTTAATTTTTTTCCTGACATAGCTAACATTTGCACCATCTCGTCAATTTAGCCAGACTTATCCATAGCGATTATAAATGATTTCTGGGAGTCTGAAACTCAGAAAAAATATACTCATCTGAACATTAATGAAGCATTTGCCACTGGACGTTCGGTTACAAACAAAATCATGCATTTGTCTTTGCCTTCTTCCATTTGTCTTCAAATTATATTAACAGTATACTATTCCAAGAAGAGAACTTCCCATACATGTACTTTTTATTTTAAAATAAAGTATATGAATCAGTCATGTGAGTGTTGGATGATGCCGTAAAATAGTTTTGTTTAAAAAAAAAAAAACATCACAAACTAACTGACTTAAAAAGTCACTTTAGTGACGGTTCATTATTATGGATACAGAGAGAAAATAAGGTTTTTTAAGGGGTTCGTATGGATAGTAAACCCGGCAATTGTAACAAGCCCCTGTGTCCGAGGTATGAAAACTACTCGTAAACAGATATTATATTGGTTATTGAGGTCTAATAATTTTGTTATGTGATAATGATCCATCCTGACTCCCGGAATAACAAATGTAAAACAATTCAAATAATAATGCCCCCCCCCCCCTCTAATACTAACGGCCTAATTTATGTACAAAATTTGAGAGAAAAACAAAAAATTATGTAACACATCAACAAAAGAAAATCACTGAATTACATGCTCCTGACTTGGAACAGGCACATACATGCAGAATATGGCGGGGTTAACAGGTTAAACATGTTCTCTAAGGCAGCAACCATTTGATTTTCTGGGGAGGGGGGGGGGGGGCTATGGGGTTTTTTTTCTGTACAAACTTTTTTTTCGACTTCGGCGAAGAACAATCTATTTTTTTTAGCGAACAAACCGAAAAACAATTTTTTTCTTTCAAATTAGCATTAATATAGTGGCAGCTGAGGATGAAATATTTTTTTTTTTCTCAGGTCCAAAACAAATTATTTTTTTCACCAAAAACTGGAAACAAACTTTTTTTTCCAAAAAAAAAAACCATAGCCCCCCCCCCCCCCCCCCCCCAAAGAAAATCAAATGGTTGCTGCCTAAGTCTTGCCGATTATTAATCTGAAATAAAACCGGCAAAATAGCAAACTCTATATAATTTAAATCGCTTTTTTACCAACCCTTTATATTAAGGCAAAGTGTTCTGTTAAAAAACTGATAAATCAACTCTAGCCGTAGAATTTATCAATCAATTTTAGCCGCAGAATTTATAAATCAATTTTAGCCGCAGAATTTATAAATCAATTTTAGCCGTAGAATTTATAAATCAATTCTGGCCGTAAAATTTATAACAAATCAATTTTAGCCGTAGAATTTATAAATCAATTTTAGCCGTAGAATTTATAAATCAATTTTAGCCGTAGAATTTATAAATCAATTCTGGCCGTAGAATTTATAAAAATCAATTCTAGCGGCCGTAGAATTAGAAATCAATTCAAACCGTAGAACTTTTCTAGAAGTAGAACTGACCAAATATCTGGTCAGTTCTAGCTAGATCAGTTCTAGGGTAGAACTGTCAGGATCAGTTCTAGGTAGAACTGTCCAAATCAGTTCTATGTAGAACTGACCAAATCAGTTCTAGCTAGAACAGTTCTAACCTAGAACTGACTAAAAGGTGTCAGGCTGACAGTTCTACGTACTGTTCTAAAACAGTTCTCCTGAAAGATTTAATGAGAGGTTAGAAGTGATCTCCACTGTATATCGAGTACTATTAATTCATTTTAGACGCTGTATTTCTAAAGAAAAATGTACTCTATAGCTGACAAAGAAGTGTGAACATTTTGCATTTATACTTCCACGGCCCACCGTGCTTGTGTAAATGAAACAACTAATTAAATAGGAAACAAATTTTGATAGAATCGTGATCGTTTCCATTGAGTTCTTGAAAATGTTTGGTCGCCACGCTGAAATAAAATTTTGCAAATATAAGCTACTTGCCAAATCTCGACATATCTGCTGAAATTACCCTTGTTTAGTGTCCTTCAAACGTTGAATCCGGCGACTTCGATCCTCAACCAAGACGATTGCCATTAGGCAGCTTAGTTTAACATCTGACCTTCTTTTCTGAACATAGGCACTATCCAAGGCCAAATATGTTGTCAAAAATTCTTACTTTTGAAATCCAGAATGTACACGTATGTTTTTCTTAAAACCTGACTTAATTCCGACTTCGTATCATTATTACAGAGACCCTTTATCAAGAAATAAAGCTGGGATTATCTTTTTGTTGGTAAAGTGGAATTTTAATGTGCCGGATTGTCAGGTCTCGAAATTTAGGACGTGAAAAAGCCCGCCGGAACTTTGGTTTTTAAATCTTTTATTTTCATGTAGAACGGTGTGAATTATTCAGCTTGAAGCAAGAAAACTCTTCGATCAAACGAAGGAATCTCTGGTGTTAATTTACCAATTTTTGTCGAAATACACATACATTTCTGCTTAACCGCGTTAATTGAACATCTTAATGCTAACACACATCTGCTAAGGCACGAAACATTTGATTTTCAGGAGGGGAAAGGGGGGGGGGGAGAAAAATGACGTCACACATGAAAAACTATATCTCAAAAGTAAGATAGAATTAGGATTGATTAAAGATTATAATAGAACTAAATACTGATATTGCATTTAAACACAATGCATATTGCAATACTTATTAATAGCAATTAACTATAATATATATATGTCCAGTTTGAATCCAACTTCAAACGTAAATTATCGTACAGATTACGTTGACCAAAATTAAATCTAATAATGACGGCGGTGATTAATTTTTCTTTCCATAACACATAAATATAATAGAAAAGACGTCAACACATTTGACAAAATCCGATGAGAATTACAAATATAACATTAAACATTTAAACTAAATACATGAATTTGGGATAGACAAGTACCGTAACACGTCTTATAGTAATGCGAATTCACACTCAGCAAAACAGTCACAATCGGGAATAAGTCACGTTTGGTAATTACAAGATTAGACGACATAATGACAAACCACAATCTACCATGTGGTAAAAATGTACTTAGCTAGTTTGGTTAAAGACACATCGTATGGATCCACCAATTCGTGATGGTGTCCATAAAATTTACGGAGTGTCAATTTTAATCTGTCCTCCTCATAACTTTGTTGGAGAAGTTTCTGCGTAAGGAGCACACTCCTGTATTTGAAGTCCGTATTGTGTGAACAAGCACGTGAATAACGTATCAATTGTGATATGTAAACACCATACGAAGGGGCAGATGGTATGTTACTGCTGAGAAATGGGAAATTGATAATTGGGAAGTTGAAATCGTCCCGTTTGTCATAAATTTTCGTGTGAAGTCGTCCCTCTACGTCAATATTGAGGAAAAGATCAAGGTATGAAGCAGTCCTTCTAGTATCAGTAGTATTCTTAATTTCAAGTTCACTGGGATATATGAGATGTAAGTATTGGCTGAAGTATGAGTTATTCAATGATAGAACATCATCAATATATCGGAAAGTAAAATTAAAGAATTTCGCAAGGTGCTTTTTCTTTTTGTCTTTTAGAAGGTTCTGAATGAATTCTGCTTCATACGAGTACAAAAACAAATCAGCTAGCAGGGGTGCACAATTAGTACCCATTGGAATACCGATTGTCTGTGAAATATAAATCCTCCAAACTCAACAAATATATTGTCGATCAAAAAGTCCAGCATTTTGATAATATCATCTTCAGTATATTTTCTGGAAGATTCAGTGTGATTCTTCACAAAATATGAATTATTGTAACCCAA
The DNA here is from genome assembly GCA_019925275.1 of Mytilus edulis. Taxonomy (NCBI): domain Eukaryota; kingdom Metazoa; phylum Mollusca; class Bivalvia; order Mytilida; family Mytilidae; genus Mytilus; species Mytilus edulis. Next base: position 53,464,922 of record CM034350.1, on the reverse strand, counting down.
AACAAGAAATTTGTATCTACGATTCCCATTTTTATAGAAAAAGCTCTGTTTTATGAGATGGTGAAGTCGATCTTTCAACCGAGCATGGGGAATAGTAGTATATAGCGTAGAAAAATCAAAAGTTTTTATGTTACAAGATGTTTATGAATCTTATTTTGAATATGAAAAGGGTTGTTCAGATATTTTTGTTAAAAACAGGCTTAAAAATTCTGTAAACTTTTGGAAAAGTATTAACGCTTCTAGTTTTATTGTTGATATTATTGAAAACGGTTAACAAAATACCTTTGTTAAAAGAGCCTGAAAATATGTATTCTAAAAATAATAAATCAGCGTTAGAGCATTCAGATTTTGTTTCAAGTGCAGTTAAAGAGCTTTATTTAGATGATGGTTTTGGGGTCGAAGTTAGTTATGAACTATGTGAAAAACACGCTCGAAGAATCAAAGCAGATTTGATTGCTTCTGGTTTTGTGCCAAACAAAGACAAGTGTGTATGGTTACCTTCACAGCACGTTGAGTGGTTAGGTTTTTCATGGAATTTAATTTCTTGCAAATTGCAAATTCCTCAAAGAAAAATAGATGATATATTGAATTTGGTACTTTTATACTAAATTTTAGTTATAGGGTAAAGGTACGACAGTTGGCCAAAATCTGTGGTAAGTTAATTGCTTTAACACCAGCAGTAGGTAATGTTACCCAGATCATGACAAGAAACATTTTTTCAGTCATTAATATAAGAGACTATTGGGATCAATATGTAAACATCGGCAAGTATCCTGATTGTATCAATGAGCTTATTTTCTTGAGAGATAATTTGCCTTTTTAAAGGCGGTTGATCTGGTAAAGAACATTTCAAATTTTCATGTTTTCACAGACGCTAGCGAAACGGGCGCTGCTGGTTTCATACAAAATTCAACAAAAAATTTGCACAAAATGTGATTAGAAACTGAGCGAGGTAGGAGTTCTACTTGGCGAGAAGTAAAAGCAATTCAGTTATGTGTCAGTGCCTTTTCTAAACTCTTACAAAACAGTATCGCGACTTTTCATATAGATAACAAGAATGCTGTTAGCATCATAAATAAAGGTAGCAAAGTACAAGAGTAACAAAAGTTGTCCTTAAAAATTTATAGGTGTTGTTTACTTCAAAACATTACATTACACATTATCTGGTTTCCCAGAAAAGAGAACGAGCAGGCTGATTTATTAAGTCGGATTATAGATATTGATGACTGGGGTATTTCTCAAGAGTTCTTTCAGTTTTAAGACGACCTCTGGGGTCCTCATACCTTCGACAGGTTTGCTAATATGGACAATAACAAATTAGATAAATTTAGTTCGATGTACTGGAACCCTGGTTCCTCAGCAGTAGACGCTTTCTCGTGCCACTGGGCACAAGAAAACAATCTATTAGTACCACCTGTGTCTTTAGTTTGTAAGTGCATAAACCACTTGGTTAGACGCAAAGCAGAGGGAACACTGATAGTTCCGAGTTGGCCGTCGTCTTCTAACTGGCCATTAATTTTTGATGAAAATACAGAATACAGATCTTACGTGTTAGACGTGCTCGAATTTAACGAGGTAGACAGAATTTTAGTTTCTGGAAACAATTTAAATTCTATTTTTGCAAACGGAAAATTCAAAGGTAGAATTTTAGCTGTTCGTTTGAAAGCTACTGATTGATATTTGTGATAAATTTTTATTATTTTTTGCAGATTTTACTTACTGGAGGTTCTCTATTCAGAGATGTTTGCTTACAGAAGCTGATTGATGTATATATTGTGTCACTTGACGATATTTTTGGGGCCACATGGTCTGTAGATACCACTGGGTCTAGTTATGGTCACTGGAACGTTTTTTCTGTTTGATGTATGCTGAGCAGTTACGCATATTTCAAGGTTAATACTTATTTAATTTATATATTTAATTTATAATTATTTTACAGAAAATATTTTCAACGGGATTTTGGAAAAATGACACACAAGTAAAGCACACAGAACTTAAGATTTTGTTCAGAAAAATGAAGAATTCAGTTATTGACTCTAAAGCCAGAAATACAACTGTTAAATATGCATACAGTTTTAAGCGTTTTGTAGTGTGGTCTGAAAAGTATTCCTGCAACCGAAATTTATGTCAGTTTATATCTTCATTATCTAATGCAAAGTGCTAAACACTACAGTACTATATAAGCTGCATGTTACGCTATAAAGTGGGCTCACAGTTTTAGCTGGGTTTGAAGATTCATGTGCCTCGGAAATAGTTAAATGTATTGTGGAGGCATCTAAGAGAAAGCTTTATAGGCCTATTCAGAAAAAAGAACCGATGAATGCAAACATCATGCTCAGTCTTTTTAAGAAATTTGGCGGTACAAATAGTTTGTTAAAAAATCTTAGATTATTAGCTATGTGTTTTCTGGCTTATTCAGAATTTTTAAGGTACAGTGAATTATGCCAGATTAGAGCTAAGAACATTACATTCGGAAACGATCATATTGATATATATATATTGAGAGCAGCAAAACCGATTGTTATAGAAAAGGAAAAAAAAACACTCTTGATAGCTAAACTTGATCAAGCTGGTCCGAGACCACAATTGTCGTCCCTTGATTTTTGTTCACAAATATAGTCCCTAGTGTTGACAGTGGGTTACTTGCCATTAATTTTTATACCCCTTCCAAATTTATTTCTCCATGTTTAATGCCTCAAATTGCAAGTAGGGGGGTGAAATTACACTGTAAAAAATTTGGGTCCAGAATTTTAAAGGAAAGTAGTGATTTGGTCAAGCTGAAAAAGGTTGAAAATTAGCACTTCGGAAGCTGTCAAAAGATTTCAAGACGCCCTAAACATAAAATTGTCCATATTTTTAGTTAGAGCCGATGAAGTTTTCTATAATTTTGATATAATTTGTCCCAAAAGTAGTACAACACACTGTAAAAGTTTCTTTGAGAAAGCGCAGGTGGGATTTTTTTTTATTTTCATTTATGTTCTAAAAGAAATGCACTACGAAATAATTGTGTTCTCGGACCACATTGTCCTGTTAAAATTTTAAGTGATTATTTAGATAAAGCTAAAATAGACAGGTCCTCAGATGATTTTGTGTTCAGAGCTTTATCGTATTGTAAAAGTACAAACAACTGCAAAAAGAATATACAACTATCTTATACTAGGACTACTAGAGAGATTGTAAAAGGGGCTCTATCGGAAATAGGTTTAAACGCAAGAATTTTTGGTACACATAGTTTTAGGGCAGGCGGTTGCTCAGCCGCTAGTAACTCTGGTGTCTCGGACAGATTATTAAAGATTCACGGAAAGTGGAAATCTTGATATTGCGAAGACAGTACATTAGCAACAATTTGAAAAAAACGCTAATTAGTTTCAAAATCTTTAGGTTTATAAGAATTATTACTGCAATTTCTTTCTTTGTGCAATCGAGAATGATCATCGTGACTGACAAGTTCTAAAACTAGTGTTTTAGTTATTTATATTATGAATGAGATAAGAAACAGATTGGGCCGAGGTATATAGAAATTATATAGTCCGCTAGCTAGTATATAAATAATTTATGTTCGTTTGAACGAAAAGAATTTAGAAAATAAATATATTTATGTACGTGGCGGAAGAATTTTATCGTACAATAGAATTGTAACAGGTTGTATGAACCCGAGTGTATTTAAATACGGTGGACTCAATTTGAAATTATCGATAAGGGCGTTGACCATTCGCATGTACACACGTAGTTTTTGTTAGTTATACTTAAGCACTCATATATTCGAAAACAGTATTAAATACTTTTTGTAACATATTTTGTTTGTTTTTTTGTAGATTGTTGAGGCAACCTTTTTTGGTTTATTTAAAACTAGTGTTTTAGTTATTTATATTATGAATGAGATAAGAAACAGATTGGGCCGAGGTATATAGAAATTATATATTCTTGTATATAAATAATTTATGTTTGTTTGAACGAAGAGAATTTAGAAAATAAGATATGGTATATGTGTGTCATTGAGACAACTCTTCATCAAAGTTACAGGTCAAAGTACGACCTTCAACATCGAGTCTTGGTCCACACCGAATGGCAAGCTATTAAGGGCTCTAAAATGACAGGAAAACCAACTGTCTAAACTATACTATCAAAAACGAGAAATTCTTATGTACCACATCAACAAACGACAACCACTAAACATCAGGTTCCTGACTTAGGACAGGTGCAAACAAATGCAGCGGGTTTTTAACGTTTTAACCTCCAACCAACCTACCCTTAACAATAGTGTAACATCACAACATAGAAAGACACACTATAAAATATACAATTGAAGCGGCTTAACTCAATCAAAAGACATGCATATTACGTGACGTCTCTCTTTTTCTAATATGTATAACCCCATTTGAGAAGTGTTTGGTATGCTTATAAATTTTCGCTTCTGTTTTCGTACTATGAACAACAAAATTATTTATTTTGTAGAATATATTTCCGTACTCCTTGAGGTGTCAGACCACCAATTACTCCCTCCAATTTAGAACGTATTTTGACACAAAATAGTGCTTTTGATGTCATTGTTTACTTAAACTAACCAACAAATTTGCAGAAATGAAACTTTTGGTGAAAGGGAAATATATTTAGACCATTTTGAGCCAAAATTCACTTGTCTATGAGTTTGCATTAAAAATTCAAGATTAATGCGCTACATAGTACACTAATTTAAGATTTCCAGAAAACCGGGAGTTATTTTGGTAGTACCTGTCTTTTCAAAATCAGAAATTTGTTACAAGACTTTAAACATTGGTTGAAAATTGGCATGTAGGAAGGTGATACATGTACAATTCAGGATATACCTGGTTTCCTTGAAGTTAAACTTAAGGTAAAATATTTAGAAAGCTGTGAAAATTGCAAAATTTGGTTGAACAGATAGGGATTTTTAATTGGTGGTCTGACACCTTGACTGTATACCTTACAACACAATTATTTTTATTTACTTGTGTACGTTATATTATTCGGCGGCATTTTGTCTAAAGTTATGGTTGTCCTTCTAATATATATATTGTTGAACTTCTCATCCCTTATTTTATTAATTTAGTATTTACATTGTGTCGTAGCTAGATCAAATTTATTCGTTCATTGTATGTCCACTTGTTTTTTTAATATGTTTTTGATTGAGTTGAGTCATTTCAATCTGCGGCCTCAGACTGGCTTGTCCTATATTTTACAGAATGGACTGTTATCGGCTTATTATATCCTTTACAGAAAAATTAGCAAATTGAAATATTAGAAAACACAACAAAGGAAAGAAACTGCAATAGAAAAATAACAATTTACTTAAACATTTGATGAAAATCCTAATGACCAAATATTTTACCAACTTATTAGCAGAAATAGAAATGAAACTTCAAATTCTAATACTGAAGTTATGAAAATTGGCGAGGAATAAGTCGTATTTAAAAAAGGAGTGTGAAATACTGGTAAAATATTTTGACTCAACCGAAACACAACGTGAATTTCAATTATAAAGACAAACTTCTGAACTGTAATAAAAAATGTAAAATCATTAATTAAAGGACTCGCAAAAAACTTCAACAAACTCAGAAATTACTCGATATAACGGGAAAACATCTAGAAAGGTATGATTAAACCATGGAAGTATTATATATTATAATACTTCCATAATTAAACCAACTTAAAATTAAGAATGAAGTAGACGAATATAACTAAGCTGCAGAACCTTTGAAACACCCTGAGGACATACGATAATAAACAATTCACAGACAAATCACCAATTCGCACTGTTGACAATGGGACGATGGTAACTGAATTTACCACGATCCTAATATGGAGGAGGGAAATCCCCGTAAGATTATTATGATATGCTGCCATTGTGCACTTTCTATTTGGTTTTTGTTCAAAATCACTTTTGGGGTTTCCATTTCAAAAACATGGACTTTGCCATTGCTGAAAATAGAGGGTACCCATCATTTCCCATGTTGTATCCTCAACAACTCCGAAACCAATTATCATAATTTTATGAAACTTTCCAAGAATAGTTATGATATGCTGTCATTATGCACCTTCTATTTTGTTATTGTTCAAAATGTGTCTTTTTAGTTTTATTTACAAAACATGAATCCGCCACTGATACCGATACGTAGTATTCAACTGTGGTTTTTGATTTAAGGCCTTAAGAATTCTAAATCCACTGGATTTGGTCCTCAAAGCTTTTTAACTTCGTACTTTATTTGCCCTTTTTTTGAACTTGTTTTGGCTTCGAGCGTCACTGAGGAGTCTTTTGTAGAAGAAACACTCTTATACAAAAACTCTTTAATTTAGTATTTTCAAGTAGTCTTTACTGAAAAATTATGGGGCCAAGGCTTTATCACCCTACATAAGTCTGGGCGGCTCTATTCTAAACATGATACAGCAAACTACAGATGTATTACCATTGCATATAACATAGGCCAGTTATTTAATCTAATTATAAATACTAGTAACAGGTTGGCAAAACTAGAGATATAATTAGAAGTGAGCAAATTGGTTTTATTAAAGGATCGCACAACAGACCATATGTGTTTGTGTTAAATACCATCATTCAAAAATTTGTGAAAAATAATTCGAAGCCTCTACATGCTTTGTAGATTATTAGCGTGCATTTGATTCAGTATCAAATCTCCACCTTTTTTATAAACTTGAATGTATAGGTACGTGAAAAAAGTGTTATAACATTATAAAATGTATGTATGGAAACACAGAAACCTGTGTAAAAATTAACCAACACAGGACAAACTTATTTAAATCAAATATAGGGGTAACTAAGATAAGGGGATAATCTTATATAGTCCCTGTCTCTTTGACATTATGTTTAAATGATTTGCCAACCTATTTTGACCAAACATGTGACCCAATTCAATTGAACACTCATCCCATAAATATTGTAATGTATGCTGATGATGTAGTTCTTTTATCATTATCAGAGCAAGGACTTCAAAATTGTTTTAACAAATTAAATGAATTTACAGTTGATTATTTATAAAATGACAGTTAATAGTAGGGTGCCCAGTATCGAAAAAGACGTCTAGTTAACGAGTTTAACACACGGCTATATTTATATGCAAACTATTAGAAATTCATTATATTTTACAATCATGAATGTCGTCGTAAGCTACCGTGGTCACGTTTTTCAAAATTTTGTAGTTTCTTAGGGTAACCGAAAATACCTCCTCATACAGGCCATCTTCAACACGAAAATTAGAATTATTGCTTTCTGTGTTATTTGTTCAAATGATACTTATTATTTAGCTGATATTAAACTAAATTTATCATAATTTATAACGAAAGCTGAACAGATTTATACAATTTAAGTATAAGTATTTCATAATTTTAGTAAGACTATTTTTTTTGCTGAAATTTACCACATTTTGAAAGAAAGAAAATTTGTTGCGAGTTACTTGTACTGATTTTTTCTTCTGATTACATCAATAAGACATGGTTCATATGTGTGCCAAATATCTTTCGTGTAATGTTAATCTGTGAGAAGAAAATACCAATTTAAAACACAAATTTAGTGATAAGTCTGCCTTGATTCGAACACGCCTTTTCTCGTACAGTTAATCGTTTTGTAGATTACACTATCAGGTCATTAACTAGGACAATTGTCACTAACTTCATTTCTCTTTTTTGCTAATTGTATGGTCGATTTCTATGTTTTGAATAGTCCAGTTAGTTTGAAGATAATTTTTTGTTTGTTTTAGGAAATATTTTTTTCGTTGTTTTTTATAACTTTTATTGTTTTTTTTTAATTGATAGTTTTGTATCAAGAATTGAAGAAACTAATTCTAAAATAGAAAATATGGAAAAAAATAAAACTTTTTGTGAATTAGATTATAGATTGTCTACTAAAGAAATAATTGATTCAATATCTAAACTCAAAAGTGGTAAAGCCTCAGGTCTGGATGGTATACCTAATGAGATGCTAAAGGCAGGAAGTTTAGTTCTAAATCCTTTAATTCAGAAACTGTTTAATCATGTTTTTTCATCTGGTATTTATCCAATGCAGTGGTCATCAGTCTATTTATCTGCTGTTTTTAAGTCTGGTGATCCAAGTAAAACAGATAATTATCGTGGCATTGCCATTAATTCTTGTGTTGGTAAATTGTTTAACTCTGTTTTGAATAACAGACTAGATAAATTTTTGGTAAAAGAATCAGTGATTAATCCATGTCAAATTGGATTTTCAAAAAAATGTAGACCATCTGATCATGTTTTTGTTTTAAAAACCATTATTGATAAATATATAAGTAAAAAAGGGGGCAAACTATTTGCCTGTTTTGTAGATTTTAAACAGGCTTATGATAAAGTGATCCATCAGGGTATCAGATATAAGCTTTTAACAAAAAATATTACTGGAAAGTTTTATTCTATCATTAAAGACATGTATAGTAAAAGTGACCTCTGTGTTAAAATTGATAATGAGATGACTCCATGTTTTAAATCATTTATAGGGGTTAGACAAGGTGATGTTTTAAGCCCAAATATTTTTAAAATATTTATCAATGATCTACCTGACAAGTTTTTATCTTGTCCTGATCCAGTAAATATTAATAACCGTAGAGTAGACTGTCTTATGTATGCTGATGATGTAGTAATTTTTTCAGAAACACAGGAAGGCTTGCAAAAGAGAATTAATATGTTACATGAATATTGTGTAGAATGGTGTTTTGATGTAAATTTAAAAAAGACAAAAAGTATAATTTTTAACAAGCCAGGAAAATTTTTAAAATGCTTTTTACGTTTTGGAGGTAAAGAGATTGAAAGTGCAAAATTATATAGATACCTTGGAATCACATTTACATCTAGTGGTTTATTTAAGCAGTGTAAAGATGAATTATACAACAAATCTTTAAAAGCTTGTTTTAAGCTACAGAGATGCTTGTCATCATCTAACCCTAGTATTGCCACTTTTTTACATCTTTATGATCATACAATTAAACCCATACTATTATATGGCAGTGAAATATGGGGAATGTTTAGAACAGATTCAGCTGCTTGTAAAAAAGATAATGATTATATACTAGAAAAAGTCTTTGGTCAGGATTCTTCTGAAAAATCTCACACCAAATTTATGAAATACATTCTTGGTGTAAACAGAAAGTCAAGTAATATAGCTGTAATGTCAGAGCTTGGTAGATTTCCTATGTATTTTACTATAATTTTATCAATGTTAAAATATTGTCATAGACTGGAACATTTAACAGAAGGACTATTATATGATGCGTTTATATGTTGTAAACAGTTACATAGCTCTAATGTAAATACATGGTATTCTAGTATAGATTATATTCAGAGAGAAACTGAATTACCAAATTTTGACCAATCAATTGGTTCTTTATGTCAGTATGTTAAAAATAAACTATGTAAAAGTTATGTCACTTTTTGGAATAAACTGAAGTATCAAACAATTAACTCTGAAAAAGGGAAGCTTGGTACTTATTTTTCCATAAAAAATTGTTTTAAAAAAGAAAAATATTTAGAATTGCAGGACTTCAAAAAAAGGCAGTCAATTTGTAAATTAAGAATAAGTGCTCACTCTTTAAAAATTGAGACAGACAGATATTCAAAAAAGCATATAGAAAGATCTGAGCGTCTTTGTACTAATTGCTCACTTGGTAAAGTTGAAGATGAGCTTCATTTTTTATTAGAATGCCCTCTTTATGATATTCAAAGGGACGATTTTTTTCAAGACATTTCTAACAATTGTTATAATTTTATAAACTTAAATAAATCTTCTCAATTTTTTATGGCTCTTGACCCAAGAAAATGTTACTCTTATGGAAAAACTGGGTTGTTATATTTGTGACTGTTTTGAATTAAGGAGATCAGGCATGAACACTGACATTTAGTCAAGTAAATAATTTGAAAATAAATACATATGCAAGTATAATGTAATTTTATTATTCTTTTATTCACAATATATATGTGGGTTTTAGCTTGATTCTGACCAATGCTTATATTCCAATTATATATGTATATGCCTCTATTATTGCTGTTGTTACTAATTATGTAAATCAATTGTATCTGATTTTATGCCCTTTATGGGCCCTGTAATTTGGGAAATAAAAATATTCTAATATTCTATTCTATATTTGTAATATACAAATCAAATCCTTCGGTCACGTTTCAGACCCGGAATATGGCACACATTCACAGTCCTGTTAAACTATGTCCATCAAGCCCTAATCGAAGAAAGAGTGAAATACAGTTATATGTCAGGGTTCTTCTTCTGAATTGCGTATTAATATGCGAGGAATTAGCATACACAAAAACTTTATCGACGCTATGGGACTGAGCACGGAAAGATCATGTATATTTTAGTATATTACATGATGCTTCAGACCTAGACCATCTTCGTACTCATGATTACAAAATATTGTACTATCATTATTGCTATAAATCTTACACTAGCAGATGCAACTGCAGTTATTCTATAACTGAATCAAGTTTGTGTTCGTCTGTAAAAGTGTTTCCGGTCATATATAGATCGAAGGTCGTCATATTCCTGACTGGAAAAAGTTCTTTGAGTCAGTGAGAACCAGTAGACCATACTCAGATTTCTTGGCGAATTGATTGTTCAGCATCATGAGAGATCAACAGTTAATATGAAACCGGAGTCATTTATCTAGCTAGCACTTCCATGGACCCTAATTCTGCTCAGACGGAGTATTCAGGTTTTAGGAATTATTTTGTATGCCCGATGAAGTAGATACTCGCATGATATTACATGCTATTCGTGTAGACAAAGATTTCGATGTAAAAGGAAACAGGGATAGGTTAATAATAAAGTCACAAGATACAGATGTACCGATCTTATGCGTTCATTTCTTCCCCTCCATGCAGCATACGTATGAGCTATGGTTTCAAATAGACACTATATAACTTACACACTTGTTGCCCAAGTTCCCCATTTCCATTCTCTATTTTATTATACTCTGCATTATACTTTGCATCCAATAATATTTTAGTATAATGTATAAAAACTGGGGCGCAAGACATTTTAGCGAAACATTTTGAACTACTAGAGGCCATTTGAGTGCCAACATTAGAACCCATTTTAGCACCTGTATTTTTAGCGAAAACTTACCTGGTTGAATAATACTCACTAAGCTTTGGGCAGAAGTTCAGTGTAATTCAAAAGGAACAAATAACGGTCCAGAGTCGTTCCATGACCATTATAATGAGCAATGTTATAGGTAGTTTTGGCACATAGCTCTTCAACGGTTTCGGTACTTATACATCTTCGGATTTCAAATGTTTGGATTTGAGCGTTCATGATGAAGGTAGTTAATAAAAAAAAAACATCAAATATTGAATGAAGAGGAGAACTAGGTTCACTCCCTACACTTTATTATGTTATAATCAATATGATAAAATATTGGATTCATCTTATAAAAGATATTGAGGCTTTAAATATTATTCTAAGGGAGGCCATACATCTATCCCATTCTATGAATAAACCTAACCAGGAATCTTGGATAGGAAGCATTAAACATATATTTAAATTTCTAGACTTAGATTATCTATTTGTTAACCAGTCAAAACTTCAAACAAAACCATATTGAAAAAAGTGAAAAATTCTCTAACAATAAAATTTAAAGAAAATTGGGTAGCAAGATTCGCAATTTTGGGAAGTGTACCAGTATACAGTCTAGCTAGCTATAGCTCACAATAAATTAAGAACTTTCAGAAATTTTTTAAATATTTTTTATGTTTGAACCATATTTAACAATAAACTGGGACTATTATGTTAGTATAATAGTCCCAACAATAAATTAAAAAAAAGACAGGCAAAACATTACAAGATTTAGAACTAGCTGTCATGATCTTGAAATCGAGAGAGGAATATATTTTGGTATTAAAGCTGAAGATAAAGTAAGCTATGTAAGATCGTAGTTGAAGACGACCTCATTTTCTTTTTAAAATGTCCTGTTCTAAAATATACTATATCTCAACATCTGTATAGCTCAAAATTTGCATGGGCACCATGATTGGTTAATAAACTGATTATCTACCTCAGATCTATCTATCTATCTAAAATAGGAAAAAATACGTACGTAACGTTAATTAGTTTATGGGTGAGGGGCCCATATATCACGCCGGGCTAAATGTACTTAGTTTGTCGTTTTATGCAACCTTTAGTTTATGCAAGTTATCACCATCCCAGAAATAAGTTACCACGATCTTTAAAAAATAGCATGAACAGTTACCATCTTTTTTCCATTTCTATTTTCCAAGTAACGGACAATGGTTTAAGGTTAATATCATTGTTTATTACCTAATATTCGTAAAGAGTATTTTACTGTTTTATTAATATTTCTATATTATCTGCTATTTTTCTGCCATTATTTGTTCCGTGGTCTATTGCACTGTAAATTATCGTTCTATTGCACCTGTGTGCAGTCTATTGCACTGACCTGTTATGACCTCTTATTCTGAAATCTGATTAATTGAAAGGTATTCGTGTTGTCCAATCAAATTGGGTCTTTTAGAACTGACTCAGTATGTATTAGGTAATAAAACAGTTATTGAATGTGTAACAGTGCAATAGTTCAAAATATATTTCCCTCGGTATGAAGATCAGCTCATTGTTCTATTGCCCTCAGCCGTTGGCCTCGGGCAATAGAACAATGAGCTGATCTTCATACCGAGGGAAATATATTTTGATCTATTGCATGGTTACATATCAAATAAATGTATATTACAGACTTATTGCAAATGTTAATAACCAAACGACGGCTGAGTTATGTTAGCCACATTTATGAAAAAACAAAGAAATTAAGAGGGAAATATATTACGGGGATCACCCTACGCCATATTGGGTTCGTGATAACTTCAGTTACCATCATCCGCTTTTCAACAGTGCATTGATTAAATCGTGGCAGTGGCTATTTTACCAGCTCTGTTAAAAATATCCTTATGAAACCAGCAAAATATCCTATTTCTATAGAAATGGCTATTTTGCAGGCACCAGCAATATAGTGAATTTGTTAATTTGTAGGTTCTTTGTGAAGAGTGAAATTTAATAATTATGTACTTTTGAAAAGTACTATGGAAATGCAATCTCCCATACAGACAAAGTTGGCGTCCTTTCCTCCTCAATTTGAGGAGGAAAGGACCAATTTGAGGAGGAAAGGACCAATTTGAGGAGGAAAGGACGACAACTCTGTCTGTATGGGAGATTGCTCAATTTGAGGAGGAAAGGATGACAACTCTGTCTGTATGGGAGATTGCTCCAACGTTGGAGGGAATTACGCAACTAATAAGATGTATCCCTGGCCAAGTTCGGATGGATATCTAGAGTAGATGGGATTGACATGGTCATATATAACACCTGTTATGATTGGATATAGCTTCCCGCCATTTATAGAACTCAATGAGCCCTGGGTTGTGGCAGGGTTACTTGAGATCGACTCGATATCCCGGATGTTATGACGTGGACCCAATCAAATTTGAATGTAAACATATTCAGAGTAGGGGCCTTGTTCTTCCGGTAATCTAGAGTCCTTACTCTTCAAAATTATTTACCGTTCATATGGAACTATAATAGTCTGAACTCGAGTTCCATCCGAACTTGGCCCCTGTGGAAGCAGGACAAATCACCCCACTGGCAAACCGCACCACACCAAATCGCCCCACTTTTAAAAAAATCGCCCCAACCTGGTTTACCAACTCACCCCACTTTTTAAAAAAATCGACCCACTTGTGAAAAGGGTTAAATTAGGGAGCGTAGCTATAATCCGACACCCCGAAATTCCGACAGTCCAATAGTCCGACAGACCGATAGTCCGACGGTCCGATAATCCGACAATCCGTTAATCCGACAGTCCGATGGTCCGACACGAAGTACGTCTGCTGAAGGGTAAGGGGGTCCCCCGGGGAGGGGGGGGGTGTCTCGATCTTCTGCTGGTAAGGACATGGCCCATGGGGCATGAGGCCATCGTCCTATATATAAGCTTATTAATATATACTATTGAAACGCAAGCAGTTTGTAAAATTTAATGTGGAATCATGGCTGCGCAGTATTATTGGATAAAAAATTATATCAATTCAATTAAATTCAAATATTTATTGTCATATAAACTCTGAACAATAAGTTTGTGACAAATAATCTAAACATACACAAAATACATTTAACAAACAAAACCATGAAAACAAAAAAAGCAAAAAAGCAAAACAATCTATCTATATGATATATAAATATATTTTATAATTAAATCAAGAGTCCCCTGTCCTCAGTACTAATGCCTGTTTAAAATAGGACCCTATATGCTTTCTACTTCTTTTGAGGTTGATGGACAAAGAAGATATTTATTTATTTTTATTTTCTTGCCAGGACATAAAATCAGGCATATGTTTAATTACATTTCCTATAAAGTTATCTCTTAGTTTAGCATTTTGTTTGCATTATAAAATAAAATGGGCTTCATCCTCCATTGTATTACAGGATGTGCATAGTCTTTTTTCTCTATGTATTTTTAAATGTCTTCCTTTTTCTATCATTAAATTATGATCGCTAATTCTCATTTTTGTTATGTTACTTCTCCTTTCAAAAGATTTACTGTTTAAGTAGTTTTCCATTTCTAAATTTTGCTTTAAACTTTTATATAAGTACAATTTACTTCGTTGATCTATTTTTTCAAATTTTTGTTCAAATATATTTGTGTAGAAATTTAAGAATTGATGTTTTAAGGTTGTTTTTTTAACAACTTTGAGTAATTTTTTCTCTTGTTTCCCTCAAGAATGGATACGTCCATGTTTACCTCTTTCAAAATATGTTTAACATATGTAAACCAGGTATAGCAACCTGAATTATCTAAACTTTTAGAAAGTAAAAAGGATTCGTATAATAATGGATTAATTTCAGAATTTAGTAATCTTGATAAGTAAAGTATACTTTGAGTTTTTATATGCATCTCTAGTGGGTATCTCCCTAGCTCTGTTCTCACAGCTATGTTTGATGAAGATTTTCTTGTTCCGATGATATATTTACAGAAAGACAAATGTAATTTTTCGAAACTTGATTTATCAGTAAAATTAATGGGGTCTATATTTGTTTTGGAAATATTTGCACGTGTTTTTGCTCTAAATTTTGAAACATAAGAATCCATATAAGTAATTTCTGATTTATAAGTGGCTATTGGTTTAACAATAGAGTCAAAAAGACTGCAAGCTACTTTAACTGGCAGATTATTTAAGGAACCAGTATAAATTTTAATGGCAAACATCACTTTCCTTATCCTATACTGTTTGAACAAATTGTTAATGTCATTGATATAAGATTCCATTCCTGTTCATCATGTCGATGTTAATAATGAAATCTAATCTAGTTTGTTTACACACATGCGCATGTGTGTATGTAACATATGGGCGTTTTTCAATAAAAACGTACTTTCTTGTCCCAGCCACTTTAAAAAAAATGTGTTTGATCTTTGCAAGTAATTTTTTGTGCAGTCAGTACATTGAATTAGATAGAATAAAATTCAAAACAGTGTAGCTGTGGCCATTGATTGACACATTAAAATCATCCATTGACTGGGACAATTTACGCGAACGTTTGTCTGTAACGACCACTGTTCACGACGTACCTACGATAGACATTTAAACTGTGGGGTCACCAAAGGTTTCTTAACGCCTTTAATTATAAAATAATTCGAAAAATTAATCAGGAATAACCTTTGTGTTTTGATTTGTTATAATTGATATAAATCAAAATATCGTGTTATTTCTGATTAATTTTTCGAATTACTTTATTTAGGTGTTGAGAACCTTTGGTGACCCCATAGTTTAAGTGTCTTTAAAAAGTACATAGTGAGCATTGGTCGTTACATACAAACGTTCACCTAAATTGTCCCAGTCAATGGATGATTTTAATGTGTCAATCAATGGCCACAGCTACACTGTTTTGAATTTCATTCTATAACATTTTTAAGCAAAGAAACAGTTTATTTTTTAGAGGGATTGATAAGATATTGATTCCTGAATGGTCCAAAACAACCAACATGGCATGTCCCTAGACCGCCTGTTCAACATTCATACTCTCAAATATCGTAAAAAAATGTAGAAATAAATATTAATTTTACTTAATATAAGTTCTTTAATCATTCAAAAGTATGTTTAGAGCCAACATATTTTAATAAACAGCTTTTAACATAGGAATTTTTTTTATTTTAGAAGGTGTGTCCCTAACACAATGTCCACTACGAAACGAAGTCATTAAAACTTGCTTATAAACAGTTTTATGAAATCAATGTAATTTTTTGTTTGCAAGAGATATAAACATTAGGGTCTTACAAAAGAAGTGATGCTTTTATAACGGCAATTAAACTTTTGGTAAGAAAAATTGAGCACATCAAATGGACCAGAGTGATGCCGTATTTTTGTAAATGTCCACTACGAAACGGGTCAAATCTCCTTCAGTAACTGGTTTTAAAATTATGAAAAAAATATCAGTGTACAGCTTAATAACGCTTTGATGAATACAGTCAGTCTTGTTACTATTGCAATATTGGGGTTGTGAGAAAAAAATAAAACATGTGAATACGTCCCCTACGAAACGGTCCCCTACGAAACAAGTTTGGGAGAAAAACGTTTCGTAGTGGACACTACCACTACCATGCAGTCTTTTTTACTCTTTTTTCAATTATATTCGTGCAAAGCAAATAACAAAGGTTAGTTTCATGTAAGTTTTATTATGTTTTTATTAACATAGAATAGGGTTGATGTCAACTACGAAACTTTTTGTCCACTACGAAACGGTTTTGTCAACTACGAAACGCATCAAAATGTCCACTACGTAACATGAGTTGTACCTTCATATGTGAAGTACTGTCTAATCTTTATCGATAAAAAATGGTTCTCCAATTCAGTATATAAAGTAAACAAACTGGAATGTCTATAGGAAACATTTAAAATTGCAAAAATATGTGTGTTTAAAGCAGTTTCGTAGGGGACAAAAGTCCCCTACGAAACAGTACACAAATTATGAAAATAATATCATTTTAAAGAGTATTTAAGATTGCACTTTTTGTTTACAAACAGGTCTATAATAGAGGTATTCAAAATAACTCTTGAAAATAAATTTTAGACTAGTTGATTTTCCATTTTTTTTAGGTCTGAAAGGAACGCTTTTATTGAAAAACGCCCATATGAGGTAGAATGTCACGATATATGTCACATGTATTATTTTACCGTTATTCGCCATCATGAACGTACAACCCTATTAATTTACGACCTTCTTATTTCGTATGCTTCTGATATCTGAGAGGCGTTCGCTAACTTCTTTAAAGCTTTATATTTTAGAAGGTGGAAGACCTGGATGTTTCATACTTTGTATAAAGATGCCTCATGTTAGGAAGTTTCCGTCAGTCACATGTCCAATATCCTTGACCTCATTTTCATGGTTCAGTGACCACTTGAAAAAGAGTTCAAATTTTTTGTAATGTATTTTCTCTCTTATTATAAGTAATAGGATAACTATATTTGGTATGTGCGTACCTTGCAAGGTCCTCGTGCCCGTCAGACAGTTTTCACTTGACCTCGACCTCATTTCATGGATCAGTGAACAAGGTAAAGTTTCGGTGGTCAAGTCCATATCTCAGATACTATAAGCAATAGGTCTAGTATATTCGGTGTATGGAAGGACTGTAAGGTGTACATGTATGTCCAACTGGCAGGTGTCATCTGACCTTGACTTCATTTTCATGATTCAGTAGTTATAGTTAGATTTTTGTGTTTTGGTATGTTTTTCTCATACTTTATGCAATAGGTCTACTATAATTGTTGTATGGAATGATTGTAAGGTGTACCTCATTTTCATGGTTCAGTGGTCAAAGTAAAGTTTTTTTAGATTTGGTGTTTTTATCTAATACTATATGCTATAAATCAACTATATTTGGTGTATGGAAATATTTATGATCTATATGTCAGTAGCGCAGGTTTTAGTTGACCTTAACCTCATTTTCACGGTTCATTGCTCAGTGTTGACTTTTTGTTTTTTGGTTTGTTTTTCCTAAACTATCGTCGGACTATCGGGCTGTCGGATTATAGGACTGTCGGACTATCGGTCTGTCGGATTAAAGAACTGTCGGATTATAAATGGGACTGTCGGATTATGGGGATCCAGAAATCAACGCCACTTTGCTTATTTGAATATTATACTAAAGAAATCGGATACGGGTCACGGAAATTACATTAAAATGATAGGGAATTTTAAAAAAATGTCTCTTTTAATTTTAATTTAAGTGATAGACAGGTTGCCGGGGCAGAAAATGAATATACACAACAATATACACCATTTAAACGAAACATAATGACTGTTGTTGCAAAAATACAGGGTCCTGAGCTATTTTAAAAATCGAAGCGAGAGGCTTTTAACATTGCAGTGTAAAATACAGGCTAAAATGGCTGAAACGTCAAATTTGCAAACTTCGTGTTGAAAATTGGCTTACAAGGTCATTACGAAAACAGGTTGCCGGGGTGAAATATGAAACTTGAATTTCCAAAGAATAAGCAAGTCCAAACCTTGTATGTGTAGTCGTTGAACTCTAGGTTCCCACGTCAAATTAAAATGTCACTATTTCAAGAAGAATAAACTCACGAAAGCACGAAAAATTCACTAAATTCGCGTTCATTGTTTTGATTTTGACCGCCTGACAACTTTACGGAAATATCAAAGTGATTGTGAATAAGGACTCTGTGACGGGCAACTTATAATATCCGTGTTTTAAAGATTTTAATGATATCAAGCCAGTCCAGTTCAAAGTACTATCACGTGGTACAATTCTCATTTACATATTATGAATATTAATTAGCAAAACCACTACTAATTTCTGGCTATGGGGTCTGACCCCGTTAAATTATCCCGTTAATTTTTCTCCTGTCAACTCGCACCACTTAATGAAAAAAGGTAAAATGTAGACGAATTGGCAGCCCTAAATCCATTACAGTTTAATTTTTTTATTCATAAGAGGGGCTTTTAATAGTTGGTATGTATTATATAGATAACAATACTTTGTTGGGCCAACATTGGTTATTGGTTAGCACAGTTGGTAAATAGTTTGCGTTGGCAGCACAACAAGAAACCGACGTTGGCCCAACATAACTCAACCAACAGTTATTTTGACACTATTGGCCCCTTGTTGGCCCAACAAAACTCAGCCAACAGTTATTTTGACACTATTGGCCCCTTGTTGGCCCAACGACTTTCCATCAACTGTCATTTTGGTGTTATTGGCCCAATGTTGGCCCAACATTTTCTTACCAACTGTTATTTTTAAAGAAGCTTGCCCAACGATATTTGACTTACGTTATCCATTGGTTCAGTGTAAGATCTTCTGACTGAAACTACTGAACCAATTTTATTCGAACTTTATTTGAATGATTCTATGTTATTGTAGATAATATAGATTGTGTTTGAATTAGGGCATTGAGGACTTAAGTAAAAAATCAAATAATAAAGTCTTCCCAAATAGGACTATTTTAAACCGTCTGTGTCAAGAGCTAGAAAATTCTTAGTATTTTGAATAATTCAAAAGTTTTTAAAACAGTATATTTATAAAAAAAAAAAACCAACATAAAATTATCATTGATATTTCATGACAATATTGAAATATGAGCCAACATTGTGCCAACAATATGCCAACGTATTAAGTTCTTATCTCCCCGTATTATACCACAGATTATTTTTATTTTTTTTTAGATATTATTTCAAAGTGCGAACCAATAAAATGTGCTCTTCATTCTCTTTATCAATTTATAAATGTATTTATCTTAATGATTGAATAATTCTATGCACAAACAAAAAATACTTAAAACCAGCCCAAAAAAACAAATAAAATTTGAATATAGTTTCTGCTAGTTGTTTTAAAAACTAATCAACTAAACTCAGCTGCTCATTTGACACGAGTGTAAGATCACACTCTCCACATGACAGCCGAGATTGACCTGCCAATAAAATATACAAAGTAACATTATTTACTAGAAATATATATATTTCTTAATAAATAACATAAAATGCATGAAAAACATGTTTGACAGACTGAGGCCATCGTTGGCATACTGCTGTTCGACCAACATTGGTCCAATATAATTTTAAAACTAGACGACGTTGGTAGGCTGTTGGCAGATTGTTGGCAAATAATTAACCTTGTTGGCATACTGATGTTGGGCCAACAAAGACCCAACATGTTGGGCCAACTGAGGGCCGATGAGCAAAATGACGTTGACCCAACATAGTTTTCCAACATTGGCCCAACAATGTTGCCAACAGAATGCCAATATTGGCCCAACACATGTTTATGAGAGGCCGATCATGTCAAAAACCCGATAAAGTAACGCGTTAAAATTTAACGTGATAAAATCACATTTAACGCGATAAATACAGTTTTAACGCGTTAAAACAAGATTTTAACGCGAAAAGAAATCAATATATTTAACGCGTTAAACTTTGCAATTATCAAGTTTGGAATTTATCCCGTAAGTGAAAATAGATGTTTATCGCGATAAAATATCCGTCGCATTGGCCACATTTGTCATAATAAATCACATTAACGCGTTAAATTTAACACAATAACGTTGCTCCGATTCTACGGAAGCGTATATTACCCTCGTTTTAATACTTATAATCCAAGATGGCGATATAACTTTTAGCGAGAAAATGCTTTATTTCTCATTACTGCGATTTATTTTTTTCGACAAAATGCCTAACAAGGCATTTAGGCGCTTTGGTTTTTATCGCCTTAAAAATAAATCGTCTTAAATAACGCGACATATTTTCAAAACGAGAAAAAAAATTACGATTAATTTATAAGTCAATAAAAATATCATGCAATAATAATAAATTGCCTTTTTTTTCTTATTACTGCGATTTATTTTTTTCGACAAAATGCCTAACAAGGCATTTAGCCGATTTTTTTTTTATCGCCATAAAAATAAATCGTTTTAAATAACGCGACAAATTATCAAAACGAGAAAACATTTTAAGATTAATTCATAAGTCAATAAAAATATCATGCAATAATAATAAATTGCCTTTTTTTCTTCGATATATTGTTTTATAAAGCAACACATTGTTTTAAATTAAGGCGAGCAACGGGAAAGTTTTCAGCTAAATCGAGATAAATATGGCACGATTTTAACCTGTTCATTTTCATTTTGATTTTGGAAGGACCAGGTCGCCATCACATTTGGGCATTTTATTTCAAGCAAATGGAGGTAAGATAAGAAACAATTTATTAAATGAAATCTCGCCGCGATATAGCCTTGTTGTGCTCATGTGGCGTTAAACAAACAACAATCAATCAATCAATCAATCTTTAAGTTATTGTTGTAAAAAAACTTCTATAAAAAGGCTTTTACACGTGTCTGCCGTAGTATACACACGTTAGGGGAATTAAGTTTTTGGTGCATAAAAAACCCAACCCTTTTTCCCCAGCTGTGAAAGTATAATGGTCGCTTTAAAAAATAATCAGGTTTGACTATAAATTAACATAGGGTGTCACGAAATTTACGTTGAAGAGAGCCAGTCGAGTTCTAATTTTTTTAATTCACAGTTGCGGCAAAATAAGATCCTTTGATGTTTTAACTCTGAGACACCACAAATTCATTTGAACTATATAGACCCCCTCCCCCCTATATAAAGTTCCAATGACTGTTCTTGTGACTATTGTTACTTTGAAGTTTTCAGTGAGAAAAAAATTCTCGTGCAGTACTAAAAAAATGACGGGGCAGATTAATTATTGTTCGGTTAATATAAAAAAGAAGATGTGGTGTAATTGCCAATGAGACAACTCTTCACAAGAGACCAAATGACACAGAAATTAACAACTATAATAGGTCACCGTACGACCTTTAACAATGATCAAAGCCCATACCGCAATGTTTTTGTATGTGCAATACACAGTACAAAGACGACAAATTTTATCAGTGTTTCGGCTGTTTTCTTTTCTTAAGTCAGGTTGTTATCTCTTTGACACATTCTCAATTTCCATTCTCAGATTAAGTAAACAAAAATTTCCCTCTATGATATATATAAAAAAGAAGATTTGGTGTAATTGCCAATGAGACAACTCTAAACAAGAGACCAAATGACACAGAAATTAACAACTATAGGTAACCGTACGGCCTTCAACAATGAGCAAAGCCCATACCGCATAGTCAGCTATAAAAGGCCCCGAAATAACAAATGTAAAACAATTCAAACGAGAAAACTAACGGCCAAATTAATGTACAAATAAATGAACGAAAAACAAATACATGTAACACAGCAACAAACGACAACCACTGAATTACAGGCTCCTGACTTGGGACAGGCACATACATACATAATGTGGCGGGGTTAAACATGTTAGCGGGATCCCAACCCTCCCCCTAACCTGGGACAGTGGTGAAACAGTACAACATAAGAACGAAAGAACATGACACAGAAATTACCAATTATAGGTCACCGTACGCGTACGGTACAAAACCAATACCGCATAGTCAGCTATAAAAGGCCCTAAATGACAAATGTAACACAATGAACAAAACATAAATATGTAACACAACAACAAACGACAACCACTGAATTACAGGCTCCTGACTTAGGACAGGCACATACATACATTATGTGGCGGGGTTAAACATGTTAGCGGGATCCCAACCCTCCCCCTAACCTTGGACAGTGGTGTAACAGTACAACATATAGGAACGAACTATAAAAATCAGTTGAAAAAGGCTTAACACATCAGATGGATAGAAATACATCTAACAAAAACAGAGTGGCTCAGCACTTATACATCCCAACAACAAAAAGACTATTAGTACCGATCTGAGAGTACTCGCAGTTACTGACAGCTAGTTCAAAGCCAATAACAACCCTTATTTTCCATATTTTTTTTACTATAAATACTGACATGACGTATTGTTAACTTCGTATTGAAAATAAGCTGTTTTGGTCCGCCATACCAGGAATATATATATTGACTGTTAAACTGTTCCCATGCCATACAATGTACACATACCGGCACTTGTCTCAGAAAAAAATCTGTATACCTTAAGGATGTACTTAGGTGAGGTTTTTGTGATTTGGTCAAATGTTCGGACTCCTTTTTTTCCTTAGATACAGGGTAAAATATTTTGCCCTATAACACCCACTTTTCATTTCTTAGAAATCTTCAAATAGCTTATATAAGGTCAGAAACAAAATTTAAGCAGAGTCGAGACTGCAGATTTCTTTTCTTACGATTTGAGACCCAAATAACACCAAATTAATGCTTAAAATATAAGGTAATTTAAGTCAGAGCAGTGGCGGATCCCGAACTTTTTATAAGATGGGGCCCACTGACTGACCTAAGAGAGGAAGTGGCGGATCCCGAACTTTTTATAAGAGGGGGCCCACTGACTGACCTAAATGGGAAGTGGCGGAATAGGTTAGGGTTCCAGGGGTTGGAACCCCCTTTTGTGTACGATCAATGCATTTGTATTAAGACATTATGTTTGGAACCTCCCCCCCCCCCCATTTTACTCTGGGTTGTGAACCCCCTTTTAAAAATAACTAGATCCGCCCATGGAGGGACCTACTCCAGTCATGCTTCAGTTTTCAGTGATTCCTAATATAATCAACTAAATTGGCGTACGTATATCTTTTTTATTGCATAGCAATATAATATTTCCCACAGAAAATAACCAAAAGTTAGCGTGCAATAAATTCCAATATTGCACTAGTGCAATAAATCTTCAAAAATGACTTCATCAACGACAGAATCTTAGTTTAAACCAATTTTCACTTTCAAATATTATATTGCTAAAAAATATGAGGGTTATTGCATGATTATTGGGGAATATTGTCCCTTGCACACTCACAAGCTCGTGCAATAATATTAAATTCTACTCCGGACAATTCCCCAATATTCATACAATAACCCTACATAATATAGGATTCGTTTTCTGAGACAAGTGCCTGTGCCGCCATATATACATGTCTGGATCACAGGGGCCGGTAACATACTGTTTGAAAAAAAAATGTTTACACTGATATGTAATAATACGTATTATTATACTTTACTATAGTAACCACTATAATAAAATAACCTTCACAAATAACCCCTCTTTCCCACGGGTAACTGCGCATAGGCAGAATAACTGTTAGGGAATATGCACGTTGTCAAAATAACCCCATATTTCCCGCGGGCAACTGCGCGTATGCAAAATAACTGTGTGGGAATGAGCGCGTAGGCAAAATAACTCATTTGGTGGCAATTTGCACGACGTCTTTCAAATAACAACTTAACGTTCAGTTCAGTATAATAATACAGTTATGGCCTTTATAAAAGTTAATATCCAAAATTATTAAATCTCGAAAAAGATTATTTTCCCTCGGTCCTACGGACCTCGAGGAAAATAACCCTTTTCTCGATTTAATAATTTTGGATATTAAAACTTTTGATGAAGGCCATAATTGTATATTATTACATATCAGTGTAATTTTTTTTTCAAACAGTATGTTACCGGCCCCTATGATATGGATCATGTGGATGATCGTACCTGGGGACAGTCAATACAGATCGTTTCATTCCCCTTTCACCGAATATTCCTCTGTGAGTTCCATCAAATGCGCTACAGTAGATATTATGTATAATCAGTTATATTTTAGTTACTATAAAAATAACAAAATAAATAACATATGTATATAAATTGAATATCCGAATATTTTGTTTTGTGAAGGAGGGCGCACAAGAGAATATATATATATATATATATATAGTAGTATGATTTCTGTCTTTGGGGGCCACGGGGGGTAACTTCGATTTTATTTGGTAGGAGTGTGCCATTTTTGCCATTAAAAACTGTACCCATTCTTATATAGCATACACTGAAATTGGGAAAAAACGAATGTAAGGAAAAAAATCACAGGAAAAAAGTCACATACAAAAAAATCAGGGATAAAAAGTCAGAGGAAAAAAAGTCACAACTTTATTTTGAGATATTTTGTCTGCTTTTTCTTACAAAACTTATTTTATTTAAATTTCTTTTTGATTTTATTAATAAATAAGATGTTGTTCAACTTTGTATTCTTTTGTAAAGGGAAAAATTATCTTAAACTGAATAATTATAGCTCTTTATCATTTAAGCATTGTGATAAAGATTGAACTGAATTTTCTGCAATATAAACACTTGAAACTGCTTGAGAGAGGGAATTTATTTGCATCCCAAAAAATACAGAATAAGAAAAAAAGAATCACATGTAAAGAGAATAAATAATAATACATTGTGGCCTTTACATGTAGATGATTTCCAACCTTTTGAAATGAAGAAATACAAAAATTCTATTTCAATCTTTAAACAAAACTTATACACATGTAGACAACTTCAATGGGGAAAAAAAACAATTCACCTGTACAGGTAAAGTACTGATGCAGGATAACATTTACACACCTTTTAAATAAATAGATAAAAAATAATGAAACTGATTAGCTTGACCACCAGTCCAGGGTTTATGACCCCAATAAATGGCCAACATCCCAGGTTTTATGACCCCTCAAATAAATGGTCACCATTTGATGCGACTATAGCAGATGTTGACCATATACTAAGAGTTTGTTCCAGGTTGTACTCTGGGTTGTACTGTAAGAGGGAGGTAGGGGGTCTCAAGAATTTTTTGGGATGAGTTTTTTATTTTCACTTTTTGCGTGGTGGTTTATTTTTTGTGCACACGACCATTTATTTTCAACCTCATTTAAAACTAATTCCCCTCTTGTCATGCCAGATTATTTTTTTCCTGACAATTGGGCTCAAGTTATTAGGGCCCCGCCAAAGGCGGGTCGCCCTATAGTGATCAGTCCGTCTGTCCGTCCGTCCGTCCGTCCGTCCGTCCGTCCATAACAAAATCTTGTCCGCTCCATATCTTGAAAACCGTTATTTTTTCAAAGTTTATACTTCACATGTATATTGACCAACACCAGAGGGTGTGTCATAATGTATGTTCAACTTTGTAGGTCAAAGGTCAAGGACAAAAACTTAGGTTTTAGTATAGAACCCCATGTCCTATGGGAAAGATCCTGTCCGCTCCATATCTCAAGAACTGTTATGATTTCAAAATTATACTTCACATGTATATTGACCAATACCAGAGAGTGTGTCATAATGTATGTTCAACTGTGTAGGTCAAAGGTCAAGGTCAAATACTTAGGTTTTGGTATAGAACCCCATGTCCTATGGGAAAGATCCTGTCCGCTCCATATCTTGAGAACCATTATGATTTCAAAGTTTATACTTCACATGTATATTAACCAACACAAGAGTTGTGTCATAATGTTTGTTCAAATTTGTAGGTCAACGGTCAAGGTCAAAAATTTAGATTTTATTATGGAACCCCATGACCTATGGGAAAGATCCTGTCCGCTCCATACCTTGAGAACCATTAGGATAAGTTTGTACTTGACATGTTTATTAAGCAACAATTTTGTAGGTCAAAGGTCAAGGTAAAACACTTACAGTTGGGAATCCCATGTCCTATGGTAAAGATTGTGTCTGTTATTGACAGCGGGCCCACAGTGATGGCTCCCAATGGCCATCTCACTGATATCTAGTTATTTTCAGCTTTTTTCAGGACAAGTTATTTATTATTCAAAATCCTCCTGGCCCTCAACATGGTCGTCCCCTTAAATAGTGTTTGAAGGTAGAATTTGCTAGATATTTTAATTTTTCTAATTTTGCCTTTTATAAAGAACTTCTAATATGAAGCCTACATACTTTTAAGCATTTTATCAAATTACTTTGAACTCATTTTCAACTTAGTAAAAAAGCTTGAAAAGTTGTATCCCTGTGTTTAAAAGTAATAAAAACTTTTTAAATGCATTTTTAGCTCACCTAGCCTAAAAGGCCATGTGAGCTTATGCCATCACTTGGCGTCGTCTGTCATCCGTTGTCCGTCGTCGTAAACTATTTCAAAGATCTTGGATCTTCTCTGAATCGCATTTATCCATACTCATAGTTGACTAAAGACTATATTATCATACAAAAATCACGTTTCTATACATAGAAGTCCATACATAAAGTATACCTGAGTTTGATTGCATTTTTTTAAGGACACAGAGAAGACAAAAATACCGTTAAAGATTTTTACGCATGACAGGAGGATAAGAAAAGGTGTATTTGCCTCTTCATTTGCAGATATGGTCAATAAATGTAAGTTTATACTGCTATGGTTTGAATTTGAATAGTAATAATAAACAAAACAAGAAGCTGGACATCCAGGGTGATGTATTGCCATCAACTTTGTCCTCTGTCCAACTGTCTCATCTGTTGCAAATTTTCCTTTAAAGAATTCTTCTTTTGTGAAACCTCTGAGTCCATTAAAAATACCTAAATGTAAAAATGCCCTACCCTACTAGTGAGGCTACCTAGCTAGAAAATAGCTGCCTACTCAAAATCTTTTATTGTCCTGATGTGAAAAAGTACACAATGCTTATTACCATTAAACACAGATCAGGTTCGAAATTGGAGAGTGTCACTTTAACTGTTACTGAGTTATGCCCCTTTTTAACATAAAAATTGCTAAATCTGTGGTTTCCAATCTCTAACGTTCTGTAGTTTGCCTCAACCAAATATTATGAAACTTACATACAATGCTTATTACCATAATACACAGATCAAGTAGTGCCACTTCTATCGTTCTTGGGTTATACCCACTTATAAACATAAAAATAGCTATAACTTTTAAGTTTCCGATCTCTAACTTAAGTTTGCTTCAATCAAATATTATGAAACTTATACACAATACTCATTATCATAACACACAGATAAACACACAGATAAAGTTCCAAATATGTGAGTGTCAAATTTACTGGTTGGTTAGTTATGCCCCTTTATAAACATAAAAAAAAACAAAAACAAATATATTTACATGTGGGGGCATCTGTGGCCAATGGACACATTCTTCCATTTTTTACAACTCTGTTAGAAAGAAAAAGGACACAATATATATAAAGATTGTCTTAAATTCTAATGAAACAATTATCAAAATCCATCTAGGATAAAGATTGTTCATGAAGTAAGTAAATTGGTAGGAGCAACACAGGTCCTGTAGCAGTCTGTCAAAATTAAATTACTAAATATTAAATGAGCATGTCATTTGTTTAATTTTTGGAATTGGGATCATTTGCTGTAATTTACATAATATAATCACATTTATATGAATAAAGTCATTTCTTTTTAGGTAAGGAAAAGTTTACTATTGCAGAGGGCAACCATATAACATTTGTTCTAAATGAAGATGGTGTGGAAATAGATGACGAATTTTTTTCAACTCTCACACCAAACACAATCCTCATGATTTTGAACGAGGGTGAAACATGGAACAAGCAGTTTGGTATGATTTTTAAGTTTTTAATCTTTCTTTGTCCAAAATGAACTTAAATCTTTGTTAATGTATATTCACTTTTTACCACCAACTGATAAATTAAAATAATCTTTACCATTCAGTGATAACAAGCAGTTTTTTTTACATCTTAATATTTTATGATGTATTTAAATGAGTAGTTATTGTTGCAAACTCCATAAGAAATTTTAATTGAGATTATTTTTGGAATAAGGGAAAGGGGGATGTGATTAAAAAAATTGGGTTCAATTTTTCTCATTTAAAATTTCATAAATAAAAAGAAAATTTCTTCAAACATTTTTTTGAGAGGATTAATATTCAACAGCATAGTGAATTGCTCTAAGAGAAAACAAAAATTTTAAGTTCATTAGAACACATTCATTCTGTGTCAGAAACCTATGCTGTGTCAACTATTTAATCACAATCCAAATTTAGAGCTGAATCCAGCTTGAATGTTGTGTTCATACTTGCCCCAACCGTTCACGGTTCAACCTCTGCGGTCGTATAAAGCTACGCCCTGCGGAGCATCTGGTTATCGTCTAAAACAAAGTGAACATTTTATTGTCACACACCAAAAACTACAGATTATGAGATAACGTCATTTGGCAAGCATTTTTACCATTAATTGTCATGAAAGTACCCCAATTACCACCCTCATATATATGAATGTACATGTATGTCTTGTCAGACTTTTAACAAAATGTAGAAAAATAGCTAAGGGAGAAAGTACAGCTTGGTTAGGTTAGAATAATTTATATCAATTTGTCAATCTTCTTTCAAGTTAGAATAATGTCATTAATGATTATCAAAATACAAGTGAGCTATTTCTATTACAGACAAATGTCATGATGAGCTCTTACAGCAAGATTGTGAGTGTATTGAATCTTGGAAGAATGGGATTCCTTGATGCTTATAAAGTACAGACTAAATTTGCACGACAGCATTTAGGCAATATGGCAGGAGTACACGGTGCAGAAGGAGAAAATGTGGTATTACTTGTAGAGCATAACCCAGTTTATACCATTGGAATTAGATCTAAAGACTATTCTGAAGAATATGAACAAAAACTTAAAAAGCTAGGTGCTGAATTCTGCAGAACAGATAGAGGCGGTTTAATTACCTATCATGGACCAGGACAACTTGTTGCTTATCCAATTTTAAATCTAAAATATTTTACTCCAAATATGAAGTGGTATATTTGTTCCATGGAAAAGACAATGATTGGAACTTGCAAACATTATGGTCTAAATGCCCATTCAACAGAAGATACAGGAGTATGGATTGGAGATAGGAAAATTGGAGCTATTGGTAAGTCTGAAAGGTCTTTTTTACCATCAATATTAGCTATTTATCAAGACATACAATCATGGCTTATGTTTGAAAGCAAAAATAAAAGTTTTATTTTTGGTTTTCAAACCATTATTTGTGAAAGACATTTATTTTGATGTTTTGAACAGTTGAAAATTACTAAAAATTGATGCAGGAATGAATGATCAAACACTTTATATGTTTTGTATACTTTTAATTAAAAAAATGTTTTTATCATGTTTACAGAAGATAAAATTTCATGAATATATTTGTTTTTGAGCTACAATTTGTGTTTCATAACATTATATGAATTTCTCAATAAGTAGCGGTACTCTACAAAGGTTATCATTTTTATACCATAAACTGAAGAAAATTATATATATATATATATATCCGGGTTGATAAGGTGTAAAACATTTACGTGAATAAAATGTTCTCTTCCTGAATATGCATTTAATTTGCCACTGAACATTAAACAAACATCCATCCATTATTAAAAGACTGTACCAGTTAAATCCTTTGTAAAATAAGATTTTGTTTCAAATGAGTGCCAGAATCCATTTGCAAATTTATGGTATCATACATTGTGTAGCATTATATTTAATGCACAAATATAATTTGTTTCAATTTTATCAATTATCATTATATTGTAGGTGTACATGGTCGCAGATATGTTACAACTCATGGTGTATCATTGAACTGTAATACTGATTTGAACTGGTTTAAACATATAGTACCTTGTGGATTAGAAGGAAAAGATGTTACATCCCTTAGTAAAGAAAAGGGATGTGATATTGATATAAACGATGCTGTAAAACCATTTTTAGAAAATTTTCAAAGACAATTTGATTGTCAATTAAAGTATATAGATAAAGAAAACAGAGGAATATAAACACAAAATGAGTATAAAATGAATCATGTTTAATTTATAAACAAAATATATTTTATTTATTTCCACATTTTTATAGATCCAATATTATGATTAAGAAAATAAATTGTTTATAAAAAAAAATATTTGCCAAATTGATCTATTGGAAAGAAGTTATAAATTGTGAATATGAATTTCATTAGAGATTCTATGCTTTAAAATAATTTGATGTGAATATATGAACAACAGGAGATATATGACAATAGAACAACAAACCAACAACACAATAAACCAAATGATATTGATCCATTTAATGTGATTGTGTCTTCAGGTGAGGACTCTTTGATGGTGCTGTAGAAAAGAATCTTCCTTCACTTCTCTGGGTAAAAATTACATGAAAAGTGCATTGGCTGTTATGTCTTGTCCGTTTAAACAACCAGAATTGATTTAATGCTATTAGTCCAAAAGAAAATGTTTAACTACAAATATCACCTTTATTTAACATAGACAATGATCTGTGAAAATGAGGTCATAGTCAGATAATTTATAAACCAAGCTGGACAGACATAAAATTTTACAGTAATTGTCACAATCATTCCATACACCAATTATTGTTGACCTTATTACTAATAGTATCTAAGCAACAGATTAAACCAGAAAACATCGAACATTAAACCATGAAAAAGAGGTCAAGGACAGATGACACCTGCCAGACAGACATGACCACTTCACAAGCAATCTATACACCAAATATAGTTGACAAATAGCTTATAGTATTATAAAACAAAAAAAAACAAAAACAAAAAAATGTTGACCAATGAACCATGAAAAGCAGGTCATGGTCAGATTATACTTGCCAAATTCACATGTAAACTTTTAATCTTTCCTAACACCAATTATCACTGATATATTGCTTATAGTATTTGAAAAACAGAACAAAACATAAAACCCCAAAGAGGCATTAGCTGTCAGTTTCATGTTCATGGATTTGACTAAAATTCTCATATTTGATTTATAATTAACTATTAAAAACCTGCATCCAAATAACAAGTCTAAAATAAATGAGTGCACAAGCTGAAGTGTCTCGCCTTCTTTACTAACCATTGAAATTATGTTGATAGTCCTAAATATAAAGCTTTACTTCAAGTATCACATAAACTTAACATGATCCAAGAAAATGAGGTGAAGGTCATATAAACCAAACTAGAAATTCATGCACACCTTACAATCATTCAGTTCACTAAATAAAGTTGACCTTTTGCATCTAGTTTCTAAGAAACAGACATAACCAAGAAAAATAAACATTGAACAATGAACTTTAAGCCGACTTAACTGTATCTGTAGTATCCTTTATCTCCAATTCGATGTGATCGATGCGTTCCACATAGTCACCAAATTTTGAATTGTTTAGTGAAAGAACGTCATCTATATAGCGGAAAGTAGAGTTAAAGGATATTGCTAACTTCTTATCTTTCTTCCTAAGAAGTTCCTGCATGAAGTCAGCCTCATAATAATAAAGAAACAAGTCGGCAAGTAGAGGGGCACAGTTTGTTCCCATTGTGATGCTGACAGTTCGTTGAAAAACACGTCCTCCGAACGTAACAAATATGTTGTCAATAAAGAAATCAAGCATCTAATATCGGTTTCAGAGAATTTTTTGTTTGAATCAGAGTGATTTTCTACAAAGTAGGATTTATCCCTCCCTAAGACAACGATACTTGTATCTACGTTGGCCATTCTTTTTTATGAAGCAAAGTAATAACAACTCTTTCAATTTGTCTTTTAGTTTGGAATGTGGAATACTTGTGTAAAGAGTAGAAAAGTCAAATGTTTCAATACTGTTACAAGATGAAAGAGAGTTAGATTGTATGTACTCTAAAAGATCTTTGGAATTTTTAAGTATCCACATCTGATTCACGCCACCTCTAGAATAGGCAGTTTCACAATAACTTTGAAGCCCGTCTTTGATTGCTGATAAAAAAGATGTTAATAATTTAGAAAGAGGTTTCGTTGAGTACTTAGAATACCCAGCAATATACCGTTGTTTGTAAGGACACTTATGTAGTTTGGTATCCAAACAGTAAGGGAAGATCCAGTTCTTCATCTTTGGTTGAAATACCAAAGGAACACAGAACAGAGCTATGATTATCCAGGATTTCCTCTTTGGTAAGTGTCGTGAGGGTATATGTTGAGTTTCCAAGTTAATTGTCTATACCTAATTCTTTTATCAAGCAATTAATGTAATGACTTTTACAGACAAAAACGATGTTATTCGGGGCTTTGTCTGCGGGGACAACAACATATTTTTTATGGAGGTCGGATAGGTGTTTAGCAACATTTTGGTCTTTGAAGATTGACGTAGCGTGGGCATTGATGGACCCATTCAGTTTCTTCATTCTGATTTGTATTGTATTTTGCCTTAATCCATTCGGATAGAGTGTCTACGTCTTCCTTCTCGCGCTTAGCCCATTGCCTGGCATGACCCTCGACTGAATCCATCAAAATTTTAAAGTTGTATTTCCAATTGATGGATTTAGGCTCACGATATTTCGGACCTTTCGATAACACATTTCGTAGAGAAGTGTTATTAACAATGTTAAGGTCACCAGTAATAACGTGGCCAGCAGGATTATATGTGAATTGGGAACTAGAACAAGTGCAAGTGAAGTTGCTTTTAAAGTTAATTTAAATTTTTCTTTTTTTTTTGATAGGGAATTTCTATAATACATGTATTTCTATACTTTTTGGTATAGAAAGTCCCGGTTTATAAACTTTACAATTTGTATTTAACTTTTAATTTTTACATTATATGATATGTATTTTTTTTAAAGATGAAAACAATAGGCACATCTAGTTTTAGCGAGAATAGGTTTTTTTAAGGAGTACTTCGATCATGAATAAGTGCATCCTTAAAGTTTTATTTGAAATTACAGGTGGTAAATTATTCCAATCTTTGATTGTTTGGCTGGTGAATGAGAATTCAAAACTTCTTTGTTGCATTGGAGTTGTCTGAATGTTTGTTGATGGGTAGATCTTGTTTTGGACTGGGTTTTTATGAAAATATCCTGGGATGATATTGCAACTTCATTGTTTATTACTTTGTGGAACATTTGAAGTCTGGTTTTTAGCCTGCGTTCTTGTAGTGTTTGTCAGTTTAGATTTTTTAAGCATTTCAGAAAGACGACCACTTTCAGCGCTATAGAGCTAGGTTATATCATGGCTGCCATCTTGTGAATCGCGGACTGGGGATATAGTGCCCATATAATAATACAGAAAGAACCTGGAACCAACCTTCGACAGGAAATACTGACAATACCCCATATAAAAAGCTTTAAGTTTTGTTGTAAATTTGCATCAAGATGGTTAAAAGGTTCAAAATGGATGTTATAATTGCTTCCAATGTGCTTAATTATAGCATGGAGTTGTTGTAAAGATGAACAAACACTAAAAGCATCCAATTCTTTATTTGTATGTGGACTACAGATACAAGAACATGGCAGGAAATGCCCAATATGCAGAGGCAACATTGAAAATGTCCGCTCAATATTTTATTGTTAAATTCTAGATATTGGACACAAAACAATGTTTTTGAGAAATAATAATATGTAGTTTAAAGAGACCGGTCAAATTTCTCAAGGCATGGGACCGGTGCAAATTAGCATGGGACATGGACTTTTTAAAAGCAAAATTTCAATGGGACCAAGATTTTTTTCATCTAAGATCTGCATGGGACATTGACTTTTCTTTTATTAAATCAAATTAAAAAAAGTTCTGACTGTAAACTATGTATAATCGACTGCACAGCCACAAGGTTAAGGATAGTTCCACATATTTCTTTGCAAGGAAATGATAATCATGAAAACTCTCCCAATAAAATTCCTGTCTGGTTGAATTTTCAGTTTGCACAAAATTCAGATAGTAATTTTTTTTTAATTTTATAACTTTTTCAAATCAGTTTGGAATTCCATTTAACTTGACAGCTATAATCCCAATTATATACTGTCAAAGTAATTTGGTATTTGGTTTATTGCTGTCAAATCTATTATCATGTTTTAAGAAATAGTAAAAAAAACTTCAATTTTCAGTTCGGATTAAATACAGATGGTCACCTTTAAAAATATCCACAACTTTGTCAAATCAACTTTAATTGTCATTAAACTTGCCTTTTTTCTATATTATATACTGTTCTTACAAATTACAAAGTTATTTGGAATTTGGTTTATTGCTGTCAAACCTATAATGTTTTAAGAAATAGGTAAAAAAAAGCTATAATTTTCAGTTCGGATTAAATACAGATGGTCACCTTTAAAAATTTCCATAACTATTTCAAATCAACACTGATCGTCTTAAAACTTGATACTGTTCTTACAAATTACAAAGTTATTTGCTTGCATACTGTCAAATCTACAATATTGTAATAAATAGTTAAAAAAGCAAAAATATTAACTTAAAGTACCAACTAAATATAGATGTCACCTTTAAATATTTTTATAACTTTTTTAAATCAACTTTGATTTTCAACAAGCTTTACAGTTATTTTTTTTTATATGCTGTTCTTACAATTTACAAAGTTATTTAATATTTGGTTAACTTAATTACTGTCAAACCTATAATGCTTTAATAAATAGTTAAAAAAGCTAAAAAAAAGTACTGACTAAACACAAATGGTCACCTTTAAAAAATTCCATAACTTTCTCAAATTAAATTTGACTTTCATAAAATTTGATTGTTATCTTAATTATATACTGTTCTTACAAATTATAAAGTTATTTAGTATTTGGTTAATTACTGTCAAAACTATAAGGCTTTAATAAATAGCTAAAAAAGCTTAAATTTTCATTACAGACTAAATACAGATGGTCACCTTTAAAAAATCAATAACTTTGTCAAATCAACTTTGATTTTCATTAAACTTGAAAGTTATCTTTATCATATACTGTTCTTACAAGTAACAAAGTTATTTAATATTTGTTTAATTACTGTCAAACCTATAATGTTTTAATAAATAGTTAAAAATCTAAAACAAAATTAGTATGGACTAAATACAGATGGTCACCTGTAAAAAAATCCATAACTTTGTCAAATCAACTTTGATTTTCATAAACTTGATTATTATCTTAATTATATACTGTTCTTACAAATAACAAAGTTATTTAGTATTTTGTCAAATACTGTCAAACCTATAAGGTTTTAATAAATGGTTAAGAAAAGCAACAATTTTCAATACAGACTAAATACAGATGGTCACCTTAAAGAATTTCTATAACTTTTTCAAATAAAACTTGACATCAATGTTTTAATTGATAGATTACAAAAAAGCTACAGTTTTCAGTTCAGACTTTATAATTCAGATTGTTACCTTTAAAAATTTCTATAACTTTTTAAAATTAACTTGGAGTTTCATTAATCCTTACAAAATATGAAGTTACTTAACCTGTTAAACATGGCTGTCTTAAACAATTTTGCAACACATTTTAACAGCACTGTCATCACATCACATGTCAGTTTTATTTGAATGATGTATGCTGTCTGGAGCAAAAGACATCTTTGATATACTTTATGAATTAACATGGGACACTAAGTTTTTTTGTTGCAAAAAAGAATGGGACATCAACATTTTTTCATCTGTATAACCATGGGACTCTATATATTCTTGAATGGGTGAATAAAACAAATCAAATGAAATATAGTGGGAGTCCCCTGGGATCATCCCCACCCCTTCCTGTTTGAGAACTTGTAAACGGTAGAGATCCCCACCCCTAAACCATATATATTCTTGTATGGGACAATAAATCAAATCAAATGATATATAGGGGGAGTCTCCAGGGTCACCCCCCCTTTTTTTAAAAAGTCAAGATCTCCACAAAACTTTTTATAGAAAACACAATCATTTCAAATTTTCATTGTCATCAAATCCTTTATTAGCAAGTGAGTGCGGACAGCTGCAATGGCAAAAATTACAGGGGTAGTACCACAGGGTTTATAATTACAGGGTCTTTGTTTGGGAGACTTGTAACAGCATCCTGTTACAATTATGTATTTTTGATAGTGTTATTGTGTCCTTTGCTGCAAAATCAGGGTCAACACATATTAAGGGATTGCTATTTGTTGTTGTCACACTATATTATATATTAACCTTAAATTCTCCTAAAACACATGGAAATATTTTTGTATATCAGCTCATAGACATAATTTTGTCATCATAGTGATCTGGATGTCATCAACATTTATAATGATTTACTCCTTTTAAAAGGAATTTAGATTATAAATAAGCAATGACTGTTATATTTTTTCCATCTATTCGAAATAACCTAAAAAATGTGGTGCACACTTTTAAATAACCCGCTACATGGATTATTCAGTGTGCACAACTTTTTTGATATTATATCTTCATAGACAGAAAAAATATTGCAGTCATTCAATGCATTTTTGTTAATAAAATTAAAAAATAAGAGATTTCCTCTCTCCAAATTTGATGCAACACATTTAAGATATATGCACTATACACATATATATCTTTATCGTAGTGACCACAGATAAATACCCATATAAAAATATTTTCAAATAATTTGAACTTCGACAATTAAAAAAAAATATAAATGCAAAAAATGATATTTGATTCATATCATATGATTTTAGTATTTTGGTAAACATAAAAATATTGTTTGAACCATTCAAGTATCTGTATTTGCAGTTTTAGGACAAAACGACCAGCACTAAATGCTAGGATTTGAAGTAAGAACATAGGGTTGATACGTTTTAAAAGATAAACTTGTATCAACTGGTGCAAGAAGATATGTGTCTAAAAACGTCATAAAAAACATATTTTTCTACTTGAACCGAGTAGTGGCGTAGTTTTACTTATTTGTTGTCAAAATATGTCTATACACTGTACATATATAAACTTAAAGTTCATACCCTATATATGCGACAATATATAACTTAAAATACAGTCAGCTTCAATTGTCTTTCAATTGAAAGCTGTTGATTTACATACTGAACAGCTTGATCTATGTCAAACTGTGAAAAGAATGAAACATGTAAAAATCTAAGTTGCTCACATGATGATACAATCAAACAAATATCAGTAAACATAAAATAAATTTGGCATGCATCAAAAATGACAAGAAATTTGAAATTTCGAGACAAATCTGCAATGGTTGCAGCAGTAACCTTAGTGAATGAAATATAAAGGTGTCTCAGTTGTGAAGCATGTGACAATATTACTACTTGGTTATCATTTATTGATGTCCCACTTATATCAAGGGTGGTTAAATTTCGCAAGGACATTACAAATGCAAGATTGTTTAGCGGTGTTTCTGCTACATACAATTCTTGAATAGTAGGAGTAAGCTTTAGCATCAATTTGGTAAATCTGTGTGACCCAAAAGTAATATTTTGGTTACTTAGATTGAGACATACAAGCTGATTATTTTTCACGATCATTTCCATCATTGCAATGTCTATAGTATAGGAATCGTCAAATTCTACAATAGTCCACAAGCTTTGCATTTTTCGCACAACATCCTTTAGACCTCTGCATATTTTACAGACTGTATAAAGTAACTCCGACACAGGAATATAACTAAGTACCATTATCACTAATTCTTCAGGAAGGTCTAATAGACTAGCTGAAAATATTAAACAAGTGAATTATTGCAAACACCTATATTTTATAAATGTCATACTTATTTTTTCAAAGAATCTAATATACTTTTATTCTATATGTACGAGTGCTCAGGTGAAGACCGAAGAGCGTTGTTTTGTTATATTTGCCATTTTATAAATTAAAACAAAATTAAAATGTATCAATAGCTTCAAAAGTTATAGATATATTTTGACATTTTAACTGAGTTTACAAATGGAAAATATAACATAATAAAACCTCCAATGATGTTGACTTGAGTCTTTTTGTCGCTGTTTTTAAAAGAAGTAGAAGCTAGATATCTGCACTGAAATATATATCAAGCCACTCAGTGACTCACATAAAGTTTCAAGACACTTTATGTTAAAAAACTCCAATGATTGGAGACCATGGTTCAAAGGTAAATTACTCAGAAATGAGTATGCAACATTCACCAATTTTAGATATTGATAAATTAATTATGTATATTTTTCATGTTAATTAATTTTACTAATATTCCACGTTTGATATGGAAACAAGGTATGGGATACCCATAATTGCCACGTTTATTGCAAGCCGTTCACGTCAAAACTCAGTATGTTTAAACCATTTTTCGAAAAATTTACACACTGAGAATTAGAAAGAAAAACACTGAGATGAAATAAACTGGAAAAACACATCCTGAGAATTGAAAATTACACAATGAGATTTGTGCGCACTTTTTCTGCGCACAGATCTAATTTGCATATCTAATCTGTATCTATTACAATCTTAAACAACTAGGAGACAGAACTCGCTTTTAATTTGTAGCCTGAGTTCATGGCTCAAATTGTTATTTCGATTAAGTTTATGTCATCAGCAGTCCAAGGTCTGTTTAAGTTACGATTAGTAAAGATGTGAAGAATTTCCCTAAATCTCCTGTATCTTTAATTGACATTATTAGGAAACTCGAGAGTTCTAATGCATCTGTATGTATTTAAAACTTTAAAAACAGGTTTAATCCACAATTTTTTACATTATAAAATGCCTGTACCAAGTCAGGAATATGACAGTTGCTCTCCATTCGTTTGATGTGTTTGAGCCATCCCCTTGTTTTTGCCATGTGATAATAAGGACTTTCTCTTTAGAATTGTCCTTGGAATTCGGATTTTTTGTTATTTTACTTTTTACAACTTGCACACAACATGTACATAAATCTCATTGTGTAATTTTTGAAGTCTCAGTGTGTAATTTTCAAAGCTCACTGTGTGTTATTTATATTTTTGTAATCTCAGTGCGTCTTTTTGATATCTCAATGTGTATGTTTTTATTCTTAGTGTGTGTTTTCAGGTTTTTTAATCTGTGGTTTTTTTTAATTCTCAGTGTGTTAATTTTTCGAAAAATGTTTTAAACATAGTTTTGACGAGAACTGCTTGCCATATACGATGATATAACGTTACCACATCTCTGTTCATACACATATTATACTTACAGTAATTGCAAGGGATCTCTAAGCTGACCTGTAAAATACAAGAACAGATCAAAAGATTTAATCACATTATAAAGTGCCATAGTTTGTCAGCTTGGCGTGTGACATAAAATTTCCCTCATTTTTTAAACTAGCTTATAATACAGACATTACAGCAATCGGACTTGAGTATGTACAGGTTCAAACAAAATCTTTTGTTAGCAACCTTGCTAGCTGAAGCGTAAAGTCGTTATTAGCTTATAAGGTTTACCTTTATTACCCTTATTTTGAAGTAGTTTAGTCCAAAAGACGATAAATTGATTAGTCCACTCTCAAATTAGGGTAGTAAAGGTAAACCTAAGAACGATGTTACGCTTCAGCTAGCAAGAAAGGTAATCAAAGTTTTTGATTGAACGTACATAGTCAAATCCGATGGCTGTAATGTTCAACATGATTAGACAGTCATTTATTTATTCCTGGTATGGCGGACTAAAACAGCTTATTTTTAATACGAAGTTAACAATACGTCATGTCAGTATTTATTGTAAAAAAAATATGGAAAATAAGGATAGATCATAGAGGGAAATTTTTGTTTACTAAATTTGAGAATGGAAATTGGGAATGTGCTAAAGAGACAACAACCTGACTAAAGAACAGAAAACAGTTGACAAAATTTGTCGTCTTTGTACTGTTTATTGCACACACAAAAACATTGCGGTAGGGGCTTTGCCCATTGTTAAAGGCCGTACGGTGACCTATAATAGTTGTTAATTTCTGTGTCATTTGGTCTCTTGTGAAGAGTTGTCTCATTGGCAATTACACCACATCTTCTTTTTTATATTAACCGAACAATTATAATTAATCTGCCCCGTCATTTTTTCAGTACTGCACGAGATTTTTTTTCTCGCTGAACACTTCGAAGTAACAAGAGTCACAAGAACAGTCATTGGAACTTTATATAGGGGGAGGGGGTCTATATAGTTCAAATGAACTCGTAGTGACTCAGTATTAAAACATCAAAGGATCTTATTTTGCCGCAACTGTGAATTAAAAAAATCAGAACTCGACTGGCTCTCTCCAACGTAAATTTCGTGACACCCTATGTTAATTTATAGTTAAACCTGATTATTTTATGAGGCGACCATTTTACTTTCACAGCTGGAGAAAAAGGGTTGTGTTTTTTTTTGCATCAAAAACAAAATTCCCCTAACGTGTGTATACTACGGCAGACACGTGGAAAAGCCTTTTTATAGAAGTTTTTTTACAACAATAACTTAATGATTGATTGATTGATTGTTGTTTGTTTAACGCCACATGAGCACAACAAGGCTATATCGCGGCGAGATATCATTTAATAAATTGTTTCTTATCTTACCTCCATTTGCTTGAAATAAAATGCTCAAATGTGATGGCGACCTGATCCTTCCAAAGTCAAAATGAAAATGAACAGGTTAAAATCGTGCCACATTTATCTCGATTTAGCTGTAAACTTTCCCGTTGCTCGCCTTAATTTAAAACAATGTGTTGCTTTATAAAACAATATATCGAAGAAAAAAAGGCAATTTATTATTATTGCATGATATTTTTATTGACTTATAAATTAATCGTAAAATTGTTTCTCGTTTTGATAATTTGTCGCGTTATTTAAAACGATTTATTTTTATGGCGATAAAAAACAAATCGGCTAAATGCCTTGTTAGGCATTTTGTCGAAAAAAATAAATCGCAGTAATAAGAAAAAAAGGCAATTTATTATTATTGCATGATATTTTTATTGACTTATAAATTAATCGTAATTTGTTTTCTCGTTTTGAAAATATGTCGCGTTATTTAAGACGATTTATTTTTAAGGCGATAAAAACCAAAGCGCCTAAATGCCTTGTTAGGCATTTTGTCGAAAAAAATAAATCGCAGTAATGAGAAATAAAGCATTTTCTCGCTAAAAGTTATATCGCCATCTTGGATTATAAGTATTAAAACGAGGGTAATATACGCTTCCGTACCGATTCATTATTTTAACGCGTTAAAACATCATTTAACGCGTTAAAACATCATTTAACGCGTTAAAATATCATTTAACGTGTTAAAATATCATTTAACGTGTTATAATATCATTTAACGCGTTAAAACTTCATTTAACGCGCTAAAACATGGTGTCACGCGATAAAACATGGTTGGTTGGAATTATGGAGTAATGTTGCTAACGAATACTTTGATCTGTTCGCTTTTTTTTAGGAGCGTGTTGTTCTGCCTTGCGGTCATAAAATTTCGAGTCAAAATTTTGTACTTGTTCTAGAAAATCAACAAATTGAAATGCAGGATTTCTTGTTTCGTGCACGATGTTTGTGCTCCGAGCACTTGACAAGGTTTTATGACTTCAACCCCAGGACATTTCAGACGAGGAGGATAATGAAGATATTACATTTCGTCTTCCTCTCACGATTAAACCACTCTCCTTACAAACCAGATTTCAATAAAGGAAACATGGTATGTTAACTGAAAACCATACAAGTTCTAATGTGGTATCTTGAACAACATACTATCAAAAACAAGTTCTGCAAATGAAAACATACCACCACAAACTAGAATCAATAGTTTAATATCACAACGTAGAAAGACACACTTTAAATATCAACTGAAATGGTTTTCCTCAATCAAATGACATATTAAAATAAAAACTAATGAAGATAAACTGAACGAATAAATGTGATATATGACTTAATGTAAAAACAAAATAAAACAATGGGGTTAGAGTCAAACCATACCAGAAAGGTCCGTGTAACACTTATCAATTCAAAGTTTTAAAAAGTTTTGATATTTTAGATTTTTGGAATTTTGATCAAAGTTTTGAAATATCAAAATTTTAAATTTTGTAAAAGTTTTGAAATTTTGAAATTTAAACCAAATTATTAAAATATTAAAATTCTAAATATCGTTTATAAATTTGATAGTTTAAAAATTTGATCAAAATTTTAAAGACTTAAACCCAACGTGCAATTTTGGTTATTTCACTTTTTGAAAGTTTGATTTTTTAAATTTTTGATTAAAATATCAAAAATAGAAAATGGGCGACAAGAGGTGTACCTGTAAAAAGCGAAACGAAATATAAAAAGCGGAACGAAACGAAACAATATGAATTGAAAACATACTGATACTTTCAAGTTTATGTATGAAATAAAACCACAGACTGACAGTTGTAAGCGGTGAAATATTGGATGACAAAATAGATATTTCTCAAAAGAAGAGAATTCATTTTAAAACCAGACGTACGCTCTGATATTGGCCATTTTACTGGCTAGTTTTTCTAGCACCCATATTTTAGGAG
Organism: Mytilus edulis; assembly: GCA_019925275.1. Classification (NCBI taxonomy): domain Eukaryota; kingdom Metazoa; phylum Mollusca; class Bivalvia; order Mytilida; family Mytilidae; genus Mytilus; species Mytilus edulis. Next base: position 53,421,964 of record CM034350.1, on the reverse strand, counting down.
AAAAAGGAGTAACAGTAAATACTGAACAACTCGCAGTAGGTCAAATGGTATGGTTAGGTTGAGCATGTACATTTGTATATATATTTTCTACTGAACTCTAAAGCAATAAAAATGCTCAATACACGGTGTATTATGTCTTTTGATTTCATTTTTATTCTGTTTTGCACTATGACTTCTTACTTTCTGCAATCATGTTGGCTAAAGAATATATCATTCCATATACATTATGAAGGATCATCTTTAACGTTTTAATCTATTCTTTGTAAGTTGTTGGCCATAATTATTCAGCTTTCAACGTTCCCTAAGAAGGTCGATCCAGAAAAGCGCTTTGGTCGTAACTTTTAACGTTATGTTCTCATTTTTATCGGTTGTATGACGATCATAATTATATTGCCTTGTATCAATGATTTTAGTTAATATATATTTTTTGGAACGGTAGGAATACTGAATGCATGGTGTCCCAATTAAGGTTGTGCTAGTCTACAATGTGGGAGGTTTTTGATATATATATATATATATATACTTATTTACGCTGAAATTAAGAGTACTAAGATCAAATATAAGTAGATTGGAGCCAAACTACTGTTACAAGGTATCTTCATAAACTCATCATAGATGGATACCAGGATATAAATTTTGCCGTTTTTTATGCCAGACGCTCGTTTCGTCTACATTGCGAAGAGCTGCATTAACTCGTTGTCGAGTCGAATTGATAGCCACCTGATTATCTGCCAAGTGCCAGTATATACGAGGCGAAATTTCACTCCACACCAAGGAGAGATTTGGCAATAATACATGTAATCGCACAATGTCCAACCTTATCTGCTCAATAAGCTCTTTTCCTTAAATTAAACCCAAATCGTTAGAACCCAAAACGGATGATCAAAATGTGTGGAGGTGGATAACATCTAAGATTCTCTTCAACCGAAGTTTACATTTTTTTTCATTTCATCCCTAGCTGCTGTAATTCCAGGTTTTGACCCCTGGTCTTCTCTTAACGCTTGTTATGTGGCCAATATATAATAGATTATCCCAAGACCTAAACTTGATAGGTTCTATACAATGACAAAAATTCTTAAAAAAGTACTGATCTGTTTAAACCTTTACAAAAAATATTAAGATACAAGTTCAAAGACTTCGTATCTATAAATCTACCAAATCCGAATGTAACTAGTATATGCATCAGAAACCCAACATCCCGTCCCTACTTGTAAATTGTGAATCCGAAGCCCCCATAATAATAATCTGTTCTCCGTACATGGCATATTACAAAATAACGCAGTATTTAGAGGTAAAAATATCGAAAATGAATGATTGCGCGGCGAAAAAAACCGACTTAGTAAGTAGTAAAAATAAAGAATAACATCCTCGTTCCCCAATGGATATCAAATTGTCATCTTTCTTTTGGCACAGATTCGTTACATTATTGGGCATGGTTTACGATGCTCGATGCACGCTCTTAAGGGCCTCTTTTAAACATGTTCACATACAAATGTTAGCTGATAAATTCATAATAGGTTCCAGGATTGAAATTTTGTATTTGCGCTAATTGAACGTTTCGTCTACATAAGACTCATCAATGACGTTCAAATGATTAAAATAAATAAAAAAGGCCTCGGTTATTTGACTGATAGCCGTGTAGCAATATCCGATTGTAATGTTTAACTGAGGCATGGTCGATAGATATAGTAAAGATATGTCATGTTTTAACCATCTGCAGAAAAAAAAACACTTCACCTGCAGAGACTTATGTAAGTATACGTAAATGTTAGATACAGACATCACATAATGCAAAAAGACGAAGTCACTATCTAAAACCTGATATATAAAAAAAATTTCTTCAAGACGAAGCGTAAAGACAGGTTGACAAATATAAATATGATAGCCTTTTAATTAGCATGATATGAAAAGAAAGCTTTAATTAAATCAAACGTTGCTTTAAACACGTTCAGTAACTTTTAACTCTGTAAAATTGCAGTTAACGCGTTTCAGATTCATTAAACGCATTAAAGTAGTGTTTAACGCACTACAGTTGTTCTAACGTGTATTAATAACATTCAACGTGTTAAAGTTGCATTTAACGCGTTACAGTTGCATTTAACGCGTTAAAATAACATTTAACGCGTTAAAGTTCCATTTAACGCGTTAAAGTTCTATTTACCGCGTTAAAGTTTCATTTAACGCGTTAAAGTTGCATTTAACGCGTTAAAGTTGCATTTAACGCGTTAAAGTTACATTTAACGCGTTAAAGTTACATTTAACGCGTTAAAATTGCCTTTTACGCGTAAAAATAACATTTAACGCGTTAAAGTTGCATTTAACGCGTTAAAGTCACATTTAACGCGTTAAAGTTGCATTTAACGCGTTAAAATAACATTTAACGCGTTAAAGTTGCATTAACGCGTTAAAACTGCATTTAACGCGTTAAAATAACATTTAACGCGTTAAAGTTGCATTTAACGCGTTAAAGTTACATTTAACGCGTTAAAGTTGCATTTAACGCGTTAAAATAACATTTAACGCATTAAAGTTGCATTTAACGCGTTAACGTTGCATTTAATGCGTTAAAGTTGCACCTACATCATTTACAGAATAACCAATCAAATTGTTCGTTCTATACCTTTCCAAAGAATGGCGACCGATGCTAGGAATGGTTTTTTAGATCAAATTAAGTCAACCATAGATTACTGCGTTCGAGTCGGGAGTGCAGAGTCCATAGAATTGTCCACAAGAAAAAATATTCAAGACAGGTAATTATGTTTTAAGCAAACACATTATTTCCGACTCGTCGTGAAGAAACCAGCTTTTTAACCAGTAACTAACTCTGCAAAGAATGTTAATCACGCACGCAAGTTACACATTATATTAGTCGTTATTGTGTTGTATATAAATGTATTTTAATGTGTGCTCAACAGTTTTGCATAACTCTTTTTAGAGTGGCTCTTTTAGAAATTGATCTGTTAATATTATATTATGTTTTATAAATATCGAATGTTTTAAAGAGGTGACTCTAATAATTTATTTGCTGCTGTTGTTGGTGTAGTTGTATATACTATGTATTTTGATTATTTAGCACTTTTTAGCTTTTACATGGCGTCCGGCGTTCGTCCCGAGCTATTGTCGTCCGTCATTTTCTTTTAAGAATCTTCTATAAAACTAGGCAAAAAAGAATCAAACTTGAACAGAATCATCATTGAGGTTTCTCTTAAACCGCTTGTCAGATTTACTTAGGGTTTCATAAAATGTTAGAATAATATGTCTAGAAGAGCCATTAATCTTTTGTTTGTGTATTGAGGTCTATTAAGGGATAATTTGAGAGTCAGAAAGAAAGGAGGGGTTTACTATAGAATCCTATGGGATTTTATTTAAAAAAAATTTCAAATCAATATAACTTAAATGTAAGTGACGGACACACGCAGTCTCCAGAAATGATCAAAGGACAATAAAACAAATCACATGAAATTCAGGGCGAGTCCCTGGGGGTCATCCCCACCCCCTTCAATTTGAGAATATGTTATTATCCTGCCAAGATCCCATCCCTAAACCATATATACTCTTGAATGGGAGAACAAAACAAATCAAATGAAATTAAAAGGAAGTCCATGGGAGTTACACCATCCCCTTCAATTTGAGAATATGCTATTATCTTGTTAACGGTTCAGATCCCCACCCCTAAACTATATATATTCTTGTAGGGGACAATAAAACAAAACAAATGAAATATGAGGGAAGTCCCTGGGGGTTACCCGCACCCCGTTCAATTTGATAATATGCTATTATCTTGTTAACGGTCCAGATCCCCACCCCTAAACTATATATATTCTTGTAGGGGACAATAAAACAAAACAAATGAAATATGAGGGAAGTCCCTGGGGGTTACCCGCACCCCGTTCAATTTGAGAATGTGCTAGTATCTTGTAAACATTCCAGATCTCCACCCCTAAACCATATATATTCTTGTAGGGGACAATAAAACAAATAAAATGAAATGAAAGGGAAGGCCTCCCCACCCCCTCTTGTTAGAAAACGTGTATACGGTCAAGATCCCACCCCTAAACCGTATATTTTCTTGTATAGAAGAATAAAGCACATCAAATGAAATATAGTGACAGTCCATGGGGGTCAACCCCATCCCCACATGGTTAAAAAACTTTTAAATAGTAGAGATCCGTGGGGACAATAAAACAAATCAAATGAAATGTAGGTATAGTCCTTAGTGGTCACCACAAACCCCCAAAGTTTGAAAACTTGTAAATGGATGGGACCATAGGAATGGCGAGTTATGTGAGCTTTGTTTGTGAGACTTCGTAACAGCATCTTGTTACAATTACTTCTTGTTATAGATAGAATAACAGCAATAATGTACAGCAAAGTAAAACATACAGATAAGTCATGTGGAGCCAAAGCTCAATTGACCCCGGAAGGAGTTATTGTCCTTTAATTCATTTTTTTAAAACAATTTTTGCTGTATTTGGCAAAACTTTTAGGAATTTTGGTCCTCAATGGTCTTCAACTTCGTACTTTATTTGGCCTTTTTAACTTTTTTGGATTCGAGCGTCACTGATGAGTCTTTTGTATAGACGAAACGCGCGTCTGGCGTATATGATGAGTTTATGTATAAAGGAGAATGACCGGTAAGGACCGATTTTGGCCTCAGATTTCAAGTTTATCTGACGAAAGATTTTGACCACTTTTTAAACACTTTAGTGTCTATTTCATTTTAATCAATTGGTTTTTGTGAAAGATTTTAACTGATTTAGTCATCTAAAACGACCCGATCAAAGCTCAAATATGAAAAATCTACCAAATATGCAAAAAAAAAAGCCACTTTTTAGATGGTGTTTGTCAAAAATAAAAATGGCCGCATCCGTGTTCATCCTAAATCTTTATATATGTTATGTTTTATCATAAAATACAACTTACATTTTAATATGAAGGATGAACACAAATGCGACCACTTACGATTCACACGAAAACCGTCTAAGATTTAACTAGAATGCTAAATTGTGAAGATTTCAGTAATTTATCATGACTTAATGGTGCTTTTACCGTATTTAATATTTATTGTATTGTCAAAAACAGCCCATATTTATATGTAGCAGAAGCATTCTACTGTACACTAATAACAAAAAGTTTACATTTGAACAATATTTTAAAACTGCTATATTTTGGGGCCAAAAAGGGGTCTTACTGAACCTACTCCTTTTGTAAATTTTGGTAAATTTTTACAAAATGTTTTTTCTCTGTAACTACTGGGCAGAGTGCATTGTAGGTAGATATAATTGTAAGCAGTATGCATTATAGGTAGATATATTGTTAACAGCAAGAGTGTTCATTAAAGTAATATGGCGCAACAGAGGTGGGCCAATATCAACGAACACATCACCATCACCAAAACACAATTTTGATAGATAGGTATAACCTTAAATAGTCAAAAATGGTAAGCTTAAAAAAACACACAATCCTACTAACAAATAAGAAGTCAAGAAAACAAAAAATAAAACTAAAAAAATTGTCATTGATTTTATTTCGTAAACAATAACAGATAGTGTCCTTTGTTTGATATTGATATAGACCAAGGTGAACGACACAGCCTTTTAAAAGCCTCTAATTGTTAATATTCTTATCCTTTTATAAACACATCGGACTATACATGTATAGGAGGGATTATAAGTATACGTTGTTGTTTTGATGTTTCGACAAATCTTTCAGGCTATCACCTAGCTTTTCATCCATGTGTATTAGAACTCAATGCAGAAATGTAGCTCAACATGACGAATTGATTTATGCATTTGTTTGTACATGTCATATCATTGACAGCAATAAAAACGTCCCTTTATTAACATGCCGGTTGGAACTATAAAGATAGGTTCAACAATAATTTTGCAGATTGTTGTACATTTGAGGAAAAAAAAAAATTATTTATTCCAGACTCAAAATACTGAAGAATGGTGTAAGAAGAGGTGGTGAGCACTTGTCTGATAACGAAATCGTTATGATATTAGCGTCAATTACTGAATTAGGTGAAACATTGGACCAAGTAGAAGCCAACGACGAAGATGGTATGCTATTCGTATTTTGCTCTCATTTAGCTTATTTTGGACGATCTCTTATCTCCAATCTTCAATGATAACATAACAGATGTGTTCGACATAAAAGTCTTTCCTTCCAAAATTAGGAAATGATCCACATGAAAATTGCAAAGACTGCCAATTCTCATTAAAACTTATCTCTGTTGTGGTTTGTTTTAGCGTTGTGTTTTTAGTATGAAAACCACTGGAGAAAATTGATTGAAGTACTAGCGATAACATTGATAATTCTAGCAGTATTATATTCTTGCATGATGCTTCGTGGTCAACCAAATCTTTTATTAACATTTCATTTCACAGTTTCACAAGAAATGAAGCATGCATTTTTGAACATTTTATTTCTCATGATATTCTGATTGTTTTATATTTGTCCTTCATTCCAGTTTTGTATTTTTATTTGAATTTATAGATACTTCAAATAAGGGTTACAGACCACCAAAACAAGAACCAAGAAAGGGTTCACCAGCCTTTGTAATAACTGCCGGTCAACTTCAATTTTTAACTAAATATGGAATAAGTGCAAGCAAAATTGCAGAAACATTTCATGTATCTGAATCAACAATACGTCGTAGACTAAGGTTAGTATATTACACAACAAAGATTTCTTCATTTACTATTATTGGTGCATAAAGTATTATGACGTTCATGTCTAATATGAATTTCAGTAGATATAGAATTTCTCCATGATTACTGATTATTTTGTCTATGATAGTTTAAAAGAAAAGATAGAGCAAATGCCACTTCAGATTTGAAATATCATTCTGCATGTATGCCTTAATGAACATGCTGAACTCATTTATACATGGTTATTTACAGATAAGCTTCCTTTAAGGAACCAAAATTTTACTTCAAGTTTCTATTCATCTACCACTTTACCAACGGAGTCCGTTCATGTAAAGTGACATTATTCTTGCGATAAAAACTGAGAAAAAAGTATAAACAGATCGAGAATTGTTTCAAGGTCTTTTCATCTTTCTATATAGTTTTGATAATATCGTAAAAGCGTACAATAAACGGAATAGATTAAGCGATAGGAAATTAGTTTTTTTTTAAATTTATTTACTTAATAACATTTATTACTATTTCGTCGAAAGAAATGTGGTGATTTATATTGGAGGTTATGGTACCAGCAGTTTAGGAATTATGGGCCAAAAACAATTATTTCTGTAGTTTCCAAACAATATGTGTGTAAAATTTTGTATCTCTCAAAGAAACTGTATAACAAGGTTCCATACCTCGAAGGCTGAGATTAGGTTTTGGGTTAATTGCCAAAACGTTAAGGAATTAGGGAGTTACTAAAAGAAACGTTTTCCTAATTTCCAGACACTAACTTGTCTTTAAGTGTCTTTAAGTGTATGTATTTCTCTGAAATTGTACTGCAAGGTTCCATACCACAAAGGTAAGATTGGGATTTGTCATTTTATGAATATTGATTGTTAGAGACTTTAGTTAAGGATGTTTGCTCCTCCACTTTTTGGACTTTTTGACAGATTTTCGGAATCCTCTGGTTTTATCCATGTATTGTTATTAAAAATTTTTTTTATAAAATTCTAGTTATTTTTTTTTAAAGAAATAAGGTGCAAAGATAAATATATGAAAAATCCAGAGAGAAAAATTTCCCGCCAAATTTTCAATGGCTTATATCTTGAAAACGAGTACACAGACCCTCCATTTTTTTCTTCTTTTTTAATTTCTTTATTTATATACTTTCAATTCATTATAGTCTTTCAAAAAGTTTGTTATTTTTTAACAGAGTAGCAAACATCCTTAAAACTTGACCTTATGGCATTATATTTTTATCTTGTGTAAGATATATGTTGATAATTTTGTTTTAATAGATCTTTTAATATCAAATTACGTGAGGGGAAATACGACAGTATATCAGATGAGGAACTGTGTGAAAAAGTGAAAGATACTATAGGCACCAACAGAAAAATTGGACCAAACTCGATATTACAGAGACTTAAGTATAATGGAATTACAGTTCAAAGGAGAAGAGTGCGACAGGCATGTAACTCAGTTGATCCATTTGGTTGTGCAACAAGGTCATTGAGCAGACGAAATATTCAACGACGAACATACAGGGTCCCATCTCCGAATTCACTATGGCACATAGATGGGAACCATAAACTTGTCAGGCAAGTGATGGCAATTGATGTTTTTCGAATATTGTAGCATATTATATATTATTTTCCATAAAAAAACGAGTACAAATACACCTTTTTTTTTATTTCCGACAATGACATATACAAAGGCAACAGTAGCATACTGTTGTTCAAAACTCATAAATCCATGGACAAAGATCTAAATCAGGGTAACAAACTAAATCTGAGGTAAACGCATTAAATATAAGAGGAGAACTACGACACAACATTAAAATGTAACACACAGAAACAGACTAAGCATTAGACAAAATCATATGAGAATAACAAATATAACATTAAAACCAAATACATGAATTTGGGATAGATAAGTACCGTAACACATCTTATAGTAATGTGAATCAACACTCAAAAATAAGAGAAACAAACGACACAGGGGAAACACAACGTTAAAATGTAACACACACAGAAACGAACTATAATATAACAATGGCCACATTCCTGACTTGGCACAGTACATTTTTAATGGAAAAAATGGTTGGTTTTGTGGCATGCCAAACCCTCCTCTTTTATGGCCATGTGTATAATAACATTAAGATGACAACACAACATTACAGGACTACGATATAAATAAATAGGAGAACACAATTGACAAAGAAACACACGAATAATAGCTTACAAAAGGCAACTTCGACAAGTTTAAAATTTTAATAGGCCAGAAGAAATTTTGTCCACACCTGACTTACTAGTGACGCCAAGATACAAAATTTTGAAAGCCGAAACAAGTACAAAGTTGAACAGCATCGAGGACCAAAAGTTAAAAAAAGTTATGCCAAAAATGGCTAGGGTTATCTGTTAGGTTCCAGAACATTCCTTTTATTTAGAACAATTATACTTTATTCGTTATTTACATTTGGCAACGAAAGATTCGAGTTTTGGGTGTTAATTTCAGTATAAAAACAATATTTGTTTTATCATACTCGCAACGAAACAAACAGCTCGGTGGTGCCTAGTTTTTTTTCCTGTTTCTAATAGAGCTCAAATACATAAAACATTTTCCGACAATGTACATATATTGTATATTTTTCAGACAATGTACATATATTGTATATTTATCCGACAATGTACATATATTGTATATTTACCCTAAAATTTACACACAGTACTTCAGCATTTGTTGTTTAAATGTAAATAATTTAATTTTGGATGTAACGCGTCTTCTGATTGGCTGACGTTATTTTGTTATGAACCCACAAACATAATTTAGTCATGTGACCTTGACGTCATCAACGTTTTTTCATGGTTTTCTACGGTTTAAAATGGAATTCATAATTGAATTTTAAGAAATGAATAACGCGCATAATTATGTTATTTCGAATAGACAGAACAAATATTACAGTCATTCCTTAAATAAACAAATACAACAAATATTTATATTATGTGTTCAAAACTTTGGGCTGATTGATTTCTATCGAACCAAATACCTGTTATAATTTAGGGCGTTTTTAGTAATATCAATGATATATATCAAATGTCAAATGTAAAACATCTCAATTGAGAAAAATAACGGCCTAATATATGTAAAAAAATAAAGAAAAATAAATATTTAACACATCAATAAACGGATATCACTGAATCACAGGCTCCTGACTTGGGACAACAGACACATGCATATATAATCGGGAGGTTAAACATGTCATTGGAATCCCAAACCTCCTCAAACTTGGGACAGTAGTGTAAATGTACGACATAATAACGAACTATGAAAACAACAGTTGAAAAAGGCTTTACCCATCAGATGGATAAACATAAAAAAAAAACTCGTTCGATACTTGTATAATCCAACAACAAAAAGACACTTATCGGATTTAGGAGAAATTGCAGTTACTGACAGGTAGTTCAACTACTTCATTAACAACCAAAAGATAAAATCATGCATCTAAGACTAAAATTAAGTAAACCAACTAATTGAAAAATAAACACCACTTTCACAGTACCCAACATGCCTGTGTTACAGTCGGGCTAAAATAATCACACTCACATAATTTTTGAAAACCTACACATGCTGCAATGATTTTTCCACATGAGGTGTCTACATCTACTTCTTATAAAATATGCATTTTTAATTTTTAGGTGGGGCATCTACATTCATGGAGCAATAGACGGATTTAGCAGAGTTGTAACATTTTTGTATGCCAGTACTAATAACAAGTCAGCAACAGTTCTTAGCTTGTTTAAACAAGCAGTCAGTGAATATGGCGTCCCCTCTCGCATTCGTGTTGACAAGGGTGTGGAAAACGAAGATGTATGCAAGTTTATGGAGGAATACAGAGGGCGTGACCGAGGCAGTGCGATCAAGGGCAAAAGTTGCCATAATGTGCGCATTGAGAGATATTGGGTCGAAGTCTGGAATAATGTTGTAAGTGAATATTACGATTTGTTCACTTATTTAGAGTATCGTGGTGTGTTAGATATTACAGACGAAGATGATATCAAAATCTTACAATTCGTCTTCCTACCAAGATTAAACTATTCTCTAGAGCAAAACAGATTTCAAAACAATAACCACGGATTGTCAACTGAAAATCATAGAAGTCCCAATGCACTTTTTGTAACAGGAATTCTAAACAACATGAACTCAGACTGCATGGCTTTACGCGATTTGATATCTGAACCAAATGCAAGTGCTGTAAATGAAAATGAACCAGAACAAATACGAGATGAAACTCATGAAGTTGATGACATTTTCAGCACACTGAGGACAGAGCTACTTGTAACAGAAGACCTGAATAACGTGCCACATGGTGGCGATTTGTACGTACGGGCAAAGCAAATCTTATCAACGGTCTTACGAGATTAGACAAGTCGTATGTGTGCAGAATTGACAAAAATAAATAAATGCTGATTTCCAAATATGTATTTTTGTAGTCCATCAGTGTGTTGAAGCGCTTGCATTAAAAATATATATAAAACCATAATAAACATACACAAATAAATGCAGGTAACAAATATAATAATAAGGTGTTGATCCGTACCAAACGTCTTAAAAATTGAATATAATTTCCTATAATATAAGGATACTGTAAGTATCGGACTCGATTAAATTGTGTTTTTTTCTGAGAGAAAACAGACCTGAGTATGCCTTATTGGTCTTGCTCATTGTGGAAGGCCGTACAGTTACCTATAATTGTTAATTTCGGTGTAATTTGGTCTCTTGTGAAGAGTTGTCTCATCGACTTTCATATCACATCTTCTATTTTTATATTTCTATTATATTGAACGACTTTAGAAACACAACACTGCTTTTGTTGATTTTTTTTTACCAAATCTTGTTTGATTCTCTTATAGAATCATATTCAAAACAGTGTGATCCTGGTCATTGATTGACGACCTAAATTATCCCATTGACTGGGACAGATTAGGTGAACGTTTGTCGGTAACAATCACTGCTCACTATGTACTTGTTAAAGACACTGAGTCTGTGGGGTCACCAAAGGTTCTCAACACCTAAATAAAGCAATTCGAAAAACTAATCCGGAATAGTACGATGTGTTGATTTATATCAATAATATAAATCAAAACATAAAGGTTATTCCTGAATAATTTTCGAATTATTTTGTTATTAAAGGCGTTAAGAACCTTTGGTGACCCCACAGTTTAAATTCTATAACAAGTAAGAAGTGAGCAATGGTCGTTACCGACAAACGTTCACCTAATCTGTCCCAGTCAATGGGATAATTTAGGTCGTCAATCAATGGCCAGGACCACACTGTTTTGAATATGATTCTAACTTCTTTTCATCCTTATCAGACTTCTTTCTCCTTACAAAAACATAAATGTTTCCCAACTTCTGAATTGCCAAATAATCGACTGAAGGAAAACCTCAAAAGCCCTCAAGTTCCAACCGCATAGTTGCAAAAACTAATTAACGGGTTGAACAAATGCAAAATCAGAAGGTGTAAAACAGAACCTAAAACATGTCAGACAGAATTTGTTCACCTCTTTGACAATTATTTTGGCGTTTGTAACAGCTTTTGAGGATGACACATTCATTCAAAAATAACACAAAAATAATCAATTGTTGCGTTTCTAAAGTCGGTCAGTATAGTTGCAATAAGCTTAAAAATAATCTTCAGTAACTGTGTTGGTTTCTAGTTTTTTTTGTGTATTTGTGTTTTATTTAATCTAATGACTCAAGTAACCAATCTGATTCAGAAACTGATAATATCTTCAATGTTTTTGAATGTCGTCAGTTATAATTGATTTGTGTTTATCGTTTTAGTACAGCTTAGGCTAACGGTTCGCTAGTTTCAATTCATTTACATTCCGTCGTGTCAAAGCATTTTTGGCTGACTTTTATTATAGTTATCCCACGGATCACCCCGATGGCAGGTGATCTAACACTGACACACAAAGTCCTAATGGGACAACTATTTTACACCTAAGCTGTGTTAGGTGGGACGAAAACCATTTAAAATTCACAAAATATAATTAATATTGCCACACAACCATAATAATATAACTTATATATTGTATAATATACAAAATTTAGAATTGAAATGGAGATTGCATCAGCGGGTGTCATTATTTGTGTCTCCCTATCAAGCCCTGTGTTTGTTCTATATGTATTTCTATTTGTTTCATTCAGATGAGTTCATCTTTTTTCAAATGATTTTTATGGTTCGTTTTATGTTGTACTGTTACACCACTGTATCATATTAAGGGAGGCCGGATACCCCACTATCCTGTTCAACTCCGCCACATTCTGCATGTATGTGCCTGTCTCAAACTCGGAGCCTTTGATTCAGTAGTTTTCCTTTGTTGCTGCGTTGCATATTTGTTTTTAATTTCAGTTATTATCATTAATGAGGCCGTTAGTTTTCTCGTTCAAACTGATTTACATTAGTTTTGTGATTTCGGGGCCTATTATAGCGGACCATTCGGTATGGGACTTGCTCATTTTGAAGCAGTTCAGTGGCCTATATGTATATAGCAGTTACTTTCTGTGTCATTTTGTCTCTTATGGAGTTGCCTCATTGGTAATAATACCACATCTTCTTTTTCATATTTACTTTCAGAGACCAAGTTGAAAATCTGAAAATCTAACAGTATACAAAATCTATACAAGGCGGTGCATAGAAAGGCTTACAAAGGCTAATAACAGATGAATCTTTTATTAAGGTGATCAGTGCGTATACGTGTATGCTAAATAAAAGTCAGCTTAAATTTAACAACTTGGTTCACAATTTTGTTATATTTTATGAAATCCTCGAGAGTCTTTAATGGCTCTGACCAACAAATTGCTGAGATCCGGGTGACTGATGTTTCTTGGTAAAGAAATGGTTATCCCGCATGTAGAGGCAAATGGAAATCTGGTCTCTCCTTCTACAGGTGAAAAAAAATCAATTTCTATTTTTTTATCAAACCCTAGTGGTGGTATATATTCAGCGCCAGTGATGAATACCAATATATCTCCAAATGTAACATCGATTTCTTTATCTGAAATGCGTATGGGCATATATGAGAAATACATTATGCATGAAAAAATTCTGATTAGGTGTCATCAACATGGTATTTAGGAGGCTCGGTGGTATAAAAGTTGACCGAAATACAGTTATAATCCATATTTATAATAGCTTAAAATAAATTAAAGACACATTATTAGTTTCACTGTATGAATCTACTTATATTGATTTGAATACGTTTTTTATAGTGTGTCTTTCTATGTTGTGATATTACACTATTGATTCAGATCGTTTTTACCTGTTTTAACGAATGAGCCTGCTGCAATTGTTTGCACCTGTACTAGAATCAGGGATATGATTGACATAGAATTGTATAGAATCAAACATCCAAAGAGTGATCTTTTTCCCTTATGATTAAATTCTTTTTTAAACTGTGTTTATATACATCAGTGTTCTATAAAAGACGAAGTGTAAACAATGCATACCAATTTAAAACTTCAATCGAAAATATATCTGCCAGGCCCCCCTCCCGAACAACAACAACAAAATATTACCTTCAACTGCTTGTAAAAACAATTCCCAAGCATAGATTGTAACTTCCTCACAATATTTGTAGTTGGTGCCATCATCACTCCAGTTCACACTGCATATTTCTGACAATGACTGCAATGTCGTTTGTGGGCATTCTCCACAAAATAATGCCTTGAAAGCAAGAGGGTGTTTACTTATACATTCAAAAACTCCATGAACCGACCTTAAGCCCTCTAAAAACGAACTTGCTTCTGCTAAGCACCTAATGATAAAAAGAAAACAACTATAACAATGTTATTGTAAATATAATTATCCAAATCCTAACAGAATTCTGTTGTTCGATACGTTTTGTCACTTTGTTGAACAAAGTTAAACTACAAAAATACTGAACTCAGAAGAAAATTGAAAACGGGAAGTTCCTTATCAAATGGCAAAATAATAAACCGAAACCCAGCAAACAACCCTTTAAAAAGGTTGCTTATATTGTATTTCTGACCCTATTTATGATTATTTATTTCTGCATACACATTTACAATTGTGGTTTTGATTTAAAGCAATTTAATATTGATGAAAAATAGGTTTTTTTCAACAAGAAGACGTATTTAATCAAAAAGATGTATTTTATATGCAAACTCAGATAGAAGACGCTTACCATACTGGAGGGAATTGACCGTACACCAAGTGTTACGTTGCGTTGACGTATTCTTGTTTGGTTCTTTTGGTTCATATTACTATAAGTTCATTGTGTAACATGAACTCTTTATTGACGCACAGTGCCGTGTTTTAACATTGACCAATGTCCATTTCAGTTAAATAACACTATAACCATGGAAACTACGATTTGAAGATCGTCGACGAAAGAAGAAAACTTATGATAAGATTTAACGAAAAATACTATGCTTTGTATTTAAAATACTATAGTAGTTAATGTTCAATTCATTGCAGTTCCCATTCTTTTTGCCACTTTGTATCTTTGGAATTATATTGTAACATTTTACCACTATTCTAATTAAGGGTTAATGATCTATCAATTTATCTATTTAATTGGTAGTAGTTAGTAGTAATAGTAATACCTATAATAAATGAGCTGTTTGATAAGTTGACGTATCAATGCATCTTTATCGTTTAGTTTGAAGCTCCAAGCATTGGATATATTGAGATTTTGACTGTTATTTCACGCCCCTATTCTTTTACAGGTTAATGTCGTTACATTTTGATTATTAATTATACAGATTAATTGTACAAGTGATACACAAGCATTCGTTTATGTTTGGCGCCAATTGGTTATTTACTGTAACAGGATACATCTTATACATTAACCTTAAAGCGAAGTTACTATTTAGTCAATTACACTTACATATCACCAACCGGGGAACGTTTGTTTCGTTTTGTAAAGAAATCGGTTTATGTCGGAAAGTGCTTGAAAGGAATGTATAGTCATCAACCTACTTTGTGTTTAATTGTTAATTTTCAGATCATATAGTTTAAGTCAATTACCCTAGGTGATGGTAATGACAGCATCTGTCTTCGCCTTCTTCTTTGTGAACCCAAATTTGTCTGAAGTGGACATTTATCAATCTGATTAAAATTTGAATTATCACTAAAAAAATCTACGTTTGCATGATGTATAAATAAATACCATATTTGAATATTTGTGATAATTTAAATTGTGTTCATCAGAGTCGCACCAACAATTTTCATTTTCAGTTTTATTTGTTATTCTCGTGGTGTTTTGTCTGATGCTTCTTCCGTTTCTGTGTGTGTTACATTTCAGTATTTTTTTTAACTTTTGAAATCATATGTATAGTATGTAAAATTCAATATGTTTTGCTAATCTAGTTATTCATATTCGAGTAAAAAGATCTTTTATTATGGACTTTCCAAATTGATTTTCCTCTAAGTTCAGTATTTTTGTGATTTTACTTCTTAAAAGCGTACATCAGACTGGGTTCCTACGATATCTCTCTGACGCCGTCTACTTCTATGGGGTGGTGGAATTTCCTAAAATCAAAAATAATTGTCATTATACCGTCAAACTGATATACATCTTATCATCTATCAAGAGATAATATGATGTCATTTATTTACATTACAACAAATTGTAGTTTTTAACGACCGTCACTAGTTATACAGCACTGGCAAAGCTGGTATTCACATTATCTTCTTTATAGGTAACCGATTTTATGTTCTTTTTTGTGAATAAAAATCACAAATTGATAGTTTATAATTTGATTCGCCAGGCGAGCGTTTCGCCCACATAAGACTCTGCAGTGACGCTCAGATTGAAGAATTAAGAGAGCAAAAACAACTAAAAATTTGAAAACATTTGTAGATAATGTGCAGTAAAGTGCAATAAACCACTTTCGATTTTGTCCGTCACCGGAAAAAAAACTCGTCAATTATGCCAGCCTTTATGAAGTCGTTTACCAGACCTGTTTCCCTGCACTATTAACGTTTATCAAGCTTAATGGTCGTTATTGTGCATGATTAACTAGAAACACAATTTGTTCTGCAGGTACTTAATGACAATTCCTTAAAGACAGCAGTGATGTCAATTATGAGAATTCAATTTGCTGAATAATTCTTTCAATATAGCATCATAGTTTTCTAACCAGTCGTTCAACATAAGAATGGAAGTGACGATGCAACTAAACACCAGAATGATGTTCACTGTTTTGACGGAAATGCATAGAACTCTAAGAAGTTGTCTATTCTATTGATAATTAGGGTGGCAGCCGAACGGTAGTATTTCCTGGCCTATATGGGATAATAATAGCCTTTCTAGAATTTTGACCACTCTCTAACACTGCAAAACAATTCTCCGTTTACATTTAACTGAAGTGCTTTCATTTTACTATTCAGAATGCAGTGATTACAAAATTTAAGAAAATTCTAAAAAATTCATTTTCATCTGTGTGTTAAATTATTTCATATTTTTCTACCTCAGTTTGGGAAAGTATGTTCAGTTAATGCTGTATTTTTTGTCCAATCACACTGTTTTGATACATTGACCTAAGAAGGGTACACAAAAAAGCAACCTAATTCTGGAATGCAAATACTACCGTGCCACCTTAATAGATAAACATTTCCCAAAACATGAATCTTACCTCCGTTTGAACTGTGGCCCCTGAATTAGATGATTCTTGTTGATTCTATAACATATATTTTATGGAATTAAGAAATAGTATGCCAAGACATTTTGGATTTTGTAACTGGAAACATGTACTTAATGATTTGCGAATTAATTGTTGACGCCGCGAATGGAGACTACATTTGTGATTTGCATTTTCAGTTTTAAAAATGATATTTTAACAGTGGCATTGTTTAAATTCAACATATGTTGTTTATCTAGTTATTCATATTCAAATAATAATATCTTCTCAAAACCGTACCTCAGATTGAATTTCAATGTTTTCCCTCTGGCGCCGTCTTCTACGAGGTGGTGGTATTTCCTACAATCAAAAAGTAATTTTCATTTTTCAGTTTGACTAATATGAAACTTAAAATTGAGAAAGAAAATTGGGAACATGTCAAAGCGACAACAACCAAACCTTTATTATGACGTAATAACATATACACTGCTTTGTAGGTAACGTACAGAAGTATAGTTCAGTGCAAATTGATTTATAAGTAACAGACAAGCATTTCCCAAAATATGTATCTTACCTCTGTTTGAACTGTGGTCCCTGAATTGGATGATTCTTGTTGATTCTATAAGATATATTTTATGGAATTAAAAAAGTATGACATGACATTTTGGATTTTGTAACTGGAAACATGTACTTAATGATTGGTGTCCAATTTGAAGATGTCATATTTATATCATATATAGAGGATTTTGATATTGACTATGGTGATGGATAAGATAGAAATGATTGTAAATTAAGATTTAGGTTTTAATTTCTAACGATGATGGAAATAGTGAAAGCAACTTTTTTTTGGAAACCTACCATATTTCACAAGTTATTCAATTTGCGAATTAATTGGTGACGCTGCGAAAGGAGACTACATTTGGGATTTGCATTTTCAGTTTTAAAAATGATATTTTAACAGTGGCATTGTTTAAATTCAACATATGTTGTTTATCTAGTTATTCATATTCAAATAATAATATCTTCTCAAAACCGTACCTCAAATTGAATTTCAATGTTTTCCCTCTGGCGCCGTCTTCTACGAGGTGGTGGTATTTCCTTCAATCAAAAAATGATTTTCATTTTTCAGTTTGACTAATATGAAACTTAAAATTGAGAAAGAAAATTGGGAACATGTTAAAGCGACAACAACCAAGCATGAAAACCTTCTATCCTTTACGGGAAGACTTTACATACATAAATTCAGTTGTATTAGAAAAACAAAATTAGTATGTTAAATTTGATGTATGCCTTTTTGTGCTTCTTCGTTCGTTTGATGTTTTTACAGTGATATTAAGATGATAACACATTATTGACTGTTGTGCCCCTATTTTTGACATTTTTACTCTTTGAGTATGTTTGTTTTGTTCATTCATCGTTGACAATTTAATGGAATATGATGCGACTGTCATAAAAGTGAGGTTTAGCTAGCTATAAAACTAGGTTCAATCCACCATTTTCTACATAAGAAAATGCCTGTACCAAGTCAGGAATATGACAGTTGTTATCCATTCGTTTTATGTGTTTGGACTTTTGATTTTGCCTTTTGATTTTTGATTTTCCTTTTTGAATTTTCCTCGGAGTTTAGTATTTTTGTGTTTTTACTTTTATTATGACGTAATAACATATACACTGCTTTGTAGGTAATGTACAGAAGTATAGTTAAGTTCAAATTAATTTATAAGTAACAGACAAACATTCCGTTCCTCATTAACAAGTTATTCAATTTAGAACGTATTTGTTGACCCCGCGAATGGAGACTTCATCTGTAATTTACATTTTCAGAGAATTTGATGTCAATTATTAACTCAATACATGTTTTCCCTAGCAAAATTCGAGTTTCTTTTCTTTTTGTGAATGAGTAACACCAATGGGCCTAAGGGTAATCGGCGTAAATGGTGTAATAAATAAAGTTGAACCTTTGTATATTTAATGTGGCGTATTAAAATAAACACTGTTCTGTAGGATATGTACAGTAAAGTGCACTAATTCAAATGGCGTCCTTTGTTTTAGAAAATAGTTTAATGGAAAAAACTTGGTCCTTTTTTTTAGAAGTAGCTAACTTATGGGTTTTGTCACACAACCAAACTTGACATATGAGATGTACAAAAATAATTAAAAGTAATAGTCAAAAAAATTTCCAAATGAAAATATTACCTCTGTTTGAACTGTAGCACCCGAATTGTCTGATTCCTGTTGATTCTAAAACATAATCGTTATGGAATTTACAAAATGTTATGCAATGAAATTTTTGTTGTCACCGATGAAACTTAAGCTGTTCCTTTGCTTTTTTGTGGCTTCTTTGTATATGATCCGTTCATCCTATATTAACTCTTTAAATTCAAGAGTTTATCTAAAAATGAGGGTACTTTTTATATGGTCTTCTAAATACCGTTTCGATTCCTAACATCACTGAAGAGACATTTATTGTCGAAATCCGGATCTGGTGTACTAAAGAAATATTGACACCGTATGTTTGTGACACAACATCGTGGCCAAAAGTCAAGAAACAATTTTTTTTTGTATTGAATTTATATTAAGATCCATTTTGTTACATCTTGTGATCAATTTTAATTGGCAATCGCCAATGACAGTCAGCAGGGTTAAAGAACATCAGTTGTTCGACCTGTTAGTCAAATGCGTTTTGTTTAAATATACTTTTTCATTTTTTTGGTGTTTTGGAAAGTGTTGTTTGTGCTGTTTTCTACAACGAACCCTTCTACAACGAAATTTGGTTGGCATGCACACGTATAAAAAATGCGGTTTTTATCCAACGCAATCATAGGTTTGAACGTAGTTTTCAATTTAGACTCGTATAGATATATATATGTCTCGATTGTAAGGTTTTCTGCATATTGACTTCTGGTCAAAGTTATAAACGTCGGTTCAAACATTATGACGTCGCTGATATGTCCGGGTCAAAGTTATTACGGCTGGATCAACGTATTTGACGTCACAAAGCCATGATATTGAATAAAATGAAGCGCTGAGCAGAGTGATATATACAGTGGTATGATCGATAAATAATAACAACTTCTTAAAACCGTACATCAGCTTGGGTGTCTATATTTTCTGGCGGGTACTGTCTACTCCTATGAGGTGGTGGAATTTCCTGAAATTTAGAATAATGGTCATTATAAACTAGTTTGACTGATAAAGAACTAAACAAGTATAAAGATATGATATGGTTTCATTGGAATGCTTAGTTTAATTTATAGCTTCAATTTAACAGAGTTCTGAGGAAGGACATCGGTTGTCCGAAACGATATATATTTTTGCAATGCTTACGTTTAGTGGGTTATGGTCGCTAAGTGTATAGCATCGGTTTCAGCATACCTTGAGAATTTTGTCAGACCCGTTTTGTCACATTTATAGTACATAAGTATGAAATAAAAGAAGCGTAAAAACCTACTTCTGCTTTCGATTAACACCACAGTTTTAGACGTATGCGTTGAAACAAATTTATCAGTAAAAGAGTCACAAGCAAGAACTTCAAAAAGACAAAGGATTGAAAGAAAATCATTATTATAACAACCTTTTCTAACTGTTATTTTTTTATTCATTTTACTATTCGTGACAAACAGTCAGCAGTGTTTACGAACTCCGTTGTTTGAATTTCTAGTAAAAAAAGGGTGTACATATATGTCATTCACCTGATCAAAAGGAGATCTTTCTAACTCAGATTCACTGTCTTCTTCTTCGTCTAACTGAAAGTATATACTTATGAATTTTCATTTCAAAATTTTTAAAATAAACCTATTCAATGTCCTCCGAACTTGATAAAATTCTATAGTAATGTTAACCAGCATTCGAAAAATTAACAAAATTGCTATCGTCACCATGGCAACAATGGAAAACTATAAAAATGTTCTAAACCATTGAAGTAGCATTTTCTTTCTTAATAGAACGCAATCCCGGATATACTTTGATGTCGTGTACAAAAGAGACACCTGTAATTAAAATTTTGAAAATGGTGAACATGAGAACAGCAAGCATACCAAAATTTCAAATTACTCAAAACCTAGTTTTGAATTTCCATAATAGCTGTCATGAAAACAGCAAAAACCAGTATGTAAAATTTCTAAATCTCCTAATGTTTTTAAAAGTTACAGAATGATGTTAAGCTGGGAATGTGTGTGCACTTTCTGTTAAAAAATCGTAGAAATGGGGACAACTACTATTGCTTGCAAACGACCCATCTATATTTAATCATCATTCCAATGATTGGTGTCCGTGATTATTCTCGTAAACGACTGGACCTATTCGAATGTTACTTTGTGATAACCATAGTGTCATATATATGAAGATAATTTGTACACTATTTTAATTCTTAGTATGTGATGTTTTAACGTATGATTACCAGTACTATAGGTGTGTTTGGTCTGATGTAAAGCATCGATCTGTTTAGCCTGTGTCGAATGGTCTCGACAGTGTCACCTTCCAACTTTCTAAAGACCATCCCATCGTCCTTGGAACACTTCATGAAGTCAAATTCCTTCCCAGAAAGGCACGGGAATACCTTTGTGATTTTTTCGACTAGTTTTTGTTTTCTGGCCGACCTTCTTACTTTGATGGTATGTTTCCCTGTATAGGAGAGTAACATGTAAAAGACAAATTTTGAAACGATCCGTTTATAAGCGAAATGATGAACGATATTCTAATGTTAAGAGTTATTTTCAAACGTCCAAGTTCTATTAAAAGTCCTCAGCAAACGGCTCCATGCATATATAATAATTTTGTTATAAACTCATCATAGATACCAGGATTAAATTTTTTGAGACGCGCTTTTCATCTACAAAAAGCTGAAGTGACGTTTGAATCCAAAAAGTTAAATAGGCCAAATAAAGAACAAAGCTGGAGAGCCTTGAAGACCAAAATTCCTATAAGTTTTGCCAAATACAGCTTGTATACAGTTAATTCATGAATATGACCATATCAATGATAATTTATGTCAACACAGGACTGCTAGGCTGGTGTTACCGTAGGAAAACTAGGAGTGTTCATAAAAAAATGTTTAATAAAGCTTTATAATTGACTCCACGGGTGTCATTCGGTTTATCGAGAGGAATGAGCATGAAAGAATATATAACGGCGGTCAAGTATTGAGCGACGATCGTGAAATATCTGGTAACGGATCGTGAAAGACATTTAATGGGAATTCTAGGTCAGATTCTTTAAAAATATTGCTTAATTTTCAAAACGCGGAAAAAATCCGAATAAAAAGATATGTCTGTCAAAATGGTTTAACTTCCCCAACATAACTGTGAAATAAGAAAGAGAAAATATGCAGTACTTTATGAAAAAACACAAAAGGCGCAATGCATGTATATGCAATTAATTACAAATAACACGCTTTTTGTTACTATAATGGTCATGTTTCAGTTCATCGTGATATATTTGAAATGTAATCTTTGGTGTATCTGATAGTTCAGTAAAATTAAGGTATGTTCTCCTCTTAAAAGCATTAATTTGTATATGAAAACCTTGAATTTGTTGAATATCCATCAAACTTGATCGTGAAAGATCAGGCAACGCATTATTTTGATCGTGAAAGATAATGCGTGACCAGACTTATTACTAGTAATCAGAAATCAGTATTTCTTTTACCATTTAATAAACCTGAAACTGGTTGAAGCCTGTAACTATTTTGGATAAGGATCAACATTAAAGTTTTTTTTTATTCAACGCTTTACCTCGAGAGTTAAAAAACAACAACTAAAACATCTCTAGATAAGTTTAAAAGATTCAGCTCTGATAATCGGTCAAGTGCAATTCATGCAGACTTATAGCCAATAGTATGGATATGCAACGTTTAAATCAAAATGATATCCATCAAACAAAAAAAATACACTCAAAACAGCATCTTTCATGAGTAATTTGAGATTGAACGATAACCAACATTTTGTGCAACAGTACTTTCTTAAGTTCTGTATATACAACGCAGATGTGGATTGATTTAACTATATACTACAGACTATAGAATACCAAATCTCAAATGCTGTAATGTCTCGTCTGCTTTACTTATGATAGTTAATGTTATGGAACGTCTTTGATATCAAGGGTTTTACTAGAAGTGTCAAATGCGCTTAATGCGCTTAATGTATTTTTGTCCATCTGGGTACAGATGCGCATTAGTTTTTCCATAGGCCGTAATGGTAACGTTTTCTTCTGTTGCTCAGTCCATATCGTTAACTTGGATATGTGTGATGGCTCGTTTCGAAGCTGAGACATTTTGACATATGTGGTTAAATTTTCGGGGTACGAAGTGAGATTACTTTTTCCGTAAATTAGCTAACCCCGAGTATCCTTTTGTGATGCGGCTCCTCATGGTAAATAATCCCATTTTTAACACAAAAAGTTCTTTGAAAATTTAATACTTTGAACACATTTAATAGCTCCATAGATTTTACACATTTATTCTGTGTTCCCCTACTTTCTAAATTAACTCAAATGGTTAAGCTCAGTCACTTGTTTATCATAGAAAAGTGTCAAATATCACTACACAGAGAATTTTTGTTTACACATGACTTTTGAGTTCCTCATTTCAAGGCGCATTAGGGATCTTGTCCCATCTGATGAATTAAGCCTTTTCAATTAAATTTTATAGTTCGTTCTTATGTTGTACAGTTGTATCACTGTCCCAGACTCGGGGGAGGGTTGGGATCCCAATAACGTGTCTAACCGGTACCCGCCGCATTATTAATGTATGTGCCTGTCCAAAGTCAGGAGCCTGTAATTCAGTGGTTGTTGTTTGTTTATGTGTTACATATTTGGTATTTTTTCATTTTTTTAAAACAAATAAGGACGTTAGTTTTCTCGTTTTAATTGTTTTACATTGTCACTATGGGGGCCTGTTATAGCTGACTATGCGGTATGGGCTTTGTTCATTGTTGAAGGCCGTACGGTGACCTATAGTTGTTAATGTCTGTGTCACTTTGGTCTCTTGTGGATAATTGTCTCTTTGGCAATCATACCACATTTTTTTTTAAAATTATGATTGTCAATGGTTAATAAAAAGAGTGCAAAGTCAAATGAACCATGACATACAGATCTCTATGAATATCCCGTAGACCAAATAAATGTGTTCCGATCCTTACAGTGCCTTAGAAACTGACAAATATAAAAGTTATGCTTGCCAATTAATTCGAAACATAAGGTCAAAAGTATATGAACCCTGACCGACAGCCAGACATAGACATCTTTCTATCATTCAATATATCAAATACAATTGACGTCATTATGGTCATTTATGAAACATGCAAACAGACATGAACACCATACACGAAATGCCATGGCGCTATAGCATACAGGTATATATCCAAAGGCTAGACAACATAAAACGAGCATTGCCGAATGTTGCATGACAATGGGTTTAATGTCAGTTGAAACCTTGCAGAAGTCGAAAATGTACACCTCACAATTATAACAACAGACACGTATTCTAAAGCTTAACGAATCCGCGAAACTGACTTGACAACAAAAATGAATCTTCATCCATGAAATAAGGCAAGTTCGGAGTCAGGTGAATCCTGTCTGACGGACATGTAGTTTATAGGATCCAATATACCAAATGTGGATATCCTATAACTCGTGATAAGTGAGTACTTTACATGACAATAAAAAACTTCATCCTACAATCATCCAACTATTTTACATTTCATTTTCTGAAAATATTTATACTTTGAAAAGCTTAAACCTATTGAGGATGTTGACCTATATAGCTTTTCTCAATACCAATAACAAATATTAACTATGATATAATTGAAGAAAAATTTGAACGTCTTCGTAGTATCAGATCTTTCACGATCCTTTTCATGATCTTCAAAAATGCGGTACATGATCTTTCACGATCAAAAAAATCCATTTTTGTGTAAAAAGTTCTTTATTTACCAAGTTTCATATTATGTTTACACAAAATAACTATAAGAACCATTTGATTAATATAAACAGAATGCCCTTATTTTTATTAAAGTAGGTTTCTAGTCGCATTTGTGAAAAAAATCATGTTTGTCTACATTTTCTATGTCATTGAAATGTCGAGAAGCAATCTGCCTTTTGTTGTTTTGTAATAACTATGTACTTTTAAAACTGGATATTCTGAAATACTGATCATAATGTTACGGAAGCCGATAAGGGCCATTCAAAAAAAAAATTATGTCGTAATTACGACATAGCATGTCGTAATTTCGACATAACATGTCGTTATAACGACATCGCTATGTCGTAATTTCGACATAACATGTCGTTATAACGACATCGCTATGTCGTAATTTCGACATAACATGTCGTAATAACGACATCACTATGTCGTTTTAACGACATAACTATGTCGTAATAACGACATCGCTATATATATAAAAGAATATGTATTGTGATTGCCAAGAGACTAAATGACACAGAAATTAATAACTATAGGTCATCATAATGCCCCCAATAATTAGAAAAGCCTACGCATAGTCAGCTGCAAAAGAGGGGCGAAAGATACCAGAGGGAGAGTCCCCGAAATGCTGTGTGGCAGACAGTGTTATTAATTAATTATTAGCTCCCTTGGTAAAACTCCAAATTTCATATTTAATGTATTTCATTGTTAAATAATTTACATGAAGCTTTTAAAATAAGTATATATTTTTTATTGCATAGCTTTTGGTATTTGAATTCATTGGTTGAAGATATTTATTTATATTGTAAAGTTTAATATTTGCATCGTCGCAAAATGTTTGGTTACCTTCTTTGGTTACCTTCTGTGAGAAACTTATATATTTTATAGATCCCATCGACGTTAAGCATGTTATCAGCCGTGGAAGGGCTGCATAGCCAGTCAAGCTAGATATACATTGCTATTTGTTAGAAGAATAATATGCAATCTTACCAAAGCAAGCCAAGCGGTCCACCTCCCTATTGATAAGCGCAAATTATAATTGTAATTACGACATAATTTTTTTTTTGAATGGCCCTTATCGGCTTCCGTATAATGTTGAACCATTTTGAAAGACAGTTTTATTTTGTCGTAAATTTGTCTGTGTAATTAATTTTATTACAATATGTATTGACCTTTTATATGTCTTTTCGATTAAATGTCTTTCACGACCACCAGAACTTTAACAATCGTCGCTCAATACTTGACCGCCGTTAGATATTCTTTCACGCTAATTTCTCTCGATAAACCGAATGACACCCTTGAACTTACTTTGATGTTGTTTATAGAAAATATTTTTGTACAATTTATAGGTGACTTTTCTTTGCAAGCTCTATGTTTGAAGACCGTCCTGTGACATATAACTGATTAATTTTACACCAACGACATTTGGTCTTGATTGGAAAGTTGAATCATTGGCAACTACACCACATCTTCTTATTCTTTTATTCGTACAAAATAATGATCTGGCAGTCCTCTAGAAGATCTTATTTTTCATAACAATCATTTCTAATTAATATACTAGTATATGATATCTAAAAGCTTTAACTTACCTAATGATTTTTTACTTAAAAGTTTCAGTAGTCCAGGACTACTTTTCATTCTATCTGGATCGTCTAGGCAGACAACCATAAATGTATATGTAGGGTACTTTTTCTTCCTTTTGGTTAGGTTTGCTGATTGCCTGAACTGTTGAAACCTACAATTTGTGTTTAGACATTTGAAATGAAAAAAAAGACGAAACCCATACTTATGCTTAGTTGATATGAACCCGAAATTAAGAGAAGTAACCACGAATCATACTTTGTTCTTATGACTTTCACAGACAGAAATAGCAATGTCAATTGTCAGACATTTCAAGATTAATATGAATGTTGAATGCATTCTCAAATTTTTACTATAACGTAACTATTTTTGATAGAACACATCGATAGAAGACGAGTCAAAGGGTTTTGCTCAATCGTTGCTAATTATCCATAATTCTTATATCACTTGCATATCTGTAAATACTTAGATTGGTTGTGAAGAATCTCTTAGTTTGCCCAGCCGGCAATAGGTCAGTTCGACTTCGTTGTAAACGAGGATACCATATCCCTCTTTTAACCCTCTGCTGACAAACTCGTACGGGTCTATTGTATAAGTGCTATGAACCATTTTAAAGGCAATAAGTACTTCTACCTTTGGTATCATTACCCACGTGGAGAATCACTTAGTTTGGCCAGCCGGAAAAAGTTCATTTCAAATTAGTGATATACCAGGGTACCCACCTTACCCTTTCCTGACTAACTCGTACGGGTCAAGGGGATAAGTGCTATCCAGTCTGTCCAGCCGGCAATAGTTCAGTTCGGCCTCGTTGTAAACGAGGATACCATATCCCCCTTTTAACCCTTTGCTGACAAACTCGTACGGGTCTATTGTATAAGTGCTGCGGATCATGTATACTAATTATGTTTCCTTATGATCTTGCCACGAGCGGAGGGACAAGTTCTAATTAATTTTATATTTTTGAATTAACAATAGCAATCAATATACTGGACAATTCATCTGTCAAATATATTAACACGACGACAATTTTAAGAGAAAACATAACTATTTAATACAAATGTATATCAATTCTATAAAAATTGAAAAAAAAATCTGTTAACCGGGGAGCGTTTTTGGTATTCGGTCGTTTAAACGGTTAACCGGTTAACCGTTTACAACACTACTTTAAACCCAAATAATAGTAATGCAAAAATACGGTTAAAGTTCGAGCCAGCCTTTTCCCGCCATTTTTTAAAGCTCAAGTTTCTCGAAAGGAGCCCCATCACCTATAAATATTTAGATTATTGTTGTTCCTTAACTAGTGCTATTTCAATTCCAAATTCTTGATTTAAAAATTTCCCCTATGAACATCCTTAAGTACCTTCTAGAACAAATTTAAATAACACTTGTTATTTAGCAAAAAATGACCCAGAATTAACACATTCCCTTGGACACATACACCAAAACCACGTTAAAGCCATATGAAACGAGTGACCAGTGAAAAATAATGTTAATCCAATTATTGAACCACTGCATACATCTATCAATTTTATAATTGTTTGCGCATAAATTTCGTAGAATCGTCATTTTTTTTCACTCGGTCAGAGTTGTTGTGGCAGGTAGAACTAATTTAAGTTCGTGTTTTTAAGACGAAGTTAAACGATTGTCACCAGTTTGTAAACAATCATCAAAAAGCATGGATTTTGAGCACGTGTTGACATGTACAATTAGATACTAGTTTATTGTAGTGAGTCAATGACGGATCTGTGCATATTACGATCATCGGATCTGATTTTTACAAGACGGGTCATGCTAATTAACTTTGAATACGGAAAATATGTCGGCGAATTGCTTCCGGAAAGGAAGCAATTAAAAAAGTAAGCTTCTCCTGAATGGGACAAATTAAACAATTTTCTTGTGGAAAAGGTATATGTACATACATTTAATAATGAAAGCAATCCATTGTGTTAAAGAAAATATATGCTTTTTTTTTAAGTTTCAGGTTTCATATGACTTTAACGCAAGTCAACAATTGGCCGTTCATAATTTGGGTGTAAAATAGACCAAAAGAGTAGGTAATTAGTTCCGTCAATGATTGATATTTTGGCTTAACTGTGTTAAAAATAAAGGAATACAGTTAAATGTTGTGAACACAACAGGAACGTTGGTCAATTGTTTGTTTTGATTGTTGTTTTTTTTTCCCCTTTTAAAATAGAGGCAAACAATAGAAATAAACATTACAATCAACATAGACATAGAAATATTGCGGACGAGGGACAAGACACTTGTGTTTTGTAAGGAGTGCATTTATGAATTGATAGATTACATTTCTATCTAATGAAAAAATGCAATTAATTTTACCATCAAAGACAATAGTTGGTAGTTGGCGCTCCATACTGGTCGAAAAACGCGGACGTGAAAGAAGACCTACATTTTTGAAAAGTTAACAAACAAAGGAATGGATTATTAAATTGTTTAGTTTCTTTGTTACATGGATACCATCAAAGACAATAGATGATAGTTGGCGTTCCATACTGATAAAAACGCGGACGTAAAAGAAGACCTACATTTTTAAAAGTTAACAAACAAAAGTATTACAAGTTAAATTGTTTAGTTTCTTTTGATTAATTTGCAACATAAATATCTTAACAGTGCAATGAAATAAAATAGAGGTAATAACAGACTGATATCAGATAAGGGTTCATATCCGTAGCCAGGGGGGTCGGGAGGTTCGGAAGACCCCCCTTTTTGAAACCAAATAAGCACTGGTTTTTTTTTCACACAACTAAATGGGGAGCAATGCAATTAGATTGCGAGTGTAAGTCTCTTAATCAATCTCAAAATGTGTTATGAAAGGGATGATTCCCCCTTTTTCTGAAAAGTCATATTGCATACAATGTATGTTTGTTGCAATGTATATATATAATTGTTCTCGAAAACACTTAAAGAAAAACGGGGCCAATAGGCAAACAATTTTTTAGGCATTTAAATTGATATAACTAGAGGATCACGAAAATTTGATATATAAATTCCAAAACATGACAAGCGACCATCCTTAATGAAAAAATATCGAAGTTACCATTAAAAGTTGATAGTTTGCGCTCCATACAAATCACAAGACGCGGACGTGAAAGAAGACCTTGTATTTTAAAAAGTAAAAAAACAAAATAATTATTTTTATGGTTTATTTTGTTTTATTTCTTTTCATCAGACAACATAACCCTCTGAATGAGGCTATTTGCGAAAGAAATTATTTAACAACGCAAATAAATAAAATAGGGGGAATAACTGACTAATAAGGGTGATAAGACAATTTTAAAAGTCACGCGGTCAAGTAGTGAAGTAGGCCTACTCAGAAAAAAGGATTTCTGGTTATTTCAACATCATTTTTTCTCCACAAAGAAGGGGAGCTTTGCAAACAAATCGCGAATCTAAGTCTCTATTTCAACTCAAAACATTTTTTTTTGTGTATTAAAAGGGTTTGAGTCCCCCTTTTCCAAGGTCAAAGTTGTATGTTTGTTGTATACCAAAATTAACATAGATTATGTACAGTAATTTTTATCATTATTTTTACCCAAGAGATATATTGCCGGTCACATCTTCTTCATCTTCTGGTCGGTAATTTGACCGTAATGAGGCCAATAGTGTTCTAACATTGGAAGCAACTTCTGCGACCGCCATATCAGAAGAGTAATTTAGCAATGAATGTGTCAGCTTTCCTCATTGGTTAATCACTAAAATCTAAAATCGTTATAACTTCTGAAAATAGACTTAAATGCTTAGTCTAATATGAATTTTTTAACGCGTTAAAATTGCTTTTTCCGCGTTAAAGTTTCTTTTAACGCGATAAAGTTTCTTTTAACGCGTTAAAGTTTCTTTTAACGCGTTAAAGTTTCTTTTATCGCGTTAAAATTACTATTAACGCGTTAAAGTAGTTTTTAACGCGTTAAATTAACTTTTAACGCGTTAAAGTAACTTTTTAACGCGTTAAAGTAACTTTTAACGCGTTCCAGTATCTTTTAACGAGTGAAAGTTTCTTTTAACGCGTAAAAGTTTCTTTTATCGCGTTAAAATTGCTTTTAACGCGTTAAAGTTTCTTTTATCGCGTTAAAATTGCTATTTAACCGTTAAAATTGTTGTAAACGCGTTAAAATTGCTATTAACGCGTTAAAGTAGTTTTTAACGCTTTAAAGTTATATTTAACGCGTTAAAATTACTATTAACGCGTTAAAGTAACTTTTAACGCGTTAAAGTACCTTTTAACGCGTTTAAGTAACTTTTAACGCGTTAAAATAGTTTTAAACGCATTCCAATATCTTTTAACGAGTTAAAGTTGATTTTAACGCTTTTAAGTTGCTGTTAAATGTGGAAAAACGAATTCAATACCGAAAGGCAATACTTGTAATTAAAGCAATTAATGGTAACTATGGTTCCTAACTATTTAGAAGAAAATTTTCATTTTACTGGTATTAGAAATTAATCAAATAAGCAAAATTTGATGCAGGAATGCAGATATTTTATATGAATTTTATATGACTTATTTGAAGATTCATGTAAGTTATAACCTTTGTTGTTGTTTAGAGATTTTATCCGAAGTTCGTATATCCTTTCAACCATTTATTTAGATGTTTTTTTAACGTATAGATAGCGCAAAACTCTCACTGCACTATGCTACGGATATACGACATTTTTATTTCGACTAAACGAGGCTGCAAACTTTTTGACTCTTGACCTATGCACTGTGGGGGTGTCATCATGATACAGTGTGTTCCTTTGTTTATTACCCTGACATAAAAGTATAATTCTAAATTGACCTTGCTTCTGAATATGTAGCATGAAGATGTATTGTCATAAGATGGTGAGTCTTGTGGCACGAGAAACTTTATATGATCTTGACATTTGCCGTCATTGTACAACTGTTACTTGTATATTTTGTTCGAAGTATATGGAGAATCGTCTGATTGCACTCATATCCAATATTTTTATATCTATATTAAATATTTAGATATATTTGTATATTTTTAATTGAAAGATCGGTTTTATGTATTGGAGTTTGAACTAGTACACATTTTGTTATTAAAGGGGCCATCTGAAGTCCGCCGCCGGGCGAGGGATTTTCTCACTATGTTAAAAACCCATTGGTGACCTTTGACTGCTTTTTGCTTTTTTGTCATGTTACTGTCTCTTAAACACATTTCACATTTCCATTCTCAATTTTTGATATGAAGAATGTTTTGATCAAATGAAAACTAAA
This sequence comes from Mytilus edulis, assembly GCA_019925275.1. NCBI lineage: Eukaryota > Metazoa > Mollusca > Bivalvia > Mytilida > Mytilidae > Mytilus > Mytilus edulis. The sequence goes on along the minus strand of CM034350.1, from coordinate 53,389,953 downwards.
TCTTTTAATTGCCGTGAAAATTAGAAAGAGTATTTACTGCTCTAGTAGCACCATGTACTGCAGGTTGTGTTAGATTGATAATTCAAAATGGTTCAATCATTTTACCTTGGATTTCATTTGATGGATATGGATAGTCTGTTTAAGCATCTTAAAAATCACATGAAGGTATACGCATATCAATAAACTGAACTCAGTGCGAAGAACCTTTAAAGTACACTTAGACAAAGAGCTCAATCTAGTGAAACACTTTTTTATGCTGGTCACTGTCTGTTATCAAACTGCACCGCAATCCTAAAAAAAATATGCAAGTTAATTCTAATTGGAGTAGAATCCAAAGGAAGTAATTAAACCGTTTACTGAAATAAATGTACAATATGTCTATGGGCCACAGATGCCCCTGCTTGTGAAAAGAAAACACAAGTAAACTCCACATATAGAAACAGGATTCACGTAATTTTGACTGTTAAGTGACCATAATCTTTGTGTATAAGTTTCAAAACATTTGGTTTAGTCAAACTAAAGTTAAAGAACAGAAACAACAGATTAAGCATCTTTCCTATCTTTAGTCTACGTGTTGATATTTGTATCATTAGTATTAGTACCAACTTCATATATCTAATAACTCTTGAACAGTAACAACACCCAATGTCGAACTTGATAGAACTGTGTTATGGGGTAATAAGCATTACGTATAAGGTTTATAAAATTTGAATGAGTCAAACTTATTTAAAAAAACGAAAACGCAAATTCAGCATTTTCTATGTTTTTAAAGGAACATGATAACTCTTGAACGGTAAAAGTGACGCTCCCAAATTTTAAATTCATTTTTTTTTGTGTTTGGAAATAACCATTGTCCCAGGTTATGGAGATGGTGAAGACCCCGCTAACATGTTCAACCCCGCCCTATTTAGTATGCATGTGCCTGTCGCAAGTCAGTGGCCTATACATTTGTCCATTTCTTTCCTCGTTTGAATTTCGTTTTATCGTGTTTTTTTTCTATGTTGTGATGATATAATATTGTTTCATCCGGCTGCAAATGTTTGCACCTGTCCTAAGTCAGGAATCTGATGTACAGTGGTTATCGTCTGTGTAATTTATACGTTTTTCTCGTTTCTCGTATTTTATTTAGATTAGACCGTTGCTTTTCTCGATTGAATTGTTTTACACTAGCAGTTTTGGGACCCTTTATAGCTTGTGGTTCAATGAAAGCCAAGGCTCCGTATGAAGGCCGTACATTGACCTATAATGGTTTACTTTTATAAATTGTTATTTGGATAGAGATTTGTCTCATTGGCACTCATACAACATCTTCTATACCTATTTGCTCATTGTTGAAGGCCGTATGGTTACATATAGTTGTTAATTTCTGTGTTACCTGGTCTCTTGTGGAGAGTTCTTCTTTGGCGCTCATGCCACATGAGGTGAAGGGTGGGGATACTGCTAGCATGTTTAATCCGCCGCATTCTGTTGTATGTACCTGTCCCAAGTCAGGAGACTGTAATTCATGAATTGTCGTTTATTTATGTGTTACATATTTGTTTTTGTTCATTTTTTGTACATAATTTGTCCGTTTCTTTTCTCGGTGCTTTTTATAACTGACTATTCGGTACGGACTTTCAACGCTCATTGTCGAAGTCCGTAGTGTGACTTATAGCTGTTAATTTCTGTGTCATTTAGTCTTTTGTGGAGTGTTCTTATTGGCACTCTTGACACATCTTCTTTTTATTTTATGTATAAGTTTTGTAGTATTTGGTTAAGGCAACTAAAGTTACAACAAAGGAACCCTTTTGTTTTTACGTTCGGGACGAACGGACTAGAGTAACTCCGCAGTTTATGCCCCTTTTCTATGGTACCAACACAGAAGTTATGACTAGTGTGCTGGTGCTACCCATTCCACCAGCACTGTCATTAACACACATACACACAATTTTATTATAAAAATATTTAATCTTCATTTTGATTTAATTCTTTTTGGCCTATAATGATTATATGCATGCCTTAATTTTACAAGTAGTATCAAATTTGACAAATTTATTGTACATATACATTTTTGCTATACTTTATAACTTATTTTTCAATTAAACTTAAATTGATCAACACTTTCTTTTTATTTGTCTTTTAAGATTCCGTTTTGAACAAAACGATTTGTGACATATATACTTCACACGTATTTCTATCAAATCTGACATTATTACAAAGCAGCTACTAAATAAAATGCATTCGAACTTTAAATGTGAATTTAAATATATATGCAAGTCGTCAACTGGTGTAGTGGCTAGATGCATATATCGTTGGCCAATTGAACGACAGGTCTCCAAATTTTGTTGTTTTAAAACGTCTAGAAATATTAACGGGAATAAATAAAACAGAACGACTGAATTAAATAAACCAGGGTTTAGAACCAGAGTGCCCCGATAGAACCTTATTGCATTCGGAATTCTCATGACTATTTATACCTTCAACGTATTTTCCAAATCATTTATTTATTAAGTATATGTATATGTATATATATAATATGTATATATAATATATATACTATAATTTAACGCGTTAAATTTGCTTTTAACGCGTTAAAGTTGCTTTTTACGCGTTAAAGTTGCTTTTAACGCGTTAAACTTACTTTTAACGCGTTAAAGTTGCTTTTAACGCGTTAAAGTAGCTTTTAACGCGTTAAAATAGTTTAAACGCGTTCCAGTATATTTTAACGCGTTTAAGTTGCTTTTAACGCGTTAAAGTTGCTTTTAACGCGTTAAAGATGCTTATAACGCGTTAAAGTTTCTTTTTACGCGTTAAAGTTGCATTTAACGCATTAAAAAAGCTTCTACGTTATGTGCTGCTAATCTCAACATTATCGCGTTAATTGACGAAGATATGACACATCCGGCCATTTCATTTATCATGTTTCGAGTAAAATCTGACGTCTTAAAACTTAGTTAAGGCGAAAGCAGAAAGTTTTTCTGTCATTTTTTGTAGTGAATTGCTTAACGCGTTAAATTATCAACTAACACGTTAAAAATGATTTTAACGCGTTTAAACAACATTTATCGCGTTAAATGTGATTTTATCGCGTTAAATATTAACGCGTTACTTTATCGGGTTTTTGACATGAACGGCCTTTCATATCTGTTTGCTATCTGGGTATAATTCTGTACATACTTTTATTTATCCATGGAACGAGTTGGGAGACATAAATTCAACAGCATTAATGGGACTTTACCCTTTTTCATAAGCGGGGCGAGTTGGTAAAAATGAGTGGGGTGATTTTTTAAAAAGTGGGGATAGTTTGTGAAAAAGTGGGGCTGTTAGGTGTGGGGCGATTTTCTAGTGGGGCGATTTGTTACGGATTCATCCCTGTTTTTTTTCTTTCTATTTTTAGTATCAACAATTATCCCGCCGACCTCAAAGACTAGGTAAACAGAAAGCTTTCACTTGAACTTGAATGTAGTAGACCGAATTGAAGGTGTGTCCATCAGCGTACTTTTAACAGTCAAGGCGAAACTCTCAATGTGATCCAATTATGGTAATTAGTCAACCAAAGGTAAATAATTACTCTTGTAATAGTCTAATAGTCATAGCAATTTATTGATTATCATTTGCACCCTAGATCTAGACTGAACCTTTAGGAAGAGACAATAATATTCCGATGCAATCATGCACGTCAATTTTACTTTGTTTCCACTGAAGAAAATAGTTTTTTTTATTACTACTCAGTGCAGTGTCGAATTTAAGTTCCTGGTTATATAGGCTCGTATATCAAGTCAATATGGCGGACGTAATATTTGTTGACAAGACTCTTTATCAGATGTTCCCAACCTGATTAGTCCAGTCAAACTTTGTTTGAACCTCAAACTAATTGCAACAGAAAATGTTTTAATTCTAATCTAAAGTATTAAGCCCCAAATATACACAGAAAAAAGGGGTATAATGCTAAAGATTAAAACTTTAAAATCTTCTGTTGCAATTACTTCAAGGTTAGAACTTAGGGTCAAATTTATGCTAGACTGACTGGACTAGATAGAGAGTCTTGTCGACAAATTAAGGAATAACAGTACTGTAGTTGAAGAGTTGCCACCGTCAATTGTAGATTTGACGGTCGCAAATGCAGTTTTACTGGCGACGTGTAGCGGAGACAGTAAAACGGAGATTTGCGACCGTCAAATTAAAATTGACGGTGGCAACTCTTCAACTACAGTACTGTTATTCCGATTCTAATGCATTACAAAAAAGAAAAAATACGATAAAACTTGAAAAAATGTCTAAATTTGACAAATAGAAACAAATCCGCGAAACTTCATGAATGATTTTGGCGCAAAGACGTCATGACTAAACGTGACGTCATACAAATGAAAACTTACAAACTGGTGGTTATTACGTTACTTGTACGCTTCGAATTCGGATAAAGTTACATATAAACGGCAAATTCGAAGTATTAGTGTTGTTTTATTTTCGATTATATAGTAGTAATCGAACATTTGTTGATTCTATCAATTCAAAATGGTGGGTCCCTCCTTAGTTACGCCTGGTCAACTGTGGATTTGACGTCAACTTTTAGCTAATGAAAAAAATTGTTTCATCCAAATTGCATTAGAATGTTAGGTTGACGTCTTGAAAGGCTATTATATTTTTTTGCTTTACACCTTACAGCGACATGCATGTCAAAGTAATATAATGATATCAGAGACACTCTGCAAGGTGTAAAGCAAAAAAATATAATAGCCTTTCAAGACGTCAAAATATTTAGATTATTTGGACTAGTGAAAAAAGGGGGGAGTTCAGTATTTATCAATTATGGACTTGAGACGAGGTCAATACAAGGTTCAATATAATGTGAACAGGTCAATATATATAACGTATTGACTGGTGAAAGTCCTTAATTTATATATTAAATGTGTAAATGATATTGTAGTTTAAAAAGATATTAATGATAATAAATGCTTTCTTTGTCTAGATGTTACTATTTTTGGAAATGATATTGAAACTATGCAGGGACTTTTGCAGGGACTTTCTATAAAAGTTCCTGAGCTATGTTAGCATTTTTAGTAACATGGCGTCAATATCATTTCTTAATAAAGTAACCTCCGTCCTCGAGTTAATATGTCAAATAGTGAAAAAATACAAAATATATATTGGAAAACATGTGACCAAATAAACCTCAAGAGACACAAAAAAAATCAAACCATATGTACATGTAATATATTTATTTATATCTTATTTAATGTTATATGACCATGGACAGTCTTTACAGGTCACCTCAATGGTTAATTAGATGGCATCTTAACTAAAATGCACACCAAATGTTGACACATATTATCGAGCTAATGTAAATTGTTTATTTAAGACGTTTTATAATTTGGATATATACATGTACCTTTTAGTATTTTATAAATCAAATTCAAATCGGTGAAAATGTCAAATTGACAGCTAAAGCCCCTTTAAATTTGTACTTAACTTTTTGCAGGTTGCATTAGACTGTACAGAAAATGTGGAATCTACACATAAGGATTTTAGTAAGTATAAGGTTCAAATTTTAGAAATTAAACATGTTATATATGTCCATATCAGCAAATAAGATATACCAGTGCAGTAATATGTTCCCTTTCTGAATCTGCTGAGAATGGGTTAAAAGTTTTCCATATTTCAGACCCATATAGGAGTATTGGTTTTATATATATAATAAAAAAAAATGTAAGCTGGTACTTTAATACAAACAAATGTACATTTGTATGCTTGAATTAAGTGATAATGAATTCTTATACAAAGTAAAGTGTATGGCAAAGTATTATCCGCCCGGGTTTTACTGGGCACGGGTTTTCCCGGGCTGGGCAATACTCCCAGAAATGGGTAATACTGGACTATATGATTTTTTAAGATTATTTCAACAATAAATAGTAAAGACTTGTTGCAGTTTCATAGTATTATAGCTAGATATATACATTTTATACAGATAACCATTGAGAGTCATTTCTAGAAGATAAACAATTCAATTTCATGTAGGCAAAATACAAGATTTACACATTTTAGGATTCCTTGTTAATTTCCAAGCATTGTTTCAATAATCTAAACATTTTATTGCAGTGTTTATATGGATTGTAAATTAAATTGCTATATATGCAATCATGATTGCTAAATAAACACCCTACAGGGTCTTGTCATTAACTCTTATAGAAATGAAAAGGCTGATTATTGTTATATAAACATATCTACATGTATGTTCTAATCTGAATAATTACTTATTAATAAGTTAAGTTACATTTGTACATATAAATTATTTCAAAGTAATTTTTTGGGAAAGACGGCTTCAAGCCGTCAATTCCCTAATGGGGTTGGCCAGAGTATCATTCCCTCACGTCAATCATTTTGTTTTGATAGTTTGGAAACCCCCTCAAAATGTCATACTGAAATTGATGACGGGAGAACAGATTGACTTAAAATACATTTTTTACACATTTCCCTTCTGTTTCTCATGAAATTATCGTATATTGAGCTTTCCCTTACACTATATACGTTTCTTTTACAGTCCGGAAAAATCAGTATTACGAAATATTCTAAATATATCTAACCTAGTGACGTCATTGTTGGAATGCCACACTACACAGGGATATCCTTTATTCAGAATCATTATAAAAATCATTCACAGTACTTGTATACTAATTTAAAATCCGTATTTGTTAAATATAAACCTAATGATGTTTGCTGTAGTGTAGATGATTCACACACCAACATGAAAATGCTTGAATCTGAGGCTCTAATCAGATAATATGTAGGTCAACTTTCGCGGTAAACAATGTCAATGGGGATATATGAGATTGGGGAGAGAAACGGCAGTTTTCATTGTTTCTGTAAAGTTCTGTTTTTAGAATCTTCCTCCAATTCAGGAGCACCTCAATTGATGAGTTATTTTACACTAAAATCAAAGTAAATGTTTCTGAACATTTAAAATGTGACATTTAGTATATGATAAGGCAGCAACCATTTGATTTTCTGGGGGGGGGGGGGGGGGGGGGGGGGGGGGCTATGGTTTTTTTTGGAAAAAAAAGTTTGTTTCCAGTTTTTGGAGAAAAAAATAATTTGTTTTTGATTCTGAGAAAAAAAAATTGTTTGTTTCACCCTCAGCTGCCACTATATGTAATGCTAAAATTGAAAGAAAAAAATTGTTCTTGCCGCAGGCGAAAAAAAAAATTTGTCCAGAAAAAAAAACCATAGCCCCCCCCCAGAAAATCAAATGGTTGCTGCCTAAGTAGCAGGGGTTAAACAATTTTGTTACAGCTAACTAGCCCAGGACTTATTGGCAGCAGGATTTTACTAGCCCTGTTGGAAGAACTGCTAGTCCATCAAAACTGACCTGCTAGCCCTAGTATGCCGTAAAAATCAAGAGTTTGCTGCATAATACAAAGTGGGTGTCCTTTGTTTTGAAGGAGACATTATACACTGTATTTAATATTTTTTGTTGTTCTGTAATTTATTCTTTTGGTGCTTAACATAACTTTGTTGTTCCCACATTCAGAGCAGACTTTTTATTGGCGTGCTTTGGGCAACTAACGGCAATATTCACAGAGCATTGTCTGGTTTTTTTTCATCAGCAACAGCCAACCTTGCCAGGGGAATCATTGTGTCCCAGTTCTGCCAACTTTTCAGAAAGTGAATTCGTGATTTTTTGGCCAAATTGTAAAGAGAAAAGAGAAAAAACAATAGAATAAAGGAAAATGCCGCCAAATAAGCATGAACATGTGTGAGTCTCGCGCTAAAGACTTGACAGCCCTGCTGTCCTGGACACTATTATTTTTTTCCCGCGGCTTTTCCCTGTCCTATTTAGCATTTTTGGGGGATGAATTTTCAGCCTCGTTACTCCCTTCATCTACCGTTTTTCGTTTTGAAACTGACGAAGTTTCCTGGGGTTCCCGTACTAAAATATTAAGAAATATTTTGTTGCATGGTTTCGTGCTCAAGAGCTGTGCAACAAGACAGGTCAATACCAATCAATACATCATACCCCCAAATACCGTTAATTGAAAATCTCGGCACGATAAGCAATGTACAATACCCCAATCCATGGTATGAGAAATCGATATTTAAAGTACGAGAATTGCAATCAACACATGATACCAGGCCACCCAGACATGCCAGAGTTATTTGTTCTATTTTTAAAATATATATATGTACAACAGGACCTGTACAAACCAGTTCAAACTATTGGAATCCGGGATGACTTAATTGAATCGAAATGGCTAACTTAGAATAGTGATGAAGGGATTTTTCACTTTCTATTTTAGAAACGTCAAGAATTTTTTGTTACTAGTCCGTCGGGCATATCGGATTACACATTTTAATTGCCCGAGGCGTAAATGATCTAGTCCCGGGCGTCGGGCTAGTGGATTTTTTAACCCCTGAGTAGTCTTCTAAATAAAAAAAATGTGTACCAAAATAATTATTGAAATGGTTAAAAAAAAAAAAAATGTTGCTTTTTGTAGTTTATACCTATTGAGATTGGGGAGAGTAACTGCAGTTTTCATTCATTCTTTCTGTAAAGTTATGTTTTTAGAATCTTTCTCCAATTAAGGAGCACCTCAATTGATGAGTAATTACCCACTAAAATGAAAGTTAATGTATATGAACACTAAAAATGTCACATTAAGTATATATATATGATAAGTAGTCATCAATTAAAAAATAATTTTGCGTACCAACAATTATTGTAGTGGTAATTTTTTTTTCTCATTTTTTTTTTAAATATTGCTTTTTGTAGTTTAAAGCTATTTATTCATGAATTTTACAGATATATCAAAATGTGGGATCTGGAAACAAACTTCACACAGCTTTTATATCAATCATATTTGATTTTATTATAAGTACATGTATCCCTGTGATGAGAGTTGTAACTGGGAACTTTATCAATGGAAAATTAAAACTGAATAGATTTTTCAGTCCTCACTTTCTTGAGAATATTGTCACAAAAAATTGAGAATAGTCTTAGCCTGCCGTTCAGTTGTACATAATTAAAATTTTAAAATATAATGTAGTAGTTGTTAAATTCAATTGAATTTTAGATAATTAACTTCCAACTTAAATCAAATGTTTTGATTTAGAAGGTGCAGATCTCATTGGTCCAAATTGTTTCTATGATGAATTCTTGACTAAGGAAATGAAATAGCAATAAACAACAATTAGTTTCATTATTATTTTCTATATGTTCTAGCTGTTCTTTTGCTCATTCTTTGTATGTAGACTATCACTACCCTAAAAATTGGAACAATGGCCGTCTTTTCCCTTCAGAGCTCTTCAGCTCTTTGATTATTACATGTAATTGGTCAATTCTTTATATTAGCTATATATAGTTGAAAAAAAATAATCTCAGAGTTGTAGAGTAATTCTTTCTCAAATGTATGGTATACACTTGTACATTTGTACATGTATGTCTTAAAGGACTCTCAAACAAGTAAACGTACATGTAGTTATATATAAAAATAGGTTTATATATATCTTAAATGTATTGCATTTGTGTTTGATAAATGAATCCTCTTTAAAATTCAGGCCAGTATTCTATAAAACCCAGTAAAACCCGGGTTTTCTCAGTATTTCCCACTGGGCTGGGCAATACTCATAAAACCCGGGTTTTTGCCAAACCTGTATACAATTGATAATTTATCCTTTAAAGACTTTTCATACCATTTATACAGTTCAGTCTGAGCATATGAAAATGACCCTGATGAACTAAAGTGCAAACCAAGATATTTATAATTATCAAGTCACTTAATAGTTATAAATATCTTGGTTTGCAAAATAACAATATCAACCAACTTGTTTATAGTAAATATTTCATAAATGTGTCTGCCTTCTTCTTTCGATATCATAACTTTTGTTTTGGTGGGATTTACACTTAAACACCAATCTTTACAATATTCTTCCAGGATGTTTAGTCTTGTTTGCAATTCTTTAGCAGATGTTGATAAAAGGACCAAATCATCTGCATATAATAAGCAATTAACTGGTTTATCTTTTTAAGTATAACAAGTAGTGTTGTCAAATCATACAGTTTTGAATAACCGGTTACTCGGATAATCGTTCCACGGATTAACTGGTTAACCATATCTACATGTATAGTACCCTACACATGTACGTTTTATAATACGATGAATTGAAGTTTGCCCTTTATAAGGCTTATATGTGAAGTTTCCTGGCTCGATTATAGCACGTTCTTACCACGATTATACTACGTTCTCAGCAATACCGTCAATATCGTGTTTCATATCAATATAGTTCCATTCCTTCTATTTCTGATTAAAACGGAGATTTCTCAGAAACAATACAGTCATGCCACCAAAATCTACTAGAACACGTGGGCGTGGTGGTAGGGGTTGATGTAGAGGCAGAGGGAGCAAAGTATGAACGCCATACTAAACTCCAAATAGTACACAAGAAACTAAAATTAAAAATAATATAAGACTAACAAAGGCCAGAGGCTCCTGACTTGGGGCAGGCGCAAAAATAGTGGGGTTAAACATGTTTGTGAGATCTCAACCCTTCCCCTATACCTCTAGCCAATGAAGAAACAATACGCACATTAAAATTCAGTTCAAGAGAAGTGCGAGTCTGATGTCAGAAGGTGTGACTAAAAAAAATAAACAAAATGACAATAATACATAAATAACAACAAACTACTAGTAGTTAACTGACATGCCAGCTCCAGACTTCAATTAAACTGATACTATACACATAAGTATTATAAGACTTGTCATCAAGAGATGTCGGAACGACCAATCAAACCTAAATTACAACCTATTGCTGGTCCATAAAGCTCAAATGAAGATAATTTAGTGAACGATAGCAGAGATGACACAGATGTGTCAATATATATAGGAAGATGTGGTATGAGTAAAAATCTATAAAAGTAAACCATTATAGGCAAAGGTACGGCCTTCAATACGGAGCCTTGGCTCACACCGAACAGCACGCTATAAAGGGCCCAAAAAAATACTAATGTTAAACCATTTAAACGGGAAAAACCAACGGTCTAATCCATATAAAAACGAGAAGCATGGTTGAGCCGTTAGAGCAAATGGATCAATACATTCAGACAAACAAAATCTAGGGAGTTTTTTTTATATATTTTATGTGAAAATGACAATAAAATGATGGTCGTAGTGTGAACGTAGTAAGGTCGTGAGAAGAGCTTGATGAGGACGGCAAGGGCGTGCTAGAATCGTACTATGGTCGTGAACAGCGTGGTAAAGTCTTAGTGGAAGCGTAGTTTGGTCGCGGTGAGAACGTGATGGTCGTAGTAAGGTCGTGATAATGTCGCTGTGAGATCGTAGCGCAATCTCTCCGAATAGAATCACGCTTTCGCTACGCTCTCGCTACGATTGTACAACGACTTTTGCGATCTTAATACGATCTTAGTGCGCTCTCACTACGCTTCTACTACGACCTAATTTCGCCACGACCGCACCACGATTGTTTTGAACATGTTCAAAGTTGGCCATGCTCTTCACGATCTTGAAGACCTCACCACGACCGTGGTACGACCTTACTGCGACCTACACGATCGTACCACGATCATCAAAATTTGCATTTTTTTCACAGATCGTAGTGCGATCGTGGCCTAGTGGGACTGGGGAATTACATGCACGTTGATGTGCATTTCACAATTTTCGAGTTGTCATTTCGTTTAAAGTAAAGCCTTGCACGATATCAATGGAGGTTGCACATTCAGATGAAGTCTACACAATATTTGATCAAAAATAAAATAATGATCAGAAGAAATTCGTTCAATTAAATCGTATTATGAATTTAAAGTTATTGTTAAAAAAAGCATGTGTACTAGTTTCTTAAGATATTGCCCTGAGCTGTCTTAGTTAAAATTTATTTAATGTTTTTTGGATAACAATAGCAATCAATATACTGGACAATTGATATGTCAAATTGATTAACCACAACGAAAATTTGAAATAGAACAAAATTATTTAATGATTTCAATACACATTTATATCAAATCTATTAAAATTGAAAATAGACCGGTTAACCAGTTAGCATTTTTGGTATTCAATATTCGGTCCTTCCGACGGTTAACCAGTTAACTTGAATAGATTGGGACTTAAATTGTCCCCTTGTTTTACTCTAGTTTTATAAATTGGAACTCCTTTAAGCAAAATATATATGTAATTAGAAGAATTATAAATGTTCTCTATTAAAACCAAAAATTATACTCTGTCTCAGGAATTAAAGACTATTTGGTGTCTCAAACTTTAGGTGAGGGGCATACCTAATGAATGTTTGTTGTTTGTTAAACATTTGTGTACCCTGAGTTAAATTTGGTTCATGTTTTGTTCCCCTACTCACATGACTCATGAATTTCATTTATTCCATCACTTGCCTGTAGATGTTTTCTTGCTTTTTGATTTTGGTGTATATGATTGTGATTTACATATAAACTATATTTTGTTTCTTTGTACCTACTGAGAATAGGAATACATGTTCCCAACTTGGTCTTAGAAAATTTCCTGTAAATCATACTATATGGCAAAATCCTAGGTACTTAATTTATTGGATTTGCCACATGCCTTCTGGTTCGGTGTGAGCCAAGGCTTCGCGATCATGTTGAAGGCCGTACATTGACCTATAATGGTTTACTTTTATAAATTGTTATTTGGATGGAGAGGTGTCTCATTGGCACTCACACCACATCTTCCTATATTTACTTATGAATATGAAATTCTTTGCTTGCAACAGGATTAATGATTGTTTCTGTGTCTTTAAAAAAATGCATCTGAATCCTTTTTTGTTTGAGTCTCATAAAAAATTTGCAAACAGATCCTTGCTGACATGTCAGTTTTCTAATTATATGTTTTCATGCAAACACATGGAATTTCATGATTAATATACAATTGCAATTAATATAAAACTCACAGTAGATGGTATAACAATTTTGTGAGCAAGACTTTTGGAAAGCAATCACTTATGCAAATACAACTGGAAATAAGATCATGTAATATGTTATGTTATGAAATTACCGTTACATTAGTTAATTAATTCCTATTGCAGAAATTTACCAAAAAAATATACCTACATTTGTAATGAATATGACGAAGTGCTTTGCTTGCGACAGGATTAATGATTGTTTCTGTGTCTTGAAAAAAATGCTTCCAATCCATTATTTGTTGAAAACAAAATCTAGAGTTGAATGGTGGGTGTACATCAATGAGACAGTACTGTAATTAACAACAAAAATAATCAAATTATCTAGAGGACAGCATACTGTCTTCCACAGGGTTCAATACTTGGTCCCATTTTGTTTGTTTTGTTCATAAATGACCTTCCATTACACATAAAAAACTGCCATACAGACTTGTATGCTGATGACACAACTATGCATACATCAGGAAAGACTATTGGTGATATGCAATTAAAAGTACAAGATGATCTCCAATGTGTTGAAAAATGGTGTCATGAAAATAGCATGTTCATAAATTCGGATAAGACGAAATGTGTGGTTATAGGTACAAGACAAAGGCTGCGTTTAAATCAAGCAGAACCAGTTCTAACTATTGAGAATAATATTCTTCAAAAATCATCAATTGAAAAACTTTTAGGTGTTAGAATTGACTCTAATCTGTCCTGATTAAATATTAATTACTTATGTTCATCAATTTCATCTAGAATTTTTTTACTCTCTAAAATCAAGAAATTTCTAAATATTGATCTAAGAAAATTATTTTATAATGGTTATTTTCTTCCACTGATAGATTATTGTTGTATTATTTGGAGTGGTTGTGCTAAAAATGAGCTAGTCAGAATAATAAAATTGCAGAAAAGGGCTGCAAGACTTATTTTAGATGCTGATCCACTTTCATCATCAGCTCCACTGTTTAAACAGCTTGGATGGATGACAGTAGAGAACAGAATCTCATACCACAAATCAGTTTTGATGCATAAATGCCTTAAGAATGAAGCCCTGTATATTTCACTGAAAAATTTAAAGAAATGCCAGAAATAAACCAATATTGTTTGAGAAATGCCTCTTGCAAAAATTTAAAAGTTCCAAAAGCCAAAACAGAGCTTTATAAGAAATCTTTTATATATTCATGATCTATTTTATGGAATAACTTACCAATATCCCTGAAAAAATCAACCTCAAGTACAAGCTCATTAAAAAAAAAAAAAAAAATTACTTGATGGAACATTAAGAAGCTGTGCGTTTTTTATATATGCATAATAATTTTCTCACACTTACTCAAACTTATGATATTGTTGATGCCAATACTATACATGTCATATATGAATTTGTAACTTTTACCTGTTTTGAAAATTGTATGTTTCATAACAATTTTTTATTTCATTATTCATGTATGTGTGTCTGTTTGATATTTTGTAATTGTTTGTTATATTTCATTGTATTTCATGAGGGCCTCAGGGAAGATTAGCTTTATAGCTAACTGTGTAACCCAAGATGTGGTATGATTGCCAATGAGACAACTGTCCACAAGAGACCAAAATGAGACAGAGTATTTTATTATTTTATGAGTTTATTCTTAAGGCTTTGTCCTTCCCGTGAAGAGTAAATAGATCATTGCTTGAGAAAGGTTGTTAGTATGAAGCAAGTGCTTTCACGGAATAGAAGTTCCTTCATAATATAAGTTCCAAAAGGAAAAAATATTCAGGAATATATATTATTTCCACAGGAATAACTATTACATGTACTGTTTAAAGTATATGTTCCTAACGAAATAAATGGTATATATATAGAATATATGTTTCAACAGGAATAGATATTATGACAATTTTTAAAGGCAAAGTTTCCATTGGAACTTCTGTTAGGTGGTACAAATATACGTCATGTTGTTGATATTCTATTGAAATATTTCTTTATACCTACATCAATTGTAGTAAATTTTTTGAATTGCTATCATAATGTCCAATTTAACATGTTTAAAACTTACAAGTCTTGCAAGTTATCTACTTTAACATGTTTCTTTTTAAGTAGATAAGATGTTGGTTTTCCTGTTTGAATGGTTTTTCACTAGTAATTTTTGGGGTCTACTATAGCTTGCTGTTTGGTGTGAGCCAAGACCCCGTGTTGAAGGAGTTTACTTTTATAAATTGTAACTTGGATGGAGAGTTGTCTCATTGGCACTCAAACCACATCTTCCTATAGCTATATCATGTATATCTAATTAATCATGTTAATATTTGAATTTTCTTTAAATGATTCAAATTTGTATTCAAATTAATACTTAAAACACTAATTATAGGGCGAAATACATTTTGTGTTTTTAGATATATATATGTTGTCTTTAAAGTTTTGAATTAAATAAAAGAGTATTAATATTAACTAATTCATGCGAAAAAATTAATTCATAGCTATAAGATTATGCACCCTGGAATCTTATTGACATACATTTTTTCTTTACATATATGTTTTAGTTGTCTGTTTAATTAATTAGTAGACATATAAATAAGACATTATAAAAAAAAGAGAGAAAACTATAGACATGACAATTAATAGTAAATAGCAATTCACAAATGACTACTTTATCTTCCTTTTGACCTTACAACATGTACAAAGTGATATTATATTTAAAAAAAAAAAATCAACGACAGACATGACAGATCTATGATGAGTTTAAATCTTAAAGGATTGTAAGTATAATTATTTTCATTACACTGCACTTGCTTCATACTGACAATCTATTTAGTTCACTATTTATTAGCAATGAACTAAACTGTTTCACCAGTTGATCATGTTGATCATGTTGATCAGATTGTGGAGATTAATACAAACTACTGTAAGTAAAAGGCAATACCAGTGATATATAGATGAACGGACAGAAAGTCACAGGACAAAAAGTCACAGGACATAAAGTCACAAATTTGATAGGACAAAAAGTCACAGGACAAAAAGTCACAAATAATTTTTTGACAATTGTTGGAATATATAAGAGAAATATCTTGAAAATATTTACTTTTTAATACATATATTCATATTAAAGTTAATGGAATTTATCATTCTACTTGAAAAATGAAGATTTGTTTTATTTTAATCATGCAAAGGACATATTTCTTGGCACCATGAAGCCATTTGAGTGCCAATCTACTTTGACATTTTGTTTTCTTAACAATTATTTGATCATCTTTGATATTTTTTTGATAAATTTTGCTTACAAAGTTGGTTAATATACAATACATCAAGAAAAACACAAAAATATTTTTGTAAAAATAAGCATTTTTTATTCAAAGAAAATAATCAGAAAAAATGAATTGTGACTTTTTGTCCCGTGACTTTTTGTCCGTGACTTTTTGTCCTGTGACTTTCTGTCCTACATTCGATATATATATGGTATAAAACAACCACTGACTTACATGTATGACTAGTTCTTAAAAATAGGTATGGGTTATTTAGTTTTAAGATTTTGAAAGATTTGTCTCAAAATAATAATAAAGCATTTATAACAAATTAAATATACTAAATAATTTATAAATTATACTGCATTAAAAACTGCTTGCAGTCACTGAGAGCAACTTAAAAAACTTTACATTCAGATTATAGGAAGTTAAATTGAGAATGGGGGAATTTTTCATTTCTCTTAAGATATTTATAAATTTGTTAAAAAAAGTGTTTTATTTAGTTGTTGCCCTTTAAACATTGGATAGATAAATTATGTGCAATGCAGGGGACATTGGAACACTATATTCTTTTATTATGCAATAAGACCATGAAAAAAGAAGTTTTAGAAAATTCTTATTTTATTTCAATACCTGTGCACTTCTTTGTGGAAGTATGTGTCATCACAATCGTAACATTTCATTTTGAATTGAATTGTAATTTTTGAATGATGCACAAATGTTGTAAGCCAATCAAACTCTTGAAACAACACAGAATGTAACTAAAATAATAAATTTTATAAGAATCAAGACAGCACAACATAAAAAAAATGTACATAAAAAAAAACACCACTAAAGGTCTAAAAGGTTAACTAAAATGTTACAAACCAGTTTTAGCCTGTAATTGATATTGTAGACTGAGAGAACGTATGTGATAGATCCATATTAACCCTTTGTACGCTACTGTTCATATAATTGTTATAAGACCTTGCGTAGATTGAAGTTGAAGTGCATATTCATCTATGCTTCTTATTTTAATATATATGTTATTGTTTGTCATTAGTTGATATAGTATTTATGCTACTCCTGGTCTTTCAATATTCTATCTATCCTTTAACAAAAGCAATCTCATATTATATTATTAGTAGCCAATATGGTTCAATTTTGTCAAAATAAGCAAAAAAACATTGATTATGATTATTCACTTGCAAGTGAATAACTCGACTTCATTGAATCCGTATTCATGTGAACTTTAATTTAACCCCTTAGTTTGAGATGGATAAAACATGAATTGTATGTGATAAGTTATTAAAAGGAAGAGAATGTCAACATTGAAAGTGAAACAAAGTTAAATCATTTGATTGACTCATTCGATCAACAAATTAACATTCTAATACAGGTAAAAACGATGATAAACATTTATTTTTTATCTGCAATATGAAATCAAAAAGATCTAGAATAATTCAACAGCAGGGGTTTGGTTAATCTATTTATATCTATAGTTATGTTTACATCGCTTATATGGTCATCGGATGACTATAGAGGTCAACTCCATAAAAAATTAGATGGCGTCAGACTCAAATACACGAAACGAAGCTACGTATTTTCATGTCTGTGCCTTGTTTATTGTTTTATTTAGACTTTTATTAGTTTGGATAAATGTTTTACATTGTGTTAAATAAAATATGAGAATTTGATAAGAATCGTTGAACATGAATTTGACAGCTAGTGCCCCTTTAAGTCAGCACAAATCAGTCTGTGCCAAACTGTTTTAGGGTTTGTCTGAGCTAAAAAAAGAAATTTAAACTTTTTTACTATGTTTTCAACTAAAAAATTTGGAAAGTTATGTCTGATTGATGGATTTTTGTCAGACATTGAGTTTGTGATAGGCAGATCCAGGGGAGGGGGGAATTTGGTTGATTATAAAGGGAATCACTGAAGCACGACTGGAGCAGGTCCCCCCTAACAAAAAGTTCTGGATCAGCCACTGGCCCACTGATTACTGATCAATATTCTAGTATATATAGTAAGTATTATTTAACCAAGTAGGATTTTTGTGAAAATGGGCCATTAAAAGTACAGTATGACAGATTAGTCCTGTTCTTAAATGGGCTAAGTGAGAATGTCCCCAAATAGTCCAAAATTTTTCACTAAAATGACATGTGCCCCTTGTGTCTTACCTATAACAAAGTATATTGAAAACAATTGGAACATTTTAATTTTAGTGATTCTTTAATATATAAGATATGATTTTTATTAACTTTTTTGGACATCATACAGTAATAAAAGTATGTATAAAAAGATCTGGAGGCCTTTCATTAACTCTTTGTTCAGTTTATTGGCATAAAGTTAAATTTTGAAAATGTTTTGGAAGTATTTATTAGTCTAGATGAAAATATCTAGCAACATTTTTTTCCTCATCCTGATTTTAACCTAACTTGTCCCTAGGGGTAAAGTTACAATATGATTAAATCTTATTGTTCTCTATTAACTTAATCACAGCCTGCATGCAGTGGTCATGTGGTAGTGTGTTTGCCTCAAGTATACGAGTTCATGGGTTCAAACCCAAGCCAAGTTAAACCAAAGACTTTAAATTGGTATTTGCTGCTTCTCCCCTAAACACACAGGAATAAGGAGTAAGAGCAAAAACTACTCAGCTTGAAGTCGGAATAATATATCCAGGCAAGGGGATATATGTCTTCTTGTGGACTGTTACTTTGTTAACTAGCACATTAAAAATTCAGCCCAGTCTGTCAATGTAGTAAAAAGCAGGGTTTATACTCATATTACATCATGAAGATGTGGTATGATTGCCAATGAGATAACATTTCACAAGAGACCAAATGATACAGAAAATTAACAATTATAGGTCATGTATGGCCTTCATCTACAAATAATTACATTAAATGTACGTTTTATTATAATATGTTATTTTGATTGGATAACAGCAATCTTCTGTCATTCTGAAATTAATCTTTATTTCAAAACTAAATGTAACATTCATGATAACACCAGGTTCAACAATAAAATGCATAGGTATATAAAAGAAAAACTTGATTGAAATCAGGTTTTCAAGATCCAAGCACTTCATACAAAATTTACTTTGGTTAACACTTTTACACCCGTATAAATTTACAAAAACATTCTTAAGTAAAACCCATTCTGCAAAGTCAGCTTTAAATTAAAAGGTCCCAAAATGACAAATGCAAAACAAGGAAAACTAACAGCTAGAATCTGTATTGAATGATTGATAAAAAATAACATAATACTGTTTATGACATACAGGAAGACTATTTATTTGTTTGATTTTTCACTAATATTTTTTACTGAAAGTTTAATTTAGATTCAAACAAGTAAAAAGTTTGGAATAGAATCATCTTTTGACTAAGAGTTTCTATTGTTAGACATAATACAAACTAACTATTTTCTCTATTGTCTCTTTCAGGTGGCTATATTTACATGTACAAATGGATATGACGTAAAATGTCCACATTCATCACAGTGGAATTTCACTTCCAGATCTTATGAATGTGCTGACCAAAAAATATATATTTGCTTATTTGATGCAATAAAATCATATGCTTCAAAAGCTGTATTTACAGAAATTTGCGGCCCTGAAGACTTATCAAGAGAAGGTAAGATACAAAATAGTGCTATGATAAAGACTATTTTTTACATCTGAGATACCTGTCAACTGACCCAGATTCTGCGGGTGTGACCCGAGATTTTCACAATTTTGAGGGATCACCCGGATCACCCGCCGGGTCATTGAAATAACCCGGAAATTCCGAAAATGACCCGATTTCACCTGTATTTCTTAGCCTTGAGATTGATTTTCATAAGTAATATTCCTTTGAAATACCGGCAAATTCGTAATTCTTCCATGAACATGCAGTTCATCTAGCTATGTAAACTGTCAAATTAAGTGACCCATTAAGTGCATGGCTTCACTTGACAGCTTTGGTGTCAAACACACTGTTGATTAAAGTTCGTACGTGTTATGACCTGAGATTTGATTCTTCAATGCAGGTCATGACCTGCATTTTCATCGTCACAGGTTGACAGGTATGCATCTCCCAACCCTGGAGTAAAATGTGTGATAAAATTTTAACGATAATCAGGTGTAATAGAATTTTAAGAAAAACTAATATAATAAACAGGTGTATTAATTTATTTCAAAATGATTGACAAATTACAAAAAAAGGGTAAAATTAGATTAATGCATTTTTTATCAACCATCAGTGATTTGGAAGGCCATGGGCAATTGGCGCACTGTCCAATAAAAATGTTGCAACAGGCTAAGATAATGAAGGACCAATGTGCGCCATATAAAAATAACTATACCTGAACTAACCTGTAAATAGCAGACGTTGTTTTGAAATCGTAACAACTCTCCAGATCCGTGTATTTTCCCTTTGCATAAAATAAAATAACATCTATATATAACTCATATTTCAATGATGTGGACTTTGTTAGTCTTGTATGTTTTTTTAAAATTTAATTCACTTATATGTTTCTGAGTTAAGTTTGAGGTCCATTTTTAATACGACTGCAAACATTTTTATACAACCGCAACCATGTTTCAGTTTCTGGACAATAACTTTAGTGTTAATGAATGGATCTCTATAAGTAAAAGGTTCAATACCACTAAAGGAAGATTGGGATTGATTTTTGGGATATGATTGCTTTCAAGCAATCTGTAGACTTATACCATATCGTTTTATTCTAAACATTAAGGAACATCTCAGATTCTTAAGATTGTCTTGCTTTAAAAGGTAAAAAACAAAAACTTTGAACTTTCCTATAATGTTCTTCTCATAATCTTCATGTTTGATATTTCCCTTGAATTATATGCATGTTTTGTTTATAAATTTAGAAACACGTCAGAGGGAATTCCCCAGTTTTGATAAAATGCGAGAGTTCTCTGAATTCTGATAAATCTATTTCTGTCATATAAGAACTGAAGTGGAGTTTTTCTTACATGTCACAGTTATGAAACTGATATTTGATATTGTACTCTCATATAAAAATGGAGAACCATGTAGGTCGTTTAATTAACATTTAATGTACGTTCTTGCTCCAAATCACAAGTCTAGGGTTTGTTTAGGTAATTATGGGCATGCGTATAGTTTTCTTGACTTCAAGGGGTATCAGATTGAATGGTTGCTCTGGATTCCCCACTCCATTGATTAATTTGAAACTCATGGGATCCTTTCTATGTCTGTCTGTTATTGAGGGTTATTGTTGTTGCATAATTTTAAATCATATGCATCATTTAAATTAAAATAAGTGTAGTCCACATCTTAAAGGTGTAACCACAACACCCCTTCAGCCGAAATGGAGTCTTCCATATTATCGTTTCCAGTTGTCTCTCTTCCATAAGTAATTTCTGTCAATTCTCAACATCGAGAAAAATTAAATTGTTCTGTCGATAAACATCATATTATATTAAAAAAATGATCGCAATTTAAACAGAGGAGTCACCTGTGTGTACGGAAAGGAGTCATGCCCACTGACTCGAAGGAAATTAAATAAAAAGATTTAGGAAAGGGGTTCCTCCTAGAATTAACGTAGGAAAATAGGTGATAAGATACGAAGTGATATACCTATTCTCACTCTCAGTTACTGCTGTAGAAATTAAACTTGGAATTGATAGTACAAAAATAAAACACAATAAGTACATTGTTGATACACTTGTATCTGGGACTGGCTATTTTTAAAGTTGAGTAACTATTCAGATTACGTAAATTACATTTTACATGTGCAGTTGAATTAGTTTTCAAAATAATACTATCCAGTTATACATGTGTCAATGAAAACAATGGCAATCGTATCCCTTAGAGCAATCTGCTCTTTGATTGGGGGTTTTAGTCCCAATAGTTTAGGAATTAGGGGCCAAAAAAAGGGGCCCAAAATAAGCATTTTTGTAGTTTTCAAACAATATCTTTGGTTTACATTTGTAAGTGTATGAATCTCTCTGAAATTATACCACAAGTTTCCTTACCATGAAGGATGGTTAGTATTTACTTTTGGAGGTTATGGCAGGCCTCTACAATAACTTTTTTTTCAACTTGTCCTGTAGGACAAGTACATACCAAAATTTACTTGTCCGAATGAAATTGCTACTTGTCCAAAAAATTTCTATCAATCATGTCTAATAAATATGTCTCCTTCGGTGCCCAACTGTCTATTAAACTTGAAGCTGAATCTTTCGAGGTGCCGAACTGTCCTGTAAAGTTACCTTATCTACAAAGCGCATCGTTGATTCGGATTAGTAAGACTGGTTTCCGAGAATAGTATACCTTTTACCAGTTAAAAAGTACCTGACAAAGAACCAGTTAAAAATTATCGATTGCAAGTAAACATGTTGAAGAAAAAGGCTAAAGTTGCATTTGAATAAACAGGATACAGAAACATGTCAAATTAATATTTGTTTTCTTGTTTTTTGTTTTTAATTACTATGTTCATCAAAGTTGAATTACATTTATTTTCTGCAGAATAATAATGTACTTGTCCCGACGGACAAGCTTGATACAGCTTTTACTTGTCCGACCTTTTTTCCCTCTGGTACTGGACAATCGGACAAGCGTTATTGTCGAGGCCTGTATGGCTCAAAATGTTTTGGAATTAGGGACAAAAAAAGAGTACAAACTAGGTTTTTCTGGTTAATGGACATGCAATTAAGACAATTCAAAAGCAGTGAAAGGAAGGTAATTCAAAAGCATTTAACATACAATGTTGGGTATGTTCCCATTAACCTCCCTTACACTAAATTATGTATAAAGAAATGTCAAGTTTTGGACTAAAGTCCTCCTTTGTATGGTGAGATTTTCTCTCTGTGTTCAAGACCTATTGGTGGTCTTGAACTGTTTTCTGCTCTTTGGTTGGGTTGTTTTCACTCAACTTGTTGTCTATTTGACACATTTCCTGTTTCCATTCTCAATCTATGCTATAGACTGAAACATTTCAGTTTTGCCCCACCTACGATAGTAGAGGGGCATTATGTTTTCTGGTCTGTGGCTCCGTTCGTCCGTTCGTCCGTTTGTGCGTCCGTCCGTTCAGGTTAAAGTTTTTGGTCAAGGTAGTTTTTGATGAAGCTGAAGTCCAATCAACTTGAAACTTAGTAGACTTCTTGCTTATGATATGATCTTTCAAATTTTAAAGCCTTTTGACCCCAATTTCACGGTCCACTGAACATAGAAAATGAAAGTGGGAGTTTCAGGTTAAAGTTTTTGGTCAAGGTAGTTTTTGGTGAAGCTGAAGTCCAATCAACTTGAAACTTAGTAAACTTGTTGCTTATGATATAATCTTTTTAATTTTGAAGCCAAATTAGACTTTTGACCCCAAGTTCACGGTCCACTAAACATAGAAAATGAAAGTGGGAGTTTCAGGTTAAAGTTTTTGGTCAAGGTAGTTTTTGATAAAATTGAAGTCCAATCAACTTGAAACTTAGTACATATGTTCCCTATAGTATAATCTTTCTAATTTTAATACCAAATTGATTATTACCCAATTTCACGGTCCATGGAACATGGAAAAGGATAGTGCGAGTGGGGCATCCGTGTACTTTGGATACATTCTTGTTGTACATAAATTAGGCCATAAGTTTTCTCGTTTAAATTGTTTTACATTTGTTATTTTGGGACCTTTTATAGCTGACTTTCATGCGGTATTGGCTTTGCTCATTGTTGAATGCTGTATGATGACCTTTAGTTGTTAATTTCTGTGTCATTTGGTCTCTTGTGAAGAGTTGTCTCATTGGCCATGATCTACCACATCTTCATTTTTATCAGCATAATTGTGTGGTTACTTCTAAATTAAATTGATGCACTCAAGTTGAATTTACTAATTGGCTCACATGGTCCATAGTTAATGCTTTTCTCATCAGTTTGCATCTATGGTCATTGGTCCATTTTGTATAAAAATAATTAGAAAAATCTAAAATCAAATTTATATATTTTTTGATGAAAGACCAATTACTACCAAACTGGCTAAATCATACATGTATTATAACCATACTACTTTTTGCGAATAACAAATAAGGGTTGTCCTCTTTTTAACATGATCATTTTTACTAAAAATAGATTACTGGACAAAAAAAAATTGTACAATGATTTCAGAAGGCCTACATTAAATCATTTAAAATTTGGAAACGATGTAAGAGGCTACTTAAAACAAATCCAGTTCCAATTTGATTACACTCTTGTGTTATTCCTTGATATTGAAAATGGAAACTTTTAAACAATATTTTTAAGGTAAGATTATTCCACAATAATGTTGTTTAACCAATAAAAAATATCCTGATCTGAAACCCAATCTCCTAATGCTATTTACTTAATTTCCTGATGTAGGCATTTGACATTTATCATACTGTCATCAATTTTGTTTCCAGGTTTCAGATATATACTAACACCAGACTTGCACCAAGTTGCATGTACTGCAAGTAGATACCAGCCATTCACTTTTACAACTGATGGAAATAGTCAATGTGTATTTCGTAAGTCCCTATGCAAATCTAGTGGACAGGTTTTAGCTAATAATGGGAGTTCCAGTACTGACATACATTGTAGATGTGATTACAGACAGAATTATGATTACATTATACCCCAAAGGACCCTTGCTCATGTAAACCAGCAGAAGAAGACTGCAGTTGTTACATTAGAAAATGTGATGAGGACAAAGTCATGATTGCAGGTGAATATCAATTAATGTAGTGCATGTAGACATGTAATACACACATAAATTGCATTGCTAATCAATTTCAATGAGAGAAGAGTAAATGAATTCTTTTGTCTGTGTCTGGAAACAAACCTATAAAATAAATGAATAAAAGGAGATGTGGGGTATGCCATATTGAGACAATCTTATCCAATATGTTTTTAACCCTATCAATATGTCTGACTGGGCTAGTCAAATTTTGTTTAGAACAAAAATTACTTGTCAACATATCCAACTTTCACTTATAAAAACCCAGTTGTTAGGACAATATCATATACTCAAATCTTTCATGAACCACATGCAAATCCTAGGGATTTACCAATACCCATTTATTTACATAGTCTCCAATCGTTGAACAAGGCAAACATCGTATGAACAAGTTTTTTTTTCAATTTGAAAGTAAAAATATGTATGCAAACTATTCTATCAACAATGACCAATGCAAATGCTTGACTCTACCTTAAATTGAGTATAATATCCAGTTTTAATCAATAAAAGCAGTAATCGTGCAAATAAATCATGGTCACAGATATCATGACCGCTCTAGGTGTTTTTACTTACAACTAACATGACAACCATGGCTACATGAAATGGAACACTAGGGTTATATAGAGTTATATACTAGTCATGCTAGTTGTAACTTGTATATATTATATACATACAGAAAGAGAGGGAGAGGATTTTTTTTTTTGTTAATATATACCCATACTATTTCAGATTACAGATGTTTGAAGAATATTGAGACTATTTTACCTGAAGATATAAAATGTCCAATCATCAGCAGGTATATCATAACATTTTAAGTAAAAACATGCATTCATTTTAAATATTTTCCTTCCCTTCTGAAAAAAAATATTTGTTTCCTCTTTACTCCCTTAAAAACAATTTTTTAGTAATTTGACAAAACTTGGCCACAATCATCATTGGGGTATCCAGTTAAAAAAATGTGTCCGGTGACCTGGCCAACCAAAATGGCTGCCATGGCTAAAAATAGAACATGGGAGTAAAATGTAGGTTTTGGCTTATAACTCTGAAACCAAAAAATTTAGAGTAAATCTGACAAAGGGTAAAGTTGTTAATCGGATCAAGATCTGCCGGAATTTGTCAGATGAATCGAACAACTGGTTGTTGGGTTGCTGCCCCTGAATTAGTAAATTTAAGAAAATTTTGACGTTTTGGGTTATTATCTTGAATATTATTATATATAGAGTGATGTAAACTGCAATAATGTTCAGAAAAGTAAGATCTACAAATAATTTACATGACCAAAATGGTCAGTTGACCCCTTAAGGAGTAATTGCCCTTTATAGTGATTTTTTATACGACCGCAAAAATTGAAAATTTTTTGGTCATATATTGGTATCACGTTGGTGTCTTCGTTGTCGTCGTTGTCGTCCGTAGTCATCGTCGTCGTCCAAAGACATTTGGTTTTCGCACTCTCACTTTAGTAAAAGTAAATAGAAATCTATGAAATTTAAACACAAGGTTTATGATCATAAAAGGAAGGTTGGGATTGATTTTGGGTGTTTTGGTCCCAACTGTTTAGGAATTAGGTTCCAAAAAGGGCCCAAATAAGCATTTTTCTTGGTTTTCACTCAATAACTTTAGAATAAGAAATCAGAAATCTATGAAATTTTAACATAAGGTCTATGACCACAAAAGGAAGGTTGGGATTGATTTTTGGAGTTTAAGTCCTAACAGTTTAGGAATTAGGGGCCAAAAACAGGTCCCAAAATAAGCATTTTTCTTGGTTTTAACACAAGGTTTATGACCACAAAAGGAAGGTTTGGATTGATTTTGGGAGTTTTGGTCCCAACAAATTAGGGGCCAAAAGGGTTCAAAATTAAACTTTGTTTGATTTCATCAAAAATTGAACTATTGGGGTTCTTTGATATACCGAATCTAACCGTGTATTTAGATTCTAAAGTTTTGGTCCCGTTTATAAATTGGTCTACATTAAGGTCCAAAGCGTCCAAAATTTAACTTAGTTTGATTTTAACAAAAATTGAATTCTTGGGGTTCTTTGATATGCTGAATCTAAACATGTACTTAGTTTTTCTGACGTAGTCGGTATAGTTTCGATTTGTGCCCTTTGAACTTAAGGACGCTTAACTATGGCAACAGAATACACATGCTCGAAAATCCTTTATGTGATTGGACAAAATGCTGTCATGGTGGGTGATTTGGTTGTGTTTGAAAAAACGTCTCGTTAATTATATTGTGATGGAAAGCAAGTGAAAAACTATTAATATTTGAACTAGATCTTACACAGATTTATATTTTTATTAAAATAATTGTTTCTCCAATAGCTCTTTGGATCCGTGACAGCTGTTTATTCGGGACAATTATATAATTTTTAATGTAAACTTTGTTGTACGAACGTACATAACTTTTAGAACGCTTCTACGCATGTGAGATTTCCGCGGGGTTTTGGTGAATGTAAACAGAAAGATACGAGGACCGAGAATACTGAACACAAACAGAGAAAACGTTATTTAAATGGTATCTTTGTGCTTCTGAAGGTTATCGAAATAATAGTTTTAAACATATACTCAAATTTAAATATGTCGGATATTTTTTTTAAAGATAGTTCTAGTTTGATTATGGGCTCAACTTTTAAGTTGGTCCAAATCGGGGTCCAAAATTAAACTTTGTTTGATTTCAACAAAAATTGAATATATGGGGTTCTTTAATATGCTGAATCTAACCATGTATTTAGATTTTTAATATTTAGGAACGGTTTTCAAATTGGTCCACATTGAGGTCTAAAGGGTCCAAAAATGAACAAAATTGAATTCTTGGGTTTTTTTGATATGAGGCCACAATTAAAAATATTTCAGTTTGCCCAAACCCGACCCATGATAACTGGGTGTGGGTAGGTAGGTAGGCAAATTTTTTTTTTCTTCTTCAGAATTTGCATGCAAATATTAAAAGATCTTAAAACAGTATATCTTTTTTTTTCGTCCAACGTTTGTAGAGACAACCAAAAGCCATGAATTTAAAACCTCTATAAATAAATTAGTCTACTATATAATTTGTATCCTGAGATGTTTATAACCCTGAAATTTTGCTAACTGTGTGAAAGGGCTGGTGGATTTATGAAGTGATTTTCAACAGTTCCATCAACACGATGTTTGTGTAAAAAAAAATATCAGCTACATGTAATTATGCATGTTATGTAATGATTAAATTTGTTTGCAGTTTTTAAATCCTATTTCTATTAAAATAGATTAAATGTCCTAAAATATTTATATGAATTATTATCTACCATCCTTAGTTTGTGTCTTTTTTATGTTTTGAAAAAAAATATATTTTACATTATCACACAGGTAAACTAATGTCTATAAATAGATCAAAGCATGTTCTGTAGAATCTCCAAACTAAAAACGTATTTGTTATAATTTTATTTCTTTAAATAATCAAGTTTAATTTTTTGAAAATAATCATTATTGATAAAATATAATTGCATAAAGTTACCGTTTTCTGAAGACTATTTATTTTTAGGTCATGGTTCTAGAGGCTTCCTCACAAATTTGTATAAAAATCCAATATGGCGTCTATAACATGTTTTTACTTTTGCACATGTGAAAAAAATATTTCTGACAAAAGTCAGATTTCTCTTGTCAAAAGGGATTTGTATTTATATTGCAATAAATTATTCAGAAGGAGTTACATTCAGTAGATCATATTTCTGATACTGTCAGCAATTAAAGTTTTATCAAATTCTCCCAAACAGCAACGTACTGATCTTGTCTAATGACATACCCGTAGCCAGGGGGGTTCGGACCTTGAAAACAAATAAGCACTGTTAAAGTCAATGTTCTGTTCGAATTGTGACTGTTAAAGTTGAGTTTGTGAGCCCAACGAACCCCCCCCCCCTTTGGAAATTCCTGGCTACGGGGCCTGAATGAGACTTGTAAATTTGAACTATTTGAATAAAAGGGCATCCAATTTACATGATAAAGTAAGATTATAATTAAAGACAGCAATTTATCAAGAAATAATTCCTTTTTATTCAGTAAAAACAAAATCTTCATGCAAGATTGTAAATTCGCAACTTCCGGATCTATTTCCTGTCAGAATAACATTGAAAATATTCGATTGCAAATGGTTTTGAACAAATCTACCTGAATATTCTTATCAGATATTCGATAACACGACGAAATTAACATTGAGCATATAGGTAAGGGTTTGGTAGTACAGACAACTACAGCGTAAAAAAACTGTGCCACTTCACATGTTTTACTTCTTTACGTTCGTTAAATCAGAAGATAAAAACAGAGAACATCGAATATCGATTAACTGCGTCTCTTATACGCTTTCTTTTAATCTTATTCACAATTACTTTCAAACGCAAAGACGACAAACATTAAATTTGTACGATGACGGAACGGACCCAAAAAAAATCCGAAAAAAAAATTTCTTAAAAAAAAGTCAAAAAAGAATTGAGTCGGCGGGTTTATTTTGGGTCGGTCGCGTTTGGGCAAACATACAATCTTTTTATTTTGGCCTGATGAATCTAACCATGTATTTAGATTTTGGATATTGGAATACCACAAAGGGATGATAAGAATTGTCTTTGGGAGTTATGGATTAAACCGTTAAGGAATAAGGTGCAAAAAAGGGGCGAAAAGGGTTTCCAGGTTAATGGACAATTACTTAAGTACAAAACATAATTTAAAAGCAGTGTAAGGTTGGTAATTGAAACTCATTTTAATAGCTCACCTAAACTGCTCTTAAATTATGTATATTGGAAATTTGCCAAAAACTTTGTTATTAATAAATTCCATTGGAAATTTGCCAAAAACTTTAGTTTAATTAACTTCATTGGAAATTTGCCATATAAATGTTGCATTGGAGTTATCTTTCTTTGTCCAGAATAGTAGTCAAATCAGCTTAAATCATGACTGTATGACATTTTATATATGTATTTAAATGAGTAGTTATTGTTGAAAACTCCATTAGAAATTTGAATTGAGATCATTTTTGGAATAAGGGAAAGGGGGAGGTGAAAAAAAATTGGTGGAGTTCAATTTTTCTTATTTCAGATTTCAGAAATGAAAAAGAAAATAGCTTCAAATACCAAAGGATTAATATTCAACAGCATAGTGACTTGCTCAAAAGCAAAAAAACCATTTTAAGTTCATTAGACCACATTCATTCTGTGTCAGAAACCTATGTTGTGTCAACTATTTAATCACAATCCAAATTCAGAGCTGTATCCAGTTTGAATGTTGTGTCCATACTAGCCCAACCATTCAGGGTTCGACCTCTGCGGTCGTATAAAGCTGTGCCATGCGGAGCATCTGGTTACCAATTTTTTTCGTAAATTTTTGCAATCATTTACAAAAATCTTCTCCTGAAACTACTGGGCCAAATTTAACCAAACGTAGCCTAAATTATAATTAAGGTGTATAGTTTTAAAAATGTGTGTGGTGACCCAGCCAACCAACCAAGATGGCCGCCATGGCTAAGAATAGAACATATGGGTGAAATGTAGATTATGGCTTATAACTCTGAAACCAAAGCATTTAGATCAAATCTAATGGGACTAAATTGTTTTTTAAGTTAATATCTATCTGCCTTGAAATTTTCAGAAGAATTGGACAACTGGTTGTTGGGTAGCAACCCCTTAATTTGTAATTTTTAAGGAAATTTTTCCGTTTTTATACGACCGCAAAATTTGAAAATTTTTTCGTCGTATATTGCTATCACGTTGGCGTCTGCGTCGTCGTCGTCCGGCGTCCGAATACTTTTAGTTTTCGCACTCTAACTTTAGTAAAAGTGAATGGAAATCTATGAAATTTTAACACAAGGTTTATGACCACAAAAGGAAGGTTGGTATTGATTTTGGGAGTTTTGGTCCCAACATTTTAGGAATTAGGGGCCAAAAAGGGCCCAAATAAGCATTTTCTTGGTTTTCGCACTATAACTTTAGTTTAAGTTAATAGAAATCTATGAAATTTTGACACAAGGTTTATGACCACAAAAGAACGGTTGGGATTGATTTTGGGAGTTTAGGTTTCAACAGTTTAGGAATTAGGGGCCAAAAAAGGGCCCAAATAAGCATTATTCTTGGTTTTCGCACAATAACTTTAGTTTAAGTAAATAGAAATCAATGAAATTTAAACACAATGTTAATGACTACAAAAGGAAGGTTGGTATTGATTTTGGGAGTTAAGGTCCCAACAGTTTAGGAATTAGGGGCCAAAAAGGGACCCAAATAAGCATTTTTCTTGGTTTTCGCACCATAACGTTAGTATAAGTAAATAGAAATCTATGAAATTTAAACACAAGGTTTATGACCATAAAAGGAAGGTTGGTATTGATTTTGGGAGTTTTGGTCCCAACAGAATAAGGGGCCCAAAGGGTCCAAAATTAAACTTTGTTTGATTTCATCAAAATTGAATAATTGGGGTTCTTTGATATGCCGAATCTAACTGTCATGACTGTGTATGTAGATTCTTAACTTTTGGTCCCGTTTTCAAATTGGTCTACATTAAGGTCCAAAGGGTCCAAAATTAAACTTAGTTTGATTTTGACAAAAAATGAATCAGTTAGGTTCTTTGATATGCTGAATCTAAAAATGTACTTAGATTCTTGATTATTGGCCCAGTTTTCAAGTTGGTCCAAATCAGGGTCCAAAATTAAACTTTGTTTGATTTCATCAAAAATTTAATAAATGGGGTTCTTTGTTATACCAAATCTAACTGTGTATGTAGATTCTTCATTTTTGGTCCTGTTTTCAAATTGGTCTACACTAAAGTCCAAAGGGTCCAAAATTAAACTTAGTCTGATTTCAACAAAAATTGAAATCTTGGGGTTCTTTGATATGCTGAATCCAAAAATGTACTTAGATTTTTTTATTATGGGCCCAGTTTTCAAGTTGGTCCAAATCAGGATCTAAAATTATTATATTAAGTATTGTGCAATAGCAAGTCTTTTCAATTGCACAGTATTGCGCAATGGCAAGAAATATCTAATTGCACAATATTGTGAAATAGCAAATTTTTTTTTAATTAGAGTTATCTTTCTTTGTCCAGAATAGTAAGCAAGAAATATCTAATTGCAAAATATTGTGCAATAGCAAGATTTTTTTTTAATTGGAGTTATCTTTCTTTGTCCAGAATCAACTTAAATCTTTGTTATATACAATATACAATGTATATTCACTTTTTACTACCAACTGATAAATTAAAATAATCTTTACCATTCAGTGATAACAAGCAGTTTTTTTACATCTTAATATTTTATGATGTATTTAAATGAGTAGTTATTGTTGCAAACTCCATTAGAAATTTTAATTGAGATTAGTTTTGGAATAAGGGAAAGGGGGATGTGATTAAAAAAATTGGGATCAATTTTTCTCATTTGAAATTTCATAAATGAAAAAGAAAATTTCTTCAAACATTTTTTTGAGAGGATTAATATTCAACAGCATAGTGAATTGCTCTAAGAGAAAACAAAAATTTTAAGTTCATTAGAACACATTCATTCTGTGTCAGAAACCTATGCTGTGTCAACTATTTAATCACAATCCAAATTTAGAGCTGAATCCAGCTTGAATGTTGTGTCCATACTTGCCCCAACCGTTCAGGGTTCAACCTCTGCGGTCGTATAAAGCTATGCCCTGCGGAGCATCTGGTTTTGAGAGGATTAATATTCAACAGCATAGTGAATTGCTCAAAGGCAAACATTTTTTTTTAAGTTCATTAGACCACATTCATTCTGTGTCAGAAACCTATGCTGTGTCAACTATTTAATCACAATCCAAATTTAGAGCTGAATCCAGCTTGAATGTTGTGTCCATACTTGCCCCAACCGTTCAGGGTTCAACCTCTGCGGTCGTATAAAGCTGCGCCCTGCGGAGCATCTGGTTGTTTATTATCTTGAATATTATTAAAGATAGAGATAAACTGTAAAAAGCAATCATGTTCAGCAAAGTAAGACCTACAAATAAGTCAACATGACCAAAAAAAACCTTAGGAGTTATTGCCCTTTATTGTCAATTTTCATTAATTTGGTTAATTTTTGTTAATTTTTACAAAATATTTTCCTCTTAACTTATGGGGCAAGTACATTATAGATAGAGGAAATTGTAAGTAGCAAGAATGTTCAGTAAAGTAAGATCTACAAACACATCACCATCACCAAAACACAATTTTGTCATGAATCCATCTGTGTCCTTTGTTTAATAGGCACATAGACCAAGGTGAACAGCTCTTAAGAGCCTCTAGTTTCACTTCCCTTCCTTGACAATGTTTTTTTTTCATCATAAAAAATGAGAATGAAAACAAAATAAGCTATAATAAGCTATATTATTTGATCTTTTGTATTAACATTTCAGAATTATACCATCAGAAGAAGCAGATACTGTTCACAAGATACAGTTGCTGTCAGTAGTTACAAGTTCACGTAAGAATGCAAGAAAACATAAAGATATTGAACTCACTTGACCCAAAGGGTTATCCTGTGCTTCTTGTTAGTATATGTGGTCCATTGTCAACTGGTTGTCATAAATGTTTTGCAAAAATTGTTTGAAAAAGCCAATGGCTAAATCATTTTAATTTTGGTCACAATCGTCTTTAGCTTGTTGTTTCAAAATGCTAAACCAATAGGGATTGGAACACAGTGGATGGAGTAAACGATTTTTAGCTTTATATTTCAGATGGTAGAAGACCTGGAGGCTTACTATCCTGTATATAAATGCCTTATATATATGTTACTTAGAGGTGACGGTGGCTGTGTTTACAATGTATTATTTTGTGATTAGGTCTAGTTTATGGTGAACCACAAGGGATAGGTCAATCATTGGTATGCAGTTGTATTAGCATTGGCACATCTCATTTCCACAGAGATTATTTTGCCCTGCCCCCACAATCAGTTTTCTTTTTTGAAATTTGTTATATAATTTTATCATGACAAGTTACAGATCAAGTACAAGTTTTGTTTCGGTCTGAAGATTTTACGCAGAGTTATGGTCCTTAGACGTAGAAAATTCAATAAATAATTAGTTTTCCGCACTTTCTTTCAAATAAATTTACTTTATATTTGTTGTATTTAGTTTACATCTTGACAAGTTATAGATCAAGTTAGCATGTTCTTCCAGTATAATGAATTCTTAACTGGTAGGGGACTATGTATTCCAATGCAATACTCTAAGAATGCTTGTTTAAACAAGTTATGACCTTTGGAAATGTTAATGATATGGGAAATTTAATCGTTAGCTCTCTTACATGTACAGTTCTTGTCAAATTTGTATGACACTTACATCTTAGGTTAATATCAGTTATGTCTCAGACATGTTCGAAAAAACAGTGATGAAACATTTTACTCATTTTGTTACTGGAGGTATACAGCTATTAAAACATTTTGCTAATTTTATATAACTGGAAGTATACAACTATTAAAACATTCTACTCATTATACAACTATTAAAACATTCTATAACTATAAAAATATTTTACTTATGAAAGGACTTTACACCTGTTCAATTATGGTTTTATTTTGTTCTTAGATACCTGGTCAAAGCTTGCTTCAGTTGTCCTAATAGTTATAGTCATCATTTATGCAGGTAAATATAATTCATTATAGATCTACCGTAGTTATTATAGTAAATAGTTATTATTATTCTTTATGCAAATTTCTTTAATTATCCTTTTATTTCATCAGACAAGCAGCATTTGTCAAATTCCCATTACCGTTACCTTCACTTCTACCCACTCATCTCAACATGGGATAGTATTAGCAACAGGTGTTCATACCTAAAATTAACACCCACCTGAGCCCAAAGCTTGCCAATTTGGATCAATTTGTTTCAATTTGATTCTTATACTATAAGCAATAGGTCACCTATATTTGGTGTATATGGAATATTTGTAAGGTGTACATGTCCAACTGACAGGTGTCATATGACCTTGAGCTCATTTTCATGGTTCAGTGATTCTAATTAAGTTTTTGTTTTGGTCTGTTTTTAAGCAATTGCTTGCTTTTATGTCATTGCAATAGCCATCTTTGTGATGTCAGATAAATCAAGGCATAGCAGATAGAACTGATTCCTCTTCTGTCATCAGTCAGAGGACTTATTTAAATGAGTGATTTTTAAATCACTTATTTAAGTAGCAAATTAGAAATTTTGTTATAAATTGTGATTTTGTAGTTAAACTAAAATTTTAAACACATAGGTTTAGATAATATCTTTTCATTAGTAAAATTGAAAAAAATGAACTTTTTGCTTCTTTTAAGTAGAAAGGTTTATGCCTTTGGTGCAATAATTTAGCTGCAAATTCTATTTTAGTGGATAAAATGCTATAATAATGGCCTAACTTAATGAACTAATACTTTCTTAACAGATTTTTCCCAGCAGTGGGAGTATTTTTCCTGTAAAGTTCAAGGTTTCATCTTTCAGATTATGTAATAAAATTCTACTGTTCGCGATAAAAATTTCACTGTTCGGGGGTGTTGAAATTAGTGGGGGTTATTAGAATAATGATACATTTTGTACTTAAAGAAGTGATTTTTTTTAAGGAAATTGAGGTATGATACTTAAACAAGTGATTTTTATGTCATTATCCTAGATTCAGTACAAGGTCATCACCTGACATGACCTGGTCATCCTAGATAACACAGATGTTGGTTCTGATAAGTTTAGAAACATAATTAGTCCCTGGATCATTAGTATTCTATATTTAAAACTACAATAAAATTAAATCACTTAGTCTAGTGATAAATTTCTACTACTTAAATAGGTGATTATTAAAGAAAGACAACTCTAACTTACAACCTTTATGAACATAATATTACTTGAATCAGTGATTTAATAATCACTCATTTAAGTAAGTCCCCTGACTGGTCATTCTAAAAATCCTTGGTATGTTTTTTATTGGAATACCTTTATTGGAACAGTCGAAAAACAGCAGTGAGTATGAATTTTCAATATATATTCTTGTAGATGTATTTTTTCATGTTTGAATTATCGGACTGACACATTATAATCTTTGATCCTCTTCCAATATATCTTGTCTGATTTTGTGAATTTGAACCTATTAAAGTATTGTCAGATTTTGAACTCTTCCTGGAGGTAAATGATCATGATCAGCCTATTAAAATGGTATTTCTCATGATTCAGTAGAGGGCTGTATTTCATCAGACAATCAAAATCATTGTTTCTCAAGATTATTGGGGTGCATTGAAAATACAGGTGTATGCTAAATTTTGAATTTGTTTGAAACATTGGAATTGATGGACAGATGATTTTTCATCTGGAGGAAGGTTTCATACAGCCTCAGAAGACAAGGACGATTGATCAAGTCTTATTTCTAGTTTTTATACAATTCAATTTTTTGGTCGTATATTGGTATCACGTCATCGTCGTAGTTGTCGTCCGAAGAAATTTGGTTTTCACACTATAACTTTAGTATAAGTAAAAAGAAATCAATGAAACTTAAACACAAGGTTTTTGACAATAAAAGGAAGGTTGAGATTGATTTTGGGAGTTTTGGTCCCAACAGTTTAGGAATAAGGGTCCCAAAGGGTCCGAAATTAAACTTTTTAGCTCACCTGGCCCAAAGGGGCAAGTGAGCTTTTCCCATCACTTTGTGTCCGTCGTCGTCGTCCGTCGTCGTTAACTTTTACAAAAATCTTCTCCTCTGAAACTACTGGGCCAAATTTAACCAAACTTGGCCACAATCATCATTGGGGTATCTAGTTTAAAAAATGTGTCCAGTGACCCGGCCAACCAACCAAGATGGCCGCCATGGCTAAAAATTGTTTTTGGCTTATAACTCAAAAGCCAAAGCATTTAGAGCAAATCTGACATGGGGTTATAATTGTTCATCAGGTCAAGATCTATCTGCCCTGAAATTTTCAGATGAATCAGACAACCTGAAATGGTTATTGTCCTTTATAGTCAATTTTCATTAAATTTGTAAATTTTTATTAACATTTTCCACTGAAACTACTGGGCCAAGTTCATTATAGATAGAGATAATTGTAAGCAGCAAGACTGTTTAGTAAAGTAAGATGTACAAACACATCACCATCACCAAAACACAATTTTGTCATGAATCCATCTGCTTCCTTTGATTAATATTCACATAGACCAAGGTGAGCGACACAGGCTCTTTAGAGCCTCTAGTTTTGATTTCATCAAAAATTGAATATTTGGGGTTCTTTGATATGCCGAATCTAACTGTGTATGTAAATTCTTATTTTTTTATCCCGTTTTCAAATTGGTCTAATTTTAGGTCCAAAGGGTCCAAAATTAAACTTAGTTTGATTTTAACAAAAATTGAATCCTTTGGGTTCTTTGATATGCTGAATCTAAACATGTACTTAGATTTTTTATTATAGGCCCAGTTTTCAAGTTGGTTCAAATCAGGATCCAAAATTATTATATTAAGTATTGTGCAATAGCAAGAAATTTTCAATTGCACAGTATTGCGCAATAGCAAGAAATATCTAATTGCACAATATTGTGCAGTAGCAAGACATTTTCAATTGATTGGAGTTATTAGAAATTTGAATTGAGATCAGTTTTGGAAAAAGGAAAAGGGGGATGTAAAGAAAATAGGGGGGGTAGATTTTTCTCATTTCAGATTTCATAAATGAAAAGAAAATTTCTTCAAACATTTTTTTGAGAGGATTAATATTCAACAGCATAGTGAATTGCTCAAAGGCAAAAAAAATAATTTTAAGTTCATTAGACCACATTCATAGACCACATTCATTTTGTGTCCGAAACCTATGCTGTGTCAACTATTTAATCACAATCCAAATTTAGAGCTGAATCCAGCTTGAATGTTGTGTCCATACTTGCCCCAACCGTTCAGGGTTCAATCTCTGCGGTCGTATAAAGCTGCGCCCTGTGGAGCTTCTGGTTAATACAGGTTTTGTTTTCATAACTTTACCCCCCTCCCCCCCACCCCCCCTCCCTTTTTCTGTTTGCACTATTTTTTACTTCTGTAAAGCAAAGCTATACACAGAGCTTGATATTCAACCAAGTCCGATGTTAATTTCGACAAGAACTCATTTACAGGGCCGTAACTAGCCTCTTCTAATATTGAGGCAAAATATATGCGAAAAAGTTTTGGCGAGGGGTCTGGGAGCTGCTGAAGGCCACAAGAAGCTCAGAGAAAAATAACGCAAAATCGTGCATTCTGAACGTTTCCCGGACTCTGATATAGAAACGCGATTATTTTTTAACTATTTTTTCCACAATATTCCTGTCTCAAAGCAAAAACATTGATTCATTGTAATTTAAGACTTTTAGGTTTAATGGACAACATTAAAAGACCTTTGTAGCTATATAGGATAAAGCAAAAATCTTCTGTCTGATCTTGTCTTGTATTGTGCTTAGACTTTGGTGATTTTTTTATGACTAGATTTAAATATAGTGACAGTGCAGTATTATCCTTTTTATGACTAGATCAAGTTAAATATAGTGACAGTGCAGTATTATACTTTAAGTACTAGTACTGCTTAAGTCGACACTAGGGACCATCTTGACCCTGTTTTGCGGTATTAATGATTCTTTTATTGTTGAAAACCCTCCATCAGCTTTGACCATTGATCATTAGTATTTTTTTTATGCATTAACTTTGTGTGCGATTAGGTTTCGTGCACATTTACTCCATATTCCTATATTTTCTGTTAAAGGGTCTGAACATGACTTAATGCAAGTACCCTTCAATGTTTAAGGTCATATGGCAATACATTATTATTTTTTTTCTTCTTCAAATTATTTGATACCGAGAAAATTGGTGACCTTACTTAAGTTTAAACCATGTCAGCTATCTAGTTATATCTACCCCAAAAAAATCAGTTTTGTATTCTTTGATATCAAGTTCAATTCTCCATGCAGAAACGACCATTTTTTTTCTGTGTCTTGTAGCATCGTATATTCTTAAAATATTTTCTCACACACTATCTGGACATCATTGGAATGCAACATTGCAAAAACCACACGTTTACACATGAAAATCAACACTCAGACTATAGTCATAGAGTAGGACAATAAATGAACAAAAGACAAACCTGGGACACAGAAATATAAACAATTTAGACCATCAACTCAGAAAACTGAAAGTAAAATAGAATATGGATCACGAAAAACATACAGGGGCAACACCAGAGAGTGAAGAGAACTTGCTTCTTGCTAGACACTATCCGAGAAAACAATCTGATAGACAATCTTTTGTTTCATTTTTTTTTTTTTTAATTTCTGCCTCATTTGCCTCAATGTAGTTACGGCCCTGATTTATATATACTCTTTCACACCCAATAACAGAAATGTGATTTTTACCTAGAAATTGACGTACACCTGACTATCAAAAGACGTAAAAAAACACATTTTTTTTTCGACAAATAATTAAAGATCTTAAAAACATCTTTAGATCTTACTTGTATCGAATTGAATCCAAAAAAATCAAATTTAGAAATTGCTTTGACCTTTGGTCCTGATTTAAAAAAAAAAACGTGACCACGGTAGACAACGACGACATTGCTATTCCGACGAGGCTTGTTCTCCTCTTTCCAACGATATAAAATATATAGCCATGTGTTATTCCGTTAAGGCAAATCGATAAAATTTGTTGATTGGGCACCCTACTTAATAGGTCAACTATATTTGTTGTATGAAATAATTTTTAGCTGTACATGTCTTCCTGGCATGGACCATCTGACCTTGATCTCATTTTCATGGTTCAGTGATTGATCTTTAGTTTTGTTGGTAAATGTTGAGTTTATGTGACAGTTATAATAAACCTTTATATTTAGGACTATCAACATAATATCAATGATTAGTAAAGAAGGCGAGATATTTCAGTGTGTGCACTCTTGTTCTGTTTATTCAGAAACTTCAATAAAAGTAAAGATAAGTAAAATCGATCATTCTTAAAACAAAAGCAAATACAGACAAAAATGATATCATGCAGATGTTGTATCTATATAAAATAAAATATTATACCTACCTGCCTACCCATGACAAAAAATGTACCAAGCCGAGTTATTTTATGGGAAAGAAAAATAAAATATTTTACCTACCTACCTACCCTGTTTCAAAAAATAGGGTCGGAAAAGGGCAAACAAACAATATTTTAATTTAGGCCTTAGTCACAAACTTCTGTTATATGTTTATTTCAAAGCTGTCTATCCCATTGAAATTTGTTTTGTTAAAAATCTTATTCTACACACTATTAACTACAAAATGGTTTACAATATGCCTATTTCTATTGTCCAAATCATTTTTAGGTGGCCTTCTAATTAGATCAACCGTAAATTATTTTCTTATTATTCTTCTCACAGCCAAATGGCAATGTTATTTCCCAAAACCGTTTGTTTTTTTCTGAGGAGAACTATTTATCCATGTAGTGAATTTGTTGATAATAAAGTTTTTATAAAGAGTCTAACAAGTTTACTTTGAGGTCATCCCAATGAGTAAGTGCTGTAAAAACATAAAAATTGAAAACATTAATACTTGTAAAATTTCATGCATCTGAAGGGCTTTTCTGGATTTACCTTTATCAGTAACCCACAAAGCAGAATATCTGATAGCTGAGGATGTATAAGAATAAAAAGAGCAAAAATGACTTAAAATTATAATTGCCAAATCCTTCTTGGTTGACATTGGCTAAGGGACTTGAAACCTTCTTTTCATTAAAAAAAAAAAAAAGAGGCAAAGGATACCAAATGGACATTCAAAACTCATTGAGTAGAAAGTATCCTGACATAAAAAGATAAAGACCAAAAAACAAACAGCAGTACACAAAACACAACATAGTAAACTAAAGACTGAGCATAACAAACACCGCTAAAAATAGGGGGGATCTCTGGTGCTCTAGAAAGGTAAGCAGATCCTGCTTCACATGGAGCACCCCTAATGTTGCTCATGGAAATCCAAATGGTTTATTGACTTCTATGAAAGGGATTGATTTAACATTTTGTCAGCAGCTTGTATTGATTATGTTGAGTTGTAGCCACTTCCTGTTTTCTGATAGTTTGAAATTTTACAAGACTCATTGTACAAGGAACATTTTCTTGCCTTCTATGAGAGAAAATGATTTAATATTTGGCATGGCAACTCAATAATGTAAAGTTGTAGGTAGTAAGCAATTTTCATCTGCTATGTAGCCACTTCCTGTTTACTGATAGAATTGAGAATGGAAATGGGGAATGTGCCAAAGAGGCAACAACCCGACCATAGAGCAGACAACAGCAGAAGGTCACCAACAGGTCTTCAATGCAACGAGAAATTATCGCACCCAGAGGCGTCCTTCAGCTGGCCCCTAAACAAATATATACGGGTTCAGTGATAATGAACACCATACTAAACTCCAAATTGTACACAAGAAACTAAAAGTTTAAAATAATACAAGACTAACAAAGGCCAGAGGCTCCTGACTTGGGACAGGTTTTTGCGGCGGGGTTAAACATGTTTGTGAGATCTCAACCCTCCCCCTATACCTCTAGCCAATGCAGAAAAGTAAACGCATAACAATACGCACATTAAAATTCAGTTCAAGAGAAGTCTGAGTCTGATGTCAGAAGATGTAACCAAAGAAAATAAACAAAATGACAATAATACATAAATAACATCAGACTACTAGCAGTTAACTGACATGCCAGCTCCGGACTTCAATTAAACTGATTGAAAAATTATGTCTTCATCATATGAATATCAGGCACAATCCTCCCAGTGAGGGGTTTAGTATCATACCATCATAACATATATGAGAAGAACATAACCCGTGTCATGCCAACAACTGGTTTATTAATAATAAATGTGTTTAGTTCCGATAGTTTGATATTTTACAACACTCATCATGCTCATTGTACAAGGAAAATTTTTGTCCAAGTTTTTCTGGCTCCTATTGAATGATACCACATATTTGGTCTTGAAATAATAAGATTTGCTCCAAAATACATGCTATTTCAATCAATTGCATGAATTTCCAGACCCGTTATTGGTCTTGTTGATAAAAAATTCCACAATGTACAGTCAAAACTTCGAAGCCAAATCTAACACTGTCATTATATGATGTTAATATCTTATTTCTTTTTTCAGTTCTCATTGGATTTCTCTTCTTTAGTGGTAAGTGTTCCATTAAAAAGTTTTAAAATAACTTTTCAATTTTTAAATATGACAGGTATAAAAAAAAATGTATAAACGAAGAAATATGTGAACAGAATGTAGTATTTTATCTAGGTAAAAAGAACTTAGATTATAGGTGTTATAATAAACAACGGTATGGGAATCCAATTTGCAGGTATTACCTACGACGTTTTGCGTTTTCACCGATCTGCATTTCATTTGCGCCGATTTTTTTACAAGTAAATTATAGGTAAATACAGGTGAATTGATATAAGAAGATGTGGTATATGTGCCAACGAGACAACTGTTAATCCAAGTCTTTGAAGGCCTACTGGATACATCTCCAGACTTTTTCCTTGACCGTACACGTAGTTCTTTAGTCTTGGTCTTTCGGTCAACTGCCACATGGTCATGCTCTTTCTGTGTTTTGACAATAGTCTTCCCATCAGAATCCGTTGTGACTCTAGCTTTACACGATTTGATGGTACATCGGAAAGATGTTATTTTTCAAGACAATGACCTGCCGATAGGTTTAGCCGTCAATGATTAAAGAATTGATTCCTCGTCTCCTTAAGGTGTACCTTATGTCCATCGTGTTAGAGCAAAATGAATGAAAAATCAAATTAAAAATGGTTTACTTTTATAAATTGTTACTTGGATGGAGCGTTGTCTCATTGGCACTCATACCACATCTTCCTATATCTATTAAACATAAGTAAACAAAGTTTATATCCAGATTTACCAATATATACCTTCAAGGTATATTACATGTAAAAGTATTAACTTTATTAATACCTGTAAATCCAATTAGGAGAAATTACGAAATCGGCACAAATGAAAAAATGAAATTGGCGCAAATGTCATACGCCCATTACCTATCATGTATCATTGATAAGCTAATTTTTGTGGTATATATATATATATATATCTTAGCAGTGTATACTAACTATAGGCTGTCCCTGATTTAAGGTGTCAACAAGAAATCATGCCAAGCTCACCTGTTAATAAGTGCTAAATTATGCTGTGGTGCAATTAAAATGTTAATTAGAGTTTAACAGTTAAAACTTTCCAACATTCGCATATTATTTATTTTAATACTGAAGGAATATATTTTGCAACTACTGTTCTTCGAGAAAAAAAGGAAGGAACTGTTTTGCTATAAAGCTTATGGTATGTTGCGGCAATGCTTATAATAATGGCAAACTGCACTACAAAAAAAACCCAATTAAGTATAAAAAATAGTATTTGACAAAAAATAAATAAAACGACACAATGAATCCAGATCGGAAGTATTATAAACATTTCTTGCATTGCCTGTAATATCCGACTTCGTTGATGTGGAACTTGACTGAAAAAAAATGGCATCAATGTGGACTATAAACATGATAAACATTACCACTTTCATTAAACCAACGCTATGTGATAGAAAAAAGGTTAAGCTTTCAATAATAAACAGATTATCATTGGTCATCTCTACTTGATTGCTTTTCTCACTTTTAGCCGACCCAGCTCAAGCAAGAAAATCAATCTTGTTTTTATGATGAACGATCATCTATAAATACACTCACCGTTATGCAATGGTAAAACAATAATCAGATGAGTGTTAGAATTAATTGCAAATACATTTCCCTCTAGTATTTCTGAAGTTTATATATAGTTATTTCAGAAGTTTATATATAGTTATTTCAGTTGGCATTGGCTTCCTTATGGTTCTAATATTCATTATTAAATATAAAGGGTTAAATTCATTTTTTTGATTTGCAATTTTTATAATAGCATATATTTTTATTTGTAAACTTTGTAAAATTTATTTGAAAAACTCTAAAAAGTCATATAAAGAAATACGTGACAGGAGTACATAAATTTATAATATAGATATATATTAAAGAACAATATGACATTATTTTAAAAGAATCTGTCAATAACACATACCATCATGGCATGACAAATTATTTGCAGGGTCTTTTTTACCCATGACAGATGAATAAACTCATCATGGATACCAGGACTAAATTTAATATACGCCAGACGCGCGTTTCGTCTTCAAAAGACTCATCAGTGACGCTCGAATCCAAAAAAGTTTTAAAAAAAAAGGCCAAATAAAGTACGAAGTTGAAGAGCATTGAGGACCAAAATTCCTAAAAGTTTAAGTGATTTGAAAAAGCATTCTATATCTGGCATCTTGACCCTCATCCTCATAATTTTAGATATGAATGTTTCTTTTATTTTTGTCCCCTATCACCTTATTAAAAAAAATGCATTGTTCTAGGACACTGTTTATATATTTGTACATAACAAGATCTTATCCCTGTCCTATGTGTGGAAGTAGACTTTCATGGAAAACCATTCACTTTCAAAGGTTACGACGATGAACATTTTATTTTATCAATGGCAATGGACATATATGATTTCTTCAATAATATACAAACACTCACAACTCACCTGTCAATTTTCTTTTTGTCAAATTTTATTCCATTCTGAGCATACAAAAAGTCTTAAAATGCCTGCTGTTAAAGTTTGACACAGGACACATGATGTTATACTGGAATGTTCAAAAGACTAGATCAACCAATCACGGAATTTTTAATTAAACACAATGAGAGTGTTGACCATAAGAGAAAAAAATTTACTATCCTGTGAAAATTGGATATCTCTTGTTATCATATACTTAATTAGACTAAATAACATATAAATTTTACCGTATGATAATAGCATTAAATTGACGAAAATTCCATATTTTTCGAATTGGTGCTTAGAGGGCTGATATGAAAAGTTTATCACGTACATGCTTTACAGATTATTACATGGCATTTTCCATATGGCCCTGGTATCAGCCCTAGACTCCCATATCAAGCCAGAGGGCTTTAGCCCGAGGGCTTGATATGGGTCGTGGGCTGATACCATG
Source organism: Mytilus edulis (assembly GCA_019925275.1). Taxonomy (NCBI): domain Eukaryota; kingdom Metazoa; phylum Mollusca; class Bivalvia; order Mytilida; family Mytilidae; genus Mytilus; species Mytilus edulis. The sequence goes on along the minus strand of CM034350.1, from coordinate 53,345,149 downwards.
GACCATATGGAAAATGACATGTTATAATCTATTTATCACATATTTTCAAGCAGGAGAAAACAAATAGCTTACAACAAATTATGTTTGATTCAAAAGATATTCAACGAAAAAAATAAATAAATATATCAATGTGAGTTAAAAAAAAGTATCACAGTAGGTTAACAACGTTTTGTGAAAAGTTTCAGAAATAATTAACAATAAACATATTAATTCTAAGAATTGCAAATATTAAACGACTTTAAAGTGTTAAATTACAAATGTTAAAAAATGCTTAGGAAGAATCCTATATCGATACTCATTCCAGTGTGGCGTCATATATTTTCTAAATTCTTCATGACGTCAAAATTTTACGTAAACTTTTGTGATTTCTACTTTTTTCTTCTACAGCACATTTGTAACTTTTTAAATTTCTTTTCATTGTGTTCAACTTGTTTACAAATAGCCTTTGATTGACAGATTACCGGAAGTTAAACTTGGGGGCTTGATATGGATTTCGAGGGCTGATATCGATATCGGCCCCGAGGGCTGATAACCAACCTTGACTTCCGGCTATTATTGGCCATGCAAAAACGTACATATCAGTACAAAATATGTGATAATTGATTGTTATCACATGCCTTTCCGTAACTTTATCACTTGGCATTCCGGTAATACTCGGCCAATTTCGGAAAATACACCTCAATGCTACGTTTTCAGTGAAAAACATTAGAAAGTAGTGTACAAAACAATTACTTGAATACTGGAAAGTATATTGATTAAAAAAAAATAATAATAATAATAAAAAAACAAAAAAACAAACAAATTATTTAATAAATACAATTTTAAAGTTTTTCTGAAATATAATTTAGGAAGTTTCTTTAAAAAGTGACTTTTCCAAACAATTGTATATTGTTAAATTTTTTTTTTGTCGATTCGTCCATATTAAAATGGTTTTTTTTTTCTCTCTCTGTTGATTCATATGATAGAAAGGTATCAATTTTTGGGTCCGACGGCCGTGAACTTTTTTACTCTTTAAACTTCGTAAAAGGATCAATAAATGAATCTGTTATTTTTCTCTACTGTTGAAGCATATGATAAAAAGATCATAACATGTCATTTTTCATATCGCATGTATTATCAGCCCTCGGTCAATATCAGCCCTCGAGCCATGAGGCTCTTGGGCTGATATTGAACCTAGGGCTGATAATACATGCGATATAAAAAATGCCATGTAATAATATCAGCCCGCTAAGCACCAATTCGAAAAATATGGAATTTACGTCAATTTAATGCTATTATCATACGGTAAAATTTATATGTTATTTAGTCTAAGTATATGATAATCTGATAATATCAACTCTCGTTATTTATTTAAATAGTAATAATAATCTAGCCTTATATTGAAATTAAATACCTTAAGTTGATATCAATCAATATCCCATTCTCACTGGTTTTGAAACCTATAATTGTATTTCCATTTTAATTTTACAGTTCCGTGTGTAACAAGCATTATGCTGAAATCAAAGCTAGAACTGTCTTTGAAAAGAAAAGAAAATGAATTCATGATTTTAATTGGAGACAATGTCAAAATAGAATGTAATGTTGAGTCATACATTCCTGTTCGTTCAGTTACCTGGCAGAAAGAAATTGACGGTGAAATCATACAAATCACTCCATCTATGGAAAAATATAAAATGGATTGTGGAAAAAGGCCATCTTTGACAATAGATAATTTTAATGCTGATGATCAAGGAAAGTACAGATGTATATAAGAAATGCTGTTGGTCTGAGGAATAATATGTTTGTTAGCTGTATAAACTATATATTAAGACTTGGTTGGTTGACAGGATTTGTGTCAGTGTTACAACATATTCCTGTTTTCCACACAGAAGATATCACATTACATACTAATGGTTGGTTAAATATAATTACTAACTGGATGTTTAACTTATATTACGGCTAGGATACAGACATTATTCCACAATTTTGGGTCATTTTTTTCAAATAAATCAAACTCTTATCATAAGTCACTGCATAAAAAAACCCTTTTAACTCATTTTAACAATAGGAAATTTTTGTCCTATTTGCAGAAACATTCAAGAACAATTTGTCAAATCAAAAAATGTAAAAATCAAATTTTATCAAAAGTCAATTTTACAATTAAGATTAATTTGATGCAAAAAGTGTATGTGCACTAACTAGAAAATGCTGAACTAAATCTTTCCAAATTTGAAAATGGTGTTTCCATTGACTAAAAGAAGGTCAAGTCAGATTTTCACAATTTTAGATTTTATCGTTGTTGATGAGTTGTAGACCTTTACGCAGCGAAAAGTGATTCTTACAGCATTTCCGTGCAATAACTTGAAAACAATTTTCAAATTAAGATAAATTTTGCAGTCGTATATTGGTATCAAGTTGTTGTCGTCGTCGTCCGAAGACATTTGGTTTTCGCACAAAAACTTCAGTATAGTAAATAGAAATATATGAAATTTACACACAAGGTTTATGACCACAAAAGGGAGGTTGGGATTGATTTTGGGGGTTATGGTCAAAACAGTTTAATAATAAGGGCCAAAAAGGGGCCCAAATAAGCATTTTTTCTGGTTTCCAGACAATAACTTGTTGAATGGTGTAGGATTTCTCTGAAATTATACCACAAGTTTCCATATCACCAAGGGATGGTAAAAATTAGCTTGGGGTGGGGGCTTAAACTGTTTAGGAATTAAGGGCAAAGAAGACTTTTATGATGTATTTAAATGGGTTAGTATGGTGCAAACTTCATTGGAAATTTGAATTGAGATTATGACCATATATTGAGGGAAAGCCTTTTTTTTAGAAAAGGGGGAAGGGAGACAATTTGTTCTCAAGATTTCAGAAATTAAAAAGAAAATTACTTCAAATACTACATTGTGCTATTTTTATGCAATAAAAAAAGGGGGGATTCAATTCGCAACAGCATAATGTATTGCACAAAAGCAAAAAAAAATGAATATAGATTCAAATCATATAACCAATTCAAGTTCTTTGGCTTCAGTTATTCTGTGTCAGAAACCTACTTCAGACCTGTATCAAGTGCAAATATTGTGTCCATTTTTGCCCCAACTGTTCAGGGTAAAACCTCTGGGGTCAAATCCAGCTGTGCTCAGCGAAGCAATTTATTATTGTTGTTTAGGTACTGTTGTAGACCTTAATTAGCGAAAAATGATAAATAGAGCATTGTCAGTGCAATAATTTGAAAACACTTTGACAAGATCTTTCAAAATTTGGAGATGCAGTAGTTACCTGTCACTGAATGAGGGTCGTTTGTTTTTCTTGATTTTTCGCTTTTATTGTTTTCAAATTTAGAATGTTAACAGTTTAGTGACTAGATGAAGTTCAAGTTCAATTTGCAGGATTTTAGCTTTTATCATTGAAGAGTTGTAGACCGTTAAGAAGTAAAAAATGATACATGGATTGATTTTGGCCTGTCTGTCTGTCTGTCAAATCAGTTTTCTACACTTTTTTTCTTCGTGCTTGAGGATATTGCTTTGATATTTAGTGTCTTGTTTTATCATGACAAGTTCAATTTTTGTTGAGCCTGCAACTTTTGTTGCAGAAAGCTCGACATAGGGATAGTGATCCGGCGGTGGCAGCAGCGGCGGCGGCGTTAGCTAACTTTTTGAAAGCTTTATATTTTAGAAGGTGGAAGACCTGGATGCTTCATACTTTGTATATAGATGCCTCATGTTACGAAGTTTCCGTCAGTCACATGTCAAGTGTCCTTGACCACTTAAAAAAAAGTTCAGATTTTTTGTAATGTTGAATTCTCTCTTATTATAAGTAATAGGGTAATTATATTTGGTATGTGCGTACCTTGCAAGGTCCTCATGCCTGTCAGACAGTTTTCACTTGACGTCGACCTCATTTCATGGATCAGTGAACAAGGTTAAGTTTTGTTGGTCAAGTCCATATCTCAGATACCATAAGCAATAGGACTAGTATATTCGGTGTATGGAAGGACTGTAAGGTGTACATGTCCAACTGGCAGGTGTCATCCAACCTTGACCTCATTTTCATGGTTCAGTGGTTATAGTTAAGTTTTTGTGTTTTGGCCTGTTTTTCTCATACTTTATGCAATAGATCAACTATATTTGTTGTATGGAATGATTGTAAGGTGTACATGTCTAGCGGGCAGATGTCATCTGACCTTGACCTCATTTTCTTGGTTGAGTGGTCAAAGTTAAGTTTTTGAGTTTTGGTCTTTCTATCTAATACTATATGTCATAGGTCAACTATATTTGGTGTATGGAAATATTTTATGATCTTTATGTCAGTCACACAGGTTTTATTTGACCTCGACCTCATTTTCACGGTTCATTGCTCAGTGTTAAGATTTTGTGTTTTGGTCTATTTTTCTTAAACTATAAGTAATAGGTCAACTATATTTGTTGTATGGAAGCATTGTTAGCTGTACATGTCTGTCTGGCATGGTTCATCTGACCTTGACCTCATATTTATGGTTCATTGGTCTTTGTTTAGTTATCTTGGTTAATAAGTTTATGCGACAGTTTTTAATAAAGCTTTATACTTACGACTATCAGCATAATATCAATGATTAGTAAAGAAGGCGAGACATTTCAGCGTGTGCACTCTTGTTCAATTTTTTTTTTGATCTCATGATAACTTGCAGAGTTTTGTCCTTGGACTTTGAAAATTCACTAAAATAACCAGTTTTCTGCACTTTTTTTGGTGATGCATGCAGATATTGATATAATTAGTAAAAAGTTTTATCATGCCAAGTTACAGATCGAATTTTAATTTTGTTCTGTTCTGATGATTTTGTGCAGAGTAATGGCCCTTGAACTTAGTAAATCTACTCAAAAAGTTTTCAGACACTTATGTTTTTGGTCATGCTTGAAGATATTGACTTGTTATTTGTTATATAGGTTATGCCATGATTAGTTATATATCAAGTTTAGCGTTTTGATCCAGTCTATTGAATTTTTAACCAGTAGGGGACTATGTTTTGCCATGCAATACTCTCAGTATGCTTGTTTTTATACAACCGCAAACATTTTTGTGTTCGTATAGTGGTATCACGTCAGCGTCATCGTCAGCCCCGTCTGAAGATGGATGGTTTCCAGATAATAACTTTAGTATAAGTAAATAGAAATCAATAAAATTTTACCACAATGTTTATAACCACAAAAGGAAGGTTGGGATTGATTTTGGGGGTTATGGTCCCATTGGTTTAGAATTAGGGGCCCAAAACATACATTTATTTAGTTTTAGGACAATAAGTTGTGTATAAGAATTTCAATAACTCTTAAATTGTACCACAATGTTTATAACATTAAGTAGAAGGTTGGGATATATTTTAAGGGTTATGGGGCAAACAGTCTAGGAATTAAGGGCCACAAAGGGGCTGAAAACAAGCATTTTTGAAGTTTCTGGACAATAACTTATGTTTAACTGTATGGATCTCTCTGACATCGTACCACAAGGTTCCATATAATGAAGGGAAGACTTGGTGTCAGTTTGGGGTTAATATCCCCGAACATGTAGGAATAAGGGGCCAAAAAAGGGTCAAAAAGAAGCATTTTTCTAGTTTACAGACAATAACTTGTGTTTAAGTGTTTGGATCTCTCTGAAATTATACTACAAGGTTTCTTACTACAAAGGAAAGGCATTGAGTTTTGAGGTTCTTTCTCCAAGGAGAGATTTAATAAGTGAGGGGCCAAAAAAGAGGCCCAGATAAGCATGACTGTCATGACTTTAAGTTATTTTATTTTTTAATACTTTATGATGTATTTAAATGAGTAGTTATTGTTGCCAACTTAATTAGAAATTTGAATTGAGATTTTTTTTGGAATAAGGGCTTGGGGAGGTGAAAAAAATAAAAAAATGGGGAAAGGGGGGGGGGGGGATTTTTCTTATTTCAGTTTTCAGAAATTAAAAACAAATTTTCTTCAAATATTTTTTTATTGGGGATTTATATTCAACAGCATATTATTGCTCAAAAGCAAAATAATTTTTTTTCTAAGTTCATTAGACCACATTCATTCTGTGTCAGAAACACCTTTGCTGTGTCAACTATTTAATCACAATTCAAATTCAGAGCTGTATCAAGCTTGAATGTTGTTTCCATACTTGTCCCAACTATTCAGGGTTCGACTTCTGTGGTCATATATGCGCCCTGTGGAGCATCTGGTTATAATGATCATCTTTGGGGATCAGATTTGCTAGTATCATTTTGTGCTGGAAATTAAGGTTTCCTGTCTATAAAATAGCCTCTTGTTTGTACTTTTGGCAACAACTGTTATAGTAGATATCAACTGGGAACATATGTGTTCCTGATATCAACAATCTGTTTACCTATTCTTTGACTTTGTCAATACATTGAATGATTTTAAAACTTTTTGTCACACATTTATCCCTATAGTTAGTACTATTGAATAGGATGACTTTTGGTCAACATCTTTGCATTAATGACATGGATATGGTCTGATTGCTTTTCTATTCCTTTACACACCTTTTTTCTATACTTTAAACATCTAGTGGTTAAGCTTAGCATGACAATGTTTGCTTTATTATTGGAATTATTGCCCTTTGGGAAGATAACATGTGCATTGGCAATGAACCATTTGATAAATATATAAAAATCTATTAGCTTAAACAATATCCAAAATGTATTTACTATTTGAAAGCATTGACTACTTGGACCATAATACCTTTGGTGACCATCTGTGGTAATAAATACAGATGGAAAATAATTAATCATCTACTGGTTATTAACAAAATTTAACAGCTACATGTATGTTAATCAATATTAACCTTTATATCTAGATATGAAAGTTCATTTTCTTTAGGGTACTAAATATTTAGTTTCTTGTTTTCAGATATTGATTTAAAGTCAACACCAACTGTATACAATGTTTATAAAGGAGATGATATAACTTTGGAACAGCATATTAATGGTCGACAGAAACTTGTAGCAGTCAAATGGTTCAAAGAAAGTGACAAAGGGACTGAGTTGGACCTTAGTAATGAACAGTACACTGGAGGTGTCCCTGATGATCCATCTCTGAATATAAAGGCCACAACAGTAAAAAATGGTGGAAAATATTTTTGCTTGCTGATATATGATAAGGAAGAAATGCAGAAGGCTTTGTTTAAACTGAAAATAAAACCTCAAGGTATGTATGATCATTTAGTTTAACACAGTATGTATATGTATAAAACTTTAAGGTTAACAAGGAGTGAGAAATTGATACCAACTCAAATTATTTTATTTCAATATGATGACGAAGAAGCCTTTGTCAAGTTTATTATTGCTTTTTATTTTAAAATGAGGAAACTTGATATTAAGTGTTATCCAATTCTCAACAGTTGTCATGGTTGTTGTACCTATTTCTTTAAAATAGTCATTTGTTGTGTTCAATAGAAAAGTCTGTGACTTGTTGATCTCATCTTTCATTATCATATCATAGTTAAATCAACATATAAGATTATATTTTAGTATGTTGCATTTATTTCATTCTTGTTCAAGACATTTGGATAAATGTGCAAGAGTGGAACTTGTGTTAACAGTACTCAATTTGTGATTGCAACTGTAAAACGTATCTAGTGTCCGTTTTAGTTGCCAGCTCTTCCTTGTAATGTTCTTTGTACCTATTATATAATTGATATTTTCATGAGCAACATGCAAATGCCACATGTGCAACAAAATCTGCAAACCTTTTAGTAGAACTTGAGATCCTGATTTTTTAAATGGTTCATGTTGCTCAATTGCTAGTTTTCCATGTAGAGTTTGTCTTTTGTTGGTTTTTAGCCAAATAAGAAAGAGGTTTGAAACAGGCTTATTGGTGGTATTGGGCAGATAGATTGGCAATTCAGTAGGGAAAATGGGTACATAATTTATGTAATCAAATCATTCTATGGTTATTAACTTAGTTCTCTGAGACCTCACATGAAGAAATAGTTTGCATCTGTTGTTATTGAATTGTTTGATGAATTTGTTCTCATTTTTATAGACTTTGGAGCTTGGTCATTTTCAGCAAAATTTATGAATGAAAACTTTTGTTTAAACATGTTAAAACAACCCAGATCCCTAAAAGTTTACTTGAGATAGCACATATCTTGGTTGAAGTTGTGCCATTTGTTTGTCCATTTAAAATATCATAAGATATTGTTTAAGCAACCATGCATTGTAAAATAAAATTTGGTCCATGCATGAATAAAAAGACCTTTCTAGGTGTTTTTTGCACCTTGGTTAATACAGCATGTATGCAAATAACTGGAAAATGACACTTTCAGCGGCATGTTTCCGATACTATTGAACTGAACTTCCATTACATTTCTCTGCCTACCGCGCTTGGTTCGTATTTACTTTCCATTACATTTCTCTGTCTACCGCGCTTGGTTTCGTATTTACTATTTTACATACAAACTAGAATTTGCTTGTATTATCATTTTTGTGTAGTAATCAACCGGGAACCAGTTTACATACCTCGGGTCCTTCTTATTACCAAAAAGATCGAAGTGTACCAACCAATGTTGTTAAGATACTCATAAATCTATTTTTATGACTTTTTTGACTATGTGAAGTAAAACTAAAACATTGTTAAAACATTAAAGATATATAATTAATCGGGGAAAACTTGATAGTCTTTTCTTTTTACAAACAACTGCCTTTTTTATAAGAAAATAAGGTGTCCGTGTTGGTCCACTTTCTACTGGTTATAAGACAGATCGAAGTACCGGAAATTCGACTCAATCTTTGTTTACAAAGTTACAACAGTAGAGTCGGTAACAGACTGTATCTGTTTGACATGTGAATAAATTGTCGATATCGATGCTGGCTTTAATACAATGGTTTTATTGGCGGGGCGGGAGAACAGATTTGAAGCTCTCTATGTTTGATGCGTGCACAACAGTGTCGTCAAGCTGATTCGGCGCGATCACTGTCTTACAAAGGAGAATTATACCTGGTTAATTCGGCATCTCGTCAAATTGGCACCTGGTTAAATCGGCACTTGATATAGTCAATTCGGCACCCATGTTAGATTAATATATATTTTTAACAGTATTTTAAGCAAAACAGTTAAAATAAGGAATGGGTTGTCCAGAAATTTAACAGTATTTTAAGCAAAACAGTAAAATTAAGAAATGGGTTGTCCAGAAATTTTATAGTATTTACCCAAGAAGAGTTAGATAAGGAAGGGGTTGGCCTATATTAACCTAATTTTATCATGATGTTTATTCACATTTTTAACCGGATTTTTGGGACAAAAATGTCGGTTATTGATTTGAGGATGTATGGCGGGCGGCCGGGCGGTCAGGCAGTCGGGCGGCAATCAAATGTTGTCCGTGCATTAACTCATGAACAGTTCAACCAAAGCTTTTAAAATTTTAATATGTTGTTACTGACAACTAAATGAAGGTCAAGTTCAATAATGGCGATTTTGACTTTTACCGTTCAGGAGTTATGGTTCTTGAAAGATTGAAAAATTGAGTTTCCATTCGTGTCCACGCATTTACGCATGAACTGTTCTACCAAAGCTTCCCAAACTTTTATATGTTGTTACTGATGACAAAATGGAGGTCAAGTTCAATAATGACGATTTTGACTTTTACCATTCAGGAGTTATGGTTCTTGAAAGATTGAAAAATGGAGTTTCCAGTCGTGTCCGTGCATTCAGCATGAACTGTTCTACCAAAGCTTACCAAATTTTAATATGTTGTTACTGATGACAAAATGGAGGTCAAGTCCAATAATGACGATTTTGACTTTTACCGTTCAGGAGTTATGGTTCTTGAAAGATTGAAAAATGGAGTTTCCAGTCGTGTCCGTGCATTTACACATGAACTGTTCTACCAAAGCTTTCCAAATTTTAATATGTTGTTACTGATGACAAAATGGAGGTCAAGTTCTATAATGACGATTTTGACTTTTACCGTTTAGGAGTTATGGTTCTTGAAAGATTGAAAAATGGTGTTTCCAGTCGTGTTTGTGCATTTTCTCATGAACTATTCCACCAAAGCTTTTGAAATTTTTATATGTTGTTACTGATGACAAAATGGAGGTCAAGTTCATTCAATAATGACGATTTTGACTTTAACCGTTCAGGAGTTATGGTTCTTGAAAGATCGTAAAATGGCGTTTCCATTCACGTTGTTGCATTTACTCATGAACCATTCAATCTAAGCTTTTCAAATTTTAGTATGTTGATACTGATGACAAAATGGAGGTCAAATTTGATATTGACGATTTTCACTTGCACCATTCATCAGTAATGGTTCTTGTGATATTGCCAGAACACAAATAAATGTTAATAAATCTGGTTTGCTGTCGTTGTGACAGCTTCTTGTTTAGGGTTGATGTATATATTTTTTCTCTCTCAACTAAAAGTGTATTTTTTTTAATTATATATATGAGGTATTGGATATATTTTATGCACTTTTTAACCAATTGAGGATTTTGCAGGAATATTGGTTTAATCAGAGACTTAATAGGTCTCTGGATTAATGCTGTTTAAACTTTCCTAAAAAAAAAACCACCTACAGTAATTGGTAATTATTTTGCATGAAAGTTTGAATTATTGAAAGTGACTCATAGTTTTCCGTTGTATTGCTTCTTATTGTTTTGAACATTGTTAAACAACAGCTTAGGTAAGGGTTTCGTTGTTTCTAATGAAGTTTTTAAGAATAAAACATCAATCATTGAACTATCTGTATACTGTTTAGTTAAAACATATTAACTATGTACTTATTGATTAATTGAAAAAAACACTTATCAAAACATCAGTCATAGAATGTTGGGAAAACTTTAACATAATTAAACTTTTGTATTCTAACTGCTTGATGCTTTTAAAAATGTACATGATGTAATGCATGAAAAAATCCCAACCCCAAAAATACCTCATGGTTTATCATGTTTATACATTTTTAGAATTATTTATATATTATTGGATGCCTAATTGACTTTTTAAAAATAGGTGCTTCAACGCCTAAAGGTCTAGTTCATTATCCAATCTGACACAAATTTCAATAACTGGAATGCCACCCAAGTTGAATATATGGTGACCAACTATAACAGCATAATTACTTGGAATTGTGTTTAATAACATGATGGTTCAATGGCATAAACTTCAATGGAGACAGAAATTTGACATGAAAGATTGTGGATTAGTGTAAAATAAAAAACTAGCTTACTGTGAACATGGTTAAAGAATGAATATCAAATTATATGGGTCATGGGCAGAGTTGTTATAAAATATCAATATGGCAGAGAAGTGGTTTCAAGTTTCATATAAAGGGACCTGACTGACATGAAATAAAAAAATCAAAGGAGTATCCCTATTTGTCTAATTTTCAATGTGAAATAAAACAAGTATAACAATATTGTGTAAATCTACAGAAATAGAATTTGCTTCAAGTAACAGAAATAACTATGTCACTAGTAACTTATTTAATGAGTATGTGGGTAATTTGTCCTATAACTTATGACCTCAGGAGCATTATTTACTATTTCTATTTACTGTTCTGATAATTTTTTTTTACTATCAATGTTTCACACTTCGCATTCAAAATTTTTTTTAAAAAAAATGAAAATATCAGTATAAACACCGTTAAAATTGAATAAGAATGCGAAGCCATATGTTATAGGACTAGTGGGGTATAAGAGCTTATTACAACAGGCTCTTCATAATCATTTGGTTTGAAAGGATACTAGAAGTCTGTATTCTTGATTAAGTATAATGTAATTGCAAGAAAAAAATTACATATTACTTAGAATACTTTAGATCATTCAGGTAGTCTTTATTTAGTATGTACAAAAAAACAGCCAGTAGTCATTGGATATTGTAGATCATATAAATAGTCTTGACCTATTTATTAGTACAAAAGAACAGCTAGTAATCATTGGATATTGTATCATCCCAGTATTCTTGACCTATTTATTTGTACAAAAAATCAGACAGTAGTCATTGGATACTGTAGATCATTCAGGTAGTCTTGACCTATTTATTTGTACAAAAAGCAGCCAGTAGTCATTGGATACTGTAGATCATTCAGGTAGTCTTGACTCTTGACCTATTCATTTGTATTTAAAAAAAAACAGTCAGTTGTCATCTTCATTTCACACACACATATACAAATATCAATTATATACTAACGAGACATGTTGCTATGTTCAACTTATAACGATATGTGAAAATCAAGACTTGCATAAAAAATATTCCAATATTAGCGGCAGTGGCGTCATTTTTCCTCAGAGCTTTCAGCTCTTTGATTGTAACAATTGTAAAATATATAGTTTTTATGTACCATTCAAATGATAAAAGCATCTAGTGATGATGTTTGAAAAGAATATTAGAAAAATATTGAGGAATATTTACATTTTCGTTTATGTGAAATTGTTGTGAGCTCCAGATAAGTATAAAGTTATATGCAGTGAAGTATGTCAAAATGAATAATGAATGTACATATATAGCTATAGCACTATATTTATTTTATGTTTTTTAGACAAGACTTACAAGGCCCTTTCTGAACACAGAGAAGACAAAACATTTATACGACCAGCCGTTTGTGACACTATAGATAAACAAATAAAAACAAATAACATTGTGATCATCACTGGCAGAGAAGGAACAGGGAAAAGTAAAATATGTCTGGAATTAGCTTCAATTTATGAGGAGAAAGATAATATGATTATGAAATTAGATTTGTCAGAAAATCACACAATATATAGAGATATGGTTGATACATTGTTAATCATCGATGATGAACAGTATACCAAAGATTCTTTCCATGCCTTTATGGAACAGACTTTACCTGTATTGCAGGAAAGAAATATCAAAGTGGTATTGACATGCAGGAATGTAGATTTAGAGATTGTAAGAAGAGTACCTGCAATTAATAAGTTGAAGGAGGAAGTATTCATAGACATAGATAGTTGTTTAACAGCTGAAGAAAAAGAAGAAATGTTAAGAAGTTACATGAAGGTGAATAATGTCACATCATCATCGTCAGTTGAGAGTAATTTCAGGAGTCTAGAAATTATAACAGATGTGTCTGTACAAGTAAAACTTGATGAAAATGCCATAAAAGTAATTAAGAATGAAGAGCCTTGGAAAGGGTTTCCCTTGAGTGCTATGTTGTTTTGTTCTGAAAGAAAATTCTTGCATTTAGGAGAAAAGTATTTCACAAATCCACCAATGTATCTTTTGGAAGAACTGAAATTACTTTTTAAAACTGCTAGAAACGAATCAAATCAAGCTAATAGCATGCATGCAATAAATGAATACTGTGTTTTAGCATATATTATGAAAAATATAAATCATAAACTAGATCTAAATGATCCTAGTCTCTGCAGTGGACTTGTGGAACTATATCAAACATTTTTTAGTTTCAAATACATACCTGAAAAACCTGGTTCCAAAGAAGATCAGAAAAAATCAATAGTAGAAGCAATACACAGAACGAACAACAAGTACCTCAAATTCAAGGAAGGTGTTTATGAGTTTATTAATCCATGTCTTGTGAAAGCTATGTTCCTGTCCTCTGATTCTATGGTTGATGATTTACTTCAAATTGGTTCATTACATGATATAACAGAGTTTGTACGGAGTAATGATTATACTGGTTTGGAAAATGAATTATTCATTAAAGTGGGTGAAAATCATCACATCCTTTGTGAGAGGTTGATGAGACATGCATTTGAAAATAAATTAACAATGCAGCATGTGGTAAATTATATTTACACATACTGGCATTCCTCAGGTAATGAACTTTTGAAAAGGATCTTTGCTTATATTGAAATCCATCTATATCACAATCTTGGAATGCACACTGGTAATCTACAGCCACTTGAAAATGAAAGTTTTCCAGAAAACGATCAAGTGACGATTTATAACATCACTATGTTACTTGATGAATTAATGTATAACGGTAGAGATCCATGGATATATGGAGATGGTACAACAGATTTCCTAGTACTGAGTGGTTTGATTACAGCTGCAATGAAAAGATATGCAACCAACAGAGTTAAGACTTCTGAAATTCTTTTGTCAGAGTTTAAGGAAAGGATCCACTCAAAAGCCTTTGTAAAACCTATAGATATATATGAAAACACATTCTTCCATTATCTTATGCTTTTTAGTCAGTTGGAAACATCTTCAATCCTATTGGTGGATGAAGGAAGTAAGTACAAAATGATACTTTATGCAGAAAATAAATTTAAGTATACTCCACTTGATCTTGCAGCATACTTGGGAAAGAAAAATATTTTGGAAATTATGAATGTAAAGACTCCCTGTCCAAAGAAATTACGAGGCAGACTTCAGAGACTTGCTAGAAGTGGGAAGGTTAGACATTATGATGTAAACTGGGAAAAGTTTAAACCTGAATTAGAATTCATTGATGAATTATGCTTTGATAAATTTATGCATAATGTTGTTAATTTTGGAACAATAGAAAATTATGAGTCAATCATCTTGCCGTTTTCTAAATAACTTGTGTAAACTGTAATATGAAGGGAAATGTAAATACATACTCTCTTGGCTTACATAATAAAGAAATGTTTTACATTGATATTCTTTCAAATCATTTTCTAAGATTAATCTTGTCATATTGTCTTATTAGCTATTGCTGTCATTTGGTATCTAGTCATCTTCAGTTATTATACTTAAAAATCTGTTAAAGAAACTGTTGCATTAATGTCAAACAAACGTGACCAGTATACATGGTATACTATAACAATCCTTATAAGTAGAGTGACAAATCTTGAAAAGTTGCTTATTTTAAAGGCAAAAATACCTCACGGCTCAAAAGAGTTAATATTATACTTTCATTTTAGCTCTGTCCTGGAAATTTCTCACGGTGCAGTTTTATGTAAAATCTTGTTAAATTGTGACTTTTAGATTTTTACACGATCACAAAAATTTTTGAGGTCGTATTTTGGTATCACGTCGGCGGCGTTGTCGTCGTCGTCAGTGTCATCCGAAGACGGATGGTTTCCGGATAATAACTTTAGAATAGGTAAATAGAAATCGATAAAATTTTAACACAATGTTTATAACCCCAAAAGGAAGCTGGGGATTGATTTTGGGGGTTATGGTCCCTAAGGTTTAGGAATTAAGGGCCCAAATCAGCCCAAAACTAGCATGTATCTATAGTGTCTGGACAACTTTAGTATAAGTAAATAGAAATCAATAAAATTTAAAAAATGTTTATAACCACAAAAGGAGGCATAGGATTGATTTTGGGGGTTATGGTTCCTACGGTTTAGGAATAAGGGGCCCGAAGGGGCCCAAAACAAGCAACATTTATCTAGTGTCAGAACGATAAGTTGTGTATAAGTATTTCAATTGTTCTGAAATTGTACCACAATGTTTAATACCATAAGTAGAAGGTTGGGATATATTTTAAGGGTTATGGGGCAAACAGTCTAGGAATAAAGGGCAAAAAATGGGCCAAAAACAAGCATTTTAGTAGTTTCAAGACAAAAAAATGGAGTTATCTTTCTTTGTCCAGAATGGTTGTTGAATTATCTAAAACCAATACTTTATGAAATCTTTCTTTGAAAATTGGAGTTATCTTTCTTTGTCCAGAATAGAAGTTGAATTAACTTAAGTTAATGCTATATACAATTTATACAATGCAATATTCACTTTACTACCAACTGATAAATTAAAGCAATCTTTACCATTCAGTGATTACAAGCACTTGGATTACCATTCTAGGATTATGCCCCTTAACAAGTGGAAAAAATGAAGAATTTTTTAGTTTCTGTTCTCCTTATCTTAATTGTCTTAACTAAATTTAATGAAATGTGTATATAATGCTTATTACCTCTAAACTCAGTTAAGAACAATTTTTGGCAGCTTAACTTTTACAGTTCTAAAGTTATGTCCCTTTATAAGGTTATATGCTAGCAGGGGTATCGTCTGTGTCCCTTTGGATACATTCCCCATGTATTATTTTAGAAGTAACTATTAATGCTGTATTATTGTCATTTTGTTTATTTTCTTTGGTTACATCTTCTGACATCAGACTCGGACTTCTCTTGAACTGAATTTTAATGTGCGTATTGTTATGCGTTTACTTTTCTACATTGGTTAGAGGTATAGGGGGAGGGTTGAGATCTCACAAACATGTTTAACCCCGCCGCATTTTTGCGCCTGTCCCAAGTCAGGAGCCTCTGGCCTTTGTTAGTCTTGTATTATTTTAATTTTAGTTTCTTGTGTACAATTTGGAAATTAGTATGGCGTTCATTATCACTGGACTAGTATATATTTGTTTAGGGGCCAGCTGAAGGACGCCTCCGGGTGCGGGAATTTCTCGCTACATTGAAGACCTGTTGGTGACCCTCTGCTGTTGTTTTTTATTTGGTCGGGTTGTTGTCTCTTTGACACATTCCCCATTTCCATTCTCAATTTTATTAATGTATATTAATTTTAACCATGACTGTATGACATTTTATGATGTATTTAAATAAAAGTCATTGTTGCAAACTCCATTAGTATTTCAATTTAGATCATTTTTGGAATAAGGAAAAGGGGGAGATGAAAAAAAATTGGGGCGGGGGGGGGGGGGGGGGGTCAATTTTTCTCATTACAGATTTCAGAAATTAAAAAGAAAATTTCTTCAAATATTTTTTTGTTGAGAGGATTAATATTCAACAGCATAGTGAATTACTCAAAAGCAAAAAAAAAAAATATATTAAGTTCATTAGACTACATTCATTCTGTGTCAGAAACATATGCTGTGTCAACTATTTAATCACAATCCAAGTTCAGAGCTGTATCCAGCTTGAATGTTGTGTCCATACTTGCCCCGACCGTTCAGGGTTCGACCACTGCGGTCGTATAAAGCTGCGCCTGGGAGCATCTGGTTTTCTTTTTCATTTATAAAAAGAGAAACGCTTATAATAAATTCCCGAATGAAAATATCATAACAAAATTGGTATCCGACGAAAGAATGATGTATAAGCTTTTATTTGACATCAAACTTTTTATATGAACATATAAATTGAGTGAATTGGACGATTTTCAAATGCATTTAACATTTTTTTCAATCTTACTGTCTGTCAAGGTATATTACACTTCTTATACATATCACCAGTAGTAAATTTTCACCAAAAAATAGTGGAACCACCAATACTTAAAAAGTTTTGATATATAAAAGTTTGATATAATATACAAATCAACTTACAACCTTTTTAGCTCAGTCACCTGGCTCAAAGGGCCAAGTGAGATTTTCTCATCACTTGGCGTCGGTTGTTGTCTGTCATCATTAACTTTTAAGATCTACAAAACTTGAGCAAAATGGTCATATGACCCCTTAAGGAGTTATTGCCCTTTATAGTCTATTTTTCGTAAATTTTTGTTATCTTTTTCAAAAAATCTTCTCCTGAAACTACTGACATAAATTTAACCAAACTTGGCTCATACTCATCAAAAGGGTATCTAGTTTTTAAAGATGGGTTCGATGACCCCGCCCATGAATCAAGATAGCCAAAATGGCTAAAAATAGAACATAGGGGTAAAATGCAGTTTTGGCTCATATCTCTGAAACCAAAGCATTTAGAGCAAATCGACAAAGATTACATTGTGCATTAGGTTAAGATCTACCTGCACTAATCAGGCAACCTGACACAGTTCGGTTGAACCCCTTATTTGGAAATTTTAAGAAAAAATTGCTGTTTTTGGTTATTATCTTCAAGGATATTATACTGTAAACAGCAATAATGTACAGCAAAGTAAGATCTATAAATAAGTCAACATCACCAAAAATGTAGTCAAGTTTAACAATTTTCAAAAATTTTGTAAATTTGTGTAAATTTTTACAAAATATTTTCCTCTGAAACTACTTAGCCAAGCTCATTATAGATAGAGATAATTGTAAGCAGCAATAATATTCAATTAAGTATATCTACAAACACATCACCATCACCAAAACACAATTTTGTCGTAAATCAATCTGTGTCCTTTGTTGATATGTACATAGACCAAGGCGAGCAACACAGGCTATTTTGAGCCTCTAGTTATAATACTCGTCACATAGCAGTATTACTATTCAATTTTCAACTCAATAAGTCATGTAACGCTCCCTTTTCCTATTTCCCCCTGTTATATGAAATTATGTGTTTTCACAATGAATTTAATATGCATTATAAATAAGAATGTACTCGGATTTGTATCATTAGTTGTGTCTATGTGCTTGAATAAGTATAGATGATAAGGTTTAATAACTTTTGAGTCACGTTTTTCAAAAATCTAATTTGAAACCACCGTAGAACACATCCGAAAAATTCCGTAAAATAATTGGCAGTGCTAATCCCATTAAATAAGAACGAGTTAGGTCTCTTCGGTCGTGTTATATATAAAGCCTGTATATGTATAAAAAGAAACCATTTTGATGCATTTGAAAACAATGCGTGTGATGCTGAATCAACAACACATTCCATGGCATTACCATGACTGGTACTTAGACCAATGTCTATTCTGGAGACAAGTCATCAATTAAGTCATGTCGAGTCATTAGAGCGTGCCGACATTGTTTTAAATGACACAAATACGGGCAGGCCATCCAGTGGTGAGTTTACTATCCATGAATAAGTTCAAGGACAAGCCGCTTCAACAATCAGCCTGCATTGTTTATCAACTTGATGAAATTAAAAATAATTTGTTTCTGATGCTCCAAATTAGTCGGGACATGATGTTGCTTTTCAAAAATTAATAGAAAGTCTACATGATGAAATGTTTAATTTGTGAAAGAAAGAAAAAAAGACATCTTCGTTGTCTATACGACAAACGAAAATGTTTTTTTATGCCAATTATTTTCACTTGGATAATGATTACAGTTTACAATGCACTCCCATGTGATACTGACCGAAAATGTATACTTTCTCTGAGAGTGTGATATCCCTGTATTACAAACTACTACACCCCGGATCAGATAGAATAAGATGGTATTGGTATTGTCCAAAGTCTTTATGTAAAAAGGTACAACAGTTATTGAGATTTAGCCAATGACGGCTTTAAAACCATAATCTAAAAAATATGTGGTATGATTGTAAATAAGACAAATCTCCACAAGAGACCAACAATTACACATACATTTACAACTATAGGTCACCGTACGGCCTTCAACAATAAGCAAAGCTTTTTGGAATTTTGGGTCCTCAATGCTCTTCAACTTTGTACATGTTTGGCGTTATAACTTTTTTGATCTGAGCGTCACTGATGAGTCTTGTGTAGAAGAAACGCGCGTCTGGCGTATTAAATTATAATCCTGGTACCTTTGATAACTATATATATATATACTAACCTCATAATCAATAACAAGCCGAAGGTCCCGAATTGACAAATGTAAAACAGTACAAACGAGAAAATGAACGACCTAATTAATCATTTAATAATTAATTCCCTTCATATTCAATCACTGTGTCTTACTAAATATATAAGGCATTCGCAGTTTAACAAAATATTTTCTATAGTGGAAGTAAATTTATATTTTTGATTATGTAAGAATAATAATTATTTACACAACAATTAAATTGATTCAGCTTATTTAAATGGAGAATAAAAATAAAAATCAGCAATATAAACAGCAAATAAGTTTTGTAATTTTTGTTAAAATGCTTATTTTTTCATAGACAAAACACATACAGGTATAGTATCATTTGTTGAATAAATTAGGTGCAATTTGTGAAAAGGATAAGACTCTCCAATATAATTTTTTTTCTAGCCTTCCTGACTTAGCGATTGTAGCAATGAGTCTATCGTGGTATGTGAAAACTTTGTATGACCTATATCATAACATTATTACTAAACACATGCTGAACATTTTGTGAAGATACAAGGATTACTTTTAAACAATATATTATTATTACCTCATTTCCCTTCAAGTACTGCATCATTGACTCTATTCTTATTTTCTTTAAAAACAAAGTACAACATACTGGAAAAAATAATAGCAATTATTTATAAAACTACAGTAAAACATTGAAACAAGTTCTGTGTTAATCTATACATGTATTGCTGTTCAAGATTTATTAATATTGCATACCAATTATACATTTGTTAAGTGAAAGGTACTTAACCATACATAGATGTTCAACAGAGTACTCATCTATTTTCTATCATTATACATTTTTTTATACGACCGCAAAAATTTTATTTTTTGGTCGTATATTGCTATCACGTTGGCGTCGTCGTCTGCGTCGTCGTCGTCGTCGTCGTCCGAATACTTTTAGTTTTCGCACTCTAACTTTAGTGAGGGCCCTCATGGGGTTTTTGATTATGTGATTACTTGGCCGTTTTTTTAATGATTATTTGATTATTAAGCCAAATATTTCATGATTATTTGATTACCTAGGACTGTATTTTTAGTTTATGATTATTTGATTACAGTAACTAAAGATAAGCAAATATTTAATGATTATGTGATTATATTGGCAAAAAAATGGTGATTGTGTGATTACTAGGACCCCCCCCCCCCCCCCATGAGGGGCCTCTTTAGTAAAAGTAAATAGAAATCAATGAAATTTTAACACAAAGTTTATGACCACAAAAGAAAGGTTGGGATTGATTTTGGGAGTTTTGGTCCCAACATTTTAGGAATAAGGGGCCAAAAAGGGCCCAAATTAGCATTTTCTTGGTTTTCGCACTATAACTTTAGTTTAAGTGAATAGAAATCTATGAAATTTTGACACAAGGTTTATTACCACAAAAGGAAGGTTGGGATTGATTTTGGGAGTTTTGGTTCCAACAGTTTAGGAATTAAGGGCCAAAAAAGGGCCCAAATAAGCATTATTCTTGGTTTTCGCACAATAACTTTAGTATAAGTAAATAGAAATCAATGAAATTTTAACACAAGGTTTATGACCACAAAAGGAAGGTTGGGATTGATTTTTGGAGTTGAGGTCACAACAGTTTATGAATTAGGGGCCAAAAAGGGGCCCAAATAAGCATTATTTTTGGTTTTTGCACCATAACTTTAGTATAAGTAAATAGAAATCTATGAAATTTAAACACAAGGTTTATGACCATAAAAGGAAGGTTGGGTTTGATTTTGGGAGTTTTAGTCCTAACAGTTTAGGAATAAGGGGCCCAAAAGGGTCCAAAAGGGTCCAAAATTGAACTTTGTGTGATTTCATCAAAAATTGAATAATTGGGGTTCTTTGATATGCCGAATCTAACTATGTATGTAGATTCTTAATTTTTGGTCCCGTTTTCAAATTGGTCTACATTAAGGTCCAAAGGGTCCAAAATTAAACTTAGTTTGATTTTAACAAAAATTGAATCCTTGGGGTTCTTTGATATGCTGAATTTAAAAATGTACTTAGATTTTTAATTATTGGCCTAGTTTTCAAGTTGGTCCAAATGGGGGTCCAAAATTAAACTTTGTTTGATTTCATCAAAAATTGAATAAATGTGTTCTTTGATATGCCAAATCTAACTGTGTATGTAGATTCTTAATTTTTGGTCCAGTTTTCAAATTGGTCTACATTAAGGTCCAAAGGGTCCAAAATTAAACTAAGTTTGATTTTAACAAAAATTAAATTATTGGGCTTATTTGATATGCTTTATCTAAATATGTACTTTGATTTTTGATTATGGGCCCAGTTTTCAAGTTGGTCAAAATCAGGATTCCATATCAAGTATTGTGCAATAGCAGGAAATTTTCAATTGCACAGTATTGCACAATAGCAAGAAATATCTAATTGTGCAATAGCAATTAATTTTCAATTGGAGTTATCTTTCTTTGTATAGAATAGTAGTTGATAATATATGTTGGAAATTTGCCAGACATGACTATGATGTCATTTTCTATTTTTATTTGCCAATAACTTTATGTAAATAACTTCATTGGAAATTTGCCAATATAAAATGTTGCTGATGAAGCTTTTTTTCCTTATCTTATCTAAAATGTTTTTAGATAATGTATGTTGGACATTTGCCAGACATGACTATGATGTCATTTTCTATTTTTATTTGCCAATAACTTTATGTAAATAACTTCATTGGAAATTTGCCAATATAAAATGTTGCTGATGAAGTTTTTTTTATTGTTTTATACAATAAACAATGTATATTCACTTTTACTACCAACCAATCTTTACCATTCAGTGATAACAAGCACTTTATTTTACATTTTAATATTTTATGATGTATTTAAAAGAGTAGTTATTGTTGCAAACTCCATTAGAAATTTGAATTGACATCAGTTTTGGAAAAAGGGAAACGGGGATGTGAAAAAAAATGGGGGGTTTAAATTTTTCTCATTTCAGATTTCATAAATAAAAAGAAAATTTCTTCAAACATTTTTTTGAGAGGATTAATATTCAACAGCATAGTGAATTGCTCAAAGGCAAAAAAAAACTTTTAAGTTCATTAGACCACATTCATTCTGTGTCAGAAACCTATGCTGTGTCAACTATTTAATTTTAGATTTAAAAAGTTTGAAGAAGAAATCTTTAATTGATTTGTAAAATCTTGACATTTGTTTTGTGTAAAAAAAACCCATGTAATGTCAAAAATTTGATCACAATCCAAATTCAGAGCTGTATCACGCTTGAATGTTTTGTCCATACTTGCCCCAACTGTTCAGGGTTCGACCTCTGCGGTCGTATAAAGCTGCGCCCTGCGGAGCACCTGGTTCTAGAATATTTTTTTTTCAATTTAACTTTTTTGGGGAAGCTGGTTATTTACAGCTTCAAAACATTGTTAAAAGATACTCCTTATTTAGGATGTTTTAAAAACCCTATCAAATCTCAGGGTAGGGGAGGAGGGATATTGAATACACATCTAATCTTGGGTCAGGGGCTGGGAACGGGGATATTGAATGCAAATCAAATATTTATATTCACAACCATGGTGTTATGTAAATAGGAGTTTTAAAGTTTTGACAATTTTACAGCTAAAGTACTGTTTTGAAATAAATATCAAATAATTCATAAATTGTAAATATAATAGATTAAACCATGGATGCACTCATCCTTAAATTCAGGCTCCTGAGTGGGGAATTTTAAAAATAGTATCAATGATTGTTTCACAGGTGACATAAACTATAGGGGCTTACTAGGGTTTACCAAACAAAGAATAATTAATATAAATAAATGCCAAATTATTGAATTAAAAAATAATTATGAACATTATGATTGGAGATAGATAAGCACACATAATCAAAATAGAGAAAAATGGGATGCAAAAGTAAGAAGAGTAACTGTGGAAAACAAAATAATAAGGTAATACAATATAGATTATTAATCACAGAATGAAGGACAAACATTAAAAAGAAATCAAATTATTACAGAAATCTAAATTTTAATTTTAAAATCATTTTCCTTAGAATTGTACAGAATAAGTATTTGTTTTAAAAATATAGAAAATGTGTAAAAAGTAAATGATACATAACAAATTAGAGGACCCCAATTCTTACACTCATGAAAGGAGGTAAATTAAATATCTGTTTTGAAACTGATTTAATACAAAGAAAGTACTCCTTTTTTTAATTAAAAGACATGTTTGCATTGTCGGATTCGAAAAGTATTTAGACATTTTGGAACCCCGAGATATTTATACTTTATGTCAATTTAAACTCATTAACCACAGATTACCTATAGAAAGTGGAAGATGGAAAAAAATTCAGAGAGATAAAAGAATATGCGAACTATGTGACTTAAAAGATCTTGGAGATGAATTCCACTATGTAATGAAGTGTAAATTTATGGCTATAGAAAGACAAAAGTATATCGCTAAAAAGTATATTGATTATCCAAATATAATTAAATTTAAGGAAGTAATGAATATGGCAAAACAATCATATTTAAAAAAGCTATGTTCATTTATAAGGCATATTAATTCATGTGTGTGTTCTCCTGGCTAAGTTCAACTTATATTTGTAAATAGTGTACATATTATGTTTTCTGTAATAATTTATCAAATAATCAATGATGAATGATGATAATGAAAATTTAAATATTACATAAACTAATAAAAACTATAAAAGGGGGAACAGGTGGAGGTCATGTCAAGTTCTTTTTATTTCCAATACTCACATTCTGTCTAGTTAATAAGATGAATAAAATCCTTTTCCTTTGGTCCTCTACTTGCTATTTTAGGCTAGTTCTGTATTAGGTAACGACTTGAGTCCAGAATCCTTGGTGTGGTCAATATCTAGTCCTATAACATATGACCTCGGGGGCATTATTTACTATTTCTATTTACTGTTCTGATATTTTTTTTTTACTATCAATCTGCCACTCGCATTCAAAAAAACATAAAATTGTACATTTTTAAAGTAAAATGAGATTTTATTAAATAAATACTTACCATCATAAATTCTGAGTGCATCCATCTGCGCAAGTCTGACAGGCGGAAAACCCCAAATAAAAATATCATCCAATGAGAAGAGGGATGACCAGTGCCCGTATAACCATGCCTTTATATCATCCATTTAATTTTCCAACATAAGCATGAAGCCATAGGAAAAAGAACAGGGGATGAAGGGGAGGTTGGGAGGGACCTTTAATTTATGATGGTAAGTATTTATTTAATAAAATCTCATTTTACTTTAAAAATGTACAATTTTATGTCAATAAATACGTTACCATCATAAATTCTGAGTGAAATATAGAATCTAACACAAAGCTGAATCCCCTGAACCAGAAGATGCAGGAGGAAAAACAACTCTTTGTGCGGAAACTAAAGGTCCTAAGGAGTACAAACTCTGAGCTTGAGTAGCTAAAGACTGCAGATAATGAGAAATGAAAGAATTTCAGTTCTCCAGAAACCTGCAGATAAGACTTCCTCTAAAGAAGCATTATTAAACAGGGCCCAGGAGGTAGAAATAGCTCTAACATCATGGGCTTTAATATGCATACTATTCAGAAGTTCTTCATTAGAAAAACTGTAACCTAATTGAATAGTTTTACAGATCCAAGATGAAATGGTTTTAACAGACAAATCTTGTTTTCCTTTGTTAATAGGAATAAATAACCTGGAATTTGAGGAGGTGCGGAGACTTTGAGTTCTCTGAAGATATAAAAGTAAGACTCGGATAGGACAGAGTACTTTAGAACTTGAATCAACAGGAAGGGCTGGAATCACTATCGGTTCTGAACCTCTAACAGGAATTTGATTTTTGGCTAAAAAAGCTGGATCCGTTAATAGGGTAACAGATGACTTATCCCTATTAAAACGAAGGCAGTAGTCAGCAGTGGAAAAAGCATGAATTTCACTTCTTCTACCAGAAGCTAAGGCAAGAAGGAAACAACACTTATACGACAAAAACTTGATTTCAACCTTTTCCGCAGGTTCAAAAGGATGGTTTTTTAAAGCTGATAAAACAAGACTCAAATTCCAAGACGGGATTAAAACTCTCTGTCTAGGGCGTTCAAGAGTGAAATTCTTAACTAAAAGAGAAATGAATTCATCATTACCAAAGTCTGGACCTCCAGACAGTAGAATCGTCCTAGAAATAGCTGATCTATAGCCTTTAATAGTAGAGGGAGATAATCCTTTCTCTTCAAAAAGGTGGATCAGAAAGTCTGCTAGTTGTTGTACAGAAATTTGGAAAGGATCAATTTCCTTCCCACTACACCAACTACTGAAGATAGTCCACTTGGCATCATAGACGATGTTAGTGGAATCTCTGACTGCCCTGGAGAGATGTCTGTCTGCGCATTCAGAAAAACCTCTCTCCTTGAAGCTATCCCTGAGAGAAGCCACGCGAACAGATGTAGCTTCTCTGGATTGGGATGAAGTATCTTGCCCTTGAACTGGGACAAAAGATTGTGTCGTACTGGTAGAACCAGTGGACGAGCACAGGATAGATGAAGAATATCTGGAAACCAGGCTTGTTTGGGCCAAGCTGGAGCAATAAGAATGATCAACCCTTGCTCTGCTGAGATCTTCCGAAGAACTTGTGACAGAAATCTGAACGGTGGGAAAGCGTAAGCGAACATCCCGTCCCAAGGAACACTCATGCAGTCCACTGCGTAAGCTTTCGGATCTGGTACAGGAGACATGAACACTTGAATTTTGTAATTGAGGCTCGTTGCAAACAGGTCTACATGGGGAGACCCCCACTGAAGTGTTATTGCCTGAAATACTGATTGTAGAAGTTCCCACTCTGTAATGACTGGAGTAAGTGTTCTTGACAGAGCATCTGCTAACACATTGAGTTTCCCTGGGACATGACGAACTACAATCTGTAGATGAAGTTGATTGCAAAGAAGGATTTCTCTTGCTAAAAGATACAGCTCGTAACAATGAGTTCCCCCTTGGTTTCGCAAATAAGCCACCACAGTGGTGTTGTCCGTTGCTAGAACCAGAGATTTGTTCTGCAGTAGGGACTGAAAATGAGACAGGGCAAGAAGCACTGCCTTCATTTCTAGTATGTTGATGTGTTCCTTCAAAAGATCTGGAGTCCACACTCCTGACACTGAAAGACCTTCCAGATAAGCTCCCCAACCGAGGTTGGGGGCATCTGTGAACAGAGTCTGATTTGGGACTGGAGAGGACAGAAGTTGGCCTCTCAAAACGTTTGCTTGAGAAGTCCACCAAACCAAATGAGGACACAATTCCTGATGAATGATTGGAACTGGACACTGCCAATTCTGTGTAGCTGGGAGCCAATGTTGGTGTAGATAAAATTGAAGAGGTCGAATGTGAAGGCGACCAAGTGGAACAACATCGGCTAGAGAATTCAAGAGACCTAGTAGTTGTGAAAACTGGCGAGCAGTGACTGTTTTTTGAGATAGAAACAGATGAATTTTTTAACAAAGATTCTTAAACTTTTCCTGAGGAGGTCGAACTATGCACTGATGAGTAAGGTAATGTTCGCCTAGGAAAATAAAGTCCTGAGACGGAATGAGGTCCGACTTTTTCCAAGAAATGAGAAACCCCAGAGAGAGCAGCAATCTGATGACTACATCTGTATTGAGATAGAGTTTCTCGGGAGAATGTTCCTTGATCAGTGAGTCGTCCAGGTAAGAATGAATCTGAATAGCCTGTGAATGAAGGTGAGCAATTGCTACCTGCATAAGTTTGGTGAAAGCTAGTGGTGCAGTTGACAGACCAAAAGGGAGAGCCCAGAACTGGTAAAACCTTTTGTTCCAAACAAACCGAAGGAATTTGCGGTATGAATGGCAAACTGGGACATGAAAATAAGCGTCCGTCAGGTCCAGGGATGTTGTCCACATACCTGGAAGAATAGAAGCTCTTATTGAACGATTGGTCTCCATTTTGAAATGGGGAATAATCATATAAGAGTTGAGGATAGACAAATCGATGACCGGTCTCATTCCTCCGGTCTTCTTCGATACAAGGAAGAGACGAGAATAGAAACCTGGATCTATTGAAGATACAGGGACTTCCTCCACTGCCCTCTTTGTCAAAAGAGTCTCTACTTCTGTTGACAGAAGAAGAAATTTCTGTGGATCTTGAGTATTGGACAGTGGGATAGGAACAGGTGAAAGAGGTGGTTGTTCTTTGAATTGAAGAGTCAATCCCCCTCGAATTACTGACAGAACCCAACAATCTGAGGTAATACTTATCCATTTTTTTAGAAAATGAGTTAACCTCCCCCCTACTGGTAATTGAGAAAGAGGAGTTTTGTAGTACATCTCTGGATTGGGTTCTGACAGTAACGTACGAGGGGGCAACTTCCTAGGAAGAGGGGTTGGCCCTCTTGCCACCTCTCTTAAAACTGTTAGGTTTAGACCTAGGGATTGAAGATTTCTTAGGTTTATTACCTCCATCATTAGTGATTTTCCTCTTCTCCTGAGAATTATAAGATGAGCCTCCAGCAGAAGAATAACTACCTCGTTTAGAATTATTTCCCGAAACAGATACATTTACCTTCACTGGGACTGGAGTTTGATTGAGATGTTTCTGTACCTCATCAAGTGGTAACCCAAATATCTTCTCATCCAAAGGAGACTTGATTAAAGCATCCTTAAGATTATCTGACACATTTGCCTTCTCCAAAATTTCAGATCTTTTGGATAAGGTGCAGTTGGCGATGGAACCCATAATCAGCAATTGGGAGGCACCCAAAGCCTTGTCTACCTGTAATAGGAAAGGTTTGACCTCTGGTGGAAGAGAAGAGTCTTTAAGAACTGGGGCAACTGCTGATAAGAAATGTTCAGCAGTGCCTAGAACATGAGAAGCGTTTCTAAGAAGATTCTCTGTTTTAGACCAAACAGACTGAGTAAGACGCAGTCCATCGGCGGGTTTAGAAGAAATAGTAGATGATAACACTTTGTCACATTTGGGTACTAGTTTGCCCAAAGTAGAGTCAAAAATTTCATAATCCTTAGAGCGGAACTGCTCAGAGAATGAGGCCAGACCGAAACCACTAACCTGGGAAAATTGGGACTCATTAGACACAATCCCATCATTAATGATCTGCAAAGAGTTGGACATATGATTAGACTGTGGAAAACTACTATGAGATTTATTATCATCTACAGGCAGACCACATGAAGCCTCAAAAGTGGAGGTTAGTTTCTTGGGTCTGGGAGGTGACTGAAAAGGCCCCTTGTTGACATCTCTCATGATTGTATAGACAGAATCTCTTGAGATCCTTCAAGGAGGAAGGAGCATCTTCAGTCTCTGGTTCTTTACCAGAATTGGTAGAAGACAATTACAGATGAAGATAAAGACACAGGAACAGAAGGTTGCGAAACAATCTGAGAAACCTGAACTGAGTTGTCATCTTCATCCGAAGTAAACCCTTCTTCTTGGCTGCCTGGGGCAACTGAAAAACGTTCCTCCTCATCACTGTCTTCCAGGTCACTTCCAATGTCATGATCTGGACGGAGTGAAATCACTGGAGAACTTGACTTATTGGCAATGTTCTCTAGTGTACACAGGCGATTAGAGAAGGAAGTCAATTCCGAAGAAATAGATTGACGAAAATCATCCAAAATACTCTTGAACCCATCTAAGGAGGGGCCAGAGTTAGCTACCTGATTAGACTGATGCCCAACAGAAGAGGTAGGCAGAGCAGCAGGTACAGATATACTACTACCCCTACTAGACACTGCTACAGGAGGAGCAGGAACTGACAGATTAGGAGTAGTACTCTGTGGAACAATAACTGGTGTTGGTCCACAATAAGGCCAGAAACCTGGAAAGGGCTGACTAGGAAAAACCTGATTAAGAAAACCTTGACCAGGAAACCCTTGACCATGAAAACCCTGACCAGAAAAGCCTGAATAAGGATAACCCTGAGACCAAGGAGGTCTAGACTATGACATGGCATTACTAGCCGAAGCCGGTAAAGTTAAGCCACAATAGGACGCTGGTGCTCTAGAACCAGGTAAGTTCAAACCCATAGAGATACCAGGGTAAGATGAAATGGACCCTGTGGTGTCAACTGGCCTAGAAACAGTGTGTGTAACCGTAGCAGTGGTAGGGACACCTCCATCATAACCGACAGAACCTGCATGCAGGGTCTGTTGACCGGTCTTAGTAGTCACCGAAGTAAAAACGTCGGTTAGTTGACTACTAATAGGAGGGGTTCCCTGCCCTACCGCTGTTACGGTCACAGGAAAAGGTAATGAACCGTCTAAGAAAACATCATTACCTGTAATGGCCTCGTAAGGACTGGGAGCATTAAACTCCATAATTAAATAAGTATGAAGTTAAACACTTATAACAACAATATAATAACAAAAAATGTCAAATAAATAATGGTATGGGGATACCTACGATATTCAATATAGAAAAAACAAAAAACTTTAGTCTTCTCTGTAAGTTATGTACTAATACAAAAATACGTGTGTCTTGATGCGCAGGCGGAAATTAAATGGATGATATAAAGGCATGGTTATACGGGCACTGGTCATCCCTCTTCTCATTGGATGATATTTTTATTTGGGGTTTTCCGCCTGTCAGACTTGCGCAGATGGATGCACTCAGAATTTATGATGGTAACGTATGTATTGACATAAAAATGAAAATATCAGTATAAAAACATTAAAAATTGAATAAGAATGCGAAGTCATATGTTATAGGACTAGTCAATATCTGGATGAAAACTTTTTGTTGGCATAACATGCGACGTGCACATTTTGAATTGTGTTTTTTTCTTCAAGTTAATTGAAAGGGCCGGTAAAATATACAGTATTGATATGAAGATCTAGAGCTTACTGCTACTGGTGGTTTTAGACCATTCTCAGACTAAATAGCAAATATTTGGAATGTACTGCCTGTGTTTCACTGTTTCAGTGTTTGGCAAGAGGTTAAATGAGTTCATCACAATCCACAAACTTTGGAGAGAAACTGCACTCCATAGTATCTACCTTGATACATCTTATTTCTACCCACATTATGATGGTTTTATCAGTGTCTGCATTTCGTCTGCAATTTATTGTGGGCATTAACCCTTGTACTTCCTGTTGTTCCTTTATGTTTTCAATGTAGAAGAACCATAAGGGGAGATAATTCATAGAAACATAGTTGATTTTTTTCAGTTTTCAATCCACATTTTTTTTCTTAAATCAAAAAACACGTGCCTGAATTCTTTTTTATTAGCTCAGCTGGCCCACAGGGCCAAGTGAGCTTTTCTCATCACTTGGCGTCCGTTGTCCGTCGTCGTCCGGCGTCCGTCGTCCGTCGTCTGCAAACTTTTACAAAAATCTTCTCCTCTGAAACTACTGGGCCAAATTTAACCAAACATGGCCAAAATCATAATTAGGGTATCTAGTTTAAAAATTGTGTCCGGTGACCCGGCCAACCAACCAAGATGGCCGCCATGGCTAAAAATAGAACATAGGGGTAAAATGCAGTTTTTAGCTTATAACTCAAAAAGCTTTTAGAGCAAATCTGACGTGGGGAAAAAATTGTTTATCAGGTCAAGATCTATCTGCCCTGAAATTTTCAAATGAATCGGACAACCCGTTGTTAAGTTGCTGCCCCTGAATTGGTAATTTTAAGGAAATTTTGCTGTTTTTGGTTATTATCATGAATATTATTATAGATAGAGATAAACTGTAAACAGCAAAAATGTTCAGCAAAATAAGATTTACACATAAGTCACATGACCGAAATGATCAGTTGACCCCTTTAGGAGTTATTGCCCTTTATAGTCAATTTTTAACCATTTTTCGTAAATCTTAGTTATCTTTTACAAAAATCTTCTCCTCTGAAACTACTGGGCCAAAATAAACCAAAATTGGCCACAATCATCATTGGGGTATCTAGTTTAAAAATTGTGTCCGGTGACCCGGCCAACCAACAAAGGTGGCCACCATGGCTAAAAATAGAACATAGGGGTAAACTCAGTTTTTGGCTTATAACTCAAAAACAAAAGCATTTAGAGCAAATCTGACATGAGGTTAAATGGTTTATCAGGTGAAGATCTATCTGCCCTGAAATTTTCAGATGAATCGGACAACCCATTGTTGGGTTGCTGCACCGGAATTGGTAATATTAAGGAAATTTCACTGTTTTTGGTTATTATCTTGAATAATATGAGGCAGGCATTACCTGTAAATGGGTACGAAGTCTGTGTGAATTATTTTTTTGTAACTTAAATATTTGTTTAAAAAAAAGAAACGGAAATACCGTAACGTTTCGGATTTTGGTTCTGTTGTTAGAGATTTTGTTGTGACGTTATTTAAATTATGACGTCATATGCAATGTAAACAAAGAAACGCTATCATCAGGTAACGTTTTTTCATATCAAGGAATTATTAAAAATGAAATTGGTATTGATCGTTCCTTCCTATTTTATACTAGACTGATAAATATATATTTTACTCAAAGTTTCATACAAACGAGACCGGAAAAAGGAAGAACATTGTACATTTCTGCGCAGGTCCGGGATTTCAAAACCCGATAAAAAAAATTTGAACGATTTTGAGTTCATTAGTACAATGAAAAATTCGGGAAATTTTCCCGTATTTTTTTTTTATGAATTTTCTACTGTTATTGGGGCCTCCGTCCCCATATTATTATAGATAGAGATAAACTATAAACATTAATATGGGGACGAAGTCCCCAATTACGATAGAAAAATCAATAGAAAAAAAAAAAAAAAAAATCGGGAAAATTTCCCGAATTTTTCATTCTACTAATGAACTCAAAATCGTTAACTTTTTTTTTCAGATCTAGTTCCGGTTCCGGTTTTCCCCGCATTTGCGCAGAAATCTGTCTTGTTTGCATGAGACTTTGAAAAGAAAATTATATGTATCAGTCTAGTAAAATATAAGATTGGAACTCAATACAATTTCATTTTTAATAATTGTTTGATTTGAAAAAAACGTTACCTGATGGAAGCGTTTCTTTTGTTTATATTGAATATGACGTCATAACTTTAACAACGTCACAGCTAAATCCCTAACCACAGAACCGAAATCGGGAACGTTACGGTATTTCCGTTTCCTTTATTAACATGTTTGAGGTAAAAAAAAATAATACATACAGACTTCGTCCCCATTCACAGGTTATGCCTGCCTCATATTAATGTACAGCAAAGTAAAACCTAAATAAGTCATCATGACCAAAAAGGTCAATTGACCCCTTGAGGAGTTATTGCCCTTTATAGTCAATTTTTAACAATTTAAAATTTGTAATTTTTCACTAACATTATCTACTGTAACTACTGGGCCAAGTTCATTATAGAGATAATTGCAAGCAGCAAGAATGTTCAGTGAAGTAAGATCTACAAACATATCACCATCACAAAAACACAATTTTGTTATGAATCCATCTGTGTCCTTTGTTAAGTATTCACATAGACCAAGGGGAGCGACACAGGCTCTTTAGAGCCTCTAGTTTTTAAATGGGGGTTTATTTTCATGATTTTGGCAATATTTTTTATAAACTATCTCGGAAATTTTGTCAAAGCTTCAATGAATTTTGGGGAAA
The DNA here is from genome assembly GCA_019925275.1 of Mytilus edulis. Taxonomy (NCBI): domain Eukaryota; kingdom Metazoa; phylum Mollusca; class Bivalvia; order Mytilida; family Mytilidae; genus Mytilus; species Mytilus edulis. The sequence goes on along the minus strand of CM034350.1, from coordinate 53,312,300 downwards.
TTTGGTTTTCATTTAGATGTCAGAATCACCCCCTTCTCTAATCGAATAAGCACATGTACACAATTGCCAGCCAAATGTGTGATATATTTTTATACGACCGCAAAAATTTTAATTTTTTGGTCGTATATTGCTATCACGTTGGCGTCGTCGTCGTCGTCCGCGTCGTCGTCGTCGTCCGCGTCGTCGTCGTCGTCGTCGTCGTCCGAATACTTTTAGTTTTCGCACTCTAACTTTAGTAAAAGTGAATAGAAATCAATGAAATTTTAACACAAGGTTTATGACCACAAAAGGAAGGTTGGGATTGATTTTGGGAATTTTGGTCCCAACATTTTAGGAATAAGGGGCCAAAAAGGGCCCAAATTAGCATTTTCTTGGTTTTCGCACTATAACATTAGTTTAATTGAATAGAAATCTATGAAATTTTGACACAAGGTTTATGACCACAAAAGGAAGGTTAGGATTGATTTTGGGAGTTTTGGTTCCAACAGTTTAGGAATTAAGGGCCAAAAAAGGGCCAAAATAAGCATTATTCTTGGTTTTCGCACAATAACTTTAGTATAAGTTAATAGAAATCAATGAAATTTTCACACAAGGTTTATGACCACAAAAGGAAGGTTGGGATTGATTTTTGGAGTTGAGGTCACAATAGTTTGTGAAGTAAGGACCAAAAAGGGGCCCAAATAAGCATTATTTTTGGTTTTTAACTTTAGTATAAGTAAATAGAAATCTATGAAATTTAAACACAAGGTTTATGACCATAAAAGGAAGGTTGGGTTTGATTTTGGGAGTTTTGGTCCTAACAGTTTAGGAATAAGGGGCCCAAAGGGTCCAAAATTGAACTTTGTGTGATTTCATCAAAAATTGAATAATTGGGGTTCTTTGATATGCCGAATCTAACTATGTATGTAGATTCTTAATTTTTGGTCCCGTTTTCAAATTGGTCTACATTAAGGTCCAAAGGGTCCAAAATTAAACTTAGTTTGATTTTAACAAAAATTGAATCCTTGGGGTTCTTTGATATGCTGAATTTAAAAATGTACTTAGATTTTTAATTATTGACCTAGTTTTCAAGTTGGTCCAAATGGGGGTCCAAAATTAAACTTTGTTTGATTTCATCAAAAATTGAATAAATTATGTGTTCTTTGATATGCCAAATCTAACTGTGTATGTAGATTCTTAATTTTTGGTCCAGTTTTCAAATTGGTCTACATTAAGGTCCAAAGGGTCCAAAATTAAACTAAGTTTGATTTTAACAAAAATTAAATTATTGGGCTTATTTGATATGCTTTATCTAAATATCTACTTTGATTTTTGATTATGGGCCCAGTTTTCAAGTTGGTCCAAATCAGGATTCCATATCAAGTATTGTGCAATAGCAAGAAATTTTCAATTGCACAGTATTGCACAATAGCAAGAAATATCTAATTGCACAATATTGTGCAATAGCAATTAATTTTCAATTGGAGTTATCTTTCTTTGTATAGAATAGTAGTTGATAATATATGTTGGAAATTTGCCAGACATGACTATGATGTCATTTTCTATTTTTATTTGCCAATAACTTTATGTAAATAACTTCATTGGAAATTTGCCAATATAAAATGTTGCTGATGAAGCTTTTTTTCCTTATCTCATCTAAAATGTTTTTAGATAATGTATGTTGGACATTTGTCAGACATGACTATGATGTCATTTTCTATTTTTATTTGCCAATAACTTTATGTAAATAACTTCATTGGAAATTTGCCAATATAAAATGTTGCTGATGAAGTTTTTTTTATTGTTTTATACAATAAACAATGTATATTCACTTTTACTACCAACCAATCTTTACCATTCAGTGATAACAAGCACTTTATTTTACATTTTAATATTTTATGATGTATTTAAAAGAGTAGTTATTGTTGCAAACTCCATTAGAATTTTGAATTGACATCAGTTTTGGAAAAAGGGAAACGGGGATGTGAAAAAAGGGGGGGGTTAAATTTTTCTCATTTCAGATTTCATAAATAAAAAGAAAATTTCCTCAAACATTTTTTTGAGAGGATTAATATTCAACAGCATAGTGAATTGCTCAAAGGCAAAACAAACCTTTTAAGTTCATTAGACCACATTCATTCTGTGTCAGAAACCTATGCTGTGTCAACTATTTAATTTTAGATTTAAAAAGTTTGAAGAAGAAATCTTTAATTGATTTGTAAAATCTTGACATTTGTTTTGTGTAAAAAAAAACCCATGTAATGTCAAAAATTTGATCACAATCCAAATTCAGAGCTGTATCACGCTTGAATGTTTTGTCCATACTTGCCCCAACTGTTCAGGGTTCGACCTCTGCGGTCGTATAAAGCTGCGCCCTGCGGAGCACCTGGTTAGAAGGGCAAAGGTAACAGCTTTTAGATGCGATAATTGTCTGCATCATTTATTGTCAGGATTAAGGGGAAATAAGCCTTGATTTTTTGGATTTTTTTAAGAATTTTCATTGAAAAAAAAGCCCCAAATCAAAATGGCCGCCATTTCCATAGTAACAAAGCTCAAAATCAATTTCTAAAGTGTTAGTTGTTAAGTATATTAGTTATGTAGTATGTGTACAAAGAATGGTAAAAATCTGTGACATAGGTGTGAACACTAATTTTGGTCCTTGGCTCTTTAAAATGAATGAGCTACCCGACGTCATAGAACAACGACGTCAGAATATAAGCATTTACCGGGAAAATACACGCTTGTGAAAGCGAAAATCATCACAACAAGAAAACGTAAACAAACGATGCTAAAAGTGATATAAGCCAATTTGTTTTTTTAAACATATAAGTCATACAAGTAAATTATCATTAAATTGATCCAAAACTATCTAAATACATTATTGTAAATAGTTTGACCTTTTCGCTGCAAAAATTTTTCAAAATCCAAAATAACGTTACACCTATGACGTTGCTAAATTTTACTACAACGTCGACGAATGCCATTGAAAACCTTGTACAAATGCAGTGTAAACGTTACGCTGCACACATCTGTCATCTTCAATAAATCAAGTTCAAAATATACTGAATTGATGCAAATTTTGTTTGGCATATACTAATGTACAAACTACTTAATTCTTAATATTCAAAAGTAAATAAGATTTTTATAATTGTAGGCTACAATATCCTGAATATGTGTAAAATGTAACTATTACGAATATTAATGAAAGAGATCTGCATTTACCCTTGATGCCTTCTGAGAATCCGTCTACAGAATTTTGGTTGCTATTAAACATTTCCGTTAAAATTATGTGAAAATATATGGGGGTCACCGGATTCCTTTTTTTTTTTCAGCTGAAAATAATCAGTCTCACTTTCGTAGTGTGGAAAAGGTAAAAAAAATAATTTTAACGTCGTAAAATTCTATCACTCATACATAAATGATGAAGACAGCAAATATGAATCCGGTGACCCCCTAATATATTCCTATCGTTAAAATGAAAATGTTTATAGCAACAGAATATTATTTTTGAGTAGACTTCTGTGGACAGATTTTCTGAAAATTTCAATTTAAAGTGGGAAAAGCATATTCTCTGACGCGTTTTCCTTCAGTAATCCTTTGCACGTAATCGACATAAACTTGGAAGTATAAAAACTTCTTATTTATATATTTTTTGGAAAATGACGCAGTCATTGTTCCATAACTGCCGACCTGAACTTCATTTCATTTCTCTGCCTACCGCGCTTGGTTTCGTATTTACTATTTTCCATACAAACTGGAATCTGCTTGTGTTATCATTATGCATCATTGTGTAGTATTAAATCAGCCAGGACCCAGTTTACACTGGTTTCTACTTGAATTCCACTACACTCGAACAAAGTGTTGTAGTTTGACGGAAACCAGTTTTAGAATTTGTAAACCACAAAACGTAATCGGTTATTGTTCATTCCGTTTTGGTGTTTCATACCGACTTATATGGTTTGAATAAGCTTAAGACCCTTCAAACATTAATGTGAAAGGTATATTAAAGACTGTTTTACAAAAGGATTGAACTGTTTTACTTTCAAAGTCGTACTATAGGGATATCTGTCATATACGGATTTTCACTCTCACCGGTTAATTTCTTCTTTTACACATGCTTTGGAAACTTCCTGCTTAAACATCGCAAGTTTTAAAATTGTTTTTGAGTGAATTAAACTTATTTTAACAATCATGAAGCGTTCCAGAATCATTTTAAAGCAGTTTCTTCTTCTCTTTGATGATGGAAAATAGATTTTCTCAAGAAAATACCGCAAACGATCGCAGAGGAATTGAAACGTACAAGTCAAGTCGTCACCTGGTTAAATTGGCATCTAGTCAAATCGGCACCTATTCGACGTCAATTCGGCATCCAATAATATTTTTTATAATATTTTCTATTCAATTAATTAATTACTGTTACCAAGTACATAGTGAATATGTTGTTGTGTATTTTGGTAAACAACGAAACGAAAGTGAATATAATAATGTTGTGTATAAAGGTAAACAACGAAGCCCTTACCAAAGCTGTTGTTTTAACAATTAGACAATTTGTGTAATTGTAAAAACAAGTCAATTATTAAAATAAAATGGAAAACTATGAGTCCCTTTCAATAAATCAATCTTTCAAGCAAAATAATTAGCAAATTTAAGGTGGTTTTTTTTCAGTAAAGTTTATACAGCATTAAACCAACAATCCTGTAAAATGCTCAACTGGTTAAAATAATGCAGAAAAATACCCAATATCTCATGTATTAGTCAAAATAATTATGACGTCTGGCAAGGCTATTTTATTATTTTTCTGGGACGCCTTCCTACGACGTTCGTAGGAAGGCGTCCCAGAAAAAAAATTAATATAGCCTTGCGGTCATAGGAAAGTGTTCCAGAATAAAATTAAAAAAGCCTTGCCAGACGTAATAATTATTTGGACTACTCATATATATATATCATTAAAACTACACCAAAAAAGTCATTTAGTTGAGAAAAATAAATATATACAAAATGTACATGAACACCCAAAAATGTGAAAGTTAGTATTTAACTCTTTTTGCTTAAATACTGAAAAAAATTCTGGCAAGCCCTTTCTTATTTTTACCCTATTGCTTAAAATACTGTTAAAAATATATATTTAACATGGGTGACGAATTGACTATATCAGGTGTCGATTTTAACCAGGTGATGATTTGTCCAGGTGCCAATTTAACTAGGTGCCGGTTTGACTAGAATTCTTTGACAAAATGTTTGAAATTATCTGAGTTTCATTAGACCTTTGATAGCAGTAACAAAAAGATTATTTACTTAATATTTTGTGGGAGAAGGGGGTTCAGACTGTGTTGTATCAGGTCTGTTTGTGCCCAATACATTTTCGCACCCTACACGTTCGCACATTCACACTCTACTCATTCGTGCCCAATTTTAATTCAAATTCAAGTTGAATAATTGGAAAATCATGGTTGTTGTTTTAAATTGCTTTGGTGTAAATACTGAATGTATTTATAGCTTGGTATGAGTAAAACATTGAAGATTTTAAAGGAAAAAACACAAAAGATAATTTTTTTTAACAGCTTGGTCCCATTGATCTGAAACAACGAAACAATAAAACATAGACACCAAAATATAGCAATCCACTAATATAACCAAAACATGATAAAATTTATTCAACACACGGAAACAAACATAGTCAGAATCTCACTTCATTTTGAAACAAGTCAATGAAACAAGTTATAGCAATACACTAACCAAAACATGATTAAGAGTTATTCAACACAAAATAAAACGTTAACAAAATACCACTTTATTTAGAAAGGATTATTATTATTTTTAGCAATACCCTATCCAAAACATGATTAAGATTTATTCAACACAAAAAAAAAATTGCTGTCTTACTTTATTTTGAGACAATGACAACAATTATACTTATAAGAAAACACTTGCTTACAGAGTTATTAAACACAAAACCAATTAAGATTGGGTGCGAACATGTAGGGTGTGAAAGTGAAAGGGGGTGAAAATGAGTGGGCGCAAACGTGAATGGACGCGAACGGACCCGTATTCAGACTATGTACCAGTGAGAAATATACAAGCCTTTCTATGGTATTTATTTGTACAATTCAGCTAGTCTTGACCTATTCATTTGTCTTAAAAAAAACAGCCAGTTGTCACCTTCACTTCACACACACACACATATACGAATATCAATTATATGCTCACGATACATGTTGCATTGTTAAACTAATTACGGTACGTGAAAATCAAGACTTGCATAAAAACTATCCCAATATTAGAGACAGTGGCGTCATTTTTCTTCAGAGCTTTCAGCTCTTTGATTTTAACATTCTGACGATTCCAACGAATTATATAAATGCGTACTAATTTTCAACAAAATCTGAAATATCTTGCTTGAAGATGAGTTCGACTCCGAACTTAATTTACTTGGATAGTCAGGTTTTTCTTTTTTTGCCGAGTCTGTGTTTTTTTCTCATGGAACTGTTGCTTCATGTTCTTATAAAAACTGTGCATCACAAAAAAGACAGGAGTGTTGAATGTTGCGTTTAATTTCAAAATTAAATCAAGAAAATATTGTCCAATTACGTATTCTTTGCCTTAGAAACCACGATGGCGGATTCACAATGGAAAATAATCTTCGATAATGTGAAGGTCAGGATTATACAGTGCAATCACAACAAAAGGTAGGACAGTACTAGTATTTTGGAAAGATTTTTAATTCCGCTAATTGAAACACGTAATTTCGAATGAATGCGGTTGGTAGTTTAAAAATTTCGACCAAAACCATGGTATCAATTTTACACAGGCACTTGTCTCAGAAAAAAAAATCCTATATATACCTTATTATAACACAAGGTACTTAACTTGCATTTTAGAAAAATGTCAGGTGGTGACGAATTTCCGTTATATGCCGCTTTATGGGCTGTCAACCCCGCTAAAACTTGTTATATCGTAAATCAAAATTTATTTATCTTTACAATGGTGTATAACATGCCTACATTTGTTGTCGGAATCATCCGTAGCAATCCTACCAAAGTATTTCAATCGTAATAATTTTGCAAACCGCTGAAGAATTGGCAATAAACGCGTCACATCTCCTTGTATATCTCGGTTTCCGATTGGTCAATTCTATGGGAAAGTCTAAATGATTCTCGGAGTTATCTGATCTTGTTTCATTTCATACGTAAAGTCAAGAGAGAGTCTGCAAGATTATTTCTAGCCAATCAAAAAAAATCGGCGGGAATCCTCTAAACCAAAAGCAAAGCCGAAAGATTATTACTAGCCAATCAAAAATAAAAATAATTTCTCAGGAATCCTCTAAACCAAAAGCTTGATGCGGGCCGACAATTTAGAAGATTTTATCAATTTTCAACCAAAAATCTTCGGGCGGGAAGCCTCTAGATAACCAAAAGAATAAACACCTGCAATAATGCGGCTTTTGATGCTGTACATTATTTAATACTAAAGTCAAACTAAAAGTGCAGTAGGATTAATATCAAATCAACTAAGAATGCAGAGGCGGAACGAAGCTCTTCAGTTTAGGATTGGCACATTGGATTTACTTCAGACCATGGCTATCAATCCTCGTATCAATCATGGCAGACATTGCTGATCGACCCTACCACCTCTTCAGCCACTGGTCACTCTCAGGTATATATTATTGTAATGTAGCTTTCAGTATTAAGAGAAAGATGTTAAAATATATTGTGCATTATAATGGATCCTGACTTAATTGCCTTAATATACATGATACATATATTAAAACATTTCTTCAGCTTATTGTATTTATTTGATAAAAGTCGATTGAGTAGGTTCTCCGCTCTTGATAACAAAATGTCAAAGTTAGTATATGGCGTCACATTTGTCAATTATACATGTTACGTCTTGCGACGCAATACCGTGCGTAACGTCATATATATATCAGATTTTTTAAAGTTACAACTTACATGTTACTTTCTTTCTCTTGGAACCTCAGATGATATGATTTTCTCTTTTGTTTTCTTCGTTTTACTGCTTTCTTACAAATACACAACAGGAAATAACCACGTGCACATCCCATTACATTCAGATTTCGTATAAACTTAATGGAATTTAAGTAAATAGACTTAAATTCAGTTATCGCTGGGGCTACTGACGGATTGTGTTTCATGTTTTAGATTTACCTAACTGAGTGACGTTATATTCTGTGACGTAATTTAGTCCTTTTTAGAATTTCATCGCAGCAAGCAAGCTGTTTAAATTTCGTAAGCGGAAAAATTGAAAAATTGAAATGGTAAAGTAGTGTTAGTATTGTATGGTTATAACCTGCCTCATGCTTCTAATATTTATTAGAAGTAATCTTAGAAAGAATTCATTTTATTGATCGTCATTTTTTAACCATATTTCATCGCCACGTGGAGAGCACATGCAACTGAAAGAAATTGGTCCCATTCAATGCATTATAACTGAATTATTCTTTTTCATTTTTATAATTATTTAATTTTTACATACATAAGTAATTAGATGCAATATTTTTTTTATATGTATTTGGTAACTATTAGTATGGTTCTATTTATATATTTTTGTGGTGGCTTGTCAGTATCATTAGTAAAACACTTTAAAATGTTGAATTGATCCTCAGATTAGAAGACATTTATTGGTTTTTAGCAATGACAATGCCTAACATGATGCTTGGGCCTGATGAGCTAGAAAGTAAGCTTCTGTGCTGTTTTCTATCAATTCTTTGATATCTCCTTCAAAGCTGGTGAAAGCAAAACAAAGTTTTGACCAATATGAAAATGATATCACAGAAAGAACCTTTGTGAGCATGCTTCAAAGACTCATAACTGCTCCAAAAGTTATCTGAAAGAATTTCAAGCATGTCAAGTGGATATTATAAACATTTACTTAATATGTCCAAATATCTAAAAAGTTATAGTATTCAATATGAAAATGGTATTGCAAAATTATTCTCTTTTCATTTCTTTTGTTAATATGTGGATACAAATATAAGTGATACCAATACAGTATTTGTGGTGGTATGAAAGTGTTACTGTTGTAATTAACATTTACTGTTACAATGTTAATTCACACAAAATAAACGAGTGAAAAATGTTGAACATGTACAATGAAATATAGTTTCAGAAATCAATTAAGCAGATAGGCCTTATAAATTTTGGTATAAGTTTTAACATAATTGAATGACCATTTACACTCAGGACCGAGTCATCAGTAGGCATTACAGATGTATTAATACAACCTAGCATCATTTTGCTAGTAGCGGGAGTAACATTGTTGTGTAAATTTGTTCTTCTTTTTTTTTTTAAATTTGGTCAATGGACAAATAATGTTTGGTTGAAACAAAAAATAAAATGCTTTTATCTCCCTGTTACTTACATTGTACATAGAAATGATAATACTTTGAGACATCCTTGTACATAAGAGTTGTGTGTAAAATCTTTATTTCACATAGAATGAATTGCATAACAATGAACCGAGCTCAAAGCAAAGCACTTTAATAATACACTTTGACAGAGAGCTCAATCCAGCGATATACTTTGTACTACAGGTCCTTCATGAACATCCATCAACCAGAACCATATCTCAATAACATGCTATACTACATTGTTGGATCAGAAGTCCTGAAAAAGACATGTTTTTTTTTTATTGTATTTAAAGTATATATGCATAGGTTAAAACTTTCACAAATTTGTGGTATAATCATTCAGTGTCTGGCAACTATCAATCGCTTCATGCACAAATTGATATAGGTTGAGCATGAGTGCCCCTCTGTTGGAAATAAAAACACCTCCACCTAATTTTAGTCAACTAATGAAGAAACATTCAAAACTATAAAATGTTATCTAAGACTTGTCAGTGTCTATATATAGCTTTTCACCATCGCCACTGAATCAGTGATTTATGTACACATATATACATGTAAGACTAAAATTAAAGTACATATTTAAGACTAAAACTGACATTCGGTCTTTACCTTCATTCCCCAAGTCGTGTTCAAATCTGATTCATGATAAAATAAAATTCCAAAATTACAACCAATGAAATCAAAGGCGAATTAAGAGCCCCCCCCCCCCCCCCCCCTGTCTTGAAAAAAATGGTTGATTATTTGGAGAACCACTGGAGCATGACCGGAGTGGGCTCTCTCTTAGGGATTCAGTGGGCCCCCTCTTATGAAAATTTCTGGATTCGCAACTGGAAATATCCCTCTAATAGACTAGCGTTTAAATCCCAGTTTTCTAATATGGTAGCTAGGTGGAACCTAAAACTAAAAAAATTGAAAAAAAATATTTTAAATAATTCAAATGCATGTACATGTGATAATATAAATTCTCCAAATTTCACTGTATTTTCCCTTTTGATGTTTTTTAACTACAGCCAGTTTGGTGTGGGTTGATGTTTGATTGTTGTACATGTTATATATCGACATGAGATTTGTTTATATAAATAATACTTATTTCCATAAATTCAAATAAAATAGATGTGAAAAATTAAAGGAAACTATATGCAAATATTAAAAAAATTATTCGCATTTGTTCTGTTGATTGATAGCGGTACACATATGAAGAAATGGTGAAATCACTAATATATAGTTCTGATCAAAAGTTTCATGATAAACATGCATGGTAAATAAGTAGTAGGTTGTTTGAAGTTTGCAGGATATTCAACTTTGAACATCTTTTTCAGGTCTACAATCCATATAAAAATCTATATATATGTGGTATAATTTCCAATGAGACAGCTTTCCAGAGGTTAAAATAACAAAGTAATTACATGTATAGGCAACCATATACAGCCTTAAAAAGTGAGAAAAAAACAGTCTAGACATGTTAAGTAAGCAACAATTAAATTAAGAAAAGTAATGGCCTGATTTGCAACTTATAAACAACAGGTTTGGAACCCTCCCCCACAAAAAAAATTGTTCCAATGAAGATAAAGGAAGATGAAGGCAAGCCTGGAGGGGATTCATTACATTTGGAACAACTTTTCTGAAGGATGGATACGTATAAAAATTAAAATATGTAATAAGATTGCCAATAAGACAACTACCCACAAATGTTCAAATGACAAAGCAATTATCGGCAACCATACAGCCTTCAAAAATGATTCACAATTCCACTAATAAACAGGTCGGGAACATCTACCCTTCAAATAAACCAGATGCTCCTCAGGGCGCAGCTTGATACTACAGCAAAGGTCGAACCCTGAACAGTTTGGGCAAGTATTGACACAACATTAAAGCCTGATACAGCTCTGAATTTGGATTCGCCCATTTGATATTCTAGGGGGGGGGGGGGCGGGGGGCAGGAGGATTTGTTTTTGATCGGTTATTTATTTTTGTAATCTAAGAGGACAAATTATTCATTTTCTGCACTATTGAAGCAAGATTTTTCATTTTCATTAAAGCAAGGGACTGATTATTCATTTTCCCAACTGTATTTATGATATTCGAAAACATACAATTTTAAATGATTTGTTAATTATAAACAACATATTTGTGTTTCCTTTAAATTTTTATTTTGACTTATTTTTTTTTGCATGCCGAATGCTAGAAATTTTATTTTGACATTTTTTTTGCATGCTGATAATAAAGGAGACAGAAACAGTATTGCTATCAATTTTAAAATAATGTCTTTTTATAAGATCACAATATCAAAATAAATAGGGTTTTCCCCTTGGTCATTGTGTGGAAGGAAAATGGCAACGATGTTTTTATTTCATTACACTCCTTAAAACAGCTGTCATATTTGCGATTATGAACATTGGGATGTATCAGGCAATTGATTAAATTTATTGGCAACCCTTACTACCCTCTTGACACAAGTTCTTTTTATTTTTCACTTTACGACGGAAATAAAATAGCTTAGGGTTAGCGCTAAAATTAAGGTAGGGCAGGTAACCGTAAACAGACATATATTTTTTTTTTCGCCTAAGACTAGTCATTTTGCCACTGAGTTTTGAGGGTGTTGTGGGGTACAGAAGAAAGCTTATTATGCCAATCTGTTATTATTTTATGCAAGTGTATTTCAAAATCAGAGATAGTTTTGCATGGACTTAGTTTATTTATAATGTAAACTTACCTAAATTTTCACAATTAACTACTGAACAGGATCCTGAACACTAACAATTGATGTCTATTGCATACTTATATTCCTTTGTACGAGAGTATGCATATTAAGATAGACTCCATGGACTTTAATGTAAGCATGATTAATTTTACAGTCACTGACAGTTTTTCAGCTCTATGTGTACATTTTGAGAGAATCTTGCAATACTGTATATTCTGATATTCAGAACTTATTGTGAGGTTTTTATTAATACAACTGAAAGCTGTATCTCGTTTTCATTTCTGATACATATTTATGAGCTGAAGACCAGTGCCGAATTTTTCTCACTGCATTGAAGACCCATAGGTGACCTTCGGCCGTTGTCTGCTCTTTGATTGGGTTGTTGTCTCTTTGTCAAATTCCCAGTTTCCACTTCCCATTTTATATCATGTATGCTGATTTTTCTTAAATTACAATATTCAATCATGCAATTTTAAATAGGTGATTATTAAAGAAAGACAACTCTAACTTCCAACCTTTATGGAAATAATGTTACTTGAATCAGTGATTTAGAAAATCACTTATTTAAGTAAGTCCCCTGACTGATATATATATATATATGTAAAAGACTTTTTTTTAAATTCAAAACAGTTGCCTACACTGTTAATTTCCTTGTTTGATTTCATATTTTTAAAGCCTTTATAGCTAGCTAGATGGTATGCCGGGGCGGATCCAGCCATTTTAAAAAGGGGGGTTCCCAACCCAAGACAAAGGGGATGATCCTATATTCATCATGTTCATTTGATTTGTTTTATTGTCTCATACAAGAATATATATGGTTTGACGGTGGGGATCAGGGATCCTGAAATTTTTTCACCTAACCACTGGATGACAGGGGATCTCAACCATTTAAAAGTTTCTCAAACATGTGCGGGTGGGGGTGAACCCCATGGACTCTCCCTATATTTCCTTTGATTTGTTTTATTGTTCTATACAAGAATATATAAATATGGTTTAGGGGTGGGGATCTTGACCGTTTACAAGTTTTCAAACTAGAGGGGGTGGGACTTCACTTTTATTTTATTTCATTATTAATTTTATTGTCCCCGACAAGAATATATATGGTTTAGGGGTGGGGATCTGGATCGTTCACAAGATAATAGCACATTCTCAAATTGAACAGAGTGGGGTAACCCCCAAAGACCACCTTTTAATTTCATTTGATTTGTTTTATCGTCCCATTCAAGAATATATATGGTTTAGGGATGGGGATCTGGACCGTTTACAAGATAATAGCATATATATTCTCAAATTGAAAGGGTGGGGATTACCTCCCATGGACTCACCCTCCCTTCTTTCTTCCCCCCGAAATACCTTTTAATAAGCCCCAATGCACAGATAGTTCACAGTATTTTCCCTTGATTTACACTAAAGAATATACACTATACAGGTGTAATTTTTTTTTTAAAAGATAATACAACTGAAGACCACCATGACCACAGTGGTGGATCCAGAATTTTTCATAAGTGGGGCCCACCGACTGCCTAAGAGGGGCCTGCTCCTGCCATGACTCAGTGATTCCATATATAATCAACCAATTCTTTTCCCAAACAGGGGGCCCTGAACTCCTGATTCCCCCTTTTTTTCCCTCATTTCAATCACCCTGATATAAATTTAGTTTTATCACTTACAATAGGAATGGTTTGAATTCCCCAATAATTCTTATCTATACCATTAATATCAACATATTTCATTTTTGATAAATGAAAGGCAAAAGTTTTCTATGGGTAGAAATGGATAGTGGGAAGCTTTCAGATTCACACCATGCCGGTGGCTGTGTTCAAAGTGCTGGGTTTTTATGACCCTCGTTGTTTGCGGACTAACTATTTAGGCCAGTGGTGGATAATAGTGTGCGTGCATTAATCTTCTATACCTTCTTAATCAATATATTCAAATACTGACGGCAAGTGTTGTAATGATGTATCAATGTCTTTTTGAAATCACCGTGCTATTTACATGTGGGATCGAGAATGCAGGGGAAGGAAACTTGTCAATTATGTTTATTTCTAAGCCAAAATAAAATGAGCCGCCGTAAAATTAACCTTGGGTAATAACAGTGCATGTAAGGCTCGTCTCGGAGGGGTGTCTTTTTTTCTGTCTTCTTTTTATGCCCCACCTACGATAGTAGAGGGGCATTATGTTTTCTGGTCTGTGCCTCCGTTCGTTCGTCCGTTCGTTCGTCCTGTTTCAGGTTAAAGTTTTTGGTCGAGGTAGTTTTTGATGAAGTTAAAGTCCAATCAACCTGAAACTTAGTATATATGTTCCTTATGGTATGATCTTTCTAATTTTAATGTCAAATTAGAGTTCTTACCCCAATTTCACGGTCCACTGAACATAGAAAATGATAGTGTGAGTGGGGCATCCGTGTACTGGGGACACATTCTTGTTTTAGTTATATTTTTAATAACTTACACTTTTTTCAATTATTCTCTTTCTTTCTCTATTCTTTATTCCTTTTTTTTCTTTGTCCTTTGTTCTCTATTCTGTTAATTCACATCCATACCCTCTTATGTGTATGTGGACTTGCTGTAGTTTATTTTTTAGTTCTGGCAGAGATATTAGATACAATATATATGTCTCTGGTTCTGGTATTATGCGATAAGTCAATTTCTTTTTCATGCAGTGTCATGAAATATAATGGTTTTATGCATATCAGCCAAGATTGTGCGCAACATTTTAATAAACAGTTCAACACTATATACACGTTATGTGAATTTTATTAAAATCGATGAAGAACATGAATTTGGCAGCTAGTGCCCCTTAAACAGGTAAAGTTCAATTAACAAATTCTGATCTACTGGCATTCAACACCAAATTACTTACTTGCTGTATATTGATAAATGTGATTGTATATTGTCAATACCTCAACATCGAGAATACGTCATGTGAGGTGTTGGTCGCTACGTTTGATACGGGGTCAAAGGTTGCGGCTTCGAGACAGAGAAAAACATCCAGGTAAAAAGTGTAGAATTTTGTTTTTGAAAATTTGAGTTGTAAATTTTCCTAAAAAGTACTTAATTCCGTTCATCTAATTGTAAATTTTCCTAAAAAAAGTACTTATTTCCGTTCATCTATTATGGGTATAAACTAAACTGAACAAGAAAAGTATTAGTAAACAGACAGAAAGTCCGACGTTGAATTAATTATTTTACAATTAATTGTTTAAATATATGAGAGAATGTTTTAGGCGAATTTTCTTTAATTACAGATAAATGTATTTTAGGTTCAGGAAATGATTTATTCTTCGGGTACGTCTAAACAACCGCTCAGGACCTCCTGAGTGCACTCAGGACATACAAAGTGCACTCAGGACATACAAAGTGCACTCAGGACCCATTACCGTAATCATATCTGCACACATGATGGATGTTTATATTCGTTATACGCTTCTTATTTTAGAGTTAAATTTTGGTAGAAGTTGAAATCGCAGGGGCGGATCCAGCCATTTTAAAAAGGGGGGGGGTCCTAACCCAGGGCAAAAAAAGGGGGGGGGGGGTTCAACTACATGTCCCCATTCAAATGCATTGATCGGCCAAAAAAAGGGGGGTTCCAACCCCCCCGGAACCCCCCTCCCACCTCTGGATCCGCGCCTGAATCGAACTTAGATAGATATGTTAATTCTTATAAAATAATGAGGGCACGTGTCACTGATTACACAACTACTGAGCCATGAATTATCCAATCAACAACATTGATTGGATTATCTTTATTGGTTTTTAGGAATTGTATTGTTTAGTTCAGTTTTACCTTTAACATAAATTTGCATATAGAAAAAATAAAACATATATCTCATTCGATGTGCTTTTTCAGTTTATTTTTCATGATGACGGGTAAATTAATTTGTTGTGTTTTGCAGTTCACGAATAAAGAAAATTATTTTATAGTTGCGTTTTTTTTTCTGTAACAAGTTCGATTTTTGTTTTTCAGTGTGATTCTTTTCTCTATCTCTCTCTCTAAATCAAGTTTTTAAACAAACACAATGT
This sequence comes from Mytilus edulis, assembly GCA_019925275.1. NCBI lineage: Eukaryota > Metazoa > Mollusca > Bivalvia > Mytilida > Mytilidae > Mytilus > Mytilus edulis. The sequence continues at coordinate 53,296,231 of CM034350.1, read as the reverse complement.
TGACTGAATATCAAATTTTATTACATTTGTATATCTTTATTCTCAACAAACCATTATACAAGAGAAGACAATTATGTACAATATTCAGTTTAACCTTAACGGAAATCTGTGCACGAAGACTTAGTCGTGGTTTGAACGGATTTCGTGTCAATAAACTGTCTTCGAAATAGTCTTTCTTTGTTAATGTTTGTGTCATTTGGTCTTTTGTGGATAGTTGTCTCATTAGCAATCATACCACATCTTCTTTTTTAAAATTTCTCGCTACTACAATCAAAAAACGGAGACGAAAACGGAGACAAGTTCATTTTCAGAATTTATTTTCGCATTGAAATTCGTTTCAGGCTTGTGAAACTGGACAAAACGACTTTAATTAGAGAAAAAAAACTTAATAAAAACGGATTTCTTAAAATATTCGTATAACTCAAAAATAAAATTCCTGGACAAGTTCGATAAAAATGAGAAATAACATCTAACTACATGTATATGAGTTTGATTGTTTGAAAAGTACGGCTTTTACCGTTTAGAACGGATTCCATATACAAAACTTTAATTAATATAAATTCTTTTAAAGTATGAACATTTATAATTATTTCCCTTTTCAAACTCGTGCAAAGAATTAATTACTGGTCCAGGACATGATAATAAAATTAAGAATAAAACTTAAAAATTTATGGAACGAAATTTTAATAAAAGACGAAAATCTTAAAACATCGTGATATTCATTCTAGACGTCACAATATTACTTCCCGCATGGTCACACTGTACTAACAACACAATGTATAAAACAACAATAAAGATAATCCAATTAATTTTGTTGATTGGATAATTCATGGCTCAGTAGTTGTGTAATCAGTGACACGTGCCCTTATTATTTTCTAAGAATTACAAATTCTACCAAATTTAACTCTAAAATAAGAAGCGTATAAAGAATATATGCATCCATCCTGTGTGCGATGACTATAAAGGGTCCTGAGTGCACTTCGTATGTCATGAGTGCAATCAGGAGGTCCTTCAAGCGGTGTTTAGACGTACCGTTATTCTTCTGGAAGCTTCAATTTTTTCTTATCAATAACTTTTACACAAGGAGACATTTTTTTTTTGACAGCATGAACCCCAGTTAATGAGCAAACACAAATTAAGAACGAAAATCGTTTACAATTAAATTTTATAGAAGGAAAAAAAAGGGGGGGGGGGGGTAATAAACAAATTTTATTTACGCTCACATACTTTTAAACAGATTTGCATATGTAAGCTCTCTATAGTTAATGTTAAATTATTTCAGGAGTTTTGAAAAAAAGAATATTATATACAGTTTAATTTCGACTAAAATAGTGATTCTTTTTATAGATTTGGTACCTCAGTTTCGACTCAACATTTCATTTTGAATTGTTAGATGGCAAACTCTTTAGGCGAATATTGTATCTGTTCTTTATTTAATTATGGTGATATTGGCGATAATATTCATTATAACAAGGCCTTGAACAAATCCTTGATTATAGAATGTTTGGTAATATAAAAAGACGAAAGTAGACAAACCCTAATTATGCAGGGTTTCACAAGTTGATCTCCAAGCGGCCCACATTTAACATATAATAAGATCTATATTTTTCAACGTTTTCAAAATGAAATAACTTGAATTGAAAATTTCCCAACTGTGAAAATTTGTTATTTCTAAACGTCTTTAATTATTATTTCGGAAAAAAAAATTATTTAGCATATTCATATATTTTCATAATTTTTACGAGAGAAACCTTTTTTTTTTGCAAAGTTTACTTCTATATGTTTTTAACCATCACCAGCGACTTATTCTCTGCCATCACCAATTAGTCCTAATTATTAAAGATCAATTGCCCAAATTCAAATGATGATTGGTATATCGTATTGAATATGACCATCGGTCATCCGTGACGTATCCCAAATAACGACGCATGCCGATAGATAGATCATAGTTTATTAATTAGCGTCTCGCAATTTAAATTTCATCAAGGGGACTTAATTAAACCAGTTACTATACAAATCTTGAAAAAAACGATGTACATGTACTTTTTAATATTTTTAAAACAAATTACGAAAACGTTTAGTGTAAAAATCACCGAATATAAATGTTTCTTTCTTGCAGGTTTTGGCATTTGTAAATAACATTAACGTTTTGGAATTCTAATGCAAAAGACAGTCGATTCAAACTGAAATAACTTCTTTAAAGATGGTTTGATTTTTTCAGAGACACATGTATTATATATGTCTCAATACATGTATTATATGTCTCTGATTTTATCAAAACAAAAATTACAAAATTATAAAATATGTTAGTTATCGAATGTATACCCTGAACTCTTACTATTATATATAAATGTCCTAAGTTACTTAATGTCCTGTGTGCAACCAGGAGATCCTGAACGGTTTTTAAACGTACCATTATTTTATATGCATATATTCAAAGCTGTTCTTAATTATATGCATACTAGGTATCAGTGGCGGATCCAGGGGGAGGGTTTCGGGGGTTGGAACCACCCCTTTTTTTGAACGATCAATGTATTTGAATGGGGACATATGGTTGGAACCACCCCCTCCCCCTTTTGTCCTGGGTTGAGACCCCCTTCTTTTCAAATGGCTGGCTCCGCCGCAGAGGTATATTTATATATATATGTGTGTACCAGCCCCCTCCTAAATCTTGGGGAAACAAATGGTAGATTATATAGGGAATCAAGGAAGCATGACTGGACGTGACCCCTCTAAGGCAGTCAATGAGTCCCCACATATGAAAATTTCTGGATCAACCATTGCTTAGTTCTAGTTATCTTAGGTCCTAGTGTGAAATAATGCCAATAGGTCTTTTAAAACACATCTTTATTCATACATGTATATATACGTTTTCTCACGGATTTGTTCATGCAATATTGGAATTATGTTTACTCAATGCGCAATTACTGAAGTTTATATTTGCTACTTTTCTTCTTAATTTCATATAATTTTTTTTTTGATTTTTTTTCTTCGAAAAATTAGTGGTGTTGAAATAGGGAATGGATACAGATACCTTATCACATTTAACCAAAGAAATGTTGTATAATGTCATCAATCTGTATTACACGTAGACAGGATGTTCTCTAGAAAACTATACGTTATACACACCCGAGAATACACGCACTGTCGTAATGGAAAATTACTGTATGTTATAGTTACCTGTAATCAGCTTTGCAACACCATGTCATGACAGTTCAAAAAGATTTTCTTCAAATCAAATTGGAATATTCATTTTTTCTGTAAAATTTAAAACTTTAAAAAGTAGACTTTGACAAAATTATGAAATAGAAAGAATTGAACAATTTAAAATCGTATTTTAACAAAGATTTAGATATAATTTTACAACGATCCTTAAAAAATAACCAAACAAACGTCGAATCAAACGATATGAACCTACGCAGTTTTATATTAAAATACTGACACACACCAGTTTGCCATCTCAGTATGCAAGGCAAGGGTGCTTGGTGAGGTGCTGGAACTTGATGTACACTAGAACACACCCGTGATATCACGGGTCCGTGACTGAATTAAAGTATATAACTATGCGCAAGCCTTATTTTAGTTTAAGTATTGTCATCTGATAAAGTCATGCCGATTATAAGATACACAGTTTTTCTCTGTTTTCAAGTCTTTCTGTTTGAACCCGTCGAACTGGAACTTATCAATTATTGGTAATATTAATTATTTGGAAAACAAAAGGTCCTGGAATGGAGTATTTTTTAATCAACAGCATTGTCCTATATAAGTTATAAATAAAGTTGAATTCTTTGCTTCGCTGTTTTACGTCATGCCCACTAACAAATTGAAAACTGTACCTATACGCCTCATTTTGAGTCCAGATTTTTAGTATTCGTATTATCTTAGAAGGTCTTACTGATTAAAATACTACAATAGGTAACAATTTGACAATTTAGTAGTGTCAACCCTGTATCAGAGACATATATACACATATATGTCTCTGCCTGTATATAGCATGTTAATCCTGAATACAACGTTTGGTGGTGCGCCTCGCCCTGTCAGATGCGGAACGTACAGATAAGGTAATAGGTAACAGGTGAATATACTTATTGGTATCGGTAGCGGACTCGACCCGGAACTTCTTAATTATTGGCAATATTAATTACGTGGAAAACAAAAGAGCCTGGAGTGGTGTAATTTTTAATCTACACCTTTGTACTATAATTAGTTAATTATAAAGTTGAATTCTGTGATTCGTCGTTTTTACGTGATGACGGCTGACAAATTGGACCTCGTAATTTTAGTATTATAGATGTATCATTAAGTTAATACAGTTCTGTTAGTATTGACTGCCTTTTTACAGAGACTTTCTATTCTTACTGTTATCAGTTAGTATAGACGGTTCCTGGCTTAGAATGATTCTCTGCTCAGCAAATGGTGCGTAATTAGCATTTGAATCAAATTTCTTGTAGAAGTAAAAAACACAAATTAATGTATTTGACAACTTTATTCAGGAGCACAGTCTATATTATCCGGCGTAAATAACTTCGAGATTTATGTGGAAGTTTACTCTGCTGCTCGATCTATGCTAATCGATGTTCCAGTATATTTCATATTTATATTTATTCGTGAGGCCTCGTCATCGTTTATATTCACTAAAAGCACAGTCGCCTAAATATTTTATATGGCGAAAAAATTGCGAAAATTGGGGGAAATAATATATTTTTAGTAGCATTATTATTTTAGAATCTTAAGAGGTTGCTTGCAAATTTAACTCTAAAATGAGAAGTGTATGACGATCTATAACGAATATATACATCCATCATGTGTGCAGATACGACGGCGACTATATAGGGTCTGCCAGGAGTGCACTTTGTATGCCCTGCATGTGTGCACCCAGGAGGTCCTCCTGAGCGGTGTTTAGACGTACCGGGAAAATCTTATCTGATTTCATCGGTTACACTCCCTGTCACCAGTGATTCTTTTTTGCTGACATTCTGAAAAAGTATTGTGTAGACTAGTCCCTGTGTAAGTGTTGACTCTCAACTTGCACATGTGATTTTTTAACACTCCCTGGACTTCTGCAAAAACAGAAAGTCACAGGACATTCCGACAAAAAGTCAAACACATGTCAAACTCAGGCATAAAGTAACAAAGTTAATAGGACAAAAAGTCACAAACAATTTGTTGACAATTGATTGAATATAAATGAAAAAAGATTTTGAAATATCTTCTTTTTATTACATATATTCATTTTTAATTTTAGGAAATTGTTCATAATATAAAAAAGAAGATGTGGTATGATTGCCAATGAGACAACTGTCCACAAGAGACCAAAATGACACAGACATTAACAACTAGAGGTCTTTACGGCCTTCAACCATAAGCCAATATAAAGAAGGTATGGTATGATTGCCAATGAGACAACTGTCCACAAGAGACCAAAATGACACAGACATTAACAACCATAGGTCACCAAACAGCCTTCAACAATGAGCAAAGCCCGAGGTAAAGCCCATACCGCATAGTCAGCTGTAAAAGGCAATCATACTATACCCTTTTTTTTTATATTTACATGTTAAAAAATGCGTGCAAATGTAATCAAAAGCTGCACACAAACGTAATGATTTTTGTGCGCAAATGTAATGGTAATGTGCGCAAACCTAATGCACTGATTTATTTGTTTTTAATAAATTTTAATTTAAAGTTGCTACATCATGTTCATGTATAAAACTTCAAGAAAAATACAAAAAGAGTGTTTTCTTGTTCAAAGAAAAATAATCTCAAAACTAAATTGTGACTTTTTGTCCTGTGACAGTGTGTGACTTTTTGACTGTGACTTTCTGTCCTGCATTCAGATTGAATAGGGGAGTTTGGTTGACCCCGCCTCCCTCTATCTGAGACTACTATCTCAGTGATGAGCTTTATGTTTATTGTGCTTGTCATATATATGTATGTCGGATAAAAGCTCTACAGACCTTTAATATGTTGTATTGTTATATGTATAACCGACAATAAATAAATAGCCCCTAACAAGTAAGAATTAGGTTACTTCTTTTTGTTTTGACATCTTGCATGGGTTTTTATAGCCCCGTATTAAAATTATGCCCCCACTTTAAAAAAGGGGGGGGGTATACTGTTTTACCCCTGTCTGTCCATCCATCCTTGCGTCAGTCAGTCCGTCCGATGAATATTTTTCGTCCCATTTTCCTTAGGAACTACAATAGAAGGATTTCTGAAATTTGGTTTCAGGGTTAAATAAGTCAGCTATACCGTGTGATGCATTTTCAGATTCATCACTCGACAACTTCCTGTTTTCCCAACACTTGTATGATTTTACACATGATAGCCAAGTTGAAAGTTGAAAACTAACAACCTAATTTATGTACAAAAAAATTGAAAAACAGATATATTACACATAAACAAACGACAATCACTGAATTATCGGATCCTGACTTGGAACAGGCACAACCATAACAAATTGGCAGGGTATAAGGAACTTTGAAAATATTTAGTTTTTGTGGTTTGGTCAATTTTCCGGATACTGTAAGCAATAAGGCCCCTTTATTTAGTGAATGAAATAATTGTAAGATGCACTTAGCTGTCTGTCATATTTTATATGAACTTGACCTCATTTTCATGCATGGTTCATTGGTCAATGAAACACTGCATTGTTTTGTCAGTTTATCATATGTTTAAAGTTACAGGTAGATTATATTTGGTAGATATGAAACAATTGTAAGGTGTGCATGTCTGAATGGCAGATTCATATATAAACCATGACCGCATTTTTTTATTGTTCTTTGGTCAATGATAAGTTTTCTTGGTTTTGTCATTTTATCAGGCCACATTTAAAAGAATGTCTGTTTCCCCTCCCTGGGTCTACCCTTTGTAAACAGACCAGGAAGGCAGTTTTTTTTTAGCTCACCTGACCTGAAAGGTCAAGTGAGCTTTTCTCATCACTTGGCGTTCGTCGTCTGTCGTCCTGCGTCCGTCGTCTGTAAACTTTTACAAAAATCTTCTCCTCTGAAACTACTTGGCCAAATTCTACCAAACTTGGCCACAATCATCCTTGGGGTATCTAGTTTAAAAAATGTGTGGCGTGACCTGTCAAACCAACCAAGATGGCCGCCATGGCTAAAAATAGAACATAGGGGTAAAATGCAGTTTTTGGCTTATAACTCAAAAACCAAAGCATTTAGAGCAAATCTGACAGCGGTAAAATTGTTGATCAGGTCAAGATCTATCTGCCCTGAAATTTTCAGACGAATCGGACAACCTGTTGATGGGTTGCTGCCTGTGAAATGGTTATTTTAAGGAAATTTTGCAGTTTTTGGTTATTATCTTGAATACTATTATAGATAGAGATAAACTGTAAAAGCAATAATGTTCAGCAAAGTAAGACCTACAAATAAGTCAACATGATCAAAATTGTCAGTCGACCCCTTAAGGAGTTATTGCCCTTTATAGTCAATTTTTAACAACTTTTCATAATTTTTTGTAACTTTTTTAAAAATCTTCTTCTCTGAAACTACTTTGCCAAATTTAACCAAACTTGGCCACAATTATCATTGTGGTTTGTAGTTTAAAAAATGTGTCCGATGACTCAGCCTACCAAACAAAATGGCCGACATGGCTAAAATTAGAACATAGTGGTTAAATGCAGGTTTTGCTTTATATCTTTGAAACTAAGACATTTAGGGCAAATCTTTCAAGATTTAAATGTCCATCAGAATAAGATATATCCCCTCACAAATTTTCAGTTGAATTGGACAACCTGTTGTTGGGTTGCTGCCCTAAAATACTATTATAGATAGAGATAAACTGTAGACAGCAATAATGTTCAGCAAAGTAAGATCTACAAATAAGTCAGCATGATCAAAATTGTTAGAGGACCCCTTAAGGAGTTATTGCCCTTTATAGTCAATATTGAACAACTTTTCGTCATTTTTGTAACTTGTATAAAAATCATTTCTAAAACTACTTGGCCAAATTTAACCAAACTTGGCCACAATCATAATACTAGGGTATCTATTTAAAAAAAAAAGTGTCTAATGACCCCGCCTACCAACGAAGATGGCTGACATCAGTAAACACATTAACAGGTGAGCGACACAGGCTCTTGAGAGCCTCTAGTTTTTTTTAACTGGATGTGATTGTCATAGCATGGTCACATGAATGGTTTGACTTGTCCAGTCCAGGCCACTTATCAGTTGTTTGTGCTCAATTTGAGTGTATTTATTTAGATTATCAATCCTTCTGCTTTCAAGCACTTTCCAAAAATGGAAACAAATTATTTTCAGGAAAAAAATAATTTCGATTTTTTTGTGGAAAATAATTTTTTGACCCGGCCGCTTATTTTTGACCCGTGTGGGGGGAGGGGAAACAAACATATTTTTAATTTTGGCCTTAGATTTTTTAAGCATAGGTCTACTTGTTGTATGGAATGACTACAAGGTATCATATAAAAAAAGATGTCTGCCTGCCAAGGTTAATTTTACTGTGACCTCATATTCATAGAATAATGATAATATTCATGATATTGAACAGCAAGAATGATGAGTAAGTTGATGTTATATACAAATAAGACAAAATTTTCAGTTGCCTACTAATTATGTAATACATGTAGTAGTTATTTTTGTCATTAAATGATGTTTACCCTTTTATGTGTAGGGCAAGAACATGAAAGATAAAGGGGAAACTATAAACAGAAGAAATTATCAACAAAATAAGATTTACAGAGGTCAACAAAGCCTAAATGGTAAGTCCACTGTTATAAAAAATTTTGTCCTTGAATAATAATTAAATATTTATTAAAATAAGATGTGGTATGATGAAAGAGAAAACTATCCATCAGAGTTCAATTTAGTGGATGTAAGCATTGTAATTACTTATTAGAGGCCATTGATGACCTGTAAGTAATGAGAAAACCCATACCCTATACATGTTATAGTAATCTATAAAAGTCAACACTAACCAAATTTGAAACAGAGCATCAATTCAAACGTCAAATATACCAGACTAATTTATAAAAACAAAAAATTATGAAAAATAAAAATGACGGGTATGAACCAACATCAACCACTGAACTATGTACAAGCTCCTGATATTAGACAGGTATAATATGGCTGGGTTGATATAAAAATAAGAAACACTTAGCAGTCTGATTTCCAATGAGACATTTCTCCAATAGAGATCAAATGACATTTAAGGAGGCTCTAGGGTATAACAATTTCAGAAAAATGTTTTAATATTTTTTTTTCATAACTCAATTTATTTATATCTTTATCATATGGTACACCAAATCATTCAAAACAATCAATACGGTTTGGCCCCAGATGACTTTTAAAATGCATATATCATTGAAAAAGCTCCAAATTATCTCCCTTTGGTGCAAAAAAGCCATTTTTTGGCATTAAAAATGTAATATCTTATTTAACTCATCGGTGGCCTATATTTTTTATTATAATTTTAAATAAGCTGTACTTTAACTAAACTATTATAAAATTTAAGCGATTTCTGTAATTTAGTACTTGAATATTTAAATGAAAGTTTATCATATTAATCATAAACATGATAAAATAGCCATTTTATTGATCTCTTCACTGATAATTTTTGAGTTTGTGTATTTGTAGGTCAGAAATCTGGATTTTCATGGTCATCATTCACAGATCAATACTGAACGGAAAACTTAAAGCTGATATTTTTCTCCATAGTGCGACTTTTTTATTAATTTGAAATGGAACATGTTTTTTCCTACATTTATTTGAAAGAGGAAATTTCAACATGATGACTATAAACAAAAAGGAGTCATATCATCACGATCATTGATGCACAAGAACTTGATCATATAAATACAACAATGTAATTATCAATTGAAAGATGGAACGAATGAACAAGATATTAGAATGTTGTTGTCCAAATAAACTTGCTTTGTCTTCTCATTTGAATCTCTCCATTCAATAAAGATGTACAGAGGAAGATCTTTGAAGAACAGATTGAAAAAATGTTTTGTCTAAGAATTGCAGGAATATTCTAGTGAATGAAATTATTTATTGACTTCACTCTTATATAGTGGACTGAATAATTGTACATAGCAAGCTGTGAATAAAGAAAGCAAAAACTTTAACAAAAAGTGTTTATATTATAAATTTGCAATTATAAGCATACTGTTATGTACACCACAAAGTTATATATAATTCAAATTGTTTGCCTATACAAGTATTGCAATGAACCTATAACAAAGAAAATCTTACCTCATGAAAAGAGTGAACTATTCAGTCAGAATATGAAATATTTTTTCAGTTCTATTTTTCATAATAGAATAAACAAGACAAAGATTTCAAAACAATATTTTTTCATTTATTTAGAAATTTCATCATTTTGTTTCAGTGAAAGGACTTTATTCTTTGACTGTAAAATATTATTATTATACATTCCAAAATAAGAATAATATTTATTGTCATATAAACAAATAAAAAACATGTTTGTGACAAAATTTAAAAAAAATTATATATATGTATATATATAAAAAATATAAAAAAAACTCGTATACATTTAAAACATTTTACTACCAAACAGCATTCATTGTAACATACACATAACTTTATATTTATATATATATATTTATAATTTTAATCCCATAGGATTTTATTTTGTCCCATGGGATATTAAAAATCCCATGGGATAATTATAGTCCCATGGGATTTTTTTTGTCCCATGGGACAACAAATATCCCATGGGACTACAATAATCCCATGGGACCAAAAAAAATCCCATGGGATTTAACCAAAATCCCATGGGATAATGGTAAATCCCATGGGATTTTGCCCTGTCCCATGGGATATTGAAAATCCCATGTTTTTATAATTCAAATTGCAAAATAAATATGAAAGTAACAGTATAAAACCAATGAAATTATTGAATCCCATGTAATTCCGCACATTTTGGTTATATACATGATATTGTAGCTCTTGTTTGAGGCGGCGGCGGATTTGCAAGTGAGTGTTTTGCAAATTAAAAGTGTCCAGTGTTTACTTATTGGAGTATTATTACTATGTTAAGGAGTAAAATAGCTCGAATTTTTGAAATTCAAGGTCTATAGTAGGGGGTTCAATATACCGCAGGGGGGTCAAAAATACCATGGCTAAGTAAAATTTTCAAAATATCTTTTCCAGTTTATTAAATACATACAAACTACTTATTGGAGTATTATAACTATGTTAAGGAGTTAGAATAGCTTGAATTTTTCAAATTCAAGGTCTATAGTAGGGGGTTCATTATACCGCAGGGGGGTCAAAATACCATGGCTGAGTAAAATTTTCAAAATATTTTTTCCAGTATATTAAATACATACAAACTACTTATTGAAGTATTATAACTATGTTAAGGAGTTAGAATAGCTTGAAGTTTTTAAATTCAAGGTCTGTAGTAGGGGGTTCAATATACCGCAGGGGGGTCAAAATACCATGGCTATGTAAAATTTTCAAAATATCTTTTCCAGTATATTAAATACATACAAACTACTTCTTGGAGTAATATAACTATGTTAAGGATTTAGAACAGCTTGAATTTTTGAAATTCAAGGTGAATAGTAGGGGGTTCCATATACCGCAGGGGGGTCAAATACCATGGCTAAGTAAAATTTTCCAAATATCTTTTTCAGTATATTAAATACATACAAACTACTTACTGGAGTATTGTAACTATGTTAAGGAGTTAGAATAGCTTGAATTTTTCAAATTCAAGGTCAATAGTAGGGGGTTCAATTTACCGCAGGGGTGTCAAAATACCATGGCTAAGTAAAATTTTCAAAATATCTTTTCCAGTTTATTAAATACATACAAACTACTTATTGGAGTATTATAACTATGTTATGGAGTTAGAATAGCTTGAATTTTTGAAATTCAAGGTCTATAGTAGGGGTTTCAATATACTGCAGGGGGGTCAAAATACCATGGCTGAGTAAAATTTTCAAAATATCTTTTCAAGTATATTAAATACATACAAACTACTTATTGGAGTATTATTACAATGTTAAAAGTTTGAATTGCTAGAATTTAAAAAAAATTAAGGTCTATAGTAGGGGTTTCAATATACCATGCACTACAAACCAGTAAAAGTCTGAATTGGCCTATATCTGTACTAGACTGTACTGATTTTTACTCGACCAGTCTGAGTTGGTCTGAAATTTACTTGATAATACTCGACTGTAGTCTGAACCATACTTAACAGTCTGAATTTGTACTTAACCAGTTCTTAACCATTTTATTCGAGTCTGAACCATGCTCGACCTAGTCTGAACCATACTCGACCTAGTCTGAACGGTACTCGACCTAGTCTGAACCATACTCGACCTAGTCTGAACCATACTCGACCTAGTCTGAACCATACTCGACCAAGTCTTAACCAACCTAGACCTATTCTTTGTATCTATCAACTGAAGTTTATCAATTTAGGAAATATTTTTAATAAAAATGTATTCAATATAGTATTGAAATTAAAATTTCACAATAATTAATCATAATATAACTTCAACACAATATTAATCAACACTTACATAATAATATATATCAACCTTACAATACCAATAAAACAAGCTGATCAAATAATCTAAACAATGAATTGTGACTAATATTTTCAATATTATTCAAAATTTTATGAATATTTCTGAAGTATTTTATGCTAACTGGACTATTTTCATTATTAACTTAAGCCTAGTATAGATTTATGTTGTCAGTTGACTTTAGTTAATAATGCAGTGAATGTTTTTTTTTAATAATATTTATATAAAATATATAAAAATAACTTAAATATTTAAAAAAAAAAGGAGAACTCAATTGTTTTGTTTTTATTAAAACAAGAATTTATTATAATCATGATAATAAAATTTCCATATCGATCCTTGATAACCTTTTTAAAAAAGGAAATGTGTTCCATAGTAACAGTAAAAATTTATTTCAATTGATTTAAGTATTTTTTGTTAAATTAAAGACATGGCATTCATTAAGCAATTTAATATGGTCTAATTGCCTCAGTACATGTGTGTTTTACCTATAGGTAAAAAGAAAGCCCTTTTTTCTTAAATTCGTGTATTACTTATCTTGTATATTCGAAAGGCCTCGTTTTTTTAAAGTTAAACAGGATGTTGCAATTTTAAATAAATGTCAGTTAGAATTTAATACCTCTGACCAGGTGTCACCTTATTTATGAGTTTGCCCCCAGCAGAGGTTATACTTTATATTTCACCACTACTCAGAAAAACAATTTTATTTATTTATTTAAATTTATCCCTTTTTGATATAAATTATATATAGTATATTATTTTTTATCCTATTAGTAAACATAATAATAGAAATATTTCTAATATAAGGTTAAACAATTTATAAATTTTGTTGGCTTTTGTTATATATGTCAGTTAAAAAGAAATTCATTTTAACAGTTAAAAAAGTAGAGGTTATTTGGTCTAGTATAGTTCAGACTGGTCGAGTATTGTTCAGACCTTTGGTTAAGTATGGTTTAGACTGGAAAAATAGGTCGAGTACAGATCAAGAATGGTTTAAGACTGTTTCAGACTGGTCGAGTAATAGTTCAGACTATTTTCAACGGCAAAAATAAGGGTCAAGTACGATTCAGTACAGTCGAGTATGGTTCAGACTGGGGTCGAGTAATGTCAAGTAAAAGTCAGCCCAATTCAGACTGGTCGAGTAAAAATCAGTACAGTCGAGTACAGATATAGGCCATTTCTGACTTTAATGGTTTGTAGTGATATGGTAGGGGGGTCAAAATACCACGGCAAAGTAAAATGTTCAAAACATCTTTTCCATCATGTTCAATACATACAAACTACTTATTGGAGTATTATAACTATGTTAAGGAGTTAAAATAGCTCGAATTTTTTGAAATTCAAGGTCTATAGTAGGGGGTTCAATATACCGCAGGAGGGTCAAAATACCATGGCTAAGTAAAATTTTCAAAATATCTTTTCCAGTTTATTAAATACATACAAACTACTTATTGGAGTATTATAACTATGTTAAGGAGTTAGAATAGCTTGAATTTTTGAAATTCAAGGTCTATAGTAGGGGGTTCAATATACCGCAGGGGGGTCAAAATACCATGGCTGAGTAAAATTTTCAAAATATCTTTTCCAGTATATTAAATACATACAAACTACTTATTGGAGTATTATAACTATGTTAAGGAGTTAGAATAGCTTGAATTTATTTAATTCAAGGTCTGTAGTAGGGGGTTCAATATACCGCAGGGGGGTCAAAATACCATGGCTATGTTAAATTTTCAAAATATCTTTTCCAGTATATTAAATACATACAAACTACTTATTGGAGTAATATAACTATGTTAAGGATTTAGAATAGCTTGAACTTTTGAAATTCAAGGTCTATAGTAGGGGGTTCAATATACCGCAGGGGGTCAAAATACCATGATTGAGTAAAATTTTCAAAATATCTTTTCCAGTTTATTAAATACATACAAAGTACTTATTGGAGTAATATAACTATGTTAAGGAGTTAGAATAGCTTGAATGTTTGAAATTCAAAGTCTATAGTAGGGGGTTCAATTTACCGAATGGGGGTCAAAATACCATGGCTTAGTAAAATTTTCAAAATATCTTTTCCAGTTTATTAAATACATACAAACTACTTATTGGAGTAACATAACTATGTTAAGGATTTAGAATAGCTTGAATTTTTGAAATTCAAAGTCTATAGTAGGGGGTTCAATTTACCGCAGGGGGGTCAAAATACCATGGCTAAGTAAAATTTTAAAAATATCTTTTCCAGTATATGAAATACATACAAACTACTTATTGCAGTATTAATACAATGTTAAAAGTTTGAATTGCTAGAATTAAAAAAAATTTAAGGTCTATAGTAGGGGTTTCAATATACCATGGTAGGGGGGTCAAAATACCATGGCAAAGTAAAATGTCCAAAACATCTTTTCCATCATGTTCAATACATACAAACTATGTATTGGAGTATTATTACTATGTTAAGGAGTTAAAATAGCTCGAATTTTTGAAATTCAAGGTCTATAGTAGGGGGTTCAATTCACCACAGGGGGGTCAAAATACCATGGCGAGGTATAAACTTGTTGGAAAAGATATTTTAAAATTTTTGTTTTGCCATGGTATTTTGACCCCCTGCGGTATATTGAACCCGCTACTCTAGACCTTTAATTCAAAAAATTCTTGCAATTCTAATTTTTTTATATAGTTAGAATACACCACTAAGCAGTTTGTATGTATGAAACTTGCTGGAAAAGTTATTTTGAAAATTTTACTTTGCCATGGTATTTGGACCCCCTGCGGTATATTGAACCCCCTACTCTAGGCCTTTAATTTCAGAAATTGTGGCAATTTGAACTTTTTTATGTAGTAAGAATACACCAATAAGTTGTTTGTATGTATTAAACTTCCTGGAAAAGATATTTTGAAAATTTTACTTAGCCATGGTATTTTGACCCTGCGGTATATTGAACCCCCTACTCTAGGCCTTTAATTTCAGAAATTCTGGCAATTTGAACTCTTTTATGTAGTAAGAATACACCAATAAGTAGTTTGTATGTATTAAACTTGCTGGAAAAGATATTTTGAAAATTTTACTTTGCCATGGTATTTTGACCCCCCTGCGGTATATTGAACCCCCTACTCTAGGCGTTTAATTTCAGAAATCTAGCAATTCTAACTCTTTGATGTAGTTAGAATACACCAATAAGTAGTTTGTATGTATTAAACTTGCTGGAAAAGATATTTTGAAAATTTTACTTTGCCATGGTATTTTGACACCCTGCGATATATTGAACCCCTTACTATAGACAATTAAAAAAAATCTGCCAATTTTAACTCTTATATGTAGTTAATATACACACACAAGTAGTTTGCATGTATTAACTTTGATGGAAAAGATATTTTGAAAATTTTACTTTGCCATGGTATTTTGACCCCCCTGCGGTATATTGAACCCCTCACTCTGGACCTTTAATTTAAAAAGTTCTGGCATTTCTAACTTTTTTATGTAGTTAGAATACACAAATAAGCACTTTGTATGTATTAAACTTGCTTGAAAAGTTATTTTGAAAGTTTTACTTTGCCATGGTTTTTTGACCCCCCTGCGGTATATTGAACCCCCTACTCTAGGCCTTTAATTTCAGAAATTCTGGCAATTCGAACTCTTTTATGTAGCTAGAATACACAAATAAGTAGTTTGTATGTATTTAACTTGCTGGAAAACATATTTTGAAAATTTTACTTTGCCATGGTATTTTGACTCCCTGCGATATATTGGACCCCTTACTCTAGACAATTCAAAAAATTCTGGCAATTTTAACTCTTATATGTAGTAAATATACACCAACAAGTAGTTTGTATGTATTAAACTTGATGGAAAAGATATTTTGAAAATTTTACTTTGCCATGGTATTTTGACCACCCTCCGGTATATTGAACCCCTTACTCTAGACCTTTAATTAAAAAAATTCTGGCAATTCTAACTTTTTTTTATAGTAAGAACACACAAATACGCAGTTTGTATGTATTAAACTTGCTGGAAAAGTTATTTTGAAAATTTTACTTTGCCATGGTATTTTGACCCCCCTGCAGTATATTGAACCCCCTACTCTAGGCCTTTAATTTCAGAAATTCAAGCAATTCCAACTCTTTTATGTAGTTATATTACTCCAATAAGTAGTTGGTATGTATTTAATATACTGGAAAAGATATTTTGAAAATTTTATTTTGCCATGGTATTTTGACCCCCCTGTGGTATACTGAACCCCCTACTCTAGGCCCTTAATTTCCAAAAATCTGGCAATTCTAACTTTTTTATATAGTTAGAATACACAAATAAGCAGTTTGTATGTATTAAACTTGCTGGAAAAGTTATTTTGAAAATTTTACTTTGCCAAGGTATTTTGACCCCCCTGCAGTATATTGAACCCCCTACTCTTGGCCTTTAATTTCAAAAATTCTGGCAACTCTAACTCTTTTATGCAGTTAGAATACACCAATAAGTAGTTTGTATGTATTAAACTTGTTGGAAAAGATATTTTTAAAATTTTACTTTGGATGGTATTTCGACCCCCCCCTGCAGTATATTGTACCCCCTACTCTAGACCTTTAATTTCCAATAATCTGGTAATTCTTACTCTTTTATGTAGTAAGAATACACAGTTAAATCAAATATAAATAAATATGGATTAGGTCAAACAATTCTTGGGGGAGATTTTAACGACATCTGGTCATTAATTGATACAAAAAATAAAACTAAATCCTCTAAAAAATTTGATAAACCAGTAACAGGTTTAAAAGGGCTTATAAAATCATGTAAATTGATAGACATTTGGAGAAGTAGAAATAAAAATCTAAGGCAATTCACGTGGTGTAGAAAAGATAGATCATCTAGATCAGAAGCCACCAGAATTGATTACTTTCTGATTTCAAAAGAAGTACAAAAAAATTGTAAAAGCTGCGATATTAGACCTTTAGTACAGAAAATAACTGACCATAATGCAGTATCTTTGAAAATTAATACTGAAAGAGGAAATAAGGGGCGTGGCTACTGGAAATTAAACTCCAGTGTTTTAAATAATGATGACTATGTAAATGAAATAAACAAATTAATAAACAGATATGAAAACGAATCAATTAACTGTGATGATTTAGGGATACTATGGGACAATTTGAAAATAGAGGTAAGAGATGCAAGTTTAGACTATTGTAAAAGAAAAGCCAAATTTAAAAAAGATAAAATAAATATCCTAGAAAAACAACTAAATGATCTCAATAATAAAGCAAATAATGGTACAGATGTAAATCATATATTACAAAAAGAAATTGAGAATTTGGAAAATGATCTAGATTGTTTATATAAAGACAAAATTAAAGGACAAAAAATAAGATCAAGGGTAAAGTGGTTCGAAGAAGGGGAAAAAAATAGTGCATACTTTTTGGGACTAGAAAAAAGTCGTCAAACAAAAAAGATTATAACTGAACTATATGATGAAAATGGGATCCCAACAACTGATCAAGATAAAATTCTAAATCTACAAGTGAAATATTACAAAAAACTTTATGAGTCGACTAATCCTTGTGAAAATGAAGTTAAAACATATATTAATGAAACAAAATTAACAAAAACGCTTAAAGATTCCGATAGTAATCAATGTGAAGGGAAAGTAACAGAAATTGAATGCACTGATGCAATTTTTAAAATGAAGCTTAATAAATCCCCTGGTCTTGATGGACTGACAGTGGAATTTTATAGGCAATTTTGGACAAGCCTTAAACATATTGTCGTCAAAGTATTTAATTATAATTATGAAAAAAAAGAACTTACAAACTCACAAAAGAAAGGTGCAATTTCACTAATTTTTAAAAAAATTGATCCTCTTTCATTAGATAATTATCGTCCCATAACTTTATTAAACATTGATACTAAACTATTAGCTTATGTATTAGCTCAGAGACTTAAAAAAGTACTACCATCTATTATTAGTTTAGATCAAACAGGATATGTTAAAAATAGATATATTGGTTTTAACATCAGACAAATTCAAGATATAATAGATTATTCTGAGAAATTTAATATAGAAGGAGCAATCCTTTTCTTAGATTTTAGTAAAGCTTTTGACTCACTAGAATGGACTTTTATGACCGAAACACTGAAACGGTTTGGATTTAAAAGTAGCTTTATCAGATGGGTGGAAACTATGTATAACGACATTAAGGGATGTATCTTAAATAATGGGTGGGTCTCAGGTCCGTTTAAAATATTTCGTGGGATAAGACAAGGGTGTCCGATTTCAGCGTTACTTTTTGTTATAACAGTAGAATTAATGGCAATAAGACTTAGAAGTAATAAAGATTTTAAAGGTATAAAAATTACATTAGATGGAAAATCTTGTAATTTAAAAATTTGTCAATTAGCTGATGATACAACACTTTTTCTTCAGTCAAGGAAAGAAATAAGTTTAGCTCTCAGTATAATTGAAACATTTGGCAGTTTTTCAGGGCTTAAGCTAAATAGAAATAAAACTGAAGGGGTATGGTTAGGACGACTAAAAAGTTCAAAAGATAAATATGAAAATATAAATTGGACCGACAAACCAATCAAAAGCCTTGGAATATATTTTGGGTATGACAAAAAAGAGTGTCAAACATTAAATATTGAAAAAGTGTTGGACAAATTAACGAAACTTGTAGAAAGATGGGCAAAAAGAAAGTTAACAATACTTGGAAAAATATTAGTAGTAAAAGCTCTTCTTCTACCAAATATAACCTACATTGCGACTAACAGTATCATTACTAAAGAAAATCTACAAAATATAAATAAAATCTTATATAAATTCATTTGGAACGGAGGAAAAGATAAAATAAAAAGGTCAATAATAACAAAAAACTTCGCAGAAGGGGGGTTAAAAATGATTGATATAGAATCCTATATAAAATCTATACATTTAAAATGGATTATAAAAATATTAGAATCAGAATGTGCAAATTGGTCTGTATTATCAAAACTATACCATAATAAATTTGGAAAAAACCTTCTTATTTTTAAGATGAATGTGAATAACACAAAATTGCTAGATAAAAACATATGGAACAGTACACCAACCTTCTATCAAGAGATGATAAAAACATGGATAAATGTAAATAATTGTGAAAACAATCATCATGATCAAATCAATAATTATTTAGAAATCAGAAAACAAGTTATATGGGGAAACAAATTCATAAAATTTCAAGGAAAATGTCTGTTCTTTGATAACTGGATTGAAAGTAACATACTATATATAAATGACATAATAGATAAAAGAGGAAATATATCAGAAGAAATGATTATTTCAAAATTAAGAAATAAAAGGAATTGGATTTTAACTTTGCCATGGTATTTTGACCCCCCCTGCAGTATATTGAGCCCCCTACTCAAGACCTTTAATTTCCAAAAATCTGGCAATTCTTACTCTTTTATGTACTTAGAATTCACCAATAAGTAGTTTGTATGTAGTTAATTGCTGGAAAAGATAATTTTAAATTTTACTTTGCCATGGTATTTTGACCCCCTGCAGTATATTGAACCCCTTACTCTAGACAATTCAAAAAATTCTGGCAATTTTAACTCTTATATGTAGTTAATATACACCAACAAGTAGTTTGTATGTATTAAACTTGATGGAAAAGATATTTTGAAAATTTTACTTTGCCATGGTATTTTGACCCCCCTGCAGTATATTGAACCCCCTACTCTAGGCCTTTAAGTAAAAAAATTCTGGCAATTCTAACTTTTTTAAATAGTTAGAATACACAAATAAGCAGTTTGTATGTATTAAACTTGCTGGAAAAGATATTTTGAAAATTTAACTTTGCCATGGTATTTTTGACCCCCCCCCCCTGCAGTATATTGAGTATTGAGCCCCCTACTCTAGACCTTTAATTTCAGAAATTCTGGCAATTCTAACTCTTTTATGTAGTTAGAATACACCAATAAGTAGTTTGTATGTATTAAACTTGTTGGAAAAGATATTTTTAAAATTTTACATTGTCATGGTATTTTGACCCCCTGCAGTATATTGTACCCCCTACTCTAGACCTTTAATTTTCAAAAATCTGGCAATTCTGACTCTTTTATGTACTATGAATACACCAATAAGTAGTTTGAATGTATTTAACTTGCTGGAAAAGATATTTGAAAATTTAACTTTGCCGTGGTATTTTGACCCCCCCTGCAGTATATTGAGCCCCCTACTGAAGACCTTTAATTTCCAAAAATCTGGCAATTCTTACTCTTTCATGTACTTAGAATTCACCAATTAGTAGTTTGTATGTAGTTAATTGCTGGAAAAGATAATTTTAAATTTTACTTTGCCATGGTATTTTGACCCCCTGCAGTATATTGAACCCCTTACTCTAGACAATTCAAAAATTCTGGCAATTTTAACTCTTTTATGTAGTAAGAATACACCAATAAGTAGTTTGTATGTATTTAACTTGCTGGAAAAGATAATTTGAAAATTTTACTTAGACATCGTATTTTGCCCCCCCCCCCCCCCCCCCCCTGCGGTATATTGAACCCCATATTATAGACCTTGAATTTGAAAAATTCAAGCTATTCTAACTCCTTAACATAGTTACAATACTCCAGTAAGTAGTTTGTATGTATTTAATATACTGAAAAAGATATTTTGAAAATTTAACTTTGCCATGGAATTTTGACCCCCCCCCCCTGCGGTATACTGAACCCCCTACTCTAGACCTCCCCTACTCTAGACCTTTAATTTCCAAAAATCTGGCAATTCATACTCTTTTATGTAGTTAGAATTCACCAATAAGTAGTTTGTATGTATTTAATTGCTGGAAAAGATAATTTTAAAAATTTACTTTGCCATGGTATTTTGACCCCCTACAGTATATTGAACCCCTTACTCTAGACAATTCAAAAAATTCTGGCAATTTTAAACTCTTATATGTAGTTAATATACACCAACAAGTAGTTTGTATGTATTAAACTTGATGGAAAAGTTATTTTGAAAATTTTACTTTGCCATGGTATTTTGACCCCCTTGCAGTATATTGAACCCCTACTCTAGACCTTTAATTTCCAATAATCTGGCAATTCTTACTCTTTTATGTAGTATGAATACACCAATAAGTAGTTTGAATGTATTTAACTTGCTGGAAAAGATATTTTGAAAATTTAACTTTGCCATGGTATTTTGACCCCCCTGCAGTATATTGAGCCCCCTACTCTAGACCTTTAATTTCCAAAAATCTGGCAATTCTTACTCTTTTATGTAGTTAGAATTCACCAATAAGTAGTTTGTATGTATTTAATTGCTGGATAAGATAATTTGAAAATTTTACTTTGCCATGGTATTTTGACCCCCTGCGATATATTGAACTCCTTACTCTAGACAATTTAAAAATTTTGTCAATTTTAACTCTTATATGTAGTTAATATACACCAACAAGTAGTTTGTATGTATTAAACTTGATGGAAAAGATATTTTGAAAATTTTACTTTGCCATGGTATTTTGACCCCCCTGTGGTAAATTGAACCCCTTACTCTAGACAATTCAAAAAATTCTGGCAATTTTAACTCTTATATGTAGTTAATATACACCAACAAGTAGTTTGTATGTATTAAACTTGATGAAAAAGATATTTTGAAAATTTTACTTTGCCATGGTATTTTGACCCCCCTGCGGTATATTGAACACCTTACTCTAGACAATATAAAAAAATTCTGGCAATTTTAACTCTTTATGTAATTAATATACACCAACAAGTAGTTTGTATGTATTAAACTTGATGGAAAAGATATTTTGAAAATTTTACTTTGCCATGATATTTTGACCACCTGCAGTATATTGAACCCCTTACTCTAGACCTTTAATTAAAAAAGTTCTGGCGATTCTAACTTTTTTATATTGTTAGAATACACAAATAAGCAGTTTGTATGTATTAAACTTGTTATAAAAGTTATTTTGAAAATTTTACTTTGTCATGGTATTTTGACCCGCCTGCAGTATATTGAACCCCCTACTCTAGGCCTTTAATTTCAGAAATTCTGGCAATTCGAACTCTTTTATGTAGTTAGAATACACAAATAAGTAGTTTGTATGTATTTAACCTGCTGGAAAAGATATTTTGAAAATTTTACTTTGCAATGGTATTTTGACCCCCCTGCGGTATACTGAACCCCCTACTCTAGGCCTTTAATTTCCAAAAAATCTGGCAATTCCAACTTTTTTATATAGTTAGAATACACAAATAAGCAGTTTGTATGTATTAAACTTGCTGGAAAAGTTATTTTGAAAATTTTACTTTGCCATGGTATTTTGACCCCCTGCAGTATATTGAACCCCTTACACTAGACAATTCAAAAAATTCTGGCAATTTTAACTCTTATATGTAGTTAATATACACCAACAAGTAGTTTGTATGTATTAAACTTGATGGAAAAGATATTTTGAAAATTTTACTTTGCCATGGTATTTTGACCCTCCTGCAGTATATTGAACCCCTTACTCTAGACAATTCAAAAAATTCTGGCAATTTTAACTCTTATATGTAGTTAATATACACAACAAGTAGTTTGTATGTATTAAACTTGATGGAAAAGATATTTTGAAAATTTTACTTTGCCATGGTATTTTGACCCCCCTGCCTGTATATTGAACCCCTTACTCTAGACCTTTAATTAAAAAAAATCTGGCAATTCTAACTTTTTTTAATAGTTAGAATACACAAATAAGCAGTTTGTATGTATTAATCTTGCTAGAAAATTATTTTGAAAATTTTACTTTGCCATGGTATTTTGACCCCCTTGCAGTATATTGAACTCCCTACTCTAGGCCTTTAATTTCAGAAATTCTGGCAATTCGAACTCTTTTATGTAGTTAGAATACACAAATAAGTAGTTTGTATGTATTTAACCTGCAGGAAAAGATATTTTGAAAATTTTACTTTGCCATGGTATTTTGACCCCCCTGCGGTATACTGAACCCCCTACTCTAGGCCTTTAATTTCCAAAAATCTGGCAATTCTAACTGTTTTATGTAGCTAGAATTCACCAATAAGTAGTTTGTATGTATTTAACTTGCTAGAAAAGATATTTTTAAAATTTTACTTTGCCATGGTATTTTGACACCCTCTCCCTTTTTTTTTACCAAGGAAAATCAAAACTACCCTTATATATATATATATATATATATACATATGTTATAATTACCAATAATTAAAGCATTCAAGCTACAGTACGTACAGCCTGTGACATCCTCTTAGTTATGTCCACCCTCTTGCATGGTCAACATCCAATGGTGAACATTTATTGGGGTATTCAATCTTGAGATGTTGGCCATTTATTGGGGGTCATAAAACATAGGTAGATTTTTTATCTCATTATGTTACCTGTTAAAATCAATCAGGGTTGAAGTTTTCAGCTGGTATGTTTCATTAAAATTTACCTGTACAGGTAACTCAGGTTTCTTTGAAAATTGACATTTCACCTTTTTTGGAAAATGTAGAATAAAATATTGTTTTAGTCTGTTTAATTTATTATTTGTTTTTTTGTTTAAATGTTATTTAAAATTTTTTTTATTTTTTTTTCATTTTAGTATGGGTTTTTTTCATTACTTTTTTGTTTCTTATTCTTTTAATTTCTTCTTGGTAAGAATCTTGAGTAAAAAATGGCAAAAAGTCAAAGATAAAGTTATTGACTAGCATTTGAAATAAACACTTTTAATAATTGTTTTTTTTAAGTAAAAGGTTTATTAAATGTACATTATGTACATTGTATTCAATTGTTTGTTAGCATTATTAAATGAGTTATTACCATTAATAATAACTAATAATCATGCAAATGATATTCAAAAAAAAAAAGAATATTAAACAAGTCGGTTTCTTAACAAAATAAGATGATCAATATCAATCCTTTTACAATAAATTTTGATAACATCTAATATTATTCAGGAAAACTACAAGTTTCATTATATATGGTTTAGGAAAAAAACTAATTCTGTTTATCTAAATTTTTTTCAAATCTCAAAACAAGAGTTGTGCACAAACAATCACTGAAAAGACTGATTTTCCAAATGTCCACCTAGTTATCATCAAATTTTGATAAATGCTCATTGAACGAGAATGCTAATCATAATGAAAAATGTTCTTATCTCTGAATAAAGTGAATCTTATGAAAAGAAATTATTTTAAGAAATTGAAATTTATTAAATATGTTATTTTCAGTTTGGTTAATTTCTTTCAAAATTTGTCTCCAGAAAAAATAATGTGCACTTCTAAAAATGGTGACACTTTTATGGTCTATTAATTAAATCATATTTTTTTTCAGTGTATTATATTGTTGAAAGTGCTGGACTGGCATTATACATATTCTTGGTATACATTTGCAAAGAATATTTCACTCAACCTAGGCCTTTTAGATAAAGTTAATAATTGCAGGGACTTGAATGAATTAAGACTTTTAAAGTCCTTAATAAAAAATGAATTTAAAGATAATCTAAGAATAAAAACTTATGATAAAAACTGTAAACTTGATTGTGTCAATAGGTAGAATTTTTGGTCATAATTTAGAAATAGAAAATAATGGACAATATAAAATACCTAGAAAGGATAGAATATGTAAACAGTGTCTCTTGTAGGTCAACGAAAACACCTATTCCTTGATTGTAAAATTAACAAAACAACTTTGAGATAATCTATATGAAAATTATTTACCTTCTCATAATAATGTCTCTTACCCAAAAACAAAAAGTAAAAGAAATGCTTAACCTCTAAAACATGGATCATGTTTAAAATATCATATGACAATAAAAATATTATCAAATTTTGCTGCAATGAATATTTCTAATATTTATATGTTATTTAATTGAGAAATAATTAACTGCCTAAATTTTATTTAGCGTAAGTCCTAAAGACAATCTTAAACATAAACAATGTTGAATGCAGATCAGTCTATCTACAATAATAAACAATTTTGATTTAGAAAATTAATTTGAGAAACACCTTTTCATTAGAAAAGGCAGGCATTGTAAATGTATGCAATTATATTTGAAAATGATACTTAATATAAAAAATAACTTAAATTGATTAAAAATTATTTAAAAGGTATAATATTAAAACTAATGGTCATGAGACAATTATTTTTTTTGAGCTGTTTGTTCACCTAGTTTTATTATTTCATTTTATTTTTGAATTTCTTGTCATAAACACAGTTACTAAATTTGACAAACACATACATGTATATTTTACCTGAGACACATGACCTGTAAGTTATATAATTTTAACACTTCAATGCATTCAAGATTTCCCTTTATCCTTGACTAGTTTTTGATTAATACCTTGTGTATTAAAAAAGCAACAGGGACATATAGGGCCACCATGGTGAACATATTTTTTATGGCCACCATTAATAAGATAAAGTCACAGGTAGTACTGTACATATGGTCTAGTTATAATGTGTCAATAAGTATTTTGAATGACATTTTATTGGTAAAGACTTCAGAGCACTTATACCAAGCAAAGATATTTCTTTTAATTAAGCATGGAAAATGTACCTCCCCTTCTTGTACAGTTGGTACAATAATGAATGATTTTTTAATCTATGATAAGCTTTAGAATAATGTAAAATGTTCTAATATTTTTCTAGGATGAAAAAAACAGGGGGGTTCAATTTACCATGGGGGTTCAATTTTCCATACAGGGGGGTTCAATTTACCATAGCGGTATTTTGACCCCGGGGTCAATTTACCATGGGGTTCAAAATACCATATGACACCGGCTCAAATATGTGTCCATCGCTAGCGAGAGTGCAATTAATAGGAAAAATGAGACAATGCAATTTAACAAAATCAACGTTTTAAACAGTTCAGAGGGAGATAATTTAAAGATCAATTAATACAGGAGCTAATTGGAGAAATTTGCGGCTGTGGCGAAAATATGATAAAACAAATTTTGAGGGTCTTTATAGGTTGCCACTCATGCTATTTGGGTTTAGCAAAAGCTACGTGTTGCAGGTCGTACTTTGACCTATGAGTGTTTACTCTTACAAATTATGATTTGGATGGAGAGTTTTCTCATTGGCTCTCATACCACATCTTCTTATTTCTATTCATTGCAAAATGCATCATTGAACTCACAGTCAGTTTTAAAAATATTTCACAACAATAGCTATAAAATTATCTACTCATGCATAATATGGCGAGATGGTTTGTTTTATAAACTGTTATTAAATAGTATAAATGGTAAGATGTATAATGTAGTGTTACTCCTCCAAAACCATACAAAGTCGGATATATTTGTGATATGACGTATACATGTAGTGTTTTGTACTTCCTTTATTTGTCCCCACCACCAATGATGAAAATGACAATAATTATAATTTACTTATTTTTAAATCTGTTCTTATAATATAAAAAAGAAGACGTGGTATGATTGCCAATGAGACAACTCTCCACAAGAGACCAAAATGACACAGAAATTAACACTTATAAGTAACCGTAAGGCCTTCAACAATGAGCAAAGCCAATACCGCATAGTCAGTACAAAAGGCCCCGAAATGACAATGTAAAACAATTCAAACGAGAAAACTATTTTGCTCAGTAAAGGTTTCCCTATGATTAAGTATCAAGATAAAAGGCAATAAAACAACAAAACTCATAAGAGCCAAAATTGCCCAAAATGGGACCTGAAAATTTACCATAAAATATATTCAGACACATTGCAGTATTTTTTTTAATCTATAATTGTAGTTTTAAAGATATTATTAAACCTAAAATATTAAAAGTCATCGCCGTAAATCTTCACTTAGAAAAAAATAAAACACAACTCTCTATATATGTTAGAGACCACCAGGCCTCAGTAAACAAAAAATAAATATAGTATTTTTATGTTTATTCAGACACAAATCTAATTAAATAACAGCGGATCTGAAAACGCTCCATTCTATTATCTGTTTAAAGACCATTGGGATTCTCGGTTTTGTCGGATTTATATACACCTTCAAAAATGTGAAGACTGAATGTCATTGGCTTATGTAATATTTACTAGAACAGAAAGTATCAAAGGACTGAAGTACTGAACATCGGATGACCACAAGTTCTCGTTGATGGTCACACGCACTTTGTCTTAATGAAAATCACATCACAATACCTGAAAGTGAGGTTAACTTACAGAGACATATTTTTTCTGAGACAAGTTCGTGCGTGGATGAACGGGTTCGTCTAGATATTCAACATGATATAGTCAGTATCAAAAACGAAACTACCTATTATTCTATATATAACAGTTACATGTTTACATAATTTTTATTCAAATGCTATAGCATTCTATTCTACTATTCTAATAATAGTGCAGTGCAAGTGCATGGTGAAAACACTTCTATAATAATTCGGATTTTCTAATAGTTTGGATTTATGTAAGCATTCATTTTCCCGTATAAACGTTCTTGAGATGTTCTTCCGAATGCGTTAACACAATTGTCCTGTATGTGTGCCTAGATATAACTTACTTATAACTTGAAAATATATTTCTAACGACGTAACATTTTCATATAATTAATTTAATATGTTCTAAAAAAAATAATTTTATGAGTATTACTTGAAGCGACAAGGAATGCTATTTTGCACTCGGTTATGTCTGCGTTTTTATACGATCGGTAACATGTACCAGTCCAAGCCGAACGTCAAATCTCTGTTGCGACAATACATCGGAATGCCCTCACGGTCATCGTGATGTAAACATGAAGTGTGGGCAGGAGGACGTGTGCTTCCTTGTTCCAGGACAAACACTATTGTTTAATTTTTTCTCTCATTTTCTCATAGTTATCAGAATAATCTGTCCGGGTAAGGTGAAATGGATTTCTGTGAAGTAGCATGTTAAAAATCCGACTCAGGGTGTTGGTCTATTACAAAACAGGGTTAATATTCATTTCACATTAATATGTTCCCGTAAGAATATTCACCTGCCCAAGTCTGGAGCCTGTAATTCAGTGGATTGTCGTCTGTTGATGTGTTACATACCGGTTTTTGTTTTTCGTTCATTTTTTGTACATAAATTATGTCGTTAGTTTTCTCGTTTGAATTGTTTTACATTTGTCATTAAGGGGCCTTTTATAGCTGATTATGCGGTATGGGCTTTGCTCATTGTTGAAGGCCGTAAGGTGACCTATAGTTGTTAATTTCTGTGTCATTTGGTGTTTTGTGGAGAGTTATCTCATTGGCAATCATAAAACAGTCTTTTATATATATATATATACATTTCAATTTTCCGCTGGACGTCAAGCATACATTCATAATCATGTAAGTGTGCAATAAATGCATGAAAACATAATAAAAAGATGCAAGCAAATGTCATGCACCGAGTTGAAGGTCATCCCATATCTCCTTTAATTCCTTTTTTTGGGAAGGGGGGGGGGGGGGCTCGGTTGGCGAGTAGTCCAAGTATCTAGCCTGTCAACACTTACATGTAGGTTGTGAGTTCGAATCCCACACGTGGCAGGTAAGCTCGACTCCAATCTTAATTTAATAGAATTATTAGTTTTTCCTACCGAAAGTCGGTGGTTCTTTCCAGGGACTTCGGCTTCTTCCATCAATATAAACTCACCGCCACGATATAGCATGATAGTGTTGAAAGTGGCGTTAAAAAGCAATCAATCAACAAATTAATCAACCAATCATCCATACCGGTACAATTATAAATGCAAGAGAGGATCATTTTGTAGCTATCGTTATTAAATATTTTTAAAATTGACTCTGAGTTCATTGGTGTCTTTTGCAATGAATAGAAATAAGAAGATATGATATGAGTGCCAATGAGAGTATTCTACATCTAAGTCATAATGTGTAAAAGGAAACAATTATTATAGGTTAAATTACGGCCTTCAACACGGAGCTTTTACTCAAACCGAACAGCAAGCTATAAATAAGAGCCACACAATTTTTTTTATCATATTTTCGCCGCTGCAGGGAAATTCTTCAACTAGTTC
Organism: Mytilus edulis; assembly: GCA_019925275.1. Taxonomy (NCBI): domain Eukaryota; kingdom Metazoa; phylum Mollusca; class Bivalvia; order Mytilida; family Mytilidae; genus Mytilus; species Mytilus edulis. The sequence continues at coordinate 53,266,729 of CM034350.1, read as the reverse complement.
CTGTATCAATTGATCTTAATCTTCCGCCGAAATGTTTGAAACGTTAATTTTTGTTAAAATGCATGGTCTCACTTTATCTTAAAAATGCACTTTCGCTTAAAAGATTAAAGATCTATTTCTAAAACGTAATAAGTTAACTACATATGCTCAATATTGTAGATCCCGTATATTCATTATTGTAGATCCATCGATAAAAATTCACAATTTGACAATTTTCCATCAATAATATCTGGTGTGATTTTTTTCATCTTTAATCAAGGAACAAACATGTCAAGGTTTTTTTCTTTTTACATCTCAACCATTTTCCAAACGATAGCTAAAGATTTGATCCGGGTTTATATTAAATCTGCAGAAGCAGATCGGAATCAGTTCTGACGTGGTGAGTAATCGCTTTAATCGTAATCATGTTCATTGACCATCAGGACGATGAATGCACATCATCATAATGATGTTTCGACATCATCATAATGCTGTTCTGACACCCTATAAAGATGTAAACCGAACCACACCCTATGATGTTACATTGTCATAATATAATGACATTACCACATCATATAAGATCTTGAGTAGGCCGTCGCTTCAACAACATGTGCAAAGTTCAGTTTTGAAAAAGCCATCTGACATGTCTGAGCAAGTAAGGAGTAGTGATGCCTCTCAAGTGTCTGTTCATGGTAGAACCCTGGGTAAAACACACAAGAACAAAATTTATTCACACAAAAAGGATTCTACACCTCTTACAAGCCCTTGGTACATAATGGTAACATCTCCTGCAAGGCATCAGTGTATACAGGCAAACAAGTCTCAAAAAACATGGCACACCTCAGTACAAACATGTTTTCAGTATTGGCTAACTTGGACAAGACATCTAGTAGAAAAAACACAATAAAAAGCAAGACACAGCTATGCAATCAAACAAAGGTTTACAAGAAGAATCCATAAGTAAACAATGTAAAACTGATCAGATTTTACCACTCCAAAAAGTTCATATACATATTTTTGGTAAGTCATTTACTTTTATTTCTAAAACAATGCAGGTTAAAATAAAAGAACTAAAACAGTTTATTGAAAAGGTTTCAGGTATTAAACAGAATATGCAGTACTTACAGACCAGAGCTGGAACATGTTTGTCAACCAATGATGTGATAAAATGTACAGATAATGATATCCTGAAATTGTACCAACCAGGCCTAGGAGGTGTAAGAGAAAGCCCAGTTCATCCTGGTGATTATTGTGGACCATGTTCTCTCTGCAAAAAGGACAGTTATTATGATTACTTACACCTAGGTTCTAAATCTTATCAATTAGAATTTGTTGACTTTGTTAAATCTAAACACAAAATACTAGTAAGTGAAAAAGACTGCATATGCAAGTCATGTATGTTAAAACTCAATAGGAATTTTTCACATAAAGCTCTGGCAGAGGAAAGCTTACAGACTGCCAAAAAACCAAAACTGGAATGTGCACTTGCTCTGTGTAACTCCTGTACAAATACATCTGTAACAAGAAATTATTCATCATTAGATACTGATGAATTAAACACTTGCTTTTCAGTCAGTCTTCAGGAAGCTCAAATTGAATCTATATTTCTTTGTGATGGCCATTACTTAAAGGCATACAATTATTATAAAACTTGTAAAGCTAAATGTAAAATGTGCAATTTATCATTATTCAAGAAATATTATGCTAATTTTGACCAAATTTATTTGCAGCAATATATGTATGAACAAGGCACAACTGACAAAATATTGACAAGAGGTGATGTAATATGCAAAAAAATGTCATTCAATTCTTTACAGATATACAGGCCAACAGCAACATAATAAAAAGGTAGAATGTGTTAGTCCTAGAGAGTATGTATCATTAATTTTGAAGCAAGCAGTAAGTGGTACTTTAGATATTGATATACCAGCTATCAATAAACTTTAACTGAACTTATCAAATTTGTGTGTACTGAATTAATGCAGGACAAAGCTTTGCTTCTTTCAGAAATTGTTAACAAGTTTCAAGAGTTTGGAGGTTGTTTTTCATCAAATCTGAGACAAAACCAGACCAGATTTATACTTGAAAAACTACAGTTTATTTTCAGTTCAAACATTGACACAGACAAAATAGATAAAATTGGTACTATGGTGAAACTGCATGGAGTTGAAGACCGCAGATGCTTAGTCTTGGCATTACAAGGACACCAAAAAGAGAAATTATCTAATACAAAGTCAGAAATTGTCATTTGTCAGTCTAAGCACGGAAATGATAATACTCTTGAAAAAGCCTGTGTAATTCTTAAACAAATGATTAAAGACTGCATAAAAAATTTAAATTTTGACTTTAAAACTGTAGATGATGCTAAATTAGTTGACATTGTGAAAAATAGTTGTCCTCCTGATCTTTGGGAATTTGTTACATCTCTAACATCATCTAATAAATTGAAATCTGCTGTAGAAGTAGATAAAACTTTTGAAAATATTGATTTTAAACTAATTAACATATTGTTTTCATTACTGTTCAAGTTTGATACAAAATGCAATACTTTCCAATTAATCATTTCAGATATAATTGATAAGTTCACCACATCTTCCAGTGATTGCATTAATCTTCTTAACAAATTTGGTATCTGTGTTTCAAAACAAACTTTTGAACGCAATCAAACAATGGTAGTTGAAAATAAGGTAAATAAGCCTGTTGACAAAATACCATCAACACTTACAATTGCTTCAATTGATAATGTCAATAAAAGATCTAGTTATGCTGCAGTAAAGTCTACTGATGTGCACCGTTGATTTGATGGGACATCAGTTCAGCTAGTAGAGCCGAAACCACAAAGTATTTCCTTAAATCCAAATGAAAGACTTAATGTCCTACAGGTGAGACTTTAACTTATGGTAATACTGACTATACATGTATAAACCATAAAACATCACAAAAAGTTACATTTTTTTTCCAGTCTTTTGTAATTTCTTCTAACTTAAACTTGCTAAACGCTCCCAGAGATTCCCCTGGAAAGTGCTGTGATGAGATCAAAGATAGCCTTGAGACTGACTTCACTCAAAATGTGATTCATGAATGTTTTACAGCAGTTTTAAATGACTCACAGTTTCTTGAAGAAAAGAGATTTTCACAAATGACAGACTATAACATTGATGAACATGTCAACCATGAGCTTTACTTATATGATTTAAATCGTGTAGTAAATTACTTGGACATGACTGCTTTGGTTTATGTCACTGGAAGTGCAGTTAATATTTTTGAGGAACATGACAACTCTATAAAACCTATTGTTCCATTGAGAGCAAATCCTGATAGCAACCATTCGATTAATCTGTTAAATAAAAATGGAATTTACTTTCCTCTTATTTCTCGCCAAGATTATTTTGATGGTGTTTTGTTTCAAGAATCAATTGACATAAAGGATACAATTACATTGAGATCTATTAATAATTTCAACCAAAAGCTTTCTAGCATTGTAGAAATATACAGCTCATTAAACAGTGGTCAGGCATCTGTAAAATACCGTAGAAGGACAACAAAATTGCCACACTATGCTACACACAACAGTAAGATTTGTACAGATTTAGTTGATGACATGATAAAAGACAGTGCTGCATGTTTGTCAAAGAATGTTGAAAAGGTATCTTTTGATTTGATTGATTTTGAAAGCACAGTGGCAGAAAAAGGGGCTGCAGATTCTGTAAGTACAGTATTATTTGAATTCTGTTATAACAAATTACTCAGCTTGAATGGTTCAAACAATATAAGCAAGACCAATTTGCAAACATTATAAGCGAAAAAAAAAATAGTAACATACCAGTAGAAACAGCCAATGTGAAATATCACTCTTTACTTAATGAACAAGCTGACAGTAAAGAAACATTGAAAACTATTTTAGATACAATACACCAGGACTTTAAAATTGGTAGAGAATTAAAGCATTTGGTTGTGGTGGGTGATGGGAAGACTTATGATCTTATGGTTAAATTGAAGCTTGAGTTAAAGGATGATTTAAGTTGGCTTTTACCTTTTCCTGGGGATTGGTATATCCTTAAAAATTATCAACGTATGACAATGAAATTATATTTAGATGCAGGACTAAAGGAACTTATTGAACACTTTCATCATGGTGCAGTTGGTGCTTCTGTGATGCAGGCAACAAACTTTGACAAAACTCATCACTTTTTGATGCAGGTGTGGGAAGCATTTTATTTACAACAAATTAGGGCTATTCTTAAATATGCAGAAGAAAATTGCATAAAAAAGGTTTCTTTCATTTTACAAAATCAAGAACTAAGTCAGGATGAGAAGATTCAGCAGCATCTTGAATTAATGTCACATTTATTTTGCAGGTTGAGTGAACAGAATGAAAATTGGAAATTTTGGCATGACTTCATTCACTACCACGGATTCTTTTATGTCTCTTACTTTTTATCCATTAGAAGTGGTAACTGGCATTTAAGGAACTACTGTTTAAAACATGTTGCAAAAACCGCTCAAATTACAGATTGTAAATTTTATTCAAGACTTCTACCATTTCATATTGCAAATTTAAAATCTTTTCCTCAATCAACAATTGAACATTTTGAGGAAGGTGGATGGGTTGTTAATATTTTGGGGAGAAACATGCATTCTCAGGGCTTAGACGAGGCTCATGAAAGTTGTATTAATAGAGAAGTTAAAAATGCAATGTCTAATTTTTTCACATTATCTGCTTTGACAAAGTTAGTTCATTATATTCCATTTCGAGCAAAAGTTTTGGGTAACATAAAAGATCAATTAGAATGTAAGCAAAAAGATTTTAATAATTCTGTAACCCGTCCATCTTTTGAAATACAAAATATTGAATCATAAAGAGAAAGCATTAAATCTGGATTATTTTTTAGATATGAAAATGGACAACTGAAACATGCATTCAACAACAAAGTTGTATTGACAGATATTCAGAGATCAGACTTATTAAATCTGCAGAAAATTGCTCAAGAACATCTAGGAAAATATATCAAGATTTGTCAGTCAGATGGTATTTTTAGATATAATAAGACCAGAAAAATAGCAACCTTCTCAACAAAAACACATAGCATATCAAAAGTTAAAAGAGAACTGAAAGATCAAAGGACTGAGAATTCACTTTTAAGAAAACAAATAGCATGGTCTAAGAACAAAACACACCAACATCAGATTTGCAACAATTTATTTCATTGCCACGTGCAATTGTTGACCATGACGGGTCATAAAAGTTGATAAATCAAAAACTTTAGGCATATACCATTCTCGTTACCCTGAGGCATTCGAAAACAAACTACATTTTAAACCAGACTGTGTCATCATAGATGGCATGTTTATTCTGAACTCTAAACCCCTAAAATCTTCAAATAGGTTATTTGCTCATTTCTTAGTTTCATTATTCAATCGCTGGATAATTCCTTACATCCAACTCAACACAAAAGAAATACACATTGTATTTGATGATCAATCACCGCAGTTATCACCGAAAGACATTGAGCGTAAACGAAGAGATGAAAAAGCAGAAACAACAGCTAAAATATTAATTTCAGAGACCACAAAAATACCATCAGATTGGCAAGCATTTTTACATAACAGAGAAAACAAGAAACAGCTTGTCCAATTAGTCAGTGAAAAATTTTTGCATTTTGCAAAAATTGCTTTGAATTCTAGGCAGAGCTTTGTAATTGGTGGTGGCTTTAAAAATGCTTCCATAACAAAAGTTGTTGAAGAAAACACTGAAAAGATTGCCACAAACTTGCAGACAAATAATTCTGAAGGTGATAGTCGAGTATGGTTTCATGCTCATAATTCAGAATGTAAACATGTTTTAATTTATTCTCTAGATAATGATACATACCACATTGGATTACCTATTATGCAAAAATGCAGTGACAAAAATATAGCAGTTCAGTTGTCTTATAAAAATGACTTAATATTTTTTAGCATGAACAGATTTATAAGGTGCCTTGAATCTGATCCAGATCTTCACAGCATTGAAAAAGATGACCTTCCTCTCATCATACAAAATTTATTTATATTAACTGGTTGCGATTATGTTTCATTTTTCAAAGATCATGGTAAAACATCATTTTTTAAACATTCTTCAAATACACAGAATTTATTATAAGTTCAGTTGAAAACAATGTGATAGGCAAATTATCTCTCACAAACTCTGATGACATTTGTAGTTTTCTATCATTTGTTCGTTTAATAGGATGTGAATACTGGAGGAAGTGTTCTTCAACTTTTCTAAGAGAAAAATTGAAGACCCCAGAGCAGTTATATAGAACAGTTTATAGTTCTAACCTATCACCGAAAGAGAATCATATTGCTTGGATTTCAAAAATAAGAGAGGCCCTTTATAGTAGAGTTCCATCAGAAGAATTTTATTTGCCATCTTTTGATGCATTATTTCTTCATTGGAAAAGATCTTATTGGGTGAGTAGGGTATGGGTCCAAGCATACTGTGAGAATGTTCAGTATCCATCATTGACAGACTTTGGTTGGAAATTAGAAATTGATGGACAGTTGGATGTCATTTGGGATTCTCCTGAAAATTTGCAAAAAGTAATTAATAATATAAAGCTTTGGACTGCAGGGTGCAACTGTTTAAAATCAGACTGTAATAGCAAAATATGTGGTTGTAAGAAAATTAATATGGCATGTGGTCCAGGTTGTAAGTGTGGTAGTTCCTGTAAAAATAAAAATGTTAATTCACAGATGTGTAATACAGAGGAAACAGAAGAAAATACTGCTGAAACTGATGCCTCTAATCAAGTGCTTTATAATTCAGAATCTGATGCAAGTGACTTTGGTGATGATACAATGGATGGTTCTGTTTTCTTTGAGTTGAAAAATGTGGACGATGATCATCTCGAAAATATTATATTTAATTTTCAGTATCAACAATTAGTATAAATACTTATTTGATTCAAACTTTTTTTGTATTATTTGCATCAAATGAGACATTTTTATATTTTTATTTTTTAAGTATTTCAAATAACCAATATTTTATTTATTTCACAATTTTGTACTTGTGCTGTAATACTGTTAAAAATTGAAATGGCTCATTTTAGACAGAAATCCTACAAACAATATCGTTAAGGTTGTCCATAGGGTTGGTCATGTGATCTACTATGATATTGGTAGTTTATTAATTTATTTTCAAATTCAAAATTCTTTACTATTAATCTGCACACAGTATCCTGATATGTTGTCCATAGGGTTGGACATTTGACTGTTCATGATATCTGTAGCATCATTTAAGCAACAGACAAGTACTTAATTATTTCATACAGAAAAGTTCAGGCAATTGTAAATTAGAAAGATCAATAATTTTTTTGTCGAGCTTGCAACTTTTGTTGCAGAAAGCTCGACATAGGGATAGTGATCCGGCGGCGGCGGTGTTAGCTCACTTCTTAAAAGCTTTTTATTTCAGAAGGTGAAGACCTGGATGCTTCATACTTTGTATATAGATGCTTCATGTTATGAAGTTTCCGTCAGTCACATGTCCAATGTCCTTGACCTCATTTTCATGGTTCAGTGACCACTTGAAAAAAAAGTTCAAATATTTTGTAATGTTGAATTCTCTCTTATTTTAAGTAATATGATAACTATATTTGGTATGTGCGTACCTTGCAAGGTCCTCATGTCTGTCAGACAGTTTTCACTTGACCTCGACCTCATTTCATGGATCAGTGATCAAGGTTAAGTTTTGGTGGTCAAGTCCATATCTCAGATACTATAAGCAATAGGGCTGGTATATTCTGTGTATGGAAGGACTGTAAGGTGTACATGTCCAACTGGCAGGTGTCATCTGACCTTGACCTCATTTTCATGGTTCAGTGGTTATAGTTGAATTTTTGTGTTTCGGTCTGTTTTTCTCGTACTATATGCAATAGGTCTACTACTAGTATATTTGTTGTATGGAATGATGGTAAGGTGTTCATGTCTAGCGGGCAGATGTCATCTGACCTTGACCTCATTTTCATGGTTCAGTGGTCAAAGTTAAGTTTTTGAGTTTTGGTCTTTTTATCTAATACTGTATGCCATAGGTCAACTATATTTGGTGTATGGAAATATTTGATGATCTTTATGTCAGTCGCGCAGGTTTTATTTGACGGTGACCTCATTTTCACGGTTCATTGCACAGTGTTAAGTTTTTGTGTTTTTGTCTATTTTTGTAATGGGTCAACTATATATGTTGTATAGAAGCATTGTTAGCTGTACATGTCTGCCTGGCATGGTTCATCTGACCTTGACCTCATTTTCAAGGTTCATTGGTCTTTGTTTAGTTATCTTGGTTAATGTTAAGTTTATGAGACAGTTGTAATAAAACAAAGCTTTATACTTAGGACTATCAACATAATATCAATGATTAGTATAGAAGGCGAGACATTTCAGCGTGTGCACTCTTGTTTTTTAAAAGTGCTATTTTTTAAATATTTGATGTCTCCAGAAAAATTAATAATTTTAAAAATTAATTTACAAAGATGATCTGTTTTGAAATTTAATTATTGTCATTTTTGAAAGTAGTTATATGATCTTTCATGAAATTTTGAGTTTTTCCTAATTCCTTTAATAGTATAAACCACATTTTTGAAAATAATGTTTAAGAACAAGTACATGTCTTTAAAACAATTATTGCATATATTATAAGGTTAACCACATATGAAGATTTCAATATTTTTAATTAGTCAACTTTTTGTTAGTTTTTAACACTTTAAAAAACAGAATTTTGAACTAATTAAGATTTCAAACAATGTACCTTTTTAAGAGCTAAAATTTCATTTTATATAGGTAATGTGCATGATTTTGTTTCTTAAGTTTAAGTGCTCTTCCTAGTCTGGCTTTTTGGGTAGGTTGTACTTTTGAAGCTTGTTTATATTTTTATTTTTAAGCCAGGGGCAAAACTCTGTGAAATTCCAGTGCACACATTTAATTATGCTTATACAGTGTATGTATATCTCCATGTACAAACAAATACTAAAATAGATAAATTACCCCTTAATTTATTTAAAAGGGAAAAAAATCTAAATCATTTCATGGTTATTGGATCTTGTATGAAAAAATCTAAAGGGAACATATATTTGCCAAATCAGGATATTGCATAAGGTTGTTGCATGATTTACTCTAATTTGTTATGAAATATATTTTGTAAAAACAAAACATTTAAATGTACTGGTTTAATATTTTAAGAAACAATAAATCAAAAAACTTCCCAATATCTAAGTTAAATTTCTAAAATAACATTTTTGTGAAAAGAAACTTGTTTTCTTCCTCTTTTATTGGTTGGGGAAGGTGGGTCTAACACAGGGTAACACGAGTTCTGCTCAAGAGTCATTACGAGTATGGAAAATAATTACAACAGAGCTTTTGATAAATTGAATATATTTGATCATGAAAATTTAAATTATATGCTCGTGGTGGGTCGCTAGAGGGCGCTGTACATGAATGTTCAGTGAATTCACCAATAAAACCGGTGGACGTGTTTAATTTAAAATCCAAAAAAGAGGGTTTATTGCAGACACAGTAACAATTATAGAAGTTATTCAATTTTAAAACTTAATAGTTTTTTATTCTAACTCATCAACCACATAATCCATATACTGGTACAAAATAGCAAAGAAAAATCTTAAAAAAATAATTTTTAGGCTTTCAAAATAAATAACTGTCATTATTCTAATAATTTGCAAGATAGGTTTGCCTATTGATTTGAAAAAAAAAAATTTTAATACATAACTTGAAATTTTAATAAAAAATATTAGTGACAGCATTAACAAAAGTTTTACTGAAATGCTAAAAAAACCTTTATAGGAGTTGTTGCCCTTTAAATGAAAATTTAGAAAAGTTGATGTAAAGGAGAGGTAAAAGACTGAAACCATCTAGTTAGAATATGATGCATTTACTATACTTCTTTGACCTAAAAAAAAATAAAAGTGCACGAATCCATTTTACTCCTGTACTGTAGAATTTATTTTCCTTTAAACGTTTTTTTTCTCTCACAAATTTGGGCATTTTTTTAGATTAAAGTATTAGAATTGCTTGAAATTTTAAGCAGGAAAAAAAATCAACCGAACAATAATTGATGTAAAAGAGGGACGAAAGATACCAAAGGGAGACAGTCAAACTCATAAATCTAAAACAAACTGACAACGCCATGGCTAAAAATGAAAAAGACAAACAAAAAACAGCACACACGACACAACATAGAAAACTAAAGAATAAACAACACATACCCCATATGGTAAAATATTATTTCCTCTAAATCAATACAGAAAAACATTTTTCTCAAGATGAGTTTAATATTCAGAATGCTTTTTAGTTCATAAGAAGGATGAACTTTTGGCTTGTACATTTTCAAACAATTTCTTCTCAAAGTAAAGCTTCTGTTTGGAAGATCACAAACTTTATTTTAAAATCAAATTAAATTGTTTAGATTCAGCAAATCAATATAAAATTTTACGGCCTATAAATAAGTCGTTGGTGTACCAGGGTTCGATTCCCTGCCTAGGCTTAAACTTGTGCGGCTGGTTGCCAAAGTGGGTAAATTGCCTAGTGGCCCCGCATCAACTCTTATTTTTTAAGCTAACAGAATTTTTTATCATTAATAAAATTTGTGAAAATCTTCCAATGGATAAAATAAAAAGTAAACTCTTATATTTTTAGGCTTATAAATAATTTGTTTAATTCTTTAAATTTTTTTTTTTTTTAAATTGACAGATATTGATACAGTTGACAGAATCAAGATTTATTAATTGTACTGAGCTCAGTCTGTTCTCAGTCCTGCATCTTCAGAAATATATGAATAATTAAAAGGCAATTCTTCAGAAATTGAAGGTCTTTCCACCTCGATAATAAGAATGAAATTTAAAAAACGGGGTAAATCAAAATGATATAAAAAAATAAGATTAATAGGTTTATGCAGAAGACTTTATTTGTTTTATAATGAACCAGAAATATTTTTTAGCAAAGGTCAAAATCTAGAACGTCCAATTGACCTTGACCTCAATTTTGAGGTCATAGGTCAGTGATCTCAAATCTAAAGACCCCAGTTCAATCACTTGTATGGTTGTGGAGAAATACTTATTTCAAATACATAAGGGGAGAAAACTCCTATAAGGGTTAACCAAAACTCTTCGTCTTAAATAGGTTGAATTTGCGCCTTATTGGAAACAGTTATTTGGCATACACATCATAGCATTTACCGTAACAGTTTCTTTTGAACAAGCAAAATTCAAAATTTATAACATGACCTAGACCTTTGACCTTGACCTCAATTTCCTTCAAATGGACCAAGGATTTCATATCAAAAGACTGTAGGCCTCTACGACTTATAACGTATGAATTTATCCAACATGTCGCCTATCTTAAATTTTCAAAGGGAAATAACTCTCATAAGATGTCTTCCAATGACTTCAGTCAAAATGAATCAAATCATTCTTAAGAGTAGACGAACAATTTGGTCAAAACAGTTTGTTAAAATCTTTTACGGTTTTAGAGATATAGCGATCACAAGAAAAAGGAGACGCCGGGTGGGGGGATAACTCCTATAAGAATAAGTGTTTGGTCACACACGGTGAGTTTTGAAACCCCCATTACTGTACAACATCATTGGCCAAAAATCTATTCAATATGTTGCAAGACAAAAAAGCATCTCAGACGGCAGAAGAAAAAAATAATAATCAGAAGAAAAACAAAAGGTCTTTCCACGAAAAGTGGAAAGACCTAAATATACTTGTACATATTTGTGTAGTACTAGTTAGAACCCCCAGTGTTCATAGTGCTTGGCGGGACTGGTTAGAGATCCATATGTTATAAAGCACTGTACAACATCCACCATGCAGTTATGTTATAAACTAACTAGCATACTACAGGGGGTGGTTAGGGATCAGAAGGTGCATATACTAAAGAAAAGCAAGCGAATGTGTAAATATCAAAATCTATTGCAGATTTAGGAAGGCAAGCTAAAGTGTAAATGTCAAAATAGAATGCAGATTTAGTGAAGTAAATAATGTGTAAATATCAAAATAGAATGCAGATTTAGTATAGTAAATAATGTGTAAATATCAAAATAGAATGCAAATTTAGGAAAGTAAATAATGTGTAAATATCAAAATAGAATGCAGATTTAGGAAAGTAAATAATGTGTAAATATCAAAATAGAATGCAGATTTAGTAATTAAGTAAATAATGTGTAAATATCAAAATAGAATGCAGATTTAGGAAGCAACCTAATGTGTAAATATCAAAATAGAATGCCGATTTAGTAAAGTAAATAATGTGTAAATATCAAAATAGATGCAGATTTAGTAAAGTAAATAATGTGTAATTATCAAAATAGAATGCAGATTTAGGAAAGCAACCTAGTGTGTAAATATCAAAATAGAATGCAGATTTAGTAAAGTAAATAATGTGTAAATATCAAAATAGAATGCAGATTTAGTAAAGTAAATAATGTGTAAATATCAAAATAGAATGCCGATTTAGTAAAGTAAATAATGTGTAAATATCAAAATTGAATGCAGATTTAGTAAAGTAAATAATGTGTAAATATCGAAATAGAATGCAGATTTAGTAAAGTAAATAATGTGTAAATATCAAAATAGAATGCAGATTTAGGAAAGCAACGTAGTGTGTAAATATCAAAATAGAATGCAGATTTAGTAAAGTAAATAATGGGTAAATATCAAAATAGAATGCAGATTTAGTAAAGTAAATAATATGTAAATATCAAAATAGAATGCAAATTTAGTAAAGTAAATAATGTGTAAATATCAAAATAGAATGCAGATTTAGGAAAGCAACGTAGTGTGTAAATACCAAAATAGAATGCAGATTTAGTAAAGTAAATAATATGTAAATATCAAAATAGAATGCAGAATTAGGAAAGCAAGCTAAAGTGTAAACATCAAAATAGAATGCAGATTAAGTAAAGTAAATAATGTGTAAATATCAAAATAGAATGCAGATTTAGTAAAGCAAATAATGTGTAAATATCAAAATAGAATGCAGATATAGGAAAGCAAGCTAATTGTGTAAATGTCAAAATAGAATGCAGATTTAGGAAGGCAAGCAATTGTGTATATGTCAAAAATGGAATACAGATTTGGGAAAAGCAAGCCCATTAATTACTGCTGCAAAGAAATAAATATATTAAATGTGTACATGCATGCTGTATCTGATAAATGCATCATTAAAATGTGCTGGTAAATGTATATATTTTTAGCAAAACAAATGAGATAAGTACATAATACAAACATAGATTGAAGCTGAGAAACAACAATCTTGTCAGGATACCGTTTAATATTTGTTAAAACTTGAAAGATTGGTTTTTATCATGTGTTGATTGAATAACATAAAGTGTGTTCCTTGCTTCTTTTTCCAATATTATATACCATAAAATGAGAATGGAAATGGGGAATGTGTCAAAGAGACAACAACCCGACCATAGAAAAAACAACAGCAGAAGGTCACTAACAGGTCTTCAATGTAGCGAGACATTCCCGCACCCGGAGGCGTCCTTCAGCTGGCTCCTAAACAAATATAAACTAGTTCAGTGATAATGAACGCCATACTAATTTCCGAATTGTACACAAGAAACTAAAATTAAAAAAATACAAAACTAACAAAGGCCAGAGCCTCCTGACTTGGGACAGGTGCAAAAATGCGGCGGGGTTAAACATGTTTATGAGATCTCAACCCTCCCCCTATACCTCTAGCCAATGTAGAAAAGTAAATGCATAACAATACGTAAGTACTATTAGTTAGAGTTGGAAAGAGCAAATAAATAATATTTGTAAGCAAGCATCAACATCGCTTCATTATTATTATACATGCATGTGCAAATGTATTTTTTATAACAATTTAATGCTTGAAACCACATGTTTATGGTCATAACTATCATGACTATATTGGCACTCATACTACATCTTCTTATTCATAACTATAAACTAGAATTTTGTCCATATTAAATTTTTAAAACTCTACTTAATGCAAAGTTTAGGTAAATTTATTTCAGTTGTATATTTTGAAATGAGTTACAATGAGTCAACCAAGCTACAATGCTCTCCATGTAAGCAATTATAGGTTACATTACAGCCTTCTGTAACGGTTTATTTCTTCATCTGTGATATTTTATCCTGAGGATAATTTGTCACGGTAATTTTTTTCCAGGCATGGTATATCACAGGTAGAGTTTTTCCAGAGGAGTGAAAATCTATCTCTGTTATGCATACAGTATGTACCAGTATATATTTGTCGTATCATATTTCACAGAACCTTGTGAAATGTAGTCCATTAACTAGTATGTAAGTTACTCGCAATCAATTATATACCTGACTTTAATTATAAAATGTTTCACAAAGGTAGAATAAATTTGCATAATTTATCAAAGGGAGGTAATTATGAGCAATTTATATTTTAAAGATATTAATATAAGATATTCCTGAATCTATTTCATATTGAAATTTTTCCTTGAATCTAACTTTTTATATATTCATTTATATAACAAGATGACTTTACAACATGAATTTTTAATAAGACAGATAACATTTCACAGGTAAATACTATCCAGCTGTTAAAATTGCTTTTGTTCCAATATATTGTTATGCTATAATTTATCTAATTTCCATATAATCAACAACAACATCTTTGTCCCCAGACTATTTATATAGTTAAAAATATTATCATAATCAAATTCTTCCATTACTGTTAACAGTAGTAATGCTAGTAGACCTGTTTTTGTATTGCTATGAGTTACAATTTATGACAAAAATAAGCAAAGACCCATCGAAACAACATCTGATAAACAAATTTAATAATACTTTTAGATATTTGGATGATATTTTGGTTCTCAATAATGACGACTTCAGTATGTATATTAAAGAAATTTATCCTGTTGAACTCACTTTAAATAAAGCTAATACTAACAATGACCACTGCCCTTTCCTCGATCTTGATATCTATATCACTAACGGAAAGCTGAATACTAAAATTTATGATAAAAGAGATGATTTTTCATTTCCTATCGTTAATTATCCAGTTTTAGATGGTGACGTTCACCATCTTACGGTGTTTATATATCTCAACTTGTACGATTCGCTCGTGAATGTAACAATGTTTTAGATTTTAACGAGAGAGATTTATGTATTACTGAAAAATTATTACACCAGGGTTTTCGATATCACAAACTAGTCAAAACATTTACTAAATTTTATCATCGGTATAAGGACATCATTCGTAAATATAGCTCAACATGCAGACTTCCTATACGTTCAGGTATTTCACATCCAATTTTTTATGGAAATATTCTTTATAAAGCACAAAGGTGTCAGTATTCACCTCAAAAACTAACAAAACCTTTGAATAGACTTATTAAGAAGGGATATAGTTACGATACTGTTGTCAGGTCATTAAAGATTGCATATTTTGGCGTTAATATTGATTCACTTATAGGGTCTTTGCATCGGAACTAAATACATTTATTAAAAAACCAGTTGTTGGTATGACACGGGTTATGATCTTCTCATATATGTTATGATGGTATGATACTAAACCCCTAACGGGAAGGATTGTGCCTGATGTTCATATGATGAATTCATAATCTTTCAGTCAATTTAATTGAAGTCTGGAGCTGGCATGTCAGTTAACTGCTAGTAGTCTGTTGTTATTTATGTATTATTGTCATTTTGTTTATTTTCTTTGGTTACATCTTCTGACATCAGACTCGGACTTCTCTTGAACTGAATTTTAATGTGCGTATTGTTATGCGTTTACTTTTCTACATTGGCTAGAGGTATAGGGGGAGGGTTGAGATCTCACAAACATGTTTAACCCCGCCGCATTTTTGCGCCTGTTCCAAGTTTTAGTTTCTTGTGTACAATTTGGAAATTGGTATGGCGTTCATTATCACTGAACTAGTGTATATTTGTTTAGGGGCCAGTTGAAGGACGCCTCCGGGTGCGGGAATTTCTCGCTACATTGAAGACCTGTTGGTGACCTTCTGCTGTTGTTTTTTTCTATGGTCGGGTTGTTGTCTCTTTGGCACATTCCCCATTTCCATTCTCAATTTTAACTATATTTCTACCTTTATGTTTTAATTTATATTTGTACTGAGATCCGAAAACAACTCACTTTTACATGTGTTTCAGTTACTTTATTTAATCATGATATTCTTTGACAATAATGATCTTTGAAATTATTTCTGGTTTTCATTCTTATGTTTAATGATAATTTTCTTTTAAAAGAATGATATTTACTTGAATTTTTTCAGGAAATTTTTTCACTGATAATTTGTGAAATAATTCCCATTATAACACCTTTTTTTTTTTTACAAAATAGGTTTAATTCAAATACACTATTATTATTTCATAGTATTTGTAAAGAATATTTTTTTTCTAATAACTATTCAATAAGTAAACTACCCAGATAGAATTTCACGGCAAAGAAAAAAATATCCCAGGGAAATACTTCCCCCGGATAAAAAAATAACAACAACTACTGTGACATTTTTTCCTCTGGATCAAATTTCACCCGGATATAATTTTGCTTTAAACTTCAACATGGAGCATAGTCATATCAGATAGCCAGCTATAAAAGTTCTTAAAACGACTGGTTTTAAACAATTTAAATGAGAAAACCCAATCATTTTTATATCATGTGTTTTCGTCAACTCCTGTTCATCATTAGTTGATTAGAATTTGAATTTATTATGGAGTTGATGAATAATGTAAAATGTCTGTTATTAATGAGGTTTTTACTTATCAACAGATTAGGCTAAATGAAAAAACATGTGTTTTCTATTTCCCTACCTCCATAATAGCTTAGAAATAGCCTACCTTAAAGTTTTTTTTGTCATTTTTCAATAAGCACAGTTGAAGTCAGAATTTCTTTCTCATCGACTCAATGTAAAAAAAAAAAATCCCTACCTACCCTATTTTTTTCAAATATGCAAAGGAAACACATATTATTTTATTTGGCCTTATTCTTTACCCATATAACCCTACTGTTGCAGAGAGTACCACGTCCTGTGCATGTTTAAGATCCCTCTCAACAAGCTTAATTTGAGTGGTCCATATAAAGTGGCTGGTTTTTATATTATCATACTATGTTGTATTGTTATCACAATGTCTCGGGCTTGGGTTTAAGGTTGGCGCCAGTTAAAACATCAAACCCACTGCATTTATTACATGCACCTGAGGCTCCTGAGCCTGTTGTTCAGTGGTTGTCATTTGTTGGTATGTTGCATAGATGTTTCATGTTAAGTAAATAGATTAGACCGTTGGTTTTCCTGTTTGAATTGTGTAAGTTTACAATGAAAATTTTGGGGCATGCATTTATAGCTTACTTTTCGGTGTGAGCTAATGCTCTGTGTTAAAGGCCGTACTTTTTTTATACATTGTGATTTGGATGGAGAGTTTGTCTAATTGACACTCATACCACATCTTCTTAGTTATATGTAGGTGAGTTTTGTTTTTGTCAGAAACCCATGGCTACTCTTATATGAATGAAGAAGAAGAAGCATCAAAGAAGAGGTGGCATTTTCTAAATATGTTCGTTCTACATGTTGTACAGTAAGTATTTTTAGCATCTTACTTGCTCATGGGTCATAATTTATGATGACTTATAAATATCAGTTTATCTGGAAGCTGGTTTCATATTGTGTAATCTTTTTTGCATTGAAAATCATCAAAGTTTATAACCATGCAGGAACCTTACTCTAGGTCCTTATTGATAGCGTGATAGATGTATAGTGTTAAGCCAACCATCTGTCAAGTTAGTGCATATATAATATTTGTTTGACCACAGCCACAGGGTTTAAGCTTGTTATTGTTTGCCTTGAAGTTGTTAACTATCGATATGAAGCCCATGGTTTGACAGACAAATCCACACAAGGCTACATTCGGGTGATACTATAGTTTATAGTTCTCTCTAGTCTACTCTGTTCAGTATCACCGACACGTTCAACATTAATATTTTCTACTAGGCTAGTGACGAATTTAAGAGTTGAAACCACTTAGTGATGCTAAGAATAAAAGTAAAACTTGAATTGTCCGGTGAAAAAACAAGGGACATAATAAAGGAAACGATAAATTAGGTGTAAGCAAAAAACGCTTTCAGGGTAAAAATCCGGGTTTCCGAGCAAAAAAACCAATTTTCAAAATAGGTACAAAAAAATGTTCATTTACCGATTTTCACAATTGAGGGCACATTTTAAAGCGGAAACACTCAGTTTTTAGAATATAGCAATCTTAAGGTGTCTCTCGGAACTTTCTCTCTTCGATTTTTCACATAAAGGAAAAAATGACAATTTTTGAGCTTGAAAATTTACACTTAAAAACTTGATTATTGTCATATTATTCCATCGATCTGCCCTTTTTTTTTTATCAAATATATTAAAGAACAGCAATAACTTGTTTTGAATATCATCTGAAAACTTCAATAAATTTGAAAATTATCATTGAAATTAAATGAAAACGGTCTTTCAAAAATAACACCAAAAATTGGCGGCCATTGCAACTTGTCTGACAGACACTTATGATTAAGATCTTACTACTCAGAGACTTCCGGTTGTCCGACTGTGCATGACGTAATATTGTGCCTTTCCACCATTTCGTTCGTATGTGACGTCATACTTTTTGCGTTCAGGCCTGGTTTGTCACTGAGTCGGGCGTGTCTATTTTCTGTGTTGGTCTTCAATGTATTATGTATTCGGGTTTTGTTTTCTGTAATTAGTTAAAACGTCAGTTTTATCATGTAAATCTTTTATATTCATTTGATAAAATTTACAGTTTGCAATAGCATAAATTGTTTTATATAATAAGGATGTTCTTATAACAAGCAGAAAACCCTAGCCGTATTTGGCACAACCTTTTTCAACTTTTGATCCTCAGAGCTTTACAACTTTGTACCCCAACCTTTTTTGACTTTCCAAATTTTATATCTGGGCGTCACTGGTAATTCTTGTTTGGACGATGCGCGTTTTTTGACGTAATGAATTTTAAACCTGATGCCTTTTGTTATCTATTATTCATGTGTTTCTTTGCCTAATACGTTCTCCTATTTATTTGTATTGTAGTCCTGTATTATTATGTTGTCATTTTAATGTTATATTTAACAATGCCATCAAAGTGCGAGGTTTGGCATGCCACAAAACCAGGTTCAACCCACCATTTTTTTCTTTAAAAATGTCCTGTACCAAGTCAGGAAAATGGCCATTGTTATATCATAGTTCGTTTCTGTGTGTGTAACATTTTTACGTTGTGTTTCCGTTGTGTCGTTTGTTTTCTCCTATATTTGAGTGTGAATTCACATTACTATAAGACGTGTCACGGTACTTTTCTATCCCAAATTCATGTATTTGGTTTTGATGTTATATTGGTTATTCTCATCGGATTTTGTCTAATGCTTAGTCCGTTGCTGTGTGTGTTACATTTTAATGTTGTGACGTTGTTCTCCTCTAATATGTAATGCGTTTCCCTCAGTTTTAGTTTGTTACCCCGATTTTGTTTTTTGTCCATAGATTTATTTGTTTTGAACAACGGTATACTACTGTTGCCTTTATTTGGCCCTATATTATATATTTATGGTATATGAAAAGAACTTATAGTCTATTTATCATTTGAATACAGGAAAATGAAACTAATATTTTTGATCTGAAAAATGGCATATAATTATATAAAAAAGCTTCTATGTGAGATTCATAAACTTCAATGAAGATATTGATGGTAAATTGATGTATTATTTTTAATTAATCCTACTAGTAAATCAACGGTTGACGCCGACAACAGGTGAGTTCAAGGACTATAATCTGATTTTCCACAACCCAAGTTATTTACTGTAATTTGCAGCTCTCTGTGTGTTATCAGTCCTATTAAAAAGTAAAATTACAAAAATTCCGAGGAAAATTCAAAACGATACGTCCGTAATCAAATGGCAAAATCAAATGATGATTCATATCAAACGAATGGACAACAACTGTCATATTCCTGACTTGGTTCAGGCATTTTCAAATGTAGAAAATGGTGGATTGAACCTGGTTTTATAGCGCTAAACCTCTCACTTGTACGACAGTATATTGACAATGATGCGTGAACAAAAAGTCACAAATAGAGGAACAAGTACAACACGAACCCCATAAACATTTCGGGGGTGTTTTCAGGTGCTCCGAAAGGGTAAACAGATCCCGCCTCACATGTAACACCGTCGTGTTGCTCATGTTGTTACAAAGCTAGTGAATAGTCTTATAGGTTACATATGTGAAAAAGGAATGGGATGCGACAAAGAGAACATATCCGATCACATATGTATAACATATATTCCAAAACGGTCAACCATCTCGTGATGGCGTCCGTGAAATTTACGAAGAGATGATTTCAACTTCACCAGTTGGAACTCTTGGTTTAAAAATGAAAAGGTCACATTAGGAAATTGCATTCATCTCTTTAGTCGTTAAGTTTTGTTTTCAACCGACCCTCATAGTCAATTTCTAGATATAAGTTCTAATCAAATGGCAAAATCACGAGCTCAAACACATCATACGAATTGATAACAACTGTCATATTCCTGACTTGGTACATGCAGACATTGTTATATGTAGATGGTGGTATAAAGGGTTAAAAAATCAAAAGTTGTGCTAATTTCAGGATTCTTAATTTGTTCCATTCTTACACCATCGTTTGGTCTAATCTTTATTTTTTTGTGTGAACGTATCATTTTTGGAATGTTGTATGTCCTTTTGTTTTTTTGGGTTTTTTTTTGCCATGGTGTTGTCTATTTTTTTTTCTTGACTTTTCGAAAAAGGATATGTAAAATAGATAACTAAATTATAGGAGGCTAAATACAATAGTAATGCATTTAATAATTCCGGTGATTCTCGTCCTTATAAAATACAGAAACAAATCCCTTACCAATTATGAGATGATTGTAGAAAGAGGTTTATTAATACCAATTATATCATTCTTCTAATCTCAAAAGATCAATGTGTCACCAAAAATAATTTTTGAACGGGTCACTTTAACAGTAACAAATAAACTCCATTTGAGTTAGAATGTACATCAAACACATTTTAGAGAAGAAAAACGCATCCTGCCTATGTGTGGTTGAGCTGTGGTCACTTTTTGTATTCGTGTCTTTCAAATTTGCTTTTGTACTTAGTCTATATGACATTTTGTTTGTTTATTTATTGACATATCTGTTTGCTTTTATAGTGATAACAATTTTAACACAATTTTGACTTATGTACCCCTTTTTGGCATTTTTACCTATAACTATAAAAAAAAAAAAAAAAAAAAGATGTGGTATGATTACCAATGAGACAACTCTTCATATGGGACCAAAATTACACAGAAATAACAACTATCATGAGTGATAGGTCACAGTACGGCCTCAAACAATGAGCAAATCCCATACCGCATAGTCCGCTATAAAAGGACACGAAATGACAATGTAAAACAATTCAAACGAGTAAACTAACGGCCTTATTTATGTATAACGTGTGTTTGTTTTGTTCACAAATTGTCAATATAATGGATTTTGATGCGACTGTCATACAAGAGGTTTAGCTATCTATAAAACCAGGTTTAATTCACGACATACAGAAATGCCCAAAGCAAGTCATGAATAAGCAGTTGTTTCAATTCGTTTGAGATGTTTTTGATTTTACTCTTTGATGAGAGACATTCCGATTTGAATTTTCATTGGAGTTCGCTATTTTGTTATTCTTCTTTTTATGACAGGAGTAAAGACTAAATGGTTCGCCCGGTAAAATATATTTATTATCTATTTTTTTCAAGGGTAACTGTTTCGTCTATTGTTGTAATTTAGGAAAAGCTGGTCAATACAAAAAAAAATACCACTTCTATCAAATTTGAAGAGAATTGCTCATTTGATATTTGTAGTAGTGGCTTAAAAATTTGTCTCACAAAGAGCATTAGACAAAAAATAAAGATCAACGTGTTATCATTTTATAAAATTATGTATAAGAATCGAGAGCACGCAGTTTTAGTTTGACGTTATTATGTTTGCGTGAAATAATTATCGATACCAAAAGTGTGTACCCGAAGCCCACGTGTCGTCTACAAAAGTCTCACCAATGACGTTCGGTGAAAATGTGAAAAAAGTTTATATAATCCAATGAAATTGACTGATTGATTATTCATCTTTAACGCCACTTTTAGAACTATTTTTGATTTCGTTTTGGTCATATTTTTGTGTAAAAGAAGACGAAGTACCCGAATAGAACCACTGAGTAAAAGTAAACCTGACAATCCTAGTCATTCAAGATTTAACTCGATGGTAACTGATACAGCGGGATTCCAACTCAATATCACTGTTGATAGGTCAGTGATACAGTAGATTGACAATTCGTTCATAGAGACCCCCGTACGAAGTTGAAAGTCATTGGATATTAATTGTGTCTGTTTTGTATGTAGTCAGAAAACATACATAACTAATGTGAAAAGGAGCAATTATACATAAACAACAAATTTATCCCAATAACACTAACGGTACCATATTTTCACCAATTTTGTCAATGAATGTCTCTTAATTGATGCTCGTGAACAAAAGCAAGGGTTGCGAGAAGATGTAAAATCGAGAGAAAAACTATGATTTACACTATATGACCTCATTATTTTGTTATATATAGAGAGGGAACTATCATTGTTGAACACGGTCATAATCCTTTACGAATAGGAAATACTAATATATATATGTATCGTCATGAAATATTTCCTTAATTCAGATATATTTGTCAATCAATAATAAAAATGAATTAGAGAAAGTATGATTCTTGTTTTAACATTTTGGATTTGTATTTACGCTGGTGTTATGTACCACATTACTGGAGGTAGACGGTGCAAAACATCGGACAGGTAGGTTGCCTTTGTTAATTATTTTTTTTTATGATATCATTGACAATAATTTCAAAATTTCCTTTTTCATCCCGTTGTTTGATTCCATGTGTTATGCTTCATTAATTTATTAGTTGTTTGTTTGTCGTCGATGTTTGGTGACATAGATGCTACTTCAAAGTTTACTAGAAAAGACCCCCTAATGACAATGTTATACAAGTCAATTGAGAAAACTAACGTTTTGATTGATGAACAAAAAATAAACGAAATTTATTTATTAATAAACAACAACAGACGACAAGCACTAAATTATTAGTTCCTGACTTTGGACCGCTGCGTACAGAATGTAGCGAGGTTTAACCTGTTAGCTGCAGGCAAACCCCGCCCCTAATTTGATTATAACAGAGTTTACAATACAACTTAAAAACAAACGATGCAAATCAGTTGAAGAGGTCTTCTCTCACCAGAATAATGCAATGCACACAAAACCCTAACCACAACAAAAAGCACCCCTCGTAATCTTAGAGTACTCGCAATTTTTCAAAGCTAATTCATAGCCAATAATAAAAACGGTATGCGTCTCAAATTAAATAACAAATCAGTACATAGCCAAAATCCGTTGGATTTAGTGTAAAGACGTCATTAACAGTCATAGAAAAACACAACCTTGTGCAATATCAGAAGTAGGTATCGGCGGATTGTAGAACTAGGAATGTGCATATGTGTATACAAATCTTATTAAATCTACTAACAGTCAAATCATTATTTATACCGATAAAACAATATTCAAAGATTTAGAGCAGTGTTGAACTGGTGACGTTCAAGAATAAGTTTCTGTCGTTAATCGATAGGTTACAAATTTACACTCGGTGCGTATCTAAATCCACGACGTTGTTAAAAACTTCACCGTACAAATTAGGATGTGATATGCCGTTTTTGTAATAACGGTAAAGCCAAATTTCTAAGCAGATCTTCGCATCTATTGACGAATCCTGTTAATGCATGTAATCTACACATGTCGTGATTTATCATTAAAAGTACAATACTTTTGAAATTATCCATTGCAATTACGCAATACGGGATTGACGTCCAAAATGGCTAAGTTAGACATGAAAACATTATCATTAAATCATACTGTTAAATATTCTAAGTTTAATTTGCAACATAATTTGTGATTTTATTAATGCTAATGCTTCTTTTGATATATAAAAACACTATCAGGAGAAACAGGATATCAAAATATATCTATTTTATCAGTCAGGATAGTATTGTTTCCTCTTTTATAACCACTAATTTTTTTCAATTTTTGATAGATACTAGTAAGTTTAAAAAAAACACCATTTGAACCAGGTTACATGAGAGTTATACAGAACATATGAATAGTTAATTTTAGTGGCGAAAACAAATAAAACCGGTAATTTGAGCTGCTCTGATCCAACAATAACTTTAACACTGTTTTAAGTTTTAGTTTTTCTTCACCACGTAAGATTTTTTAAAACTCTAACTATCGTGAATAAATTAATGGTGTGTGGATTTATGAAACGCAGATGAATGTAACAGATATTTGGGGCTTGATCTATGCAATTAGAAAATGCGGAAACAATGTTTATTACACAAACTATTTCAAAGTAGAGTCAAATCTAAATTGATAAAAATATGTGCACGGTCAACATAATTTCATATATTTCTTCATGTTTTGATTTGACGTTAAGCAAATCCAATTAATAACCAATCAATGAATCATGTTATGATACAGTGTAAAAAAACGAAATATCCTGTATTCAAGGGGGTACACAACACTATATCCCAAAAAATTCCTGTCGTTTATTTATTTTTTATTTTCATTGATAAACTAGGCCAACCCAAACATCTTATAAAAATTTTAAAAGATTTGAACCATAGGTTTAAAAGATTTGGCAACACAAATATGGCATCTTTTACATCATGACTAGTATCGGCCAAAATTGGAAGTTTCTGAAATAACGGTATAGGGTTAAATATGTTAATTTTTTTTAAATTTAATCCTTAATTGACAATAGCATAGCTAAATAATGATAGCTGAGGTGAATATTAGGTCATTGATACCCTTTTTTTGTAAGTTTTTTATTCTGGATTTAAAATTTTGCCCGAACTTTAATTGATAGGGGGTATCAGAATCATCCCCGAAAAGTGAATGCTGTGCTTCTAGTATTTGAAGAAGAATATTGTTTTTGAAAAAAAATGTGTCTTTTCATTTTTTCAAAAAAAATCAGCATTTGGAGTGCTATATTAGTCGGTTGTTCTTGCAAAATCTTTTTAAAATTTAACCGTTAGATTTTTTGGTATTTAAGTTTAAAATACGCCCCACCTTCAAATTGGTTCATTACATAAGGGCAAAATCTATTCAAAAAGTACATAATGGTCATATTTTTTTCGTCTTTTGAACTTGGCCTTAGATATTTGGCATGTGGATGTATCATTACGGGGTTAAGTGTCTTGCATCATGATGACCTTTTTGTGACCTTCAAATGTATCCTCAAGGTCAACTTTATGTTGGTTTTTTTCGTGAAAAACACAACCATGTAGGCCATAGCTTCTCCGCCTTTTGACCTAGGCATTACATCTTTGGCATGTAGATGTATGATCATGAGGTGGTATGCCTTCTTAAAATTTTGACCTTCATGTGACCGCGAACTTTGACCTCAAGGACGATAATTGCGTTTTTTTTGGGTAAGAAACACTTGTACGGGCCATGACTTTTATGTAGTTATGAATTCATATTTATTTAAAAAAAATCATATTACACAAGCTTCAATCGACCATACAACAATATAGAAACATTTTATGACATGTCAACCCATTCAATGCACACGGAATATATAATGGATATGTAGTCACATAAAATTGTTTGAAAAAGAAATAGTTTCTATTGAAGCGCAGTGTACGTACTTAACTACTCAACAGACAGCAAAGTGAAAACTTTATATGAATCAAACAGTAAGATGAGTTATGCGAAATAACTATATACCAATAATGGGACGGACTGAAGGACAGACGGACAAGGGTAAAACAATTACCCCCCCCCCCCCCCCCCCAAAAAAAAAGAAGGTTGTAACTGATTTTGATTTGAGATACGAGCTGTTGAAATTAAAAAGCATGACACGCCAAAAATACATATGATACATAGGGAGGATCTTTAAAGTTAGCAGTTGCTTTACATGATCACGATTTTCACTTTATTGGTCCACAGATTTAAAAATATACAATTCAATATTTAAGAACAAAACTATTCATACAAAGAACCACGGATCGTGAGAGATGAATTAGAGCTGACTGTGCAAATCCTTATACTGTGAAATCAAGTTCGTTAAACATAGAACTTTTTTTAGTATTTCTGCAGAGGTTATGAAAATTAGATACAACTGTTTTTTAGTTAAAAGCACGGCAGTTACAAGTTTCACATTATTTTTTGGGCCCCTTATTATTATAGAGAATGATTACTCTATTAAGTAAAAATCTTGAATTGAGACTTGAGAAGAAACATTTTCACTTGCCACTTGCAATAACACCACACTTTCTTTTTTATATTTATTTCAAAATGCATTTGATTAAAAAAATTCGAAAAGAGGCACAAACATGACAAAAGCACAACAAAAGAAAAATAACAAATTTTAATATCCCTTCAAAATTTAAATTTGATAAAGCAAAACAAAACATGTTCTATTTAAATCATACATGTGTAGTTTCAGTTTCAACCATGATTCTAAATATAGACACTTTCCATAAAATTGCGGACGGAATAGAAGACATCCGTTTATTTTCTACACCTGTCAGGATAAAGGTTGAAAAAGATACTCGAAAGATGTAGTATTTTTTATTCAGATGAATGTGATAGTGCATAAATATTAGTCCAAATAATTATGACGTCTGGCAAGGCTATTTTATTTTTTTTCTTGGACGCCTTCCCAGAAAAATATTAAAATAGCCTTGTCAGACGTCATAATTATTAGGACTACATAAATATGTGTAGTGTTTTGTGGACTGATTCGGATATAGTTTTTTTCTTTTTCTTCTTTTTGTATTTGTTCCGTAGAGTGGGAGGGCCCATATTCGCCGGGGACACAATTTCGCCGTTTTATGATTTTGAGGTGTAAACACTTCAAAGGATGGCTGAAATGGAAGAAATATGCTGATAAATTATTATTTTATAACAAATATGATTATTTTAAAACAAATATGATTATTTTATAACAAATATGATTATTTTATAACAAATATGATTATTTTTTAAACTTAAACAAAATTACGGCACTTACTGCAAAAGATCGAAAACGGACAACGATTTTCGGTCAATTTCCTGAATAAAAACAGGATTTTCAAAGATTTTTTTCTTAGCATTTTTTTGACCGATTGGCCTAAATTTCTGTTTTTACACCTTTGAAATGTCTGCTGATCATCTATAATGAAATTTATTTGATAAATATTATATAAAGCTGCAGTTATTTGGTTTTAAATAGATGTGTAAAAACGGCGAATATGTGTCCCCCATTGACAAAACTTCAGGAAATTCAAACACCTTTTAATCTAACTTTTAAGATGATTATTTTCAAACAAACATGTTTTCCAGCTTAGGAATGTTTTGCATATGAAGTTATCTTCATATAGAAATATCAGTATACTTCAAAAATATATAGACCTGAACATAAACTGTAGAAAACATGGAACGATATGGCGAAAATGAGCACCCACTCTAACATGTAAATGATGCACTCTGGTGGTTGATTATTCCCCCTCGGTATATTCTAACTTTTACATGAATATAAATCATGTAATAATATCAAATTATTACATGACATTTTTCATATCGAATGTATTATCAGCCCTAGGTTCAATATCAGCCCAAGAGCCGCATGGCTCGAGGGCTGATATTGACCGAGGGCTGATAATACATGCGATATGAAAAATGACATGTTATGATCTTTTTATCATATGCTTTAACAGTAGAGAAAAATAACAGATTCATATATTGATCCTTCCACGTGGTTCCCGAAAAAAAGTTGAAAGAGTAAAAAGATCACGGACGTCGGACCCAAAATTTGATACATTCAATATGAAATCTTTCTATTATATGCCTCAACAGAGGAAAAAAATCATTTAAATATTGACGAATCGACAAAAAATAATTCAACAATATACATAATGAATATTGTTTGGAAAAGTCAACTTTTTTAAAGTAACTTTCTAAATTATGTTTCAGAAAAACTTATTTTTGTCCATCTGATTTTTATAGTTCTTATGTTGTACTGTTATACCACTGTCCCAGGTTAGAGGGAGGGTTGGGATCCCGCTAACATATTTAACCCCGCCACACTATTTACGAATGTGCCTGTCCCAAGTCAGGAGCCTGTAATTCAGTGGTTGTCGTTTGTTTATGTGTTACATATTTGTTTTTCGTTCATTTTTTTTTACATAAATAAGGCCGTTAGTTTTCTCGTTTGAATTGTTTTACATGGTCTTATCGGGGCTTTTTATAGCTCCCTATGCGGTATGGGCTTTGCTCATTGTTGAAGGCCGTACGGTGACCTATAGTTGTTAATGTCTGTGTCATTTTGGTCTTTTGTGGATAGTTGTCTCATTGGCAATCATACCACATCTTCTTTTTTTTTATATTAAAAACTGCATTTATTTATTTATTTATTTTTTTTTAATTTAATTTAATTTAATCATTTTACACAATATACTTTCCACTATTCAAATAATTGTTTTGTACACTACTTTGTAATGTTTTTCACTGAAAACTTAGCATTGAGGTGTATTTTCCGTAATTTGCCGAGTATCACCGGAATGCCATGTGATAACGTTACGGAAAGGCATGTGATAACAATCGAAGCATGTGATAAACTTTTCATATCAGCCCGCTAAGCACCGATTCGGAAAATATGGAAAATACTTTAATTTAATGCTATTATCATACGGTAAAAATCATATGTTATTTAGTCTAAGTATATGATAAAATATTCAATTGCACTTTAAAAAAGTATGCCAGAAAATTATTCATTGATAACCTATTTATCATTACTGTTTGGACCACACAGTAAATCAAAACAAAGTCAAGTATGCGTATCAAATCAGTCTTTTTATTTCGTTGTATACGATACGATTCTCTGCAAATACATAAATTTTAAATCATAAATAACAGTGAAACTAAATTCCGTTAGTCATTAAAATAATATACAGTGCATTAATTACTTCTCAATCATAATAAAATGTAAAGAAACATGTTTTCTGATAAAAGTACAATTATACTGCACAAATGATTTTAAAAATCAATATTTTTCATTTACGGAACATAGTTACCTGTACAATTCTTGCTAAAGAAATGAATGATAAAGTCGGATTAAATATATTCTTACCGATTGTGCTCTCTTATAAAAGTCATCTTGTGTGTCCAAATGAAATCCAAATAATAAACTGCCGTAAACAAATTGAAATAACATTCATAGGTAAACATAACGTCATAAAAGACGGAAGGCAAATACAGCATATATATTTAGCGCCGTAAACGTCAATAATTACATATAAAAAATAGCTTTTACAAAAAGCTTACCTATAGATTAAATAGTGGCAGCCAAGTGACGATGTATACACTATTAGTGCGTATATATAAATGTATCTTCTACCAAATATTCAAAATAAAAATATAAATAAATATAATTCTTACACTCCTCACCATGAAATTCTATAATTTCATAAAAAAAAATAAAAAATTAACTTACACACAAACAAAAATATATATACAATCTATAAATCTGAACCTTCTAGTAAACATAGTTTTGTTATTGGTCTTACTAATTCTGATTTGTGAGTTTTGACAACACAGCTACGTACATGCCCATCCCGACCCACTTTAACCTCGGTAACTATGCCCAACGGCCATCGTCCTCTTTGCAGATTAACCTCAGCTACTAGTACGATATCGCCTTGTCGTATATCAGTGTTCGATCTTTGCTATTTTGGGCGCATCTGCAATGTTGGAAGATACTCGCGAATCCATCTTCTCCAGAACACGTTTGCGAGATATTGGACCTGTTTCCACCATCGTCTAGCATAAATATCTGTCTTTTTGAAGATACCACCAGGAATACAGGAATTTGACTTCATTAATAGTAACATATTTGGTGTGAGTACAGATGGGTCGTTGGGATCATCGCTCACTGGCGTAATATGTCTGTCATTCAATTTTTTTCAACCTCAGCCATCAACGTTAAAAACTGTTAATCATTTAGAAGCTGTTCATTTACTAACGCTTTCAAAATTGTACGAGTGAACCGAATTAAACGCTCCCATAAACCATCCATGTGACTTGCTAAAGGTGGATTAAAATGCCGTTCAATCTCCTGTTGTAACATGTGTTTTCCAATTTTTGATTGGTTCCATTCTTTAATTGATTTACGTAGTTCACTGTCTCCGCTTACAAGATGAGTTCCATTGTCGCTGTACATCTTTTTTGGTACACCTCGTCGGCTTATAAAGCGTTGAAAAGCGGATAAAAACGACTCCATGGTTAAGGTGTGGGACACTTCTAGATGAACTGCTCCAGTTGTGAGACATGTAAATAGGCAAAAATATCTTTTTACGTGTGAACGACCTAACCTAACCAAAAGGGGTCCAAAATATTCGATTCCGACAAATGTAAACGTGGGTTTTTCAGCAGTCATCTGTTCATCAAGAAGAGGTGCCATTTGTTGTACGCAGAGTGGACTGTGTTGACGTTTACATGGAATACAGAATCCGATTTCTTTCTTAACAAGACTAGGTCCTTTTAAAATCCAGTATTTCATACGTGTGGCTGCAAGCACCTGTTGTCTTCCTACGTGACCCTGATTTTCGTGATAGAAACGAACAATTAACGAAGTAACATGATGATTATCTGGTAGGATTATGGGGTATTCATCAAGGTTTGAGGTACACAAGCGTCCTTTTGCTCGGATAAGCTCATTGTCGAGTACAGGATTAAAAGAAGCGATACGGCTGTCTTTTTTCACGGGCGTATCCTTCTTCAGTTTGATTATTTCGTCCTTGAAGCAAGTTGATTGTACATTGACTAATATTACATTGGTAACCATTTTCAGTTCTGACAAAGTGATATCACCAGTTATGCAATGAACTTAATGATTAAGGTATCGTTGTCTGCAATAAAACTTGAACCTAATCAACCACGCCGTTGCTCGTAGTAGTTTTGTCCAGTCGGAGAAATAGTTCATTAGATGATCAGTGGTGTTGTTTGTCATAGCATGGATCGCCACCTCCTTCTTAAGTTCGGTGTCATTTTCAGTTACTTCTGGTAGCTTGTTGCGTAAAGCTTGTGGCCAGTATCTTGAATCTTCCAAGAGAAAATTTGGACCATTTAACCATATATATAGTTTCTTACTATCACAAGCGTCTATTCCTCTAGATGCTATGTCCGCGGGATTCGAAGGTGAATCCACGTGATGCCATTGGTCTAGACTAGTTGTATTGTGAATTATGCTTAATCTATTAGCTACAAAGGATTTTAAATCGCCGTGATGTACTTCTAATGCAGCCCAACACTTTAGTCGAGTCTGTCCAGAAGGTAACGTTATCAATCTTTATTTCAAGTTCATCATTCAGGATTTGGTATAATCGGCATGCAGTGACAGCTCCTGATAATTCAAGTCTTGGTATTGACATCTGTTTAATTGGTGCTAGTCGTGCCTTTCCTGTGACTAAAGAGCAAGTAATTTTGTCATTTCCATCAACTAGTCTCAGATAGGCACATGCCCCATAATCAAGTTCTGATCCATCGCTGAAAAGGTGCAATTGAGCGTTCTAAATGAGTTGAAATCTTTTTGGTCGAAAACAGCGATTCACAGACAAACTTTCAATACAGGGTAGACTCGTTAACCAATTTTTCCATTCGTCACAGTAATGTTGTGGAATTTGTTCAAGCTTCAATCGGCACAAGTTCTGTACAATTGCTTTTTGCTCGCAGTGTAACTGGTGACACAAATCCGAGAGGATCAAACATTGAACTTACAATGGACAATATACCACGTTTAGTTAACGGTTTATCAGTTAACTTTACTTTAAATCTGATTTTATCTTCATTAACATCCCAGATTACACCTAGGGCCTTATCGTTCGGCAGCACATCTCCAGAGCTAAGATTTACTACAGCAGGAGCAAGTTCAGACTCCGGTATAGCTTTTAATACATCTCTACTATTACTGAGCCATTTTGTTAGTCGGAAGCCACCCATTTTCATAAGTGACTGTAAGTCAATAGCCAGTTTAATAGCTTCGTGCTCCGATGACACAGACTTCAGACAATCGTCAACACAAAAAAATTTCTCTACTGTAGTAGATACTTCCAGATCAAAAAGATGGAAATTATCTCTTGCTGTCCGTTTTAATGCATATCCTGCACAACTGGGTGACGTTGTAGCACCAAACAAATGTATCTGCATGCAATAACTTCTGGGTTTCTGGTTTAAGTCACCGTTAGGCCACCATAGAAAACGCAAAGCATCACAGTCCTCCTCTTGCACACGAACTTGATGGAACATAGCTTCGATGTCGGCTGCTAAGGCTATCTGCTCCTGTCTGAACCTAATTAAAACACCAACCAAACTGTTCGTGAGATCAGGTCCTTGTAAAAGTTTACTGTTGAGTGATATTCCTTGATATTTAGCTGCGCAGTCAAAAACTACCCGTACTTTTCCTGGTTTGTTTATATTCGTGACAGGATGATGAGGTAAGTACCACATTCGTTTTGATTCGGAGTCGATGTTTGACACTTCTTTCGCGTAACCCTTTTCTATATATTCATTTACAGTGGTCGTGTACATCTTATGTAATGTGTCGTCACGTTCCAACTTACGTTTCAGCTGCTGTAAACGGGCTTGTGCCATAGCTATAGTATTTGTTAACGAAATGTTTTCGTCCCGCCAAGGCAGTCCTAGTTTGTAATGTCCATCCTCATAAGTAATGGACGATTCCATAATGTCCAAAGCTTGTTTGTCTTCTACAGACATCAAATTCTTGTTATCGCTCTTGTTATCGTTAAAGTCAGTTGTCCACATACGTTCCAGTTGTCTCTGTAACAGAACATCTCTTGACTCTTCAAAATCTACGTTTGTAACATTTGATGTTGAAGTATTTCTAATAGGTCCGCGACTTGCCCACCCGAGGCGTGATCGAATTGCATAGGGTTGTTTACCTGTACCGGATCTAACTTCCAACGGTATATGAGCTTCAGGTGAGTCAGTGCCAATCAGCAACATCACATCATTGGCGTCAATTTTCGGAATATCAATATCAGCTAAATATGCTAGTTTTCTAATGTCGACGTTTTCAGCTGCTGAGCGAGTGGATATCGGAAGCTTATTCACTGACCAAACTTTTTGTAACGATACGTCTTCATTGCCATCGATGGGTCTTACCGGTAAGTCGAGTTCTTGGCCGTGAATCGTACTACCGGATGAGATTACTGTAGACATATGAAATATGACTGGTCTGGTGGCGAGATTTAGTTTTTTCAATAGCCGTTCATCACACAAAGTTTTATCCGAACCATCGTCTAATAAGGCATACGTTTGACAAGAGTTACCATCCCCACCCCTTACAAGGACAGGAATAATCCCCAGACAATTTCTAATAAAAGAACTATCAGTGGCAGTACAGTTAACAGAAGGGGAAGCTGTATTATCAGACTCTGGTTTTACCCAACTGTGTAATAATAAATTGTGTTTTATATTACATTCACTGACAGTACATGATTTTGGTTTTCTACAACTATTTGCAAAATGTTTACCCTTTAAACAATTATAACACAATTTATTTCTACTGACAAATTTCAGTCTATCTGCTAATTTCATTGACTTGAAGTTACTACAAAATTCTATGTACCTACATGTACCATTACAACAAATACACTTTTGCTCATGTTTGACATTTTCACTTGTTTGTAAATTATTTGTGGCATATGTCGAGACCTTTTCTCTGACATAATCATGCGGCTTATTTCTCATGCCACTTGAACCTTTAATATCAGCCCTTTCTTTATTAAGATCAAGCCCATACATAGACGCAGCTATGCGAGATTTCTGATCAATAAATTTTGTAAGATCAGTAAAACGTGGTTCTCTACCTGACTCTGTTATAGAATGTGCA
The DNA here is from genome assembly GCA_019925275.1 of Mytilus edulis. Lineage (NCBI taxonomy): Eukaryota > Metazoa > Mollusca > Bivalvia > Mytilida > Mytilidae > Mytilus > Mytilus edulis. The sequence goes on along the minus strand of CM034350.1, from coordinate 53,232,711 downwards.
ATATCTACCCATTTTACTCGTAAGTGCATTGGTAACCTCTTTACAATTTTTCTCAAGTTGTCTGAATTATCGATGTCAGAAATAAAACCTAACTGTGATAATGTAATTTCACACTTTTGCATATCAAGGGATAGTTGTGATAAAGAATCGAGATCTTGTGCATTTATCTGTGTTCCATATACACATTTTTCAATGTATGATCTAGCAATAATATTTGATCTACCATAACGGGAATATAATATTGACCTAGCACGCTTATAACCATCAGTTGGTTCTAATAATACACAGTCTCAAATAGAAGACTTTGCTTCACCTTTACAATGTTGAATTAAATAACTTAACCTCATTTGATCGTCACCTACTGTCATTTCTACATTAGTTTCAAAATTCTTAATAAATTTTGTATAATTAATTGGTTTACCATCAAATGTCAACAGTTCAGGTTTTGGTAAATTAAACACTTCTTGAAGAGTAAACGCCAGTCGCTGGATCGCTGATTCGACACTGCTGATATTGGAATTGGAACTTCCGGCTGTGAACTCGCATCTTTCTTCTGAACCGGTCTTCTTTGCTTTCGTCTCTGAAACCTCTTGAATATCATTGTCATCATTTATCAAAATGTTATTTCTACGTGAAGAAACGGCTCTTTCTGCAATGATGCCTTTATTTTGATTTGTGTTTATATTGTCATTGTCTTCGTCGTATGCTTCTTGCCACACTTGTTCCTCCAATTTTGCTTCTGCAAGTTCAATACGTTTTTCTTATAATTGTTTTTTTATTTCTAACTCTCTTTTTTCACGCTCTAACTTGAGTTTTTCTCCAGTTTTCTTTAGTTTGTGTTCAGCCTTCAACCGATTAGCCCTTGCCGTCCTCAATTTGGCCTTTGATGAAGAAGAACTCGACGAACTTATTCGGCTACCAACCTGGTCATCGGCAATATTTTCCATTGATCCGTTGATCCATTCTGAATATCTTTCCCGAAACTCCTTCAGGTTTTTCTGGCAGCTATCGAAATTCATCTCCAAAGTCTCCACTACATGTACATCGGGGCATAAATCTAAACAGTTCATATGAGCTGTTTTAAATTCTTCAAAACGGTCACAAAGTTTGACATACAAATTTTTCACAGTTTCCTTGTTATCTAGGGAAATCATTTTCTTTTCAAGTTCATTATACAGTTTCGTCAACTGTGACAAATTAGTTGTACGTTGTCTTCTAACTGTTTCATATTCATAAATATGACCATCGCCGTCCGAATGCGTCTCTCTATCCATCTTTTCTTTATAGTTAATCGAGAATTGTTTGGACCACAGAGTAAATTAAAACAAAGTCAAGTATGCGTATCAAATCAGTCTTTTGTTTTGTACACACAGAAAACGTAGCATTGAGGCGTATTTCCGGAATTTGCCGAGTATCACCGGAATGCCATGCGATAACGTTACGGAAAGGCATGTGATAACAATCGAAGCATGTGATAAATTTTTCATATCAGCCCGCTAAGCACCAATTCGAAAAAATATGGAATTTACGTTAATTTAATGCTATTATCATACAGTATAAATCATATGTTATTTAGTCTAAGTATATGATAAATATTTCTATCACCTTAATTCTTAACAGTCCTTTAACAGACACACATGCCTGCAAGTAAAAATAATTTTTAACGCAGGACCACGCAAGGAGAAGTATTACCACTTGTCTTTTTTCGAGTCTTTTCTGTTCAAGCTGACCAGATCTATTTATCAGATAAGATAAGAAGAAGTCATATCTTCACTAAAATCAGTATAAAGGAGAACACTTGTGAATTACAGTTCGGACATATAAACAAAAATGGTGACTTGAAAAGAAAAATGGTTTTCTATGGGACCAAGCAATTACTACTGTCGATTCTAGCGACCAGATCTCTATTTTTTTTTTTTGGATTCAAAAATCAAAAAACAGTTTGAACGGGAAACCCAGCTTTTGTTTGCGTTATCATTTTCGATTGTTTTATGAAATGAAAATGTCTTAAATTATAGTTTTCAAATGTCATAACAAGCTGTGGGTTAATTAACGTTCGGGTATAAACGGCGTTGCTTTTCCATCCTTTTAATCAAAATGTGAATATGAAAATTAAGGAGCAGTTGTTTTGCCTTCACATCAGAAATTGTAAAAGCAAGAGGTAGAAATTAACTATTTATTGGTTACTTTTGATTTTAAAATATTTTATCGACAAATATTACTCGATTTATTTCACTTCACTGGGCGGAGTTTAACCGGTTCACTCATAATAAATCATTTCATCAATAGATAGGTGTGTTAGGATAAACTCATCAATGAAGTGTCCGCTCATTCTTTTGTAAATTCCTTTGATGGCACTGATAGTTGATTAAAAATCAGTAATAATAATGACGGCAATCATCCTTATCACACACATCTTCAAATAGACTGTCCTCATGCAAATTAAAACGTAAGCTCCGACTGATCAGTTGAAATAACATTGGTAATATCTTCATTAATTGACCTACAATTATAAATAATGGTTCTTTGAACACCTAAGATATTTGTGCATGACCCAGACACTTGTTACTGCAGTGAAATGTAGGACTAATTACCTTCGAATGTCAAATTCATGGGAATTTATTTTCTACCCTTTTTTGTATGCAATCGGATATGACGTATTATATTGATATACAGAACATCCCATGCATTATAACAACTAACATCCGCTAATAAGTATCAATAAGCAATGCTTTTACAAATTGGTCAGGAAGTTCTTGACAAAACAACAAATCATCAGTTACATCATCGTAGTTAGATATTCAGGACATTTTATACTATTATATTGAGGGTAAGGCAAACGGAAAAAATCATGAGATACTTTTAACACTTTGTACTTGATCTTGAATTCAAATTGACAGTACTCATAATAACTATAACAAATGACAAATGCACATTGTCAATACTATTTTTGAGTTTTGTTTTAATTTTTTTTTAATATAAATGAATATTGTAAATTTAAGTATCCCTTTGATAATGTTACAGACGCCATAAGTTGGTTGACAATTTTGTGATATAAATGTGAGAGATAGCCACGGATAATTTTCAATTGAGCCGTCTTTACAAAAGAATATTGTCGACTGTTATAGGACGAACGAGAATTATGGCCAATTTGTTATCATTAGGAGCATGAAGGATGACGAATCTTGATCAGGATCTACCTATTTCTCGAAGGCACATGAGATCACCCCTGTTTTGTTTGGATTTGTGTTGCTTAATCTTTAGTGATATTTGTTATGTTATTATAGAAGAAAGGCGACAGATACCAAAAGAACATTCAAACTCACCAGTCGAAAATAAAACTCACAACGCCATGGCTTAAAAAGTTAAAAGACCATATGACAACCGGATTGAGTAACACGAGCCACCCAAAAATCTTGCGGTGTTCGCATGTTCCTCAGAAGAGTAAAGGAATCATACTCTACATGTGGCAACTGTCGTTTTACTCGGTAATACGTCTAATTAGGTATATACTGTTGTTCTTTTTTTTCGTATATTTTCATTTTCTGTTTTGTCATGGTTTTGTCGGTCTCCTTTCGACTTATTACTTTAGATTGTTGCTTTGGTATCTACCACTATTTTTATACAAACATACATAGTAGATCTACCTTTTTGATTTTCTCTCACACTGTAATTCTGTTGTTCTTTTTCTCAAATTTAGTTTTATTCACGCATCGATGTAAATATTACGGAATCTGATACAAGTGAAATGTTTAGCGCTATAACACCAGGTTCAATCCACCATTTTTTACATTTGAAAATGCCTGTACCAAGTCAGAAATATAACAGTTGTTGTCAATACATTTTTTGTGTGTTTTATCATTTGATTTTGACATGTGATTAGGGACTTTACGATCGAATTTTCCTTGAAGTGCAGTATTTGTTATTTTACTTTTTAGATTTACACATGACAAAAGAATATATGGGTTCGTCTAATGGGTTGGTCATTGGCCTATAAATTTGTTTTGTTATTTGTTTTATCCATGAAATGTTATGAATTATGTTGAATGCACTATGCACATTTTGTGAGAAGAGATACTTTCATGATCCTCGATGCATTTTCATTTAATTTTCTGGTCAGTTTTCTTCAGTGCAAAGGCAGTATAAGCAATATTTCCCTATTGATGGTGCATGATATTAGTAATGCCGACAGTTGTAAATTATAAGATTAAAGCGCATTTTATTTTTTAGTAGTTGTTCTTATATCGTCGTTAACTCATCAATGATCATTGTGCTTAATGTTACAAACATATCGAATAAAATGGTGTTTACCTTTTGAAATATATCAAATAACTTGATTTAATCAAAATAATTTTTTTTTTTGTTTACAGACACTTCTGCTGTGCCCACTTTTATGAAAATACTGAGAAGAAATGCATAGGTGAGAAAACATGACACCACATATAAATACTAGAAAGTTAGTACGTATATAGCCGTTTTGACCAAAAGGTTTAAGTGAATATTGAAATGTGAGATACTTATTTCAAGTTGAAGTAATGGACCTTTATTTGCATTGCAAACTGATCAAGAGCCCGTTTTAACTAGTCCATTCTCCAAAGCATTTTATCAATTTCGTATAATCGTTTAAAAAACATTTTTCACTCGGTCAGTGTGGTTGTGAAAATATAGCAGCTTATTAATGGTCGTGTTTTTAAGCCGAGGTTTGCCGATTGTCACATTTGTAAACAATAAACAAAGCATCATGGAAATTAAGACAAGCACGTGTATAACAGGTACAACAAGCTATAGTTTATCTCGATGACGGAGCGGTGTTTACTTTTGTTGATTTTCTCTGCTAATTTGGTTTTCCCCTTTGTAATTGTGTATTATGATCACTTTTTTACGAAAAATGTCACGCTGAGTTAGCTGCAGCGATCGATCTATCTTTTTTTTTTTTTTTGAAATATAGAACATAAGTAGTGTTTATAATGACTTAACTATAATTCATTTTTTAAATCAACAGTTTGAAATATCAAAGCTGAGCAGGTTAAGAGGGGTGAGGGACCCGATACCTTTACGGGAAAAAAATAGTTTATTATTCAGGGAATAACTGGAGCGGCCATTTTATGGCAGGCAGTCAGTACCCCCTCTCTTTTATGACAATTTATGATTCCGCCACAGCCTTGTGACATAATATCATGATTCTAATAAAGAATTCAACAGCTCATGTATTTACGTTTATTTGACATCACAGTAATATACTTGATGACTCACATAACATATCCTTTATTTCCATTGACCAGGAAGTCGTTTTAATGCAATAATGCATCCGGATGAATTTTAGTCAATGCTAAAATATATAATAGTGCATATTGGGGTGTTAAGTGATACTTCATGTAAGGAATTTTATCTTATGATTTTACCTTCGTATTATTGTGTACACCTTTTGGATTTGAAGTTGATATGCAATGTCAGACCTTCAATTTGTATATTCAATATGTAAGATGTGTATTGCGTAACTCCAGATAGCTGGCCATTCCTCTATGACACATTTCTTAGCTATAACAGGGGGTTAAGCCGGTGATAAAATCCTAAGCCCAGATTTTAAAAGCGTGCTTTTATGCTGTTTAGATGATCCATTATTGAAGAGTTGTGACGCATTTGATGTCTCAACATCCTCAGAATAAGATACTTTGGATGAGTACGATTCATGTTTGTATGCAATGAATTGAACGGCATTATCTACTAGTATATCAAATGAATTATTTGGGTTGAAAATAAGTTGATTATTCACAATGACTTTATATTGTAGAGTGCAATTTTGGATATACTTCCGAATATGGTTCAGCGTGTTTTAAATGCCCAGAGCCGTTCTATGGATTCCACTGTGCTCACAAATGCAGTTGTAATGATGATCAAATGTGAGTAAAGGGTTATATTCATAAAAGAGTAACTTTAAAAGAAGAGGGTACATTTCTCATATTTTGAAAGTTTGTCAGCAACAGTAAAACAACTGGTATGAATCGAACATTGGGAATGGCCAATGACCTTTCCTACATGTATATCTTCAATAATACATGAAATCATGGTAATATGCAAAACCATTGCATTATCAGAATGATAAACGACGGATTATGGCAAGCCGTTTTGCTATTATTCTTACTTCAAAATATCTCATAAACTTTATGAGATATCTTATATAGTTTATAAGATATCTTATATAGTTTATAAGATATCTTATATAGTTTATAAGATATCTCATATAGTTTATAAGATATCTTATATAGTTTATAAGATATCTTATATAGTTTATAAGATATCTCATAAAATTGATCAGATATCTTATATAATTGTCTTTAAAAGATATCTTATAAACTATATAAGATATCTTATAAACTATATAAGATATCTTATAAACTATATCAGATATATTATAAATAATATAAGATATCTTATAAAGTATATAATGTATCTTATAAATTTAAGGAAATATCTTCTATAACATTAAAGATATCTTATATAATATATAAGATATCTTATAAAAATGAAATTATATAAGATTTCTTATATATTATAGGAGATATCTTTTATAGTTTATAAGATATCTTATATAGTTTATCAGATATCTTATACAATTGTTTTTATAAGATATCTCATAAACTATATAAGATATCTTATAAACTATATAAGATATCTTATAATCTATATGAGATATCTTATAAACTATATAAGATATCTTATAAACTATATAAGATATCTTATAAACTATATAAGATATCTTATAAACTATAAAAGATATCTTATAAATTATATAAGATATCTTATATAACAATTGTTTATAAGATATCTCATATACTTTATAAGATATCTTATAAACTCTAGAAGATATCTTATAAAGTATATAAGATATCTTATAAAGTATATACGATATCATATAAACTTTATGAGATATCTTATATAACATTAAAGATATCTTATATAATATATGAGATATCTTATAAAAATGAAATTATATAAGATAACTTATATATTAAAGTAGATATCTGATATATTATAGGAGATATCTTATATATTATAGGAGATATCTTGAAATTCGAATAAATAGTAAAACGGCTTGCCATAACGGATGTTTTTTTTTTTGTATTTCTGTACATAAAACGTCGTAATATTGTTTGAAAATAATAATAGCTACTGCTTTACTTTTTATATTGTCAGTAAACAATCAGAATCATTTTTTACATCAGCTTTCTCCGTTTACAGATGTGCAAATTATTTTTATTATTGTTGACTCTATGACACATATAGCAAGCCTTGAGTCAAAAGATAAATTTTAAAATGTTTTGTATTTCCAACATTTTTTTCTACTTTATATATATGCAAGTTTGACGTCTAATGTCTAAGAGAATGTCTTAAATGGAAATACTTATATGTTTAGTTCTTCGAATAAATCAAAATCTGATAACATTTTCTATTTACGCACAAGTTCACAATATGTGCTGCAGTGACAGAAAGAACGTTCTATTTATTAAGATTTTGGTAAGGCAACCTAATGTCAAGGTAGTCCGATCATAACTTATTTTTTTACGCAAAACTGGTATTTATAAAAGGTATAAGAATTTAAAAAAAACGCCATCAAACTAACGTCAAAAAGAACTGAAAAGACTCCAATTAACGTCAGGTAATTTTATCTGATTGATCTGGGGCTGAACTTAGGTTCTCAGGGAGTCTATACCACTTAGCTTTATTTTTATATTATATACAGTATTAAGTTCTCATTTAGCAGGGCCTGTCTCTGCTTCTTTGGCAAGCGACTCTAGGTTTATTGCTTTATCTGCTTTCCCGTTACGTTTGACTTCTTTGTATTTGACTGAATATTCTTTTCTTAGAGAAGATTGAATTCGTTCTGATGTTGAGCTATTTAGTTTTGTTGTTATTTCTTTCCTTTGCTGAGTGCAGTTCTAGGTGTCATCAGTTATTCATTTCTTTCTTTCACGTTTTCTGCTTACTATAGTGTTTCTTGATATTTCTTTAACCACACTTTTGATCTTACTCCATCCCTGTTTAAAGTTTTCTACGGTACTTGGCTCATTGTCTTGTCGATCTTCTAACACTAGAACTCTGTTTCTATGTCCGATCTTAAATATTTTCATAATTTCAGTTTGTTTTATAACAAGGATAAAATTGAGAATGAAGGGCATTATCTCCACAAAAATCAACCAAGTAATTCTCCATTTTTGTTTATAGTGCCAAGTCCATGTCTACCCATTACTCTATCTAAGTTGTCATTTTCTACAGCATACATGTGTCCTAAGACAATAAAGATGCCGTAGTCTTTTGTAAGTTAAACTTGAAATTTCTCATAGAATGGAATTCAAATCAGTGTGGCTGTGGCCATTGATTGACACATTAAATTCATCCATTGACTGGGACAATTTAGGTGAACGTTTGTATGTAACGACCACTGCTCACTATGTACTTTTTAAAGACACTTACACTATGGGCACCAAAGGTTCTCAACACCTTAATAAAGTAATTCGAAAAATTAATCAGAAATAACACGATGTTTTGATTTATATCAATTATATAAATCAAAACATAAAGGTTATTCCTGATTAATTTTTCGAATTATTTATAATTTAAGGCGTTAAGAAACCTTTGGTGACCCCACAGTTTAAATGACTATCGTAGGTACGTCGTGAACAGTGGTCGTTACAGACAAACGTTCACGTAAATTGTCCCAGTCAATGGATGAATTTTATGTGTCAATCAATGTCCACAGCCACACTGTTTTTAATTTCATTCTAGAAGGTTTTCTTTAGTTTTATCATCAGTTTAATTTGTTGAATGGAAATTTGTAACAGACCTGTGACCATATCTTTCTAATATAAATTATACAGATATATTTACAAATACACTATGAGTGCACTTGGTAAAAGATAACTAAATGTTTATATACATGCTCTTTTTATTCATAATTATCATGACTGAAACACATTAGCATTATTGTATCATATTAAAAAGTCAATTCCATTCCTTAACTAACGAAAAGTTTAAGAATATGACATATAGTTATCAAAGGTACCAGGATTATAATTTAGTACGCCAGACGCGCGTTTCGTCTACATAAGACTCATCAGTGACGCTCAAATCAAAATATTTATAAAGCCAAACAAGTATACAAAGTTGAAGAGCATTGAGGATGGCTCTAGCCACATGTTTTTAAAATAAACCGGTAAGATAAATTCGTTGCATTGAGTGCTAGTGACTTAAAATACGAAATATATTGGGTCATCGTCAGTAAATTCCATATAGAACTTTCCTTGGAGTTCGGTATTTCTGTAATTTTATTTTTGTGCTTCCTCTTCTACCAATTGAATACAACTCTTTTCGTCTACGGTTATATATTATAAGTAAGACCTTCAATCTCTTATCGCTTCCTCTCTGTGTTTATTTCTCTGTACTGGAGAACTGTTCCTAATTTGCAATTTACAACAAAATATCAAAGAGATCTTGAACTTAAGTGTCTGATAATTAATAGATCGTACCAACTGAAAGAATTACTACTTCCTCCTCACTGCCAGCTGCATAGCCATATTTCAACACCTTTTTATTATAGTTAACTGCTTTTCTAGCATTATCAGCTGTTACGAAATGTTAGAGCTTTCTTGAAGACTGTTTTAGAAGCATCTATTTGGCATTTATTTCACAAATAGTCTTACTTTAAAAATTGATTTAAGTATTGTGATAGTATATTGATTTGTTCATGACTGATAAGCATTTTTTATTTATTTTTTTAAAGTTTTTTTTGTGTGAAAAGAGTCGATGTAATTTAGCATTGTGGAATGTTTTTACTTGACTGACTATAACGTATTTTCAATAAATTCATGGGATGTTGGATTTTGTACTGAATATTCATTTTGGTCTAAAATACATGATTTTTTAAATTATTAATTTTTTTGGATTTGATCTACCTTTCAGTAACACTGAGTACCCTCAGTATTCTAGTTTCTCTTTTGTGTTTCTGGTATCGATCTTATGAGTTAAACATTTTTCAACTGATTTTATCATAAAACTGTGTAACTCCACATCATTCTGTATGTACCTGTCCCAAGTCAAGAGCTATTACTATTGTATATATTTGTTAATTTTTTATATTTTGTTAATAGATGTGAAGTATTTTTGATATAATTGTTTTATATTTGCCATTTTAGTGGCTTTTATTGCATGTATTTTTTGCTGTGCGATATGAGTTTTGAATTATTAAAAGGTCGTACTATAATGACATGACAATTTAGTTTAACCGACGATTGAGGTCAGAAAATAAATTAACTTGGCTGAATATGTGTTCAAAAGACGTAACAGAGATGCTAAACCCATAACTGTTTTGGACATTTCTGACCGTACGCTATTGAATGATGCAAACTGAACATGACACCGAGTCTTACTTCGTCATTAGCAAATCCTTCTTATCGAACATTGTTGAATTGTGTATTTTGATGTCTTCTTTTACACATTTTGTTTTAAAAGACGGTGGACGTTCAGGGTCAACAAACACTACAAAAAAAATCTAAATACAAAATTATGATTTTTAAGTTATTAAGCATAATGGGTTTATGTTTGGATTTTTTTTCAGATGCGACCATCAAATCGGTTGTTTGATACTAAATCATACATATTCTGCGAAAAATGAAGAAGGTAATTACTCAAATATTGACCCTCAGAAAGTCCGTCACACATGTCTCTTTAATATTATTCGTCTTTGCGTTATTTCAATTTATGAATTTTCATACCCCGCTTCAAATGATGTCAAAGATATATGCAATTTCAGTCGCAGGAATCGTTAGCTTCTTGCATACCGAATACTTCTATCCATCCTATATGTTGGTGTGATATAATACATTAAAAGCCCAACATATATTGCTAGCCTTATTTGTATACTGTATAGATATTGCTTTAAAGCTTTGCCCACTGCTGGACTATTTTCTTGTATTGCTGTTGACAAGTGATTTTATAATGTGAATTGCAATTGTATTCCAATGACGTATTGCCCCTTTCTGTTAATGTTCCAGTCTCCGATTCGCAACCAACTTTCTGCTTATAGACATAAACAGCAGGATTAACTCCTTTTTCTGTGTAAATAATAACCATGTCAAAATCAATAATCAATGAATGTACGACAGTTAAAATTTCTGAAGCGTAGGACCACGGCCGACACTCGGCTAACCGAGAGATTGGTCGGTTAATCTATATTGAGTATGCGGCTATATGGGAGATTGGTCTGTTAATCGGGTTGGTTATACGTCTGTTAAGAGTAAAACGCACATATTAATGTTAAACTGTATCAAATATACAGATTTTTGGCATATTATAAGAACCAAATCAAAAAAGAAAAGTGTCTGACAAAATGATATCTATCATAGAACATTTTCCACTTGTAAAAACATTTCATAGTCTACGCAGTTTTCAGTAAAATTAAAAGGCGTCGCGCAAGTATGTAGTATTTATGCTTATACGCATAGGAATTTTTAAATAAAAGTCGAAACAAACAATTTTAGATATCATTTAAAGGACACAAAATAGTACTTTGGGTCTAAAAAAATAAATTTGCATTGGTGAATATTTCATAATTGTAATATAACGTGAATATTACCACGTTTTAGTGAAAATTATGGGAATAAAGTCTGTTAATGGGTTGGACAATTGAAATTGTGTCAGTTAAGAGTTATTTAGCCACAGTTATTTTTGCTACCTATATATTTTCCTATAGGAAAAGTTAAGAATGAGATGTTTCTAAGTAATAAAAAAAAAAATGATAATACGGTGCAGCAGTATCCTACGGAAGCGAATTAGCGCCACACATTTTTTTTAAAAATTTTTCTTCCTATATTTGCGTTATAACGCAAACCTCAAATATCTTGATTGCAATTGTTCATTAAGTTTTTTTTTAATGTCCGTCTGTCATTCATTTCGGTTGTGATTTACTAGTAAGAGCATTTTTATTTTGACTTTCTTTGCATTTTATTGAAGGGTGTCACTTCAATATAGCGTGATATAAATTGGCCGCTGGAATATGCATGAATTTATTATTAATGTTTTCAATCAGCCTCAATTTTTGTGTCTGTTCAAAGTAGCACGTTCTCAAATCCGACTGAAAGTGTCTTCTAATACAACACAGGGTACCGGTAAAATAAATATAAACTGTACATCTGTCCAGTGCATATAACGTGTTGTCATTCTCATATGCACAGTCATGATATTTGTCACTGGACGAAAAACCCTAATTCGTAAGCATTCTCCAATTGGTTCTTTATTTCTATTACTTAATCATATGTTGTTTACAAAAAAAAGTAAAATCACAAAAATACTGAACTTAGAGGAAAATCAATTCGGAAAGTCCATAATCACATGGCAAAATCAAATAACAAAACGTATCAAAAACGAATGGACAAGAACTGTCGTATTCCTGACTTGGTACAGGCATTTTCAAATGTAGAAAATGGTGGATTAAACCTGGTTCTATAGCGCTAACCCTCTCACTTTAATGACAGTCTCATAAAATTCCGTTATATTTACATTGATGGCGTTAAATAAACAGACACAACAAATAAAATAGTCAAAATATGGGTACATCTGTCATCATCGTATAACAATTTTAAAAGGAACAATTTAACAGAACACAAAAACATCTACTATCTACGAACACATTCATTGATTTGAGTGTCTGACGTCAGAAAATTTTATACGTCACATAAATTTGTCGTTCAATGTGCATACAAACGATTTTAAAATTTAACATAGGCAATGTTAGTCATTCTCAAAAAGTAAATGGAAAGGAGCGAATGCAGCTACATTTGGTCATCTTAAGTTTTAATACATTTTACTCCGTTTAGTTCCTTTCTTCAGTTTAGAGAAAGTGTAGAGGAGAACGGCAGTTGTCCGCATGTAAACTTCTAGCATTTGTCACCAATATGAGTACATCGCAATCCGTTACTGTTTCAACACCCAGGGGTGTTTAATGTGTGTATTCTTAAACAATTATTATTTTTTTCTCTCTTTTTTAGCAATGCATCACTCTCTACTGTCCTTATCTATTATTCTATATTCTGCTACTCCATCCAGATTATCGTGTATACCATGAGGGTTCGGATTGGGGGTGTTGTTTATGTCTGTATTCTTTAAATTGTAATGTCAAGTTTCTTCCGTGACGTTTTTTCCTTTTACCTTTTATTTATCTTACTCATTATTCTTTCTCTATTCTTTATATTTTAGCATCCCAATATATTTTACTTACTGATGCTTAGTTACATTACGACGTTTATCTCTGACTTATATATACTGGTTACCAATGTAGATGACAAGTTGGTGTCATGCATGACAATTAAACAGAATCCACATGACATATGCGACCATTCTTGGATGAAATTAATATTACTTTAATATTACACTTTTTGAAACCGTTTTTATCAATTTTCTATTTCCATTGTTTAAATTGTTCATTGTTCACAGTGGCGGATCCAGCCATTTTAAAAAGGGGGTTCCCAACCCAGAGTAAATGGGGGGGGGGGGTTCCAACTATATGCTCCCATTCAAATGCATTGATTGGCAAAAAAAAGGGGGGGGTTCCAACCCCCGGAACACCCCCCCCCCCCTGGATCCGCCACTGGTTCATGTGTTGTTTCCGTATATTTTATGTTTCATTGCTCATGTGTTGTTTCCGTATATTTTAGCCCATCGTCTTGAGCATACCCAATTGATCCGATAACACCACATATAGCAATAAAATTATACTTTTGTTGCCATTCATAACTCTTAACAGACCAATTAACAGACCGGGTTTTATACATCCGACCCATTAACAGACCAGGTTTTAATTAAAGATTGATTTATGTCACCAAAATACAGATTTGCGTGAAGATTTTTCACACAATGATTTCAGTATGGTTAACAAACATAATGCCTGTCTCTTTTCGATGTTTAAAATATTGCATGCACGTAAATTCAACCAACGTGTCATTTTGTGTACAGTTTGTGTGTAAAATGTGTATAAATTTATTGATGAGTAACCCGCCTTTTCATTTTATAGATCGTACATTGAAGCTAGAAAAATAATAATTACACCACTGGATTCAGTACATTGAATTGTTTTGTTAAACATGAATAATTTTTATGATAAACATATATTTAAAAAGTTATACAGTGAAACATGCTGAACTTTCAATGATTTTCTCGATAACACCTGATTAACAGACTTTAGCCAACCCGATTAACAGACCAACCGCCGATATAGCCGCATACTCAATATAGATTAACCGACCAAACTCTCGGTTAGCCGAGTGTCGGCCGTGAGGACACATCAAACATTTTAGTCTTAAATCGGGCAATGTCTTGTTATTTCTTTTTACTGTTGAAATTAGTTGTTACATGAATGTTATAATAAGTAATAATTATTATAATAAGTTTTGTTTCTATCATTTTGATTAAATCATCTTTAATTCACCTGGCCATCTCTTGGAATTCGTCGTCTGTTGTCGTTCGTTTACTTTTGTAAACAAAATTTTCTTCTCTAAAACTAGGTAGATATCAGCCGTGAACAGAAAAAATGATCAGCAAGATCTACAAATAAGTGAAATAAGCGA